>QVRM01001260.1:552500-1152500 GCA_003439945.1 Dermanyssus gallinae | reverse complement strand
TCTAACAAACAAAATGACGCAATCACATTTTCCCAAAACCCCGGTGCAGCTCCAGGCCATCCTCGAGGAGGCGTGTGCAAAAACTGCCACCGTGATGATGCACCTAAGACGGCCAGGAAAACCGCCGAAGCACTGGTGGACACGGGACATTGCCGAAAAGCGCAAAGAATGCAACAATGCCAGAAGAGCACTAAAGCAGACTCACCAAGACAACGAAGAGCGTATGCAGGCACTGACTAGATACAGGAGAAGCAGAGTAATTCTCAGCGCCATTGCTGACAGCAAAGCCAAGTGCTTGCAAGAGCTCCAAGACCAGGTCCAAGAAGACCCATGGGGAAAACCATACAGAATTGTACGCGGGAAGAAGAAAACCGCTGTCACGGAAGCCCTCGATGAACAGGAAACAGTAGATATTCTTACTAAGCTTTTCCCGACTCACGACATATTCGAGAGAGCTGCTTACGAAAATACACCCCAGGTAACAGAAGACGAATTCCCGGCAATCCAGCCTCTCGAAGTTCGCTTAGCGGCGGACAAGCTCAAAACGGGAAAAGCTCCCGGCCCTGACGGCGTCCCTCCCGCTGCAGTCAAAATCCTGTTTACGGAGCTCCCAGCTGCAGTTGCGGAATCTCTTACCTCCGCGATGAGAACAGGAGAGTTTCCACCAACATGGAAACAAGCAGAAGTGGTCCTTATCCCCAAAGCGAATGCAGGCTACCGGCCAATCTGTTTACTAAACGCCCTAGCCAAGGGCTATGAAGTCATCATCGAAGAAAACTTCAGGCTGTTTGCGGAGGAGTGCGGACTGTTGTCACCGGCACAATTCCGTAAACACAGATCGGCCCTAACAGCAATCCACAGGGTCCTCAGTAGAGCTGAACAGGTGCGTGAATCCACAAAGACAGCTAATCATGGTCACCCTACTGGATGTGAGGAATGCCTTCAACAGCCTACCATGGAAGACCATATTGGACACGCTTGTTCGCAAAAAAGTTCCGCCGTACCTAATTAAGGTAATTTCTGGATACTTCAAGGGGAGGTCTGTTTCAAACGGCAAAGTAGTCTTCCCGATGACAGCCGGGGTACCACAGGGCTCAATCCTGGGCCCACTGTTGTGGAACCTCGCATATGACGACGTTCTGCGGCAAACCGGCCTACCCCCGGGAATAGAAATGATTGCTTACGCTGACGACTTAGCGGTCGTAGCACAGGCTAAAACGGAGGATGAGCTCGAGCTAAACACAAACAAAGTATTGCACTCGACGCGAAGTGGATGAAGGCCGCGGGGCTGGCTCTCGCCCCAGAAAAAAAGTGAAATCATTCTCTTAACGGGCAAAAAGAGAGTCCGACCGTTAAACATACAGGTCGCGGGACAACTAGTCAGATTCGTGAATAAAGCCCGCTACCTTGGGATCACGGTGGACACGTCCATGACCGGCTTATGTCAGATCAAGAAAGCTACGGAAAAAGCATCAAAGACGGCAAACGCTATTGCTAGGATACTTCCGAATATACATAGACCGCGCGCTCGTATAAGGAAACTACTGATGACGGTAGCGGAGTCAATCGCGCTCTTCGGGGCTGCCGTTTGGATAGAAACGCCACTATAAAAGACTGGCAAGCAGAGTGGGACGCAATTCCCTTTGGTGCCCCCGGAAAGAGTCTAAGCAAACTGCTCCATAACATACGGGCGTGGATAGCAAGGCCGGGAGTGGACTTAACCTTCTACCTAACGCAGGTTCTCACGGGACATGGCAACTTCCAGTCATATCTTTACCGAATAGAGAAGGCCCCATCAGAAACATGTCTTTTTTGCAATGAAGCCATTGAAGACACCCCAAAACACACACTCCTCAGGTGCCAGGCATGGGAAGAGGCCAGAACTATGGCAATTAGACAGATTCGTAAAAGATGGTCCAGAGCGGGACTTACCTATCCCAAAGTATATATGACCCCCGCGAAATGGTTTACAAGAGTTCGTGGAATACATCCTGTGTTCGACCCAAACGTGGGAATTGAGAGCGGAAGTTGCACAGGAAGTGCTAAAAACAAAGCACAGAAGATGCAAGGAGAGACAAAATCTTTTTGAGGCCAGCACGGCTGAAGAAAGCGCAACTTTGAATCAAACGGGTTCGCAAGGGCTGGGACAAAGTGCGCTTGTCAGGTGGGGGGAACCCGTGAGTGACCCCGGCCAATTGATCCGATAGGGCACTCGCCACTTCTTCTGATGGCCCATAGCACTGTTCTATGGAGATCTGGGCCATCAGAGAGTGAAGTTTAAGGGGGGAGGTGCGTCTAGTGCGTATGGGTCTCAGCGGCGTAACATCCATCCGCTGGGGTCGAGTCCCACACAGCTCGAGATGGAAACTCCTTCTCGTAGCAGTAGTGCGTAACTGCATTTAACCCTCCTCCACAAAAAAAGTGCTTCCAATTGTTCAGAAATACATATTTGGTCTAAAGCTAAAATGTTGTCAACAAGACCTTACTGTGGCCACAACGGCAGCCTCACACTTAATCATAGGAACATAGCGTTAAACATAGAAACGCGGAAAGATCAATATCAAGATTGATACGACACTTGCTGAATTCTCGGAACAGTTGTACACGCTGCCGGAGAAAAAGTTTCACTGCGTGATTTAACCAGAAAGCGCCACCAAAAACTTTAGGATACACGTGCTAAGCAGTCTTCAAGTTAGATATGTTAATAAGCTTCTCAGAATCTCTGTTGACCCACAATGAGAGCACATATTTAAATGACCCGCTTTGTTCACAATTTCAACAGCAGCCTTCCAAAATTCCTACTCGCCATCAGTTAGAAGGATTTCGAAAATTCCCATCATCTTGGCTCAGTCGGAGCCTTCGTCAACTGGCCCGTCTCCGTCCCGTCTCCGTCAAGGCCACCGCCAATATTCAAAGGAAATCTTGCGTAGGCATTCGTGGTCATAGCTCTTCGCAATAGAAGCCAACGAAAGGGCGACGCTCGTATAAAATTCGACGCCACTATATATGTACCTATGGCTATGGTAACACACTACGCCGCCCACCCTGCATTAGCAACAACAGCATTCAACCAATCCCAACAACATGTGGATCCTGGCAAGCCACCTCAGAATCGACTCAAAAACAGGTGTATTTCTATCTTTCGAAGACATGTCCTCTCAGCAGTGGCGCCCGCCAAACAACACTGTTATGACACAGCAGCAACATGTCCACGATCCTGACACCCACTTAACTGTTGATGCCAATGAATGTGTTGGATTTCACATAGTTTAAAGGCTGGTTAATGAGCTATGGGTATTCATGTGACAAGTGGGCATGCGTCTATGCGTATGTGAAAGTGTGTGCGGTTTAGGTATTTATAAAGGCATTTATGTGCATACATACTAATAACGCGTGTTATTTGTGGGGGAGGGTGAATGCTTTACGCACTGTTGCTACGAGTACGGGGCGGTTCCGCGGTTTACTGTTGGTCCGACAAGACCACTACTACTCACTAAGCACAGCTTCCCCCTTAAACTTCACTCTCCAATGGTTCAGATATAGAACAGTACTATCGGCCATTAAGATAAGTGGCGAGCGCCTAGCGGATCATTTGGTCGAGTTTATTCACGGGTTCCCCTACTGGTCTGACGTGGTTGTCCCAACACCTGCAGACCCGTTTGATTATAAGCCACGTCATTTGTTGATGTCGTGAGCGCTGTCCGTTCTCTTCTGTACCTGCCGAGCTCGGCTTTTCTTTTCATCACAGCAGTTGCCATTCTCTTGCCCAGTTTCCATGGCCATGCTGTGCTGCATATGCATTTCACAAACATCCTTATAATACTTTTCGGTGAATCTGGTGTTCCGACTCCATGTAAGAACTTACTGTTCCGCAAACGTCCTAAGTCTGTCTATAATGGCCTAATACTCTTTTTGTCCGGGAGACATATAGGTCTCTACTCTTCGTTGCTTTCGGGCATTAAGACGACCTCCGCCCTCTTCCAGTCTCTAGGCAGTTTCCCACTTGCCATCGCTTTGGTAAAGACGGTCGCTTCCAGCTCCGGGTGTTCCTTGAAGAGCATCTTTACCACCATAGGCGGAATGCCGAAATGTCGGGTGCCGGAAATCTCCTTGATGTGAGCCTCTCCGCTGCCGTCGCTACCTCTGCGCGTGTGATACACCGGAACTCTTCTCCGGAGGGTGTCCCTACTTCTGCATATGTTTCCCTATTAAAATGTGCATGTTTTGGAAAGTTTGTTTAAAATGTGTACAACATATCTGTCTAGCTATGTAACTTTTAATGCCTGCCCGCCTATCCCTCTTATCATCTTAGAGGGCTCTTCCCATGGTTTCTCATTTATCAATTGTCGCCAGCAGACTTTTGTGCTTTCCGCAATTTTTTAAAGCACCCCACGTCTTTTATAATTATCTAAGGCTAGGGACTTGTTCTCCTGGGTCCTATGGCGTTTTTGAGCTCCTCTTTGACTTTGTTACAGTCTGCCCGTTGCTGAGCTATGATGCTGTTGCACCAGTACGTTGGTTGGCAGGTAGCTTTTTCTAAGTGAAGGGTCTTACTGGCCCTGGTGTAGGCCCCTGTGAAGGTCGGGTCTTTGCCATCGTTTTGAATATAGAGATCTAGACTGGCTGCTCATTGGCTAGTTTGCCCGCCGCGATCCCCATATTTCCGATATTGCGTTGAAGTCTCCTGTTACGACTACGTTCTTTCCGTTTGTGGTTTCATTTATTGATACTTCTGTTTCACTTAGTGATCTTCGAGTTTGTCTAGGCTGCCGTTGGGGCTGCTGTAACAAGAGTACAGGCTCTATCCTTAGACTATATCATATGCGTATCCACTCTTGTTGCAGTTTAGTTGCATTACTTTATTGTTGCTGTGTAGAAGTTGCTCTATCGTTCTCTGGATTTTGAAAACGGGCCGTCCCATAGGGTCTTTTTTTGTGACCAGCCATGTGTTGTACGCTTGTCTTGTTAAGTCTTTTTTTCTCTGCTCCCTAGTCGCTATCTTCTCTTCCTTTTCTTTTTTGCACCGCCCTTAATTCCCGGGCCTTGGCTACTCTCTCTTCTGCCTCCGCTCTCGCGGCTTGTTTCTTTTCTCTACTGCGGATAAGCCACAGTTGCTGCTTGCTTTATGATATTTCTCTTCGCACACGTAGCACGAGGTGTCAGTTTCCTTACATTACATAGCTATGTGTCCCTCTTTCCCGCATCTTTGACATCTCCTAGCAGTTGCCTCCTCACTTTGACGATCTTTACTACGATGTGCCCGATATGATTGCATCTATGGCATGTTGGGATTTGGAACCATTTGTCAGTTCTGCATAGGCGCCCTTCGTTGGGCCACAAGCCTTTCAGCGTTCCGGTGGGTAAGGTTACTAAGTATTGCCACGTTCCCCTCTTGTAAGTCTTTGGTGTCTCCATTCGTATCTTTGTAGTTTCATGCTGGTCCAGATAATTGCGCAAGGTCTTCGATATTTCGTCTAGAGTGATAAAAGGATAAACGTCCCTTAGCACGACAGTTTGAGTGGGACCCGTCGCTTCTCTGATGTTGACTTCCATTTCTGTGCCCTTTTTCGGGGCGTTTTTGCGAATAGAATGCAGCCTCCGGTTTCCTTTTCCGTGATTTCAAAGATTAAGTTACCATCTTTATGTTTCCTACCCGGTCCGTTCTTACCTCCGGCACCCTTTTGATTGATATGGGGGGCAAATTTATTGATCATGTCTTTCACAGGCCGGCTCTTATTTGTTTTAATCCATGTAATACTTTAGCACATCATAATGTTCTCATTGTAATAATTTTTTTTTACTAATTTGTACTATTCTAGGATTATCTAAAGACTGTATGTGTTGATTGTATGTTGTTTTGTTACTAACTTCAGTTTCGACTTGCCTTCCTATAGTTCAAATTGTAAATATCTCGTATACGCAAACCATATGCTCTATTCTAACTCGTCTAGGTGCGACTAATCAGAAGCACCTGGTATTACAAACATCAATGTCTAATACAGCGTAGCAAGCAATCGTTTTAACGAGTTATTATACCAATGAAGCGACATTCACTTCTTATAGTTCAAATTTGATTTCATGACTTGTGTTACTGGAGATGTTTTTTTAGAAATTCCATATATTCACTAGATGCCCCCAAAATACCAGCTTTATCGTCATGCAATTGAACGATCCAATGTATCCGGTAAAGAATTCACGTAACAAGGCGCATGTCTGCATGCAGCCAATAACGCTGCAGAATCGCCTTGCTTCAGTGAGCGGTTTATATTACATGCGTTTTTATGTGCCTTTAAAGCATTACGTTTAATGAAATGTATAGATGTCCTTGAATGCTTGTGCGCCCAACAGAGTTATATAATGTTTGCAACAAGTGCGTTACCTATTTTATTACGGGACGTGTTTTCGGCGTTTACTCGCTTTAGCCAAGCGCAATAGACAATGACACTTTAAATGGAGTTAAGCAGTATGGCAAAATGGTACACGAGAATCAAGGCTCTTCGAGCTCGTCCAATCTCACCCACCACATAGTTAGAATAATAAACTAAATGCAAAAGACACGATCAGTCTATATGTTAGACAACTACAGCTGCAACTAGAAGAGCTTCGTTGCGCAACTGTTATCCTGATAACGCTTAAAACACTTCTCCTGACTGTTAATAATGCAGCACCTTGCCGCATTGCATTTTTAGGTGCTACTCGGATGGTGAGCCCAGTACTCGAGAAGCCTTTGACGCTAAAGCATGTACGCGAAAGATAATGTCCTATAAACAAATTTACCCATACCAACCAATCCTGAGTCTGCCCCACTTCTTTCGCGTGCCTAACCTTGCTAACAAGATAAATGGTCTAGCACCTAAGGAAGAGCTACATGATTTCTACCTCGATGTTCACGCGGTGAGTGCTTCATGTACACATGGTTAACTACTTTTGAGTGAAACGCATTGTTTAAATATGCTAACATTAACCAGCCAAGTTCGCTTATGTTTGGCGCCAATGACGTCGACGTCAGTAAGAGGAGAAGTAAGGCTGCACACTGACAATTACACATCTCGAAATCTTCACGCCATGCAGGCGAGGAACAATTGTCCTTCTAAGTTGACCCATTTAAAATATTAATTGTTTAAGCGTTAGTATTTGCTTTGCATTGAATGCATTCAGTCGCAATTCATGGTATGTTAATACTAGAAACATTTATTTCACTGCAACTATTAATAATAGATAAATACAAATTAAAAACTGCACAGTTTTCTACTTATATATATATATATATATATATATATATATATATATACTATGGTGCCGTTTGAGGAGGTCATATAGGTCGCTAAATAAGTTTATTTTATATTGTAAACGGAAAGGCGGAAGTGTCTTATTTGAGCGTGAGCAGGTGGCGCACACATAAAGGGTTTTTTCAGGAGGAAGCTTTTTTTATTTAGCTCATAACGCGGTGTAAACAAGTCCCCCAGCGAACGTGACGACAAACTATACCAGCCCTAGGTCCAGGCCTGGTGTCGACCACCTGGACGAGGTATCAAGCACCGCCGTGGCGTTACCACGTTGTACATATATCCAATGACAGCCTTTGCCGGAAAAAAATCACCAGCGCGCAGGTCCCCGGTGGCCAATCTTAGATACTTGCATATCTTAGTAATAACTCCCTCAGTATTTTACTTGGGCCCCTTAAGGTCTCAAAGGCAAAATGTCGAAAATCCATAGAGTCTCCGATAGATGCATAAAGGGTTTTACAAAATTTAAATTGCATTATTAAACGTTCACTTTTGTTACCTTTTGGATTGTATGCCATTGTTTATTACGTATGTGACCGCCCAGGAAAGGAACTCATTATATGCATTCGCCTATTGTCGCACAAATTGTAAACATTTGCTTCACTACGCTATACCACCAGGTAGAGACCGTATGCCAGAAACTAGCCGACTTCGCCCAGCTAACATGCAACCCTACGGGAATCCAACATCGGGCAAGGGGGAATGAGATCTCATAGGATCTCGATTTTCCTGAGTTAATTCATTACGGCAAGATGTGTTTCGCAAGCCAGTGTACACTTCCAGACAAAGCAGGAAACTTTCGAACACCTCGGTTTATCTATATTGAACTACTCCTGCGCCCACAATCGCATATGTTGTGTGATAAAAAATTGTAATTTCACCGGCACTTCTGAATAAAGCATTTCTTTTTAACATGTTTTTTTAACATTTGAATAAAAAAATTATTAAACGACTATATATATGTATGTGCGCTATAAAAATGTTTATTATTCATTATTAAACAAATTGCAGATGTCCGGTTTGGTAGTGGATATGAGACTCCGATACCAAATCAGCACCTTAGTGAAGCGAGCCGGAAACCAACCCCCACTAATGGTGCCTTTATTCTGGCAGGAAGTAGTACGTAGACTTTTTAACATAAAGTAAATTATTCTTGCTGAACTAAAGGAACGCACATTAGGCGATGCGTTATATATATATATATATATATATATATATATATATACTAGTAGTAGTTTTATCAACCAATGATTGGTTTACGAATATACATCATAGACATCGCATTTCTAGAGTTGAGACAGCATAATTGCTCTTTTACAACGCTGAAGGTGATATAGATCATACGGGCAGCCACAAAGTTTACATATACAGTCCGGCGAGATCTCATGAAACTTCTCGCGCGCACAGATCTTTAGATGAAAGCCGTGGACGGCAAATCTGGTGATTAAATGCCGGTTCTCATAACTGCAGGCTCTTTACAAATCCGACGTCATTGCTCTCGTTTCATAAAACAACGCGTCGATGTCGGTCATTTTATTTTCCCAATCTAAGACGTGTTCTCTAAAAACCGTCGTCTTCGGCAAGTTGTACATCCTCTGTAAGTCCTCAACGAACAACCGCGACGATGCCAGTAAGTGCAATAACCTATTCAGGCTAGTGCGGTGAACGTTCAATGCTTTCTTTAGAAAACTGGCTTTGAGTTGATCAAATGTCCCTAGGTTCGATGTCGTGAGACAAGACCTATTTACCTGAACACCGTAAAATGCTGTGGGTGCAATCTTCAGGTTAAACAAGTAAACACCAACCTCATCGACAGTCTGCATGGGCCCTTGACACTGTAAAAGTATTGTCGGCCTTTTTGGACTCTTTCTTTAACATGCCTGGAGAAGCTTGTGCCACGTGAAGAAAACACGACCCCAGGTAGGGAAAGTAGGGAACGATTCCGACTATTTCTGAATCTAGTCGGAGCTCATTGCTTTTGGCCAGTCTTCCTCCTCGTCGGAATTTCTTTGCTTTTGTCTTGCTTGCATTGATCTCCAGTTTGTTTCGTTTTACATAGCCCTTTAGAGTCACAGGTGACTGCTGCAAGTAAAAGCGACTTCCAGAGAACAAAACTAAATTATCGGCATACATAAGCGTTTCCACTTGTGAATGCCGACTATGTATTTCCGCCGGAAGATCGCTTACCGACATTGAGAACAACAGAGGACTTAGATTATCACCCTAAGCAACACCAGTGGTCCGAGTGATCGGCGCCTATTATTACCAGTCCCTCTTGCAAAATGCTTCTTAGAAGCTTTAGTATGCTTAGTGGGACTTCACTGCGTGCCAGCTTGTCAAGGATGATCGTTCGCGATTAGAAGCACGGCTCACGCAGTCATTGCTGATCTGCCTTTTCCGAATCCGTGTTGTTGCCGGACGACGGGTTAAGATAGCCGACAGAAGCTTATATATTACGCTATTTTTCGTTATTCCTCGGTAGGATGATGGAGCCAGCGGGTCTCCCTTTATTTTAGCAATGATACAAAGAAGACTGGTTCTCTCTGGCAGTGAAACACGGCAACGTGGCCTGCCAAAGATGTTCGTTTACCACTAGGTCAGGTCCAGGGGCCTTACCCAGCAGTGCGTTTACCATTGCTTCAGTTACCTCCAAGTCGATAAAAGGGCGAGACAGGGCCTGCCGATCTTCCTGGATTCGCTCGCTCCATACAGAACATACTACGGGAATATCGCTTGGAATGGTTACCGCACCGGAAAACATTTACGGAAGTGCTCGTTTAACTTCTCAGGTTGGATTGTACATGCAGTGGCGCGTCTATCAGCACGCAAGTCATTAGCTGTAGATACAACCCACATGCTCCGAGACGCCAGTACGTTCAACAGTGACGCTGTTTTCGGGTGCTTCGCCTTATTGAGTGGATAGTTGAGATTGCTGCAGAGTACAGTTATTTTCTGCAGGTCCACCATATCTAGACACGCTATCAGTTTCTCCAGCAGATTTTCCGTATCCCCCGATGGAGTAGAGTAGGCTGCAATCATGTTTATTGTGTCTTCCGTAAGGATTACGCAGTTGTCTTCACTGTAGCAGGGATGAATTCCAGGAAGTTTACTATTATATATGAAAGCAACTCTTCACTCGTTCGACCTGGACCTTGTGACTGGGCACCGAGACATTTCGCTACGCGCCAATCGGGGATGACTGTGCGCTTGGCGGCCCAGGTCTCGGTAATAACTAACACGTCGAATTGATCCGTTAAGAGAAGTAATCGTAAACTCGATTTAATACCTTCATAGTTCCACTGAAAGAATCTAATTGTCGACTTTTTGTTTTGAGTAGATTGAGGTTTCTTTGATGCTAGGACGTCAGTAATTGTTGTTTAAGGCAGTCACGATCCGTCTCGAGACTTTTCGCTCTTGGTTAACTCTGCATCAAGCCCACACACGCCGACGCGCAAAGCGCATCTCGCAGAGATGTTTCTATGGATTCTCGTATTGAGACCGTTCAATCGCACTAGCCCCCTAGACAGGGGAGTGCTGTCGATAATTTTAGTCGGCTTGTCACTTTTATATTCTACGGAGACTCTGAGGAACAAGGAGGGAAGCAGCTTTCTAATAACGCTGGTGACTGCTGTTTAAATCGCTTCTATTATGCAAGGGAAGATTCTGTCCAGTAGCCCTTGTACTAGATCAGCAGCCATGTCGGCTAAGGGTGCCACCTTCATCCTAGACTTTGCTCCGCGGTCGACTTCTCGGTTTATGGCGGTGGTGTGACTCACTTTAATGCCGTTCTTTACGACAGACGACCAACTGCGTTTGGCGAAGTTTTCGGAAGCTTGAACGTATTCGACGGGGGCGCAAGGCGGCACGGTTGCAGCATTCGGTTGTTTCCCGATATCGTTACACGAAACTGGCTTTAACATCTCTATACGACTTAATCTAGCGGAGCAAAAACCCCATGTAGCCTCGTGCTCGCCATTACATAGGCAACACCTGGCCCGAGCTTTGCACTCCTTTTTAAGATGTTCCAAGGTGTACGTGTGTAAGATGTACCTCCTACACTTTGGCTTTAGAACCTTACAATCGGCGGCAAATAGATCCATACTGTAGCATTTGACGCACTGCATTGAATCTCGGTACAACACAACTCCTTGCTGCTTTAGACCCAAGCGGACTTTCAACGGGAAATAGTTGCCCACAAAAGTTAAGATCACATATTGTATCGTGGACATCACGTTATCTTCGTTTTTTTTGTGTTTTAACTCGAGCCACCTCGGTCACTCTCGACGACTTGGGTGCAGCTAGTATGGTTGCTTCTGAGATAGAAGGGTGTACACCGGATATTTTACCCTCTACAGGCGAGCGCACTCCACTTACCTTGGCAAATACTTTAACACCAGCCAGCTCTTGTTACGAAAGCAGGGTGTGTCTATCTTCTTCGGCCTCCACTGCAATGACAAGCTCTCCAGTCCTTATAAAACGGAGCTCTTCAATCCTCTCTTGACATGGCTGGCAATACAATCGCAGACTTCATTGAAAATATTCCGCAGCTTGTCTTCGTCAGCAAAAAATATTACTGCTTCCTGCCTTGCTACTACAATATTCGGCGCCAGCGTCCTCCTTCCGCGAACCACTGTGATGAATCCCGCGTTGTCAGGCTGCTCCGCGTGGATCTGAGGTTCATCTCTAACCTCAGTTTTTGCGTCCACGCTGGTACCAGGCTGATTTTCTTGCGATACTCGCACGTCTTTCACCCGCGTGTCTTTAATTGGGCTCGACGCTGCGCGTTTTTCTCCTCCAGCACGAGCTGTACGGTCGCCCGCCCCACGCGTGTCGGCTGGTTGCGGCATCTTGCGCCCGTTGTGGTGTTAGCGGTCGCAAAAAAAATCAATAATAATAATAATAATAATAATACTATTAAAAATTTTGGGATTTAAACCCGAGACTTGCACACAGTACTTCGCCACTCAACCGCTGACCCACTGTAGCCGCGGCGTTTAGGCGGGCAATTTAGCGACTGGCCGGCCCGTACCTGGACTATATTTAAAATGTATCCTATGTGGTGGTCAAAATTAATCACGAAGTCACGCTATTCACACACTTGAACGTTCACCATAATCACCAGCCACATTACGGGTTTCACTGTTGTGCTTAGATGCTGCTACTCCGTTTAACTGTAATCGATCAGTCGCTCTAGAGCGGGAACGTCCGTCTATGGAAGTTGGAAACTTGTGTTTTCCAAGGCAGTAAGAAACTGTGGAATATATCCAGGAAGTTCTAGGAACTGCACTTTGTCCGTCAAGGTTATGCTTTGTGAACGCTACAGAACCACCAATTAAATCACTGTCTTGCGGAGCGCAACAAAACACGTCAACACAGCAGTCGTGAACAGCTGACACTCGTATATGGGGAGAAAAAGATAGATTTTGTTTGTTTTAAATAAGTAGTAAAAACTTAAGGGTGTTGGTAAAATAAGCATTTTATCAATGAGAGAACGAATATGTATTGTTCAAGAGTGAGAGTAAAATTACTTGTTGTTGGTATATAGATGTGGCGGGCTGGATATCAGCGGGTTGCTTTTACGTCACAAACTGTAGAATTAAAAGAAAATAACGCCTTTTTTTTCGCCGTTTGATGCGGTGGAGTACGGTCGTGTTTCGTGTTAGCTCCCGTAAAATCGGTTACTACGAGAGGCTTGACTCTGATTTTTGTAGTGATAATTGTATCATTCAGAGTTTGTATAGTGAGTGTTTGAACAGTGCATCGCATACGCCAGGTGGTACCCTGGTTACTTCTCAGAGAGTTCCGAACCTTCCGGGCTCTCTGACAACTGTGTTCGATTTTGACAACTGTGTTCGATTTGCCAACGTCATCGCTAGCTGTAAGCTTGTGCCTAACTTGCGGCCGGCGGTCGATACGGCTTAGAAGCAGAGCAGCCTGTGCAGTCGTCGTAGCCTAGTGGTAGCGTCATCGGCTGCCAGTTGTTGGGCCCCGGTTCAACTCCCGGGAGTGGCAAATATTTTGTTTGATGTTTTTTTTGGCGTTTATTTGTTCCAAGGCATTTGGACATCTAGAACGATGCCGGCCGAGTCCAGTGGCAATAAGCCGCCTAGTAGTTTGGATAATTTCAAACTCAGGAGCGCAATAGTCAAAGATACACCAGTCGCCGTAGAAGCTGATGTCTCGAAGCCGGCTGCAGCGCATCGCCTGGTGTATCACAAGTTGAACCAACTACAGGTGCCAGAACTTCGGAAATCCTAGACGGAGCTATAAAACCAGGGTGTAAGCGAAGGAAGGGTTCCTCAGTTGAGTGCGATGAACATGACGAATCATTTACGATGGTGGTGTCCAAGCGTGAGCAGAAGGTTAAATGTCGTGAGCAACGTCAGTTGGACAAGCTGAGAACGGAGGCGTCTAGCGGTCAATTCAACGCCTCTAAAGTCGTCCTACGCAGAAAGACCACTGAGGATCCAGCTTCTAACGAGTTTGCTGACGGCACATTACTTCAGTTATGTAAGGCTATTCATTCTTATTGCCCTGACTGCAAGATATCAAGCTTTAAGGCCGCCATTTCTGTATGGGTCAACACAGAGGACGCGGCTAGAAAACTGACGCAGGTTTCTGCAATAGGATCGATACCCGTCACGGAAACCTGTCCAGCTTTAACGTCATTCAAGGCGAACATTCAAGGCGTCGATGTTGCGTTCACAGACGACTAGATATGCCAAGAACTAGCAGATTATGGTATGGTGCACGTTTGACGTTTATTCTGGACAGGTCACACTGGCAAGACCCCACTTAGCAAGGTGATCTTGACCTTTGACCGTCAACCGCCGGTGTCTGTCTTCCTGGGATACAAAACCCACTCCGTCGTTCTTGAGCCCGATCAACCGAAATTATGCTACAATTGCCAACGAGTGGGACATCTAGCGGACAGGTGCACCTATCGCAAGGCCTGCAAAAAATCAACTTTGAGAACAATCGCGGAAGCTCTAAAACCTTTATTGGCTCTCCTTCCACTCGCAAAGAAGCTTAAAGCCTTCACATCATAATGCCAGATAATAATAACCCAAGCGGAACTGGGGCCGCACAAACATCTCCATTCTTGGATACCTCCAACAGGGCTACATGCCCGGTTTGCAAAGGTGTCTTCACGAAAAGGGGTCTTGCCAGACACATATCAGCCAGGCTTGTTGACGCCGCCAACAGGCCGTTCACAGCCCATCGGGCCTCGACGGAAGAAGTTGATATAGACACTCTACTCGTCGAGATTTAGGCAAACATGCGCCAGGCCAAACTGCTACGCATTTTACCAAAATTTGTAAGGCCTACTGTTGCAGAGGAACTTATTAACGTCTTCTCAAACGTCGCCAAGGACAACGACTTCTCCGCCTGGAACTCTTTGTTCTCCTTTGCTCCGGTCGTGCTGTGACTTCCTCGAGCGGAAAAGAACGCTCCAAACACCCACAGGCTCCTCGGGATCTAACCATGCCCATACCCCCGGCGGCTACACTGCTATCTTCAACCTCGCGCGACGAGATACTGAACGCCGTGAAGACCTTCAGTCGGAGTTCAGCTGCCGGCCTGGATTTTATGAGACCCCGTTTACTTCAGAACCTACTGTCTAATGCACTGGGCAGTACGGCTGAGCGATTAGCTGACGTCATTGCCAAAGTAGTTGATGTGCTCAGATGGGGCTCGCCCCCTTCCTGTTTTATACCACTTATCTTCGGAGCACGGATGTTTGCACTAAAGAAAAAAGATGGATCATTACACCCTATCGCCTGTTCCTCGGTCGTTCGACGAGACTATCTACTCCAATCCGTCAAGTCGTGGGTTCCCTTACTGTTTCACCAGACGAATCTGGCTTACGGTCAGTCATCACATCTGATCATGCCCCATAACACGATGCTATCGCAAACAGGTCTTCAGCAGGGCGATCCCCTAGGTCCTCCACTTTTCTGTCTGTGTATCAAGGATATGGTAGATATACTGCGATCTCCTCTTAATGTCTGGTACTTGGATGACGGCGTTCTAGGCGGAGGACCTCCCGACAGCACTAGACGATATTCGAAAAGTAATTGACTTTGGTGTGATTAGTGGCCTGAATCTGAACCCGGGCAAATGTGAAGTCTATGTTACGGATCATAACGGAATTGAACCATTAGATTTAACGGACCTTTTTAGCCTACTTTCTGGATGCCGCGTTGTTGACAAGGTTGACCTGGAGCTGTTAGGTGTGCCCTTGCTGCCGGATGGGGTACCAAAAGCACAAGCCGCCCGGAAAGACAAACTGAACTTCGCCACAGGCAGACTATCCCAATTGGGGGCCCACTGCGGTCTGTTTCTCCTTAGATCTTGCTTTTCAGCCACGAAGTTAACACACCTAGTTAGAGGTTGCAATGTATCCTCATCGCCTGAACTTTTACAGCCTTTTAATAATCTTGGCTTAGACATTTTAGAGGAGATACTAAATCTTCAGCTTACCGCTATGGCAAGGGATTAGGTAATGCTTCCGATCTCTCTAGGCGGCTTAGGTATGCCGGACGCGGTCATAATGGCTGGACCCGCGATCGTGTCATCATTGACTCAGGCTTCGGAGAGGGTTAGGGCTTTATTGGATAAGGATAGATGGGAAGCTTATAACGCTGAGCTACAAAAGCTGACCGACAGATTGTTGTCTTTGTTTGACTTCCCTCCCGATGAAAGAACTAAACAGAGCAGTTGGACACACCTTCTGCAAGAAAAGCGATTAACAAGCCTGATCGATAGAGCCCCCACCGTGGCTGACAAAGCCAGGCTTCGAGCCGTTAGTAGTCAAGGGGCTGGAGCCTGGTTACATGCCCTACCCTGTCCATGAATAGGGACGCTTTTAAATGATGAGACGACGCGCATCAGCACAGAATTGCGTCTTGGTGTCGACCTAGATGTCCCTCACCGATGTCGTGGTGGCTACCTTGTAGGCGCCTTGGCGCATCATGGCTTATCATGCGCCTTAAGTGCCTCAAGGCTGTCGCTTGACACCCAACGTGGAAACGCAGCATCTGTTCGGGGCACATAGTTGAACTGGGCTAATCCCGGGTTAGATAACCCGTAACCACACGTTAACGCGGAGACAATTGTTCACTCCAAAGTGCTAACATAAAAAGTAATTTAATAAAGAAAACAACGCCTTTAATTAAGAATCTGTACATGTTTGGGTATTCGGAAGATGTCTAACAAACGTTGACTATTGAAAGGGAAGTAGTTGTATTAAATAAGTTTGCACAGATCGGGAATTTTGCATATCTAGTATTTAATCTTCTAAGCTCACGTGATCATAAGGCACACGCACTCGAAAATAATGTGCACTACGCGACTAGTTTAGTACCAACTCAATGGTTGTTTGGTTGTTGATGTGACTTCCGTAAGTCGTTTGTCTGCTTCCGATGTTAATAGGGCACCATGGAAATCAAGGAGAATAATGGTGAGATTAGCGGCTGGTGTACGTTCTCACCCCAAAACGGTTAAACTAGGTGACTATATGTATTGTATGAACGTTTTCATTGATTCAGCCAAATATTCATTTTTTAAAATAGCTTTCTCTAGGTGAGTCAGTACCGCAGCGTCGCCGTGTAGTAGAGCATTGTCGTAGAACCACATTCTCGAGCGAATACGTTCTAGAACATCTATTAGCGGTTCTACTAAGGTCATGCTCAGAAATACGCGTTATGTTTCTCAGTTGGGCCTGTCGGGAAGTTTATCAAGGCCTACTATTTACTACACTTACTTTATCTACTGCCAGCCTAAACATTCACGAATACGTGATCTCGGTGTGCATGTGAGCAGATCCTGTGCTAGTTCTCCTTGACTCATTAGTAATAAATGTATACATGAATTGTGTAGTTACATCGTTCGCAAGTATCGTCTGTAAGGAGGGTAAGTGCATGCAACACAGCCTAAACTTCTTTCTTCCCTATAGATCAATATAGAACTACATCCGTGTTCAATTTTCAATCGAACAACCTATCAGTTTGCAATCGCACATTAATAAAGCAATGTCCGACTAGGATAGCTGATGCATTTTTAGGCAAACCCAGGATACGCTGCAAAAAGCAGGCTCTTTCCAGGTCCAAGCTTTTTAGGTCACTTTACGTCAAGTGCGGCGTGACCACAGGGCAGCAGCATCGTAGTACCGGAATTATCTTCATCTTCAAAACCTTTCTGTGCTGTTCTCAGGTCAACGTCTAGGAAATCCTCCGTTAGCATATTAGTTAAAATTGCCTTAGCTCGCAGTGGTCCAATGACAATGTTAAAAAAAAGCATCAACTCTTGTTCTGGCGATGTTGATATTCAGTCGGTTTCTTATTAGGTTGTCCAATAAGTTCGTAACATTTTTATCGAAGAGTTTGGCTTGAACAACAATAACAGCAACAATAAATTAATCAATAATGTATTTTCCATTGCCATTTACGACCTCCTCCCACCTTTCCACCAAGGTCGTAAAGAACCTGAGGGATTTGTGAGTTTATTTCGCTAGAAATCGCCCGGTCTGGTGAGTGCTTGAGGTCAGCTCTGTCGTCGAAGGTAATTCTAGGATTTGACATAGAGCGGAAAAGTGATAATCAGTTGGCGAAAGCTCCGGAGAGTTTGGTGGGTGCCTAAGAACCCTTCATTCGCGCTCTTGGAGTGTTTTGCGGTGTTTTTGAAGCATTTTCCTATGCAATATACCTTCTGAGTCTCACCAAACGCGAATCATAGACCTCTTTGGGTGGTGATTTTGCTTGATTCTCGGCTTCGGTGTATCTACTAGAGCCACCCGCTCCTTTGTCTTCGTGTACGGCCTTTTCTTATCATGACCGATTTTTAGTCCACTCTGGCATTTGCCTTGTCTAAAATAGAAATCATAAAAAGAGATTTAAGTGTGGCCGGTCTGGGTTTCGAACCCAGACCTTCTAAATGCAAGACAAAGACTTTGCCCCTAAGCCATCTTGCTCGGTTAATTGGGCCCGTTATTTTGGATTGAACTTGCCTAGTCGCTGTGTGCTACACCAGCTTTTTGTGCAACAGATTCTTTTATGTAAAGTCTTTATTCTTAATAGTTATGAGATTGTGGCTCAGTATGTTTCGCACAAACTCGATAAATATTTGGCCCCTGATCGGTCTTTTGGAATTCTGTAAAACAAGGTTGGGAAGTCGGCAAAGGCCGCACAAGCAACATTCTTATTTTGACGCGTCTGCAGCCGATCTTCCCCAGAGGAGCTCAAGCTTCAAGGACATGAAGGTATGTCCTGAACAAGATCTTGTTCTAACCTAGAGACAATAAGTTAATACTGCAATGGTTACAAATTGAGCAGTTGATACAAGATAATGGTAATGGTTCTTTGGGTTGGATTCACCGTTGGGTCTCTTTTCGTGAGCTGAAGCTTGATTTTTCGGTTCGATATTTTCCAACTCATTCGATATTTTCCTTAGAGAGCACAGGAATCAGAAGACTACAGGGCTAAAGTTGTGCACATTATAAGCGCGTTCAGCGCCTGTAAGTGTTCATATATAGTCAGATCCGGCCGGGCTGGTCTATATTTACGTTTTTTCTTAACTTTATCACATTTGAAAAACTGTACTTTATACACTCAACCGTTTAGTCCGAAATATCAAGGGTTGTGTAAAGTCGTTGCCGAGATGCTTGAAATTATTGATCTACTAATGGGCATTCAGTAGTGGGTTTACTGTAAAAAAAAAGTAGTGGTTTTACTGCGCAACAAACGCCTCACTTGAGTCTCGCTCTTCTACCTTGCCACTTATTGTCTTATACTTGAAGAAATTGATTTGCGAGGTTTAGAATCACTTAGTTAACACGTGATGTCAAATTCTATAAAATCGGCTTGCCCTGATGTCATGCACAGCGATTCCAATGACTCAACATTCCATAGAAGGTAGATTCCTATCTCGATTTGGATCCTCAAGAGTAAAACTTCTGCGGCCATCAGCATGTGTATCAATACTTTTCCTAGGAGAGACATCGCAAAATCTGGGCCTCCTGTGCGATTTGTCAATTTCTGCAGATTATCGATCGTTTTATCTGCAAATGATGCAGCAAGCCTATATATATATATATATTTCTCATTCCCCGCATTCTATATAAACTGATCTCCGGTTCCAGGCCATCTCAGGCACTTCTTAGCGACATAGACAAAAAAAACAGAAAGGCTGTTAAGTCAAAATGGCTTAAGCTCAAAACTCGGTGCCGAACGCCTACTTCAACACACACACAGCACACGGCTGTCTGGACATCCCCTGCCTTCAAACGTTTATCTCCAGACTCCGCCTCTCCCGTCTGACAGCACTACAACACTCCACGCATCCTGGGGTTCAATGGATGCTAACCACCGGGCACTTCAAAAAAGACCTTGCGAAAACAAGACTTCTTTGCGAGCGCTTGGTTACCTCCATTGAGACCGCTACACAAGAAGCCGACTACTGGTCTCAACAACTACACAACACGTTTGATAAGGCATATTTTAAAAAAAGACACGAAACGCCCTTTGTACATTACTTGATTAAGGGTATGCCCTACCTATCTGGTGAGGAGTATTTAAACCTACTAAAGCTCAGGATCAACGCACTACCAATGCGTGCCAGATTGGCCAGGGGACGCCCGGGCTACAACAAACGTTGTAGTCACGGGTGTCATGCGCCTGAGACGTTGGTTCGTGTCGCTCAAATGTGCGATACAACAAAAAAGCAAGGCATGACAACGCCTATGATCACGCGCGTCTTCTCCGTGAGAGAGGTCATGAGGGGGTTTGTGAGCGAGTATTCCGTCGACCGGGCGCACCGGGTCTAAAGCCCGACCTCGTAATAATAACCTCTGCCGAGGTCTGGGTTTTAGATGCCGAGTTTGCGGCCCGAACAGAGCGGCGCTCTCCGACCCGCAAAAACCTCGCAGATTCCATCACTATCTCTATGAGTGGTGTATGGGACTTCGAATCTGCAAGTACGCTCTTGGGGCTCGGCGTCACGAAGAGGAATCTTATGGATCTTATTGTCTTAACGTGGCAAGGGACTTTGAGGAAGTACCGCTCAAACAGAGCCTATAAGAGCGGGGGTTACCATCAAGCAAGGACACAGACAGCTGATTCTTAACCTCACGTGACACCTTTTTACCACAATATTTATTAAGGCAAGCACTGCCGAGTGTGCAAACGTTTTGTAATTGATTAATACATCATCACAATTCACTTATTTTCTATATATATATATATATATATATATATATATATATATGTGTATATTCTTTTGTTTCTTGCTGTGGATGAGGTATTAAATGCAGTTACGCACTATCGCTACGAGTCTCTCTCTCAAGCAGTGTGGGACTTGACCCCAACGGTTGGATGTTACTCCGTTGAGACCCATACTCATTAAGCGCACCTCCCCCCTTAAGTTTTACTTTCTTATATCCCAGATCTTTATGGAACAGTACTATGGACTATCAGGAGAAGAGGCGAGCGCCCTTTCAGATCAATTGTCTGGGGTCGCCAAAAGGTTTTCGCACTTATCTAACACCTGCAAGCCCTGCACTTCTCTACGGTTGCTCTCGGGTTGAAGTCGCAATTCTGTCTGTTTTTTCTTGCATGTTCATATTTTTCCTGAAGGATTTCTTTTGCCGTAGCTGCTACTAGTTTTCAGGCCTGCTTACTGGAGACGATGTATTCTGTAAACTCTATTAGGCTGGACCGTGATAGATCGTGATGGCTTGGAGTGTCCTCACGTGCCCCTTGGCAGACTACGCATGTCGCCGACGAAACCTTTCCAATTCGGAACAGGTATAAGTTGAAGTCCCCGTGTCCTGTGAGGATCTGGGGGAGATAATAGATGAAGTCGCCCCCTGGCCACTCTATCCATGCCTTAATATGTGGCTGCAATACGCGCAGGGATCATCCAAGACCTGCGGGGGAATGGCGTCCCATTTCGCCTGCCATGTCTCAATTGTGACATTCCTCGTCCTGTCTTTTTTTTAATTGCTTTCTTTCGAGTGCTTCGAGATTCGAGGGGCTCAACCCACAGCATAGCAGAATTTGTGCTGACTTTGCGATACCCCTGGATTACCCTTAAGGCTGCTACCTTCTGGGTCCTTCGTCGCATTTGCTTCGTTTTCTTCGTCTTCAGAGTCGCCCCTACCCCCACTGGTGCTCCGAATAATGATATTGATTTTGCAACCGTCATTAGCAGTGTCGGAGGCCCGAGGGTCATGGATGTTCGGCAGAATATTGGCTGTAACACACACTGCCCTGACTGCTTTTGTCCTTGCTTTTTTTTATGTGGCTGAGGCCGTTCATCGTTGTGACCAGTGTGACTCCGATCTACTAATGTTCTGGCCGTCAAGCTGTAATTTAAGCGGACCTGACAGTTGACAACGTTCTTTTCTTGAGGTAGCCGCAAATAACTTTAACCAGATAAGAGGAGATCTTTTTTCGTATCAGTATGTCCAGAATAGTTTTTTATAATAGGCTCCGTGAAGAAAAGTTTCTCTGCCTCAGGGGAACCCCATCTGGTTCGCTGGTTCGGGAACCTTATTGGTCTATGGTCTGCGCGTCAAACCTTGTATTGCTGCATAGTCGGAAAGTCGCCTACACCTTCCTGCCTGGGAATGTTCTCATAAATAGCCCCTTATAAGGCGCGTGGGTTGGGAACAGCTTAGTTAGGACCGCCTGGGCTTGTTGTTCGTCCAGGGAAGCAGGGGCATTTTTTTCCCCTCTGGCGATCTTGTACGGCGTTCACCAGGGATCGTCCTCGACCCCGTTGAGAAGTTTCTTTGAGCCCCTTAGTCTTGCAGCCGGCTATGGCTTGCTCGAGTAAGGCCCGGTTTCCTCTATACTCTAGCAGTGCTTGAGTGTGTGCGTTTGCGTTTTGTTGTTTCCGTTTGAGAGCACGCCTTGCTTTGCAGCACTCTTTACGTTTGTCCGCGATCTCCTGCGTTCACCAGTATTTATGTGGGATGTTTCCTCACATGGGGTGAACGCTGTTTGTACACGTTGTCTTGTACACCTTTACAAGGAGTGCTTGTAGGTCTTCTGCAGTTCTATGGGGGCTAAATAGGGCTTTTATTTTTCTCCTGAGTTGGGCCTTACACTTTGACTCATCTGTGAGTCTGAATTTCGTCTTGACGGTAGGAACTGATTGAAGGTTGTTAATACTCAGCCGAGTCTTAATGCAATTATGGGCGCTCAAGTTTTAGTCGTCTAGTAGAATCTTCCAGCTTATAGTTTTTGGCGCCAGGATGTCGTTGCATAACGTGATGTCCACGTACGACTCGCCGCCGTGGCGGTAGAACGCGGCTTCCTTTCCGTCGTTCGATACATGAAGGTTAAGTGATGCTGCATGCCCCTTTTATCAGCTCGAGGTGATCCCTAGGCTTTCGGACGCTGAGTTAAAATCTCCTGTTATTAGCACTCTGTTGTTGGGCTTCGTGTCGCGTATGGATTCCGCGAGGTCATCTAGGAATCGCTCGAAATCCTTGTACAAGCAGTTGGGACTGATGTAGGCAGAATATATTCTGCCAACTTATTTTACTTCGATCCAGCAAAACCGATTTTCCGTGCCCTCCCTCGCCAACCTGTAGCTTCTGTTTAGTTATGCGCGCTCTGTCTAGCGTCGGGTCCGCGTCTCAAGTCTATGGTTCTTCGGTTTTACCCCTGTTGGGTTCGCTAGGGGCCATTACATCAGTTTTTTTCTCCATGCTATATCTTCTATCATATCATAGATCAGCCTGCTTCTCCTGAGTTGGCCTAAATTATGCTTATTTCGTTTATCATTTTGTGCGAAAAAAATCGCGCTGGGTCAGATTTCTAGCCGCGCCGTTGGGCCCATGTGTCGTTCATTCGTAGGGTTTGTTTAAGATAGTGGCAACGGCCTGCTGTTCGGTCGTGGGATCCTCGTTCTTCTTATTTGGCTCTACACCCCCTGTCTTGTTCACGATAGGTTGGCTTACAGTTTGGCGCTCCGGCATCTTAGCCTTAAGAAGTTGGAAGTATTTAGAGCATGCTGTAGATCTAGCTCAGTGGCCCTCGTCGTTACATAGATAGCATTTAGGGGGTACCGCTTTACAATCACGGGCTAGATAGTCCCCCTGCCCACAGTTTTTTCTGCTTATCTGCCTTCTAAAATTTACATGCGGAAGCCGTGCGCCCAATTTCATGGCAGTTGTAGCACATAGGTTATCAATTTCTCAACTCCGCAGCTGCTTTCTCCGACGCTCACGATCTTCTTCAGCATAGTTCGGGTTTTGCTTTTAGGTGACTAAGCACTGCCAACTGCTTCTGTTCTTAGTAGCCCTGGGAGCTTGCGGGCGAATCCTGGCAGACCCCTGGATTTTTAGTATCTTCTGGATATCCTGATCTATGGACTGCGCCGTGACTAACGGGCTGATTCCCCGAAGGACAACAGTTGCTGTGGGGTCGTTGTACTGCCTGGTGTCGACCTCTCCGCCCGTCTTTTGTTTGAGGACGTCTGCAAAAGTTGTGCTGCTGCCAGCTGACTTTTTCTTCAACTCTTAGGATGATGTCCCCTTCCTTATTAGTAATAACCGTCTCTATTTTTACCCCGCTGTCCTCTGTGTTGACTAACGCATCTTTTTAATTATGTGCCTTGATAAAGAGCCTGCGGCAAGTCTGATCTTAACAGAAATGTATATATACATATATATATATACACGCTCGCAGGGGCCCAAATGTCATGCTCCGACCACGAATGATTAATTACATTAAATAAATTAATTATATATATATATATATATATATATTGAAATTATATATATTGAATTTGAAATTGAAATTAAATATATTGAAATTATACGAGGTGTGTTCAAAAATCGCGACTTTTGAATTTTCGCGGGTTACGTATATTCGAATTTCGATTTTTTGTGGCGTTATGTTGGTACTCATGTCTCTCACTTATGCCGACAAGCTCGGCCATTTTGAATGTTCACTTAATTGTTGACAGCTGCTTTGCTTGCACGTGTTTTGGATCGTCTTCGATTTTTACCTATTCAAAAAAATGGATCAAAGAACCTGTATCAAATTTTGTGTGAAAAACGAAATTAAGTGCGCGGATGCATTCCGAATGTTGACTGTGGCATACGGAGAAGCTACCTTGGACCGAAGCAACGTTTATCGGTGGTACAAAATGTTCTCAGAAGGCCGAGAAGATGTGAACGACGAAGAGCGTGCCGGACGCCCGAGCACTTCAACAACAGACGAAAAAATTAATGAAGTGGAGAAAATGGTATTGGCCAATCGTCGAATCACCGTTAGAGAAGTTGCTGAGGACCTAAACATATCGATTGGCTCGTGCCATTCGATTTTTATCAATGATTTGGGCATGAGACGGGTCGCCGCGAAATTCGTACCAAAATTGCTCAATTGCGACCAAAAACAGCGTCGCATGAACATTGCTAATGAGATGTTGGACTCTGTCCGCGACGACCCAAATTTGCTCCAGAGGGTCATAACTGGTGACGAATCGTGGGTTTATGGTTATGACGTGGAAACCAAAGCTCAATCATCTCAATGGAAGCTGCCGCACGAACCAAGACCGAAAAAAGCGCGCCAAGTTCGGTCGAATGTGAAAGTTTTGCTGACAGTTTTCTTCGATTGCAGGGGCGTGGTGCATCATGAGTTCTTGCCACAGGGTAGAACGGTCAATAAGGAATATTACCTGCAAGTTATGCGCAATTTGCGCGAAGCAATCCGCCAGAAACGCCCGGATTTGTGGAAGAACAAAAATTGGCTTTTGCACCACGATAACGCCCCTGCTCACACATCGTTGCTTGTGCGCGAGTTTTTGGCCAAAAACAACACACTAATGATGCCGCAGCCACCGTATTCCCCAGATCTGGCCCCCTGTGACTTTTTCTTGTTCCCTAAACTGAAGAGGCCCATGAAAGGACGACGTTACGCTACGCTTGACGAGATAAAGACGGCATCGAAGGAGGAGCTGAACAAGATTAAAAAAAATGGTTTTTTGAAGTGCTTCGAAGATTGGAAAAACCGTTGGCACAAGTGTATAATATCTCATGGGGATTACTTTGAAGGGGACAAAATAGATATTCATGAATAAATGAATAATTTTTGAAAAAACACAAAAGTCGCGATACTTCTACTATCTATTACACCTCGTATATATATGATTGAAACGCTTAATTCAAGGTAGAAAGAAAAATATACATTTGCATATATGCATGTATGTCATGCGATCAATATGTAGTTATAATCTGCAAGTAGTGCAGGGTGTTGGCGGCCCCTAACGCTCGTGAATATGCCTAGAGATCCCTCGTGGATATAGTTTGCTGATGTAGCGCTTCCGTGCGATGAACACTGAAATCATGTTGCTAGCCTGACGCGTTGTCGTTAGCCTTATAGCGAACATTTTATTGAACAGACGCGGGTACTGACTCAGCTGGAGCAGCATTCGTTGACCATGCTTCTTAATCACGCCAATTGTGTGGGGAAACGTCGACATGGCACTGGTCAACATGGCAGCGAAATGCAACGCGTTTTAAAATGTCCGTTCCACTCGTTCCAGGCAAGCTTTGGCCTTAATTAAACCTGGAAACCACGCCGGTGCTGCGTATGTCAGTAGTGGCAGTACGTATGTAGTATACAATTGGACGTACAGCTCAGAAGAGCGTACAGCAAATGATTGGAAGATTCAGTTTGCACGTTGAGAAGCCCTTGTGACAACATCAGTTACATGTTCGGAGTAATTCAATTTGTTGCTGGTGAGGACTTTGAGATCTTTTACAACTTAAAGTTTGCACAATTCCTGACCTTCAATCCTATAAGGGTGTCTTGCATTTCCATGTGCGAAGTGCAGGACACCACATTTATAGATGGACAAGTTCAAATCAAGGGCGTCCGCTCAGTCCTTGAAAGCGTCTAACGTCATTTGAAGACGGCATTTGTCCCCTACAGTGCGGGACCTACTGTAAAGTTTCACATCATCAGCGTATACTTTAACTTCAACTCCTCGTAGAATTACATATTTAAGTAAATCGGTGTATAAAATATACATCAGTGGTTCGAGGATCGTTCCTTGCGGACAGCCGGATGGCACTCGACCCATCGTAGAATACTGTCCATTCCCGCACCCGGAAAGATCTGTCTCGGAGAAACGCAGAAAAAAATAAATATATATATATATATATATATATATATATATATATATCAAGCCTTAGCCTTTGCACGGGAGACTCGAGAGCATCGGAATGTTTGCGTCAGAGGCTGTCGCTCGACATTTGAAAAGGAAAAGTAGCGTTTGCTCGGGGCACATTGTCAAACTGGGCTAATCCTGAGTTAGAGAACCCGTAACTACACTTCAAGGCGGAGACTATTGTTCACTCCAAAGTGCTAACATATAAAGTTATATAATAAAAACAATAAATGATGGATATATATATATATATATCTTTATATATATATATATATATATATATATATATATATATATTTAATGTATTTTTTTTTATATTACAATATGTGTGTAGGACACATAATACGGAGGATTACCTATGCCAATGGGCCTAGCCAATAGGTGTGTATTGTGACTATCACGTGTCCGCATCGTCTAGGCTAAGCTGAAATCACTTCAGTTCACCTTGTATGTCAAGATCCAGAGGTTGCTCAAAAAAGGACGACGATCTGCTATCTTCCTTTAACATATTTAACAAGCCGACTTTGCGGATGAGCTGTCTGGTTTGAACACCAAGAGCACCCAAGGTCTTAAACGCGAGAGGCCAGCATTAGTGGGGATACCCAGTTGACGAGTATTTTCTTAGCGTGTTGGTCTCTGCAAGGTGGGCTGCATAACCAGCTTCGGATGCGCCGCCACCGACCATAGAAGGTGCTAAGGAGTCGGTAACGGTTGCATCTCAAACCAGCAATTTGCCTTGCTCGAAAGGTGTAAGTGTCGTCCTGTCTAGGCGCGTGCCGTCCTCCGCAAACATAAATGTATTGCTTCTGCCTTCTTCGTGAATTTGCCTCAATCGTATTTGCGCGACACGCGTCCTTCTTGTGTAATGTCGATTCTACACCTTATCTTTCTGCAGCATGCCGCCACTACATTTCTTATAGTGGGTCACTATTGTGGAGAAATGTGCAAAGCCATTAGGTTCTGGGAGCCAGTGTTGTGTTTTTTTCCAGCGTTCTGTAGAAAGCTGCTAGGAGGCCAAGTGGCATTTTCGTCAGGCCGACAGTACCCATCACAAGTATGCTTGTCGATGTAGCAGACGCCTCAGCGTCATGCTCCTCCTTAGGCTTGATGTCATCAGGGCTTTCCAGCTTAAGCTGGACGCTATTTTTAAAGATTGCGACACCTTCTTCCCGTAGAGAGGCCGCTTTTTTCGCCACTGGGAATTGTCCTGTAAGTTTATCTGTTCTGCGAGGTGTTTCGAGGTGTTTTCGGTCTTTTCCTTCCAACTCTCAGCTACCTTTTTAAGATATTCAGTATGTGCTGCGCGTTCGCCGGTTTTCTTCCGGTGAATTGCTCTCGCCCCCCCCCCCCCGTTTTCCTTTTGGATTTCTTCAATTCCCATACCGCCTTATTTAAGCGAATGATACATATGTATATATTTTTTTAGGAGGTGGAGGAGGTTGAATGTTGAGGGTGTTGAGGTTGAATTGTCCGGGGAGTCGCCGAAGTCGTTCTGTTTTGAGATCAACATTCTCACTCAGTATCCCTTCCGCCAGTAATGTCTTCTGCAAATGTAGCTTGCGAATCCTTGCATGCCCTCTTGGATTGCTTCCTTGACCCTTGAATCTGCCAGTCTATCCCTAGTCGACTGCAGTGCCTCACAGACGGCTAGTGTGTGGAAGGCGTCCCATATATATATATATATATATATATATCCCAAGATAAACGGAATGTTTAAATGCCTGCGCTATTCCTGCTGCTTTGCTTTGACAGTCAAACATTTAAACAGCCCGCCATTATTAGAAATATCTCGCAGTTGCAGAGAGTTCGTCAATTTGGGTAATTTATTTTGTAAACAAGAAAATTATTACCTAAATGAAACCATTAAAAAATGTCATTCTGACCATACCCAAAAACTATGAAGAACGAGAAGCCTCTGAAGAGGTTATTCACGTAAAAGCACTGCTGCTGCAGCTGGCAAGGCTAGGCTAAACTAAGCTTCCAACTCGACTGAAGCTCTTCGACGCCTATTTAGCAGGTGAACGATCGGGCTAACATCGGGACTACCAGCAGTGAAGGCAAAAAGAACAAATACCGGAAAATGCGCAAAACAAAGCGCAAACGACAGCAAAGCCAATTCGGCGGAGAGAAGCAATAACAACATCAAAAGCAGTAGCAGAGGTGGTGCAAAGCCCTCCAAGAGGAAGAAGGCAAAGGAGATATCGAACGGCGCAACAGCTCCAGCTGACAGCAGCGCGATTGAGATGCGACTTGCGGAGAAGGATAAAAACTACGTACCGCAGAGTCATGGTAAAGAGAAAAAGGAGAAATAATTAATCCCCATTACATATAAACAGAGATCCGGCAACCGTATCCGGGCGGGATGTGAAGTAGAAGAAAATAGTGATTTGCAAGTATGCAAAGTATTTGCAAGAATCAACAAATTTATTATCAAAGCTCTTCGAGTAGATGGGCTAGAAGCAGATACGTCGGCAGCGGACCTTCGCTGATTGAAAGTTGATGCAGTATTTAAATTGCATACAAAAGGGAATTAGGCTGTATTTTGCGTTGTACCTGAGAGTAAGAACTTCCTGCGGTGCTCCAAGAAGGATTTTTGGATTAAGGGTGTGTATTTCCGTCCCTGGAAAGGCGCCGCTCAATTCGACAAAATGGTCATGCAAAGTTTTGTGGCTAAAACGGTCCTCACCCCTCGAAATGACTAGATAGTAGTACAGAGGTATGTTCGGAGGCAGCCACATCTCGACGATCAATAAATACTACTAGTATAACTGCAAGGATCTTAAAAGGGCAATGGATCTAATGCCAGATGATTTGTTCCGAGAAATAGACATCGCCCTCTTGGAAGAGACGTTCCTGCGGAAAGAACTGCATTCGATTAGATGCAAGGGTTTCATCAGTTGGCTGCCATGCCTGTTGGGGGATTGGGCAGACATATATATATATATATATTTCGCAATAACATTGCATTTTAAGATGTTATAAAATTACAATACAGTTCATTATATACAATTAGAACATTTTAGCGACCGTCCCACCGGGCGAAAAAGTGCAAAGCCCGCCGATGGGTCTGGCAGCTCGCTACTTGGTATTTAGCGCATATCTGCGAGCAGAACCGGCAACGACATTGATCGCTAACTTGGTGAAATCCTTGGGTCGAACGTACCAAGTGATGATAGCCATGCACAATGTACCTTGTGTACACGTGCCGGCTAGTGCATGCCATTCCATCCCAAAGCTCTCTGGCGAGGTACACATCCAACTGCGCGACCTCTGCCGAGGCCTCGGTCACTTTTCCCTGCCACTCCAACAAAAATTGCTGACGTGGTCTTGTAATAGGTGACCTAAGCCTGACTCTGATTGTTTTCACTGCCGGCCCGCAACCCGCCAGCAGATACACGAAGCGGCTTCTTGCCGTTCGCGGCAAGCAAAGAACCCGCTTCATATATATTGTGAAACATCTCTTTAGCTGCGCAAAATTTGCAGCCTTGACAGGGTGTGAGAGATGGTCTCACACCCTGTCAAGGCTGTAGCTCAACATTGGCTCAATCTTAAGCTCAAAAAGACGCACGGCCGCACTCAAAGACAGTCGTCAAGGGTCTCTCACCTCTGTGTGAATAGAGGCAATAGCCGCCCGGCATCTGTCGCCGATGTGCTGGGTAAAGGTCGTTTCCGTATAGTGTAGTCTCAGACCCAAATAAGGGAAGGAGTTGACAAACTCCAGCGGTTGGCCACACTAGGGTATTATGTCTGCGGCAGCAATTGACTCTCAGACGGAACTTCATGACTTTTGTCTTCCGCAAATTCATTTGAAGACGCTTACGGTGAAGGTAACTTTCTACGTCGCCGACAATTCGACGAATGGTACCGCGGTCCCGGTGGGCCACTACGATGTCATCCGCATACATGACGACGGCGTTTCTAAACTTCTCCCGCACATGGCGGGCTAGATGAGCAAGGAGAATGCCAGGCAACTGAGAGGGTCCCCTTGAGGGGTCCCTACGTTTTGACTCAGCTGCAAGGTGTCCTCGCCCCTTACGTTAACTTCAAGGCGGTCTTAAGCAAATAAGCAGGAGAGCACTCGTAGAAAAGAAACACCTACCCCAGCATGTTAAAATTAATCGACTAGTAGGTGACAGGGAGCTTTGTCGAAGGCCTTGACACAATCAATAAAGACGGCGTACAAGTGACCCCCAGGCACAGCCAACACCCGTTTAACTTCCGACTGGAGTACGTGGATTGCGTCCTCTGTACCTTGACCCTTCCTGAATCCGAATTGCTCCAGAGGTAGGGCCTTCTGCACAGTTGGAAGCGCCCTCGAGATAATCACGTTAGCGAAAATTTTCTCGAGAGTGCGTTCCGACGCGATACCCCGGTAGAGATTTTAATTGCCTACATTGTCACCGTTACCCAATGTTCGTAATAGATCCCATCAGGACCACTACTCTTTTTCTTGGGTAGCCCGCGCAAGATCTGCACAACTACTTTCACCGTAAACGGCGAATTCATGTAGTGCTGCTCCAGAGTGAGCAGTTGCTCACTAACTGGGTAAGGCGCGGGGGCGTTTTCATCGAGCAGAAGGGCAGTAAAGTGCTGCCGCAACTGCTCCTTTGTCATGCTGTGCATGCTTTTGTTCAGCCGGCAAACAATGTAGACCTAGGGTTCGTGCTCTGCTCTCTCAAGCAAACGAAACTCCTCCTCCTCATCATACCGGCGCTTATTCTCCACAAGCGGTTTCTTGTAGGTTGCTCTATGTTAGCCATACAGCGCCCTACAATCAGCAACTATCTGGGGGTCGGTCTTGGTTAATGCGTGCGTCAAGAGTTTCAACATGCCGTAGTGCTGATCTATGCTGATGACATCGTTATTGCCCATCGTACCATTGGTGCATTACCGCCATGGTAGAGGCGTATCTCATGAAAAAATGTCTGGAGATAAACTGACGCAAAACCAAGGCAATTAAAGTTAATCGCGGTGGCCGTTTAGCTGCGAACAACGTTATTCGTTGTTGCGGGAGGCCACTGGATTTGTTAACTCTTTCCCATATTTAGGTATCTGGCTTCACTACAGGGGAACATCGTTTACTGCACACATTAAAGAGTGTTAACTCGGCACTGGCAGCTCTCTACGGAGGGATCGGCAGTGCGCTTGTTTATGCTAAAGACTCTGCAAAGGTTGGCGTATAGTTCAGGCAGAGTGTGGCAACACCTATCTCGAGCGAATTTTAACTTGCTTGAAGAGTGCTTCACTTTATAAGTGAAGCGAGTACTCTGCCTTTCATTCAAGGCGAGATGCCGGTTCGTGTATGCATTGTCGAGCTGTGCGCTGATAGTGGGGATGCTTCGGCTAAAGCTGCGTGTGCCGATGACGGAGCCACTTAACCATTTCTCAGGAGAGTGGCCACGCAAAGTCACGGAGGTAGCGACGGAGGTAAGAACGCTCGACATTCCTTGGTTGTGGGCCGGGGTGGCCTGCAATGACAGCATGTATATACCAGGTACATCGTACACGAGTTCCATCACCTCGTATGCTCCCGTAGGGAGTTTCATGAAGACTATAGTTCTCAGTGTACTTGTCGGTTCTGCTTGCAGCAACCGCTAGTTACCACGCGGTTGATAGTCCGGCACTGCAGCAAAGATCTTCACACTTCTTCTCTCAGTGGAACGACATGACAACAACTATTTATGTTTAATAATATTAACTATCTTGTACATACTCTATTTGAGTGAAACAAATATGATTGATTGACTGAAAACATTTCTGAAAACAGTGCTTAATCTTTGTCAGATCGATTGCTTGCATGTGCTACTAAAATATTCTATTTCAATTGAATTGAGGAAACTATTTTAATTGAATTAAAAATGTTAGAGTTTAAGCGATTGCGTCATGTCAAAACGTTTGTACATTAAACAGGGTGTCTCCGAGAGAGCTCGTTCTTCTAGAGCTCGTTTAAGTAAAACTTTGTTCTTCCATTAAAACATGGCCTCTGAGAAATCTTGTTTCGAAGTGAGAGTGACATTACTGAATTTCGTCACACTTGTGTTCTTGCCCGACATAAGAGCATATAATGTGCAATTGCACGACGCGCAGATTATTGCGCCGAACATGTTGAGGTTAAGTGCATGCACAAATTACCTAGAGTGATTTATCTGATGGGGGGGGTTTATTGTGTATGCATTTAATCTTGACATGACCGCCGGAAAACCTTCATTAGTCTGCAACCAAGGATCGGATGGCCGTAGATTTGATGTAAAATTTCCGCCCTGAATGATCGTAGGGTTTTGAGGTATTAGGCGTGAAAACTAATACAATTAGTTATTTTTTGGAATTCTCTTTCTTTTCGTTGTTTGATGCGACATGTCGTTTATAATGCCTTTTGAACGACCAGGCGCTCTCGGCGACAAGCTTTGTGCTCCTATATCACCGGTGTTATTGAGTTTGGTAATATCACTTTCACTCCGAAACTAGACCTCTCAGAGAGCATGCTACATTGAAAAAATATTTACTTTGACGAGTTCTACAATTCGCTTTTTTTTAGTTGTTGAGTTGTTCTCAAACGGTGCAGACGTGTTCGTGTGTGGCTCTCGGAAAGTACCGCTAAATTCTAGAATTTTGCGTGGAAATCCATGTGCATACGTGAGCATAACATCGTTGAGATCATCGAAGTCGATTAGCGTGAGCATCTGTAGTGTGCCTCGGAACTAATTCATTAGAAGCAGTGTCAACTTAAATAGTCATCATCATCACTCACCTCTACCTGCATCATCTTCACTTCTCACCACTATCTTCGTAGCTTTATTACGATCTCGTATCCAGCATCACTCTACTATCATTACCTTCATTATTGCCAGCTTCGTGTTTACTAGCATCCCCACATCCACCGTTAACCTCATTGAAACCACCCCATCCGTCATCATTATCAGCATCATCGTGTGTTACAGGCCTTACTATACTCACCATCAGCAGCATCATCATCTTTTTCTCTCTTCATCAGCTCTACCTCACAATTACCTCAATCTACTCACTATCGCCAGTTATCATCACGACTCTCATCACCGACGCCGCCGTTGTCACTACCTCCCCTTCGGATACCACCACCACGGTTTCAAATCGAACGCGAACTACAGTTCAGCCTGACACTGCATGGTAAATAAACAATATCTTGTTTGTAAACAGGCGCGGCATAGCAGTAGCTAGCTATGTCGGTGCAACGGACGCCAACAAAAGAGCAGATCGTGCAACGTGACAAACCTGCGTACGTGCAAGTGGAAAGAGCTGCGGATGAACGCGTTGATGAGTCAATCAGCGATGCGGGCGGTCCGGCTCACCGTCCAAAGGCGGGATGTGGGAAACGTGCCGCTTCGAGTCCTGTGGAAGACTCCCGCAGCAAGGATATGCGCGTTTCGCAGGCTTTTGTTGAAACCACTAGCGAGACAACCGGTGGCGTCCAAGACGGTGAAGAGATACCGGACGAAGCGGGGTTTACAACGGTGACCCGGTCCAGGCGATCTCGTGCGCCGAAAGTTGTCGTGGCAAAGCACGAAGCAGTAATATTTTCGTCGGAAGACAATTCCCTGGAGCTCCATTTTAATGATGTATGCGACTTTATCGCTAAACACATCAAAGGAAAGATGGAAGAACCCCGTTTCACAAGGAGTGGGGAACTTCTAATTGTTGTTGAGGCCGAAGAGGATAGAGCTACGCTACTGTCGCTGCAGGAGTTAGCCAACATAAAGGTGTCGGCGAGGATCAGTGGAGGGCGATCCACAGTAAAGGGAAAAATATCTGGTGTGCATCCATCAATATCGGAGGCTACAATATCGGCTGCTCTGAAGCCTTTTGGAGTTTCCGAAGCGATAAGGGTGAAAACTAAAGACGCGAAGACAAATATTGTATCGACCACTGAGCAAGTTATTCTGACCTTCGCGGGTGGAGATTTTCCAGCAGAGGTTCGGTTAGGGTTGAAACGGCACGGCGTTGTTTTATATCGAGAGCCCATGCAATGCTTTAAGTGTTATAGCATGGATCACTTTGCAGCAAACTGCAAACTCTCCACCGAGATGCAGAAGGTGTGGTTCTACGGAGCACCTGAGGAAGGATTGCAAGGCCAAGGCTCGATGCAGTCTGTGCTTTGGTGAACATGAAGCCACTTGGGGCTCATGTCCACATAAGCTGAAGCGTATGGAACTGTTACAAAAATCGTCCCAAAACAGCATCATCAAGCGCTCGGATGCCCCGCTGGTACCACTCTGCACGCCTGTGGGCCACATACAGGCCTCTGACAACTTCTCAAGGCGCACTTGGTCTTCCGTAGTAAGAAACGGAATCAAAATAAACGAGGCAGCGCTCAAACCTCAACGACTTGAACCAGAACGGGACCCAGCAGCAACAAGTGCCCCACTTAAAATGACCGGACATAAACTGAGTGACCAGCAAGTGCCGCTACCGAGAGTGGAGGATATAGTGCAACAGGTGATTGCGACGATTATGCCGAGGTTAACGGATATCATCGTGCAGACGGTGGCAAATGCCATTCAGGAAGCTATTCCGAGCATTCTGGGAGGACTGATGGGCGCCCCGTTAGCTCCCTCACCTATGCTGCAACAATCCACGACCATTAACGCTGATAGCACCCAACCAACACGGGCGAATAGAAGCGCAGATCATGTATTGTCATCTTCATCACGTCCCAAATCGACCTGACTTCTGAAGACAACAGTGAGCAGGCCGCACGCGTGCGAGAACCAGCAGATACAGCAAGATAATAATAAGTTCGGAGACGTAGTGAATGCAGGTATTCAGATAGTGATGTGGAATTGCGAGGGGAGGGGGGTGTTAGATTTGCTCGGGGACGATGCGTACAAAGGGGTAGACGTTCTAATTTTGACGGAGACCTGGGCACGAGAGCAGTTTGATATTCGGGGATTCTATGGATACCATGCGCTGGCATCGTGTAAAAAGGGTCCGGGTAGGCCGAGCGGGGGGGTATCGATTTTCGTTAGACCGACGGTGGGAGAAATGAGCGTGGGAATAGTAGCAGAAAATCTAATCGCAGTCATGTCGCCTGAACTAGAACTAGTGGCTACCTATGTACAACCGGCGGGGACGGAGTCCACAGAGACGATGGTCGAGCGCCTCTTGCTGGGGATAGAAGCGCTGCCGCGGAAGGCTCCGATGATCAGGGGATTTTAACGCGAGATTAGACAGGACTGACTCGGAACGAACGGTGGCTTTGCTAGACGTACTGGAGGAGATCGGCTGCTGGGTAGTTAACAGGGCAAATGTGTGCACATATGAATGCCACTCCGGGATCATCAGTTATTGATATATTTGCAACCGATATAGACAGAAAGGACATACTATTTACAGGGGATGACAATCCTTTACATGAAGGTGCGGGACTCAGAAAACTTATACCTATGAGTATCCGGGTGAAAATTAGAGGCAGTGTTCAAGAACGAGGGAAGAGGGAAGGATCAGGGAGAAAGCTTAGCGGCAACGTTCTTTTACAAGGACTTAGCGGGGTACTTCCGGTGCCAGGGGTAATCCAGGTAGATTCCGATGAACGCAGTCTAGTTGGCTTATTGAGGTCTGCGATGCTGCCGCCACAGGAGAGAAGCGGAAGACCCTGGTTTAATGAAAGGTGCAGGGCAGCCAAGCAAGCTAGTAAGCTGACGCGAGAATATGTAAAGACCGTTCCGTTAATGAGGCCGTTGCCAGCGTTGGTTAAACGGCTGGTTAAGAAAGCGTATAATGAGGAGAAGAGAAAGCACTGGGAAAAATAGAGTGGGTAGCAATAAGGGAGGCTGACGACCGTCCACATACATGGCTGAAACGAAAGGGGAGAAGACAGTGTTCCGTAGAGACGGGTAGGTTAGTCGAACATTTTAGGCGAATATTGGCCGGGGCGGACGCAACTCCGAAAGCGCTGCTAGAATACGAAGGCCCGTGGGATCAGACAACGGAAGAAGCGAGGGTTTGGATAGGGAGGGATATCTCAATTAGGGAAGTGATAGAAGCAATAGACAGAGCACCACGGGGCAAAGCGCACGGGAAAGACTTGATAAGAAATGAACGCATGAAAGATACCCTAATTCTCGCACCTTGCTGGCAAGCCTTATTCAATGAATGTTTAAACAAGGGGGAAATTCCAGAGGCCTGGAGGAAAGCGACTTTAATAGTCATTCCAAAAGGAAAGGGAGTAGAAACTGAACCAGAAGCTTGGAGGGGAATAGCAATATAAAGCTGTCCGTATAAAATATTCTCGGGAATAATAGCTAGAAGACTGGGGTCATTCTTGGAGGAGCGGGGGGTAATACCGGGGGAGCAGCATGGATTTAGGAAAGGAAAATCAACTTACTCAGCAATTCGGGAGCTGCTAGGAGCAATCTGGGAAACGCTGTCTAGACCAAGAAGTTGTATATATGCGGTGTTTGTAGATTTAAAGGCAGCGTTTGACATAGCGCCAAGGGACAAAATAGTTGAAGAGCTGGCAAAATCGGGAGTGCCGGGAGCAGTTCTGAGGTTACTTATTCATATGTTAAAGCAGAACACGGTGCAGATTGATAACGGGGTCAATATTGCGGGAGAAGTGGCTCAAACCACAGGCGTCGCACAGGGCGATGGACTGAGCCCATTGCTGTTTTCCGTACTTTTGGGTGGACTACCAGAGTGGATAAGGGCGGGCTGGACCCAAGAGTGGGCCAGAATCTTACTGTACGCTGATGATGTGGTCATCTTTGGTGGCAGCCTTTTCAGGGTGAAACAAGCCATGAATCGACTAGTTACATTCATGGATGAGAAGGGCTTGAAGGTTAACTCGGGTAAGACAGTAGCTATGAAATTCCGAAGGGGCGGCCGTATGGCCAGGGGTGACGTGATCCAAGTCAGGGGAACAGAAATTAAATTTGTAAACAAATTTACATATCTAGGCATAACCTTGTCAACAAGCGGTAGCAGTTTTCGATTACACATCCAGGAGAGGGTCAGGAAGGCCACCATCGCAGCTGTGGCAATTAAATGGCCACATATGCTTTCAGTTCATGCAGCAATTGCTCTTTTCGGGATACAGATAGCACCCATAGCCACATACGGCATTCCACTAATATGGGATAAGTTGGGAGTAGGCGAATTGCGTTTAATTGATGGGGTGAGGTTTTTCTTTTTAAAGAGGGTTTTTGCGCTTTCGAATACATGCAGGAATATAATTGTTCACGTCTTGGAGGGTGGCCCGCTGCTGACGGAAGAACTACAAAAACGATTTAATCTGAAGAAAACGTGCGCCTTTGAAGTTTATATGCGAAACTGGGAAAGCAAAATTAGTGAGGTGGACATAGGTATTTATGGAACAGCAGCAATGACGAGCACTGAATGGCGGGGTAGCGGTGTATTAGATCGACATCTAACGACGGCCTTTGCAGCTCACGGATTTCATCACGTTCTGAGCAACGTGGAGGGTTTGCATGAACCACAGGATGAATGTCAATGCAAACGATGCTGGAGCAAATGTGATCGATACCACGCCGCGGTATACCCGGCGGTTAGGTCTATAGCAGAACTAGCAAAACGCTAGATTGTTGGCGTCTCGAAACATTTTGATGTAACATAAACACATTTACCCAGTTTGGGTGTTAATAAGACAAATAAACAATTCGCTTTTAAACGTTCTTGGTAGTATATATATATATATATATACATTTACATATATATGTGTATATATATATATATATATATAAACATTTACATATATATGTGTATATATATATATATATATATATATATATATATATATACATTTACATATATATGTACAGGGTGTTGCAGACATTTTTTATAATAGAATATACAAATTGTAGAGCTCGTTAAAGCAAATATTTTTTCCAATGGAACATGGTCTCTGAGAAGTCTTGTTTCGGAGTGAGAGCGAAATTACTACAATTTGTGACACTAGTGTTTTTGCCCGACATAGGAGCATAAAATGTGCTGTTGCGAGACAACCAGTCCCCCTAGACAGAAACTAAACACACTGTCGTGTTCCGAGGGGCATATAAGGCCGGTCAGAAGATGCGATACGGTCGTTTAAAAGAGAATTCGTCAAAAATGAAGTTCTTTATTAGCTTTTACGCCAAATACTTCAGAATCATAACCCTACGACCACCCACGTGTTCAAAGCTAACATATTCGGCAAATGCGCATTTCAGGACGATCATTTTGGTACCAAACTTATGGAAATGCGAACTGGGGTTGCGGAGTAATTACGATTTTTCGGCGGGATGTCCAGATTAAGTGCATGAAAAATGACGCGCTGCGGCTGTCGCGCGACACGTCGGCGGTAGTGAACGTCGCCACACAGTCATTTTACATGCACTCATTCTCGACATCCCGCCGGAAAATCGTAAATTCTCCGCAACCACAGCTCGCATGGACATACGTTTGGTACCAAAATGATCACCATGAATTGCGCATTGGCTGAATATGTCCGTTTTGAGCGCTGTGAGTGGTTGTAGGGTTATGATTTTGAAGTATTTGGCGTGAACGCTAATAAAGAACTACATTTTTGGCGAATTCTCTTCTAAGCGACCATGGGGCGTTTTCTGACCGGCCCTATATGCCCTCCGAATTTTCTCAGGAACACGACAGTGTGTTTAGTTTCTGTCTAGGGGGACTGGTTGTCTCACAACAGCACATTCTATGCTCCTATGTCGGGCAAAGACACTAATGTCACAAATTGTAGTAATTTCGCTCTCACTCCAAAACAAGACTTCTCAGAGACCATGTTCCATTGGAAAAATATTTGCTTTAAGGAGCTCTACAATTCCCTATTTCTATTATAAAAAAATTCTGCAACACCCTGTATATATACACATTTACATATAGATGTATATATATATATACATTTACATATACATATGTTTCTCTCTGGTTAGTACCGCCGTGAGCAAGATCGAGACATGCTGATTAGTTTGATCGCGTCAAAGAACCATCCCATCTTGTATGCCATGGCGTCCTGCATCTGCGCGTTCGTGGGGATCGTTGTCGCTATCTGGGCCCTTCTCACTAGCTGTGCCCGAAAAGCACCATCGAAAAGTGAAACCGAGACGTCTTCGCTAACATCGCGCTCCCCAGGAAGCCAATATACGATGCCAGGCTACCAAACGTCTTTGGGCGCAACGACAACGGTAAGGCCACTTCGTATCATAACGCGTTGTAAGGCTAACGCGGGTCAGTGAGTGTGTGTATGTGTCGATTTGCAGATAGCGTCTTTACGCGTGACATTCGGTCACGCGCGACTCTTCTCGGCTACGATCTATTCTCGGCTAGGTTAACATTAGAGTCAAGCTTGAGAGAGAATCTAAGATCAAACTTTACAAATATTTGTATATGTTTTGTATTAATGCCGTTCCGACGGACAAACATATCAAAATATATATTATTTTTCTTTATATATATATATATATATATATATATATATATCACACCCTGTATATACACATATATATATATATATATATATATATATATGTTCGTGAGAAAATTCTGCGTTATCTGAAGAATAGATAACGCCGGTCAGAAGATGCGACATGGTCGTTCAGAACAAAATCCGCAAAAATTAAATTATTTTATTAGCTTCACATTAAATGCCTCAAAATAATTACCCCACGACCACTCACAGCGCTTAAAACTAACATGTTCAAACGCAGAAAAACGCAAAATCACAGGCAAACGCACATTTCGTGACGACAATTTTAGTACCAAACTTATGACAATGCGAGCCGCGGTTGTGGAGTTATTACGATTTTTTGACCAGATGTCGAGATTGAGTGCATGCAAAAATGACTTTGTTCTAAAAAAAATTAAAAAGCGACATATGGATTTGTAGAGCTCGTTAAAGGAAACAATTTTTACAATGAAACATGGTTTCTGAAGAGCCTTGTTTCGGAGTGAGAGTGATTTTACTACAATTTGTGTCACTGGTGTGTTTGCCCGACATAAGAGCATAAAATGTGCAATTACGAGACAGCCGGTCCTGCTATACAGAAACTAAGCACACCGCCGTATTCACGAAAAAAATTACTTCTTCTGAAGAACATATAATATTGCCTAGAAGATGCGACACAATCGTATAGAAAAAAAATTAGCAAAAAATTAAGTACTTTTTTTAGCCTCCACGTTCAATATCTCAAACTCATAACATTACGACCAATCACAGCGCTTAAAACTAACACATTCAGGCAAATGCCCCGATCATTTTGGTACCAAATACATAGGAATGTGGGCCGTGATTGCGGTGTAATTGGGATTGAATGCATCAACAAATGATCTACTAGCACTCTAGGTCATTTTTGCATGCACTCAATCTCGACATGTAGCCAAAAAATCGTAATTACTCCGCAACCGCGGCTCGCATTGTTTATAAGTTTGGTAGTAAAATGATAGTCACGAAAGGTGCGTCTGAATGCGTAGAGTATTTTTTTGAGGTATTTAGTGTGAAGCTAATAAAATAACTTAACTTTTGTCTCGCAACAGCACATTGTGTGCTCCTATGTCGGGCAAAAACACTAGTGTCACAAATTGTAGTAATTTCACTCTCACTCCGAAGCAAGACTTCTCAGAGACCATGTTCCATTGGACAAAAAAGATTGCTTTAACGAGCTCTACAATTCCATGTATTGCTTTAAAATGATTTCCGTTACACCCTGTATATATATATATATATATATATAAATATATATATATATATATATATATAATATATATTATATATATATATATATATATATATATATATATATATATATATATATAAATATATATATATATATATATATATATATTTATATATATATATATACCTGGTGCGGGTGCTATCATTGCAGTGTGCCAATAAGAGTACATATAGTAACATTCACGTGCCCTTTGTAGATCGAGTGTATGCACCGAGTACTGCTCGAGTACTGCTTAACTCAATTGTGGTGATGCTTTTTCACAGACGACGACGACAACGACTGACATGCTTTCTCTACCTTGCAAAATGAATCGACGACGGGCGACCCTGACTACGAGCACGCAGTCATCGGACTTCCTTAAACGCAGAAGATAGAGCCCAACACAGAACAGTTCGACGTCTTGATGCAGCCATTCCGCTTGCCGGTGGCAGTGAAGGCGTGCTAACAATGCACAATCGACTCGCCTAGTTTATTATAATTATCAAAACTCATTTTGTTTCGCATAGATAGATGTAAGCGTCGTCACAATTCGTGCATCTATGCTTCTCCCTTTCTCTCACCCCCCCGCTCTCTCTCTCTCTCTCTCTCTCTCTGTCTCTCTAAATATGTATGTTTTGTTCTGTAGGCGTTAGGCTGTTGTGTTGTCTTAATGCCATTTTGCATCGGTCTTCATTCATTCAACATGTTAGTTTGTGCGTCTTTCAATTAAATAATGTTTTGTCTGCTTGTAATGCTTAGTCATTTTTAGTCTGAAAGCATTTCGTGCGGAAATACGTTCAATGAATCTTGTCCTCTAATCGGGTGATTCTAAAATGCCGAATCAATTTTAGGAAAAAAAAACACTACGGTTAAGTATATACAACATCTAACAGTAAGACGTGTGTATAACGTATGCAATATAACAGCAGTAAGATGCTACGTAAAACGCATATAAAACATGACGTAAATAAAGAACCTAACTATGACGGTGCGTCTGGCAGTAGTACTGTTGGCTGAGATCACGCAGACACGACGCAGGTGGTTGCATGGAAACGGCCACACATCATGACGCATTTCGAACCTATACATCGGTTATTGTGAGCGTGATTTGATACAGTTTGTAGACTATGAACAACGCATCAAGTCACAACATCGGTCTTTTTGTTATCTGTAGTAGTTTCACGTTTTGTTATATGATTGCCTTATAGAGCATAAGCAACTCTGCCTTAAGTTCAGCTATCTTTATTTGATTCTTAGTAGCTTACAGTGACCGATCCTTTGATAAGCTACTACTTTCTCGTTTTACTATCCCATCAAGGAAAGCGAAATACCACGAAAAATACGTTTTAGTTTACTTAAATGATGATGACTTACACGTCATCGGAGCTAAAAAAAGCGGTTTTTAAGCTTGGCTCTCAAATTGATGGAGATTTTGTTGGTCACAGGTGGCATTGATGTTAGATAGTCTCTTATATGTGGACTAGAAAAGCAAATGGCGGTCTTAGGATGTCTACGATAGTTTACAACGTTTATCAAAGCTGGCGATTGCATGTGGGCAGTTGAACTACCGGCTTGAGACCCTGGAGACGTTTAGGCTCTGTTTTTTAATTAAGGTCCGACGTCATGCTGAGCCTGTTATACGGCGTATATCTGCAAACAAGGACACAAGGCGTAATAAGGCCTTTAAATAAATGTGAAATTCCGCGGACGACACTGTTGTAAAAAAGTTAGCCGGTTGCCAGCGAAAGCGGTATTGCAGGCAATTAACAGGGTTAAGGGCGGGGTGGTCTTCGCGATAGGCGGCATTAGCGAACAAGGAACAGGTAGAAACACGCTAAATGGGGCTTCACGGGCGCGAAGGGCAAGAGCGCAGCTATGTCCTCACAAGGCACTCCTTGGGTCAAAACTGCTCAGGCTTGGCACACGGAAGAAAAAACAGACTCCCCCTAACACAAAATGCCCAGTATTTCCGTGCCGAAGGGGAACACGGGATTTAGTGGTTTGTAAGTTCCGCACTAGGTACTACTAGCTGCCAGTAATACATGTGCATTATGCATTCCTCAAATCAAAGAAAGCTGTAGGGTATCAGTTTTATCGGCCGTTGGGTGCAACACCGTCATCTGCTGTAGTATGCGAGTGTCAAGGTTTATCTGGTTAAGACCCGCAGCATGCAAATCACGACAGTCGATACACCTTATTGGTTAAGAACACCTAACGACGATATGTCCCTACATACCACACTTCTTTACAGTTCTGAATCATGGTGCACATGTCGCCAAAGCTTTCCGGCGTTAGGCAGTTGTAAGATGACTTAGGTTGGTCAGGCGGGAGAATCATACAGGGGCAGCATAAAGAAATATTCATTTTGTTGAGCAGAACTATTAGTTGTTTAATAGATAAAACAACCTCTTCGCGCGACTAACCTCGACTAGGGCCATTTAAGTGAAACATCGTTGTCGGTAAATATTATATACTCTGTGCATCTTGCTTATGAGCACCGGTGAGATGGAATGTGTATGACCCCCGGTAGATCCCTTGGGACAAAGCTCAATGATAGATTTCATGCAACTGCATATCCTGAGGCATATCGTGGATGTATACGTTGATAACGCGGACCCTCAGAGGAATATTCTGCTCGTCCCCTCAGAATGTTTTCTTAAAACGTATGTTTTGTACCGGGCAAAACTCTTTCTTTCAGTTCAATTACGCGCATATGCTCACTGGATACAATGTTTTTGTTTCTGCAGGTTACTAGATAAGTGGACTTGTCATCATTCGTCTCAACAGCTTGCTCATTCACAAGCGTTTGCAGATGATGAAGACAACTTATTGCGTTTGCACCTTATGCTGCACTTGTAGGCCATAGCTTTTTCAGTAGCTAAAATAGTAATAAGAGGGGCATAGTGTAGATGGACTCTGTGCACCGCCGACTTCACTACGATACTGCACATGTTACGGCGGTACCTTCCAGAACACTCGAAGACAAACCACTCGAATATAAGGCATAAACACAGGCAAGGCTACCAGCCGGGATGAATGGAATGAGCATTCGCTCGGCCACGGACCATGCCTTGCCCCCCCTTCATTGCTTTGTCATATAGCTGCGTCTCCGCAGTGACCGCTACGACTGGGGGAACCGTCAGCGGACAACAAGACGCCGCTCGGCTTTGGGAGGCGCGCTAGTCAGATCGTTCATCTGAAGCACAGGTTACGAGGCAGAAGAAGCATCCCGTCCAAAAGCGTCCTTCGACGTGTTTCGGTCCGAGCTTGCCGGCAGTAAGCTAGCCGACGATCAAATTTGGTCCGCCATTGGCCACACTTAGCATTGCTATTTTTGAGAAATGTACATGTGGTGGCACGGTGGATAAGAGCGGCATGCACCGGCTTGTTTGCACTAAACTGTGCATGTGATTACGCATGGCCCCTACGAAGCCATCAAGTACATCCTTGGGCGCGCTTTTAAACAAGGCGGCTACCTCCTTGGGCGCGCTTTTAAACAAGGCGGCTACCTCCTTGGGCGCACTTTCAGACAAGTCCGCGACCCCGTTCCGCTGAAGCTCGGAGGGCTGTAGAGGGGCGACAGGAGTTGACTGGATCACCTTACCACCCAGGACTGGTACCATTATAGACCGCTGGCGTAACTCGTCACTGACTCTGGCGCTGTCGTCGGCTATCGTGGATTAGTCAGCGCGGGCCGTGGCGACATCGTCCACCAATGGCAGATGCATAAACGGCGTCTATACGCGCATACTCTTGAAGACAACGACGTAATAATGGCTTTGGCGGCAAGGACGCACTTAAACTGACAGAAAAACTCAAGAGAAAGCTATTTGAGGCCACAGCGGAGCCAAGACACACAGCGCGTTTCTCCTACTGAGGGCGTCGTTGTGCGCCGAAATTTAACCAGGTCAAAGGTAGCATCGCTGCGGGAGCAGCACTGAAGATAGGACGTCGCAGACAACAGCGGCGAAAAGTTGTGCTCAGAAGAAAAGAAAATGAAAAGGCTTTACTTAAGCCGAAATCCAGAACGATCATTTTCGGCGGCAAAATCCGCAACTATATCAACCTCGCTTTGGCCGCCGCGGCATCCTAGTGGCGGCCAAAGCAATGGCGGCAACCATCCGTGAGACCCGGATAATACGCAGTGACGAATTTGTTGTATAGGTCTATAATGCAGCGTCTCTTTCAGAGTTTAAAACACTGGTAGGAACAACGGTTAGCTCCATCTTTTATTATACTGGCGTTTAAGCCCTGAAAGCCGTCGGGGTCAAAGAGACGGGTGCAACCTCGTAACTCTTGTTTTGCCATGACGCAGAAGGACGGCGTCATCTTAGCGTGAAGACCCTTCTCGGCGAAGTAGGCTCATGTCTGATCCCCATGTCTGCATCCTTAACGCCTGATGCCTTTCTGTTACTCCTTGAGATTTACCTGAGAAGGCTCCAACTATTATCAACAATATAGTCAAGGTCGACAAGAATCTTTGCAGTGGCAGGTCTTATGCCAGTGCCGTTTAAAGCAGGGTGGAGACGACTCTTAAGCAAAAGACTCGAACAGCGACATCTTTATTACGCTCTCCGGTGGCTACGGCTGCCCCGGCTTTGCTTTTCGCGCCTTAGGCGTCAAAGCTCTTACCGCTTCAATCACGGCCCGAGTGGAAATAGTCATTGCTCAGCTAGAGTTACTGGTCACCATGAGCATCGCACGGGACCTTTCAAGCACGATCATACAGGCTGTCGTTGCGTCCCTCCAGAACTCGCCGATCTTGCCCATAGGTTTTCCGGCGTTGTTAAGCACGCCAGCCCTACCCATGATTAATTTAACGAAAGCCGTGCGGAGTTGCCCCGCGGGTTCTGCGAGGACACCCGCGCAACCCCCAACGCTGTCCCCTTGAATGAAGTAATGATTGACGATGGCCAGCCGGGCGACTTCCTAGAAGTTTCGACTTCTCTCCTAAACCCTTCGGCAGCTCTTTTTGCTCCATCGCTAGCCACCTAGCCTGCAGAACCCACTTTGGTTGTGTTTCAAGGTCTCCACTAGCGCCCTCGGTACAAGTACACAATGCTGGGCAGACTTTGCCCAGACCTAGGTCGTACTCTTTGCGTTCCTAACCTCTCACAGGGTCGGTCTTGACCAGCACATAGGCCGCATTGCCACCCGCTAGTCCGGGTCATTAGTACGTATAGGGAGTCTTATCTGACTGATCTGGGTTGCCGGCTGAAACGGTGCCTGTCACTCGTCGTTCTCTCGCCAAAATAAGCAACCCTCGCCGACAAACTTTTCGAGCTTCTGGAAAGTGTGGCGCAGTCGGATTCTCCGGAAGCATGGACCCAGCTCCTTCTTTCGTCAAGCCGGCTCAAGGAGAGCTTCGCGACACTTGACACACCTATACCGAGTTCGCTCCTGTCCACCCATCGCTCTTTCCCATAGGTCTATTACAGCAACGCCGCCTAAGGGTCTTTGCTGACGTAATGCCGTGAGGATATTGTCTTTAGGCACCTCTTTTCTTAACATGCACATTTGACGATGTGATTGACATTCCTGCTAAAAAGCTACCGCAACAGAGTAGCCGAGAGCCTGAATGAGATCACGCCCGCCTATCGGCTTACGCTTATATAATCCTCACCAACAAGCGCGGGTTTCCATGACCCGTGCGATAGTTGTAAATGCTCTAGATATGGAAGTTTCTGTGATAGATACCACGCGGCTAACTGCTCCCTAGTACAATCGCTGGGAAGCCTGGTAAGCTGACTTGGCTAAAATGTTTTTATTCCTGAAATGACTCTAGTCTTGCGTTGTTACCCTCGATATGCACATTCAAGTAAGTAACTAAGTATTTGACTGCTACCTACAAAAGTGAATAAATAAAACTGATTGATTGATTAAATGCACGACATTAAAAGAACGCCTTTAACTCAAAAGCCTTCTTAAAGTCCACGAGCTTACGCTTAAGGTTTGCAACGTCGCTTACTTCTCCTATGCAAGATCCACGCCGCTCTCCGTCGTGTCGTATCGTACCTAGACGACCTCACCTTGGCCGACCCTGACCCAGACGTAGTAGTCGTGCGTCCTGGAACCATAGAGGAATCAGCTTATTAAACGGGCGGCAATGATTCGTTTCCGCTGCCATGTGCGAAGGTGTGTCGGAGCATTTCCTCGCTGGCCAGCGTCGGTGATATCGGGCTAAGAAGCCCCTCTAGCCCTGCAATACTTGGATTTCTCTTGTAAACGTTTGTCTGCTATCCTTGAGCAGGGCTCTCCAGTGGTTCACCAAGATAGAGCCGTTCAGGAGTGGCAGCTCACATTTATGTCTAGAACAGGAAGATAGCGACAAGCATTCAGCTTGGGACAAAATTTTCATGGCGCAGACCAAGTCATGCCTTGAAGGTTCCCCAGCTGCAAGCCTGACGGACTCAGTACGTTTTCTTTACTCGTTAAGATCAAAGAACGGTACCAACACCATCTTGGCGTTTTCTCTGAAGTTCCAATGACACCCTCGAAGGATACTCTACGGTGGCCTCAGTAAGCTTCTTCGCAAGCTCTTTTCCAGTTTTTGTGCACCCTTAACCCAAACGCCAGATGATTTAAGACCAAACGCTAGATGACTCGAGACCAAATGCCACTACAACATGGCCTTGAAGAAAATGCGCGTACAGGCGCCGTTTGTGCGTCTTCCGTTGATGAATGATTTGGCCGATGCCGCGCTGGCTAGTCCACGATAGCCGAAAGCGTACGTGTCGGAGACAGTGACGTCCCACATCAGCGGCCAATGATGTTCCCAGTCGCAGCTAGTAGCAGGCCATCTGCTGTCCAGCCGGTTCCAATGTAATGCAGTGGCGGGCTTCTCTGAAAGAGCGCCCGAGGATGTCATTGATGACGTCATGGCGACCCTTGTGTGAGCCCGGTCAGCTTAGTGCAACTAGGCCAGTGCAGGCCGCGCTCATTAGTGTGGCGGCGTGGTCTAGGGGACTAGTGCGCTAGTCATGGTTGTCATCTACCGGGGTGTCGCCAGTTCGCTCCCTGTTGTTGATCGAATTTTCTTTAAGCGATGCTCATTGAGAATAGATGATAAACCATACCGCTGAGAGTCAGCGGCCATGCTGCCACAAGGACTGTTGGGGAAACCCTAGATATCTTAACATGTCCGGCCCTCGGTGCATTGAAGATATACCTCAGGTTAAGTTCCAAGCCCGTAGGGGACGGAGGATAGTCTAGAATTAAAAACAACCTCCTTAAAAAATGTTTTTAATTCTAGGCCGCGCTCATTGACGCGTCGCAGAAATGGTTGTCGGCCAGCTTACGGCTGCCGGCGAGCTCGGTCGGAAACTCGTCGAATCACGGTCCGGCGGCGTCGGATGAGACGTCGCCGTTCAGTGCCACGTCGTCCATATCTATTTTACAGGCCGACAAAAAAGGGTCAAATGGGTAGACTGGGTGGCGATTTGTAATCTGTTTCTCAGAAGAACAACCAGACTGACGTGCACCCCAGAGCCGAACGGCCTCTTTCTAACAGATGATGAGTCCGCCGGCGGTAGCGGCCACTACGGAGATCCAGCTTGTGACAAGCCAGTCAAAGTTGTAGTACGTGCAAGAACGTTTGCACTTCTATTGCGTGCCGAAAGTCGCATCCAATCTGTCTTAGAAACTGCCCCGCATTCATCACCATAATTGCCTTCATGTGTTGTCCAATATCGCTCAGGAATATATCGGTCCCTACGCTAACAAGGATCACCACGTCTCGAGATAGCTCGATCATTTTTATCGCTTGCCCGAGGCTGTGTGTTCTGTCACATACACACGGACTCAGCTGAACTGTGGCTAGAGGTAAGACAACACTGCGGTTCATGAAACTGTATCTAGCCTCTTGTCAAAAGGCTCTCGCCTCGCGATGCGTTAGGGTGTCGCGTGTTAAAACATTTATCTTAGTCACGGTGGCCACCAGCTCGTTGTGTGAGTACGCGTTTTTAGAGCAGCCTCTGTGATTGACCCTCACCTCTTTGGCTAGCCTAAATTTGTAAGCTCCTTTTTCACAATGACAAGGCCGCATTTGGCACGTAGAGTTGCCGCCACCGCCCGTCATGTTGAGCCGCCGTTTATTTTCAGATTTTCGCGACTGTCCAAGTTTGTCGAGCATAACCGTCTTGGCCGTGTCAGAGTTTTTCCTTCGTTTATTCAAGCTAAGCCTCGTTTTTGCGCCATCCGTGACAACAATTATAAACGCCGCACATGCAATCTCGCCTGTTCCTGTTTAGAAGGTACATTTCGAAGCACTGCAGCACCGGTAGACGCCCGCATTCTGTCAAGGTAGATAACAGTTCAGTTTAGTCAATACTTTTCGGGCTGACCCCCAGGCAAGACTTAACGTCCACAGGGCTGATTTTCGCATTGCTTCATAGATGGACCCCCATAAATACAAATGTTCAAAGGGGCTCAAATCGGCGCACCCATGTGTCTCGTCCGGCCGCGAGGCAAATGCACCACGCCACCGGGCTCGACATAACAGTTGAGTTGTTTGGTTTCATCTGCGCTTGCGAACATAGTATTGTTTGTTGTATTGTTTAAAAAGTGTCAATACTTACATATGCCCTTATACCGCGGTTGTGTTGTTAACTATGTTAAAATGGTTACCGGTTTGGAAAAGCCAAGTGCTGGCATATATCCTACTTGTTTCTAGCAATACACTGCGCTCTAAGCGATGTTTACATAAATATTGTTTTTGGTTTAGACCAACGAAGTTAGAGGCACTCTCAACGAGACGAATGACTCTCCATACTAAAAGCGGCGCCTCAGTATATTGCTGCTTCTAGCGTCGTATCAAACACAATGAATTGCAAGACATTGGGTATGTTTGACATTTCATCTTACAGTGTACCGTTTTGAGCCAAACTTATAAATATATATAAATATATATATAATTAGGATCATCCACAACCGCGTGTAATTGAAGGAGAGCGCAAAAACGTCTTGTTTAGAAGTAAAGATGGAATTTATATAAGGAGTTATTCTGCCTTTTTTTTTATATACCTGTGCAAAATCAATATTTTCCTGTGTGTATAATCTACCACTCCTAACTCAGCGGCGTGTTCGGCAAATGGCAAATAGCCAGGTTAAGAAAAGTGAAAATTTCAAATATTGTTATGACTGACGTTGAAGCTTTTGCGTGCAGAAGCGTAAAGTTTTACCATTACAACTAAACATTTACGCCCAAAAGACAATTTTTAGGAGAAATTTTGTTTTCTCGATGCAAGGAGGGATCGGCAACTTGTTAACAAAATGTTACGGTTCTGAACGTGAAAGCTTCAACGTAACAACTATGGTGGTTGAAGCAGCCTAGTTGCTCGGCAATTACGTAACGCAAAGCCATAATTTTTGTACGCAAATAATAGGCATGCAATTTCCTATTGCCAAAATTTTGGTCGTATTGGCAAATGTTCACTGTTCTGCACGCTAAAACTTCAACGTAAGACGTAACAACATATCCATTGTTTTAATGTATTTTCTTAACCTGGTTATTCGCTTTTTGCTAGCTTGCGTCTGGTGTCATATAGCATGCTAAATTTTCCGCCGAGCACGCCGGTATGATCGGTTCCTTTATGTGTTGACTGGTTCTACCGCAAACGTAGACCCTGCATATATTTGTACAAGAAAAAGGCAAAACACTTTCTTTTATAAATTAAATTTATTCAAATAGCCATATTCACTAAGAAATGTATGAAGGCACTAGCCACGTACTTCTGGAAATCGAATTACTTACTGAGGGCAAACCAAGGTATCTATCCTTGTTGAAGCAAAAATAGTCACATGCAGCACAGTTGTAGCACAGAATATTTCTAGAAGCCTGAACCTAGCTGTCATCTTCGCGTTAGAAACACTGACAACATAACTGAACAAAAATGGCAAAGACAGAGGTGTGCTTTTATTCTTCTCGATATAGAAAGCTTCTCCTTAGGTAACCGTAAGTTTAATATTAAAAAATAGGATCCACATCCGACAGCATATTCGTAAATACTGATTTCGAAAAAAATAATTAATTGGTCAACATCTTTTCAACATTTTCAAAAGCATAATTATACTGGTAAGTAAAATTGTATAGAACGTTTGCTTTCTGAGTCTGCTAGCTTTTACCTAATTACTAACTTTACTTATATTGCAAAAGACTATTGATGCACTTTTAGCATAAAATAGGTCACACATTCAAATGGGCACTTGCAAAATGTTGGTAGAGTCATTTCTGAAATACACATACTTGCAATGGCTAAATTGCAGAGCCCATGCCACAAATCGTTCAGTTTTTAAGCATTTTGAATGAATAATCTTTTCGTTATTTTTATCTTAAGTTTTCTAATTTCCTGTGACCATAACATCAAATAACAAATGCAGATATCTTGTAAAAAATATCCTAAGACAAAACGGAATTAACTCCACGCTAAAAATTAAAACTCGTTCAACATTTCTATATATCGCGATTGTATGTATCTGTGTTTAGTTTCTAAGGGTACATATAAAAGGCCATTACACATTATGCTAACCTTATAAAAATAATGTTGTTATATAATTAAATTTTTTTTAAACACTTGAACTTCCACGGCCCGCATTGGCTCTACTACCAGACTCCCAAAGTGCTGCATGAAATCAGTGAAATTGAACGTTGTGTTTTTTGAACCACGGTTTCTGATTAAACAGATGGGAGGAAATACAGCTCTATCCGTGGGTGTAATCTAGCACTTCTTACTTTATTAATAATAGTTGGCCAAGGAAGTGCTTTTCGCGCATATCTTAGCACTTAAGAACGTTAGTGGTTTCTTAAGGTACTATAATTAAATTTGTTTTTGGCTTATAAATGCGGCGGTTTTTACAAAAATTGTATCTGCACAGTATCTGTCATTGTGTCGACTTTTTAATTGTGAGTCTTCCGACATACGTCTGCAACTAGGCAACACCCTAGTTAGACATCCAGCTATATTCCACGGCAAATGTGTTACAAGCACTTTCAAGCGTTAATAACCCAAATAGTCATTTCATTTTATTTTGACAAGTCTAAAAACGAGGCATTAATATTATATTCTGTGCAGTGCATACTAGCCATCCGTGGTTGAGGGTTGTTACGAAAGCAGTCTGGGGTAAAAATAACCTTTAACCGAATAAGGCGATTTAAAAATATCTGCATACTCTCTTTATCCATGTCGTCGTAAATATGTTTAAAGAAGAACTAACATTGAACACATTAGTGTAGCGTATGTATGTACGGTATGTATACGTTTATGCTAAAAAACATGCTTATTGCGATATGTGTATAAGAAAGTAATAGTGTTTAACGAAGAAATACATGACCCGAATTCGAATTGGTAACATGATTTTTGATGATGTTTACCTGCCGACAGTATACGCTATGCTATCTATAACTAGCATTTGCTGTGCTTTTGGTGAAGTTAATGAACGTAACTCTAGTAGTGGTAAAATAATTTAAGGCTCCAAACCCGGTGATTTCCGTATTTGTCCTAGGTGTGGGGATATATTTCTTGCATCCAAGCGTATTCAGTGTTTACCTGTCATATTCTAACGCAATAGGTTTCCTGCTTGGTTAACGCTATCGCCATGCGATACACCGTCGTTTGTTGGAATGGTATTTTATTTTCTTCAGTTTATACCGCTTAGAGGCGAGAAAGTGAGGACATAAATGCACCTCGGTCACCTAAGCTCGTTGGCTAGCATTCTATATAGCTATGACACGTGACAAAGTTGGACGATTTACGGCGGTTGACTTTACTCAACGGCCAAGGAATGCTATCCGACATTCCCTATGGTAATAAGGCTTAATGTTAGCACTTGCAGCACTTGCCGGTAATGGCTTAGAATGCTTCGGTCAAACAACGTCGGGACGGTAACTGGGACGGTAAATGAAGTGCTGTTTGTAAACTCAGTTTTCCGGCTGGCCGCTGTAATCTGTGCTGCCTTTAGTGATAATGCATATGGTAGGGTTTCAACTAGCTGTAAAGTATTGCTTTGCATTGCAAAGCTTTACAGCTAGCTTTACAATGTGTGTGTGTGTGTGTTTGAAAATGTGACTATTGTACTCCTGAAGGAAACTTTTATGGAAACGGAACTGCACTTCGATGAGATTCAAGGTTTTATTTACTAGAGAATCTTCCACACGGAGGGCGGGGCAAACCAGTTACAGGACTTTTAATCTATGTGTACGAGCAGAGCCACCCTGAATGCAACGTGTGTGCCGAAGTACGTGTTGGATGGCAATCAACTCAGTCAACGTATGGAGCTAAACCAGCAACTACCTACTTTGGTCGGCGGCAACTTCTACTACCGCTTTGATAGTAGTAGGCCACCGACGGGAAGGGCTTCTTAAGCTTCTGGCGAACTGCTTCTTGAGCTTCTAGCCTGCATTGTGCCAATAAACGTGATACATTAATGAACAAAGCGGAAAGGAAATAATTGGGTTCCTATTTCACAGTCTTCAACATGCGACGGATTTTCAGGGATGCTAAGCTTTTCATATTCGGCCACATTGGCTGCCGTCAACTTATTTGTCTAAACTGCGCTTGTTAATGCGCAGTTTAGACAACGAGCACGAGAGCGGCACCCTGATCCTAGATAGCTGCAGATCGTAGGGCGCGCTATGGCCGACCGAAAGAAACTTAAAGGCAAATGTTTATAAAGAGTTAGTGCCGGTATCATGAAGAGGAGGCGATGCGAACAAACCCCATGCAATGCGCGTGCCGAAGAGCGTGTTGGATGACACTCGCCTCAGGCAGTTTCAACCTCGCATTGTTCTGCCTGCTACAAGTGCGGGTTGGGTTTGGCAGGGCTAAACCAGTAGAAAAATATTTCATTTTTCGCCAGCAGAATAAAAGCATGCGCAGCTTGCCAAAGGAAACATTGTGGTAGTTACCCCTCAGTTCGATTAAAACGTCTTCGCACTAGATCCACTTCTCAAGCCCGCTCTCTCAGGAGCAACTCTACATGAATTGGTAATGGTTGCAACAGGTTGTGCGGATGCTGGACGGGCTACCTAAGTAGAAGAGTCTTGGATTCGTTAAGATCCGGGCTTGGCACGAAGCCAGGGCTGCTATTCATTCGCAAAAACGGCGACAGCGCGGAGGGTCCAAATATCTACCGGAATATTGTATACCTTACACCTGAGTCAGAACATGGGGACCCCTCAAGGGGACCCCCTCAGGTGCTTGGCTTTAGTTGCCTGGCCTTAATTCCTTAGCCGTGATTATCGCAGACCCAGCTCGCTATATGTGGAAGGAGTTTAGAAACGCCGTCATTGTCATGTATGCGGATGACACAGTAGTGGCCCACCGGGACCGCGGGCCACTCCTTGAATTATCGTTTGTTGCGATTTAGAAACTTACTTCCAACTTAAGGGCCTGCAAATAAATTTGCGGAAAACGAAAATCATTCTGAATGGCCGTGGGAGTCGGCTGCAGCAGACGTAATACCCTGTTGAAGCCAACCGCTAGAATTTTTTATATCCTTCCCGATTATGAGTCTGGGACTACACTATACGGTGTGTTTGGAAATCTTTTTTCGCCGTAGTAGGGAATTGTAGAGCCTGTTAGAGCAAATATTGTTTTCCAATCGAACATGGTCTCTGAAAAGCCTTGTTTTGGATTGAGAGTGAAATTACTACAATTTGTGACACTTGTGTTGTTGCCCAACATAGGAGCATAAAATGTGCTGTTGCGAGACAACCACTTCTAGACAGAAACTAAGCACACCGTCGTGTTCCTGGGAAAATTCTGCTTCTTCCAAAGGACATGTAAGGCTGGTCAGAAGATACGACAGGGTCGTTTAGAAGAGGTTTTGCGAAAGGTGAAGTTCATTATTAACTTTTACGCCAAATACCTCAAAATCATATTCAAATTAACATATTCAGGCAAATGCGCATTTCATGATGATCATGGTGGCACCCAACTCATTATGGCAACGCGAGCTGTGGTTGCGGAGTAATTTTGATTTTTTGGCCAGATGTCGAGATTGAGTGCATGCAAAAGTTACCTAGAATGCTAGTAGATCATTTATGCATGCATTCCATCTTAATTACACCGCAATCACGGTTCGCATTGCTACATATTTGGTACCAAAATGATCGGTTTGCGCATTTACCTAAATGTGTTAGTTTTGAGCGCTGTGATTGGTCGTAGGGTTATGATTTTGGGATATTGAAGGCGAAGGCTAACAAAAGTACTTTTTTTGCTGAATATTTATTGCTGAATATTTTCTAAATAATTGTGTTGCATCTTCTAGGCAATATTAAATGTTCTTCAGTATACTTTTCAAAAAGTAGAATTTTCTCGCGAATACGACGGTGTGCTTGGTTTCTGTATAGGAAGACCGGTTGTCTCGTAATTGCACATTTTATGTTCTTACGTCGGGCAAAAACACCAATGACTCAAACTGTAGTAATATCACTCTCACTCCAAAACAAGATTTTTCGGAAACCATGTTCCATTGAAAAAAAAGATTTCCTTTAACGAGCTCTACAATTCCATATATCGCTTTCCAAATTTTCCTGGAACAAAGTCATTTTTGCATGCACTCAATCTTGACATCTGGCCAAACAATCGTAATTACTCCGCAACCACAGCTCGCGGTGCCATAAGTTTGGTGCCAAAATGATCATCATGAAATGCGCATTTGCTTGAATATGTTAGTTTTAAGCGCCGTGAGTGGTCGTAGGGTAATGATTTTGAGGTATTTGGCGTGAAAGTTAATAATGAACTTCATTTTTCGCCAAATCTCTTCTAAACAACTATGTCGTATCTTCTGACCAGCCTTACATCTTCGAAGCAGAATTTTCTCACGAACATGACGGTATGCTTAGTTTCTGGTTGTCTCGCAACAGCACATGTTATGCTCCGATGTCGAGCAAAAACACTATTGCCACAAATTGTAGTAATTTAACTCTCATTCCGAAACAAGACTTCTCAGAGACCATGATCTATTGGAAAACAATATTTGCTCTAACAGGCTCTACAATTCCCTACTACGGCGAAAAAAAGATTTCCAAACACCCTGTTTAGGAACGAACTTTACTCAGCATCGGTGGCAATTAGTATTAGGCGTTTACTGCCTCCATCTACACAGAATCAAGGGAGCTCCAAAAACTGTTCTTGAGTGCGGTTTGTTGTACTGAGCTGGTTGTAATATTGAGCTACAGAGCTGCGAGAGTATAGAGCCATCTTTTACAGCGAAATCTGTAACACAATTTTAATTGCGGAAGTCAGTGACACATAATGGTTTAACTTATGGAGATAGGTATTCAATATTTCAATGTGATTGTGACTCTCGTGGAGGTGGTGTAAAAATATTGGTTAATAAAATGTTGTGAAATTAAGTTAGACAGTGATATAAAAGCTGTCAGTATTGATGTCCATGCTATATTTGGCCATATTAAATTTATTATATCTATTTATAAGCATTCAATACTGTTGCACAAGTTCAGGACCTCATTAGGCTCATTTGTGATGTGACAACATATGTGACATAAATAGGCAAATCGTTAAGTTAGGTTCCTAATCTTCCAATTATAAACTGGTCAACCGTTGTTTTTGGTCTCAGACACAATTGAAACAGTCCTTATAATTGCGTGCGTCTATAACGGGCTGCCCCAGATTACAGACTCATCGTCTTAGCGAAGAACAATGGAAACAACGTAAATATTAATGCTACTAGTAATATTTTAGCACCTCTTCTTATAACCCACCACGCCCTTGGACTATAATGCAATTACCTTTACCGGTTTGTTTGATACTGAAATCCCTCCTAATATAGAGAAATATTTAGTCTCTGGATAAAATGCAACTATGACTTGGCCTATATGAAAACAATTGGAAACTTTGATTACATTTAAGGTCGTAAAATAATTTTGTAATATTAATTGTGTAAGTAAGAAAGGCGTTTTATTTACAAATCACTGTCTCAGATATAACAGAGAATTGGCAAACATTTGTTTATTATTTCGACTCAAACTCTCCCCGGTATGCGCGTGGTGTGGAACGTTTTGGCTTTATTCAGAAACGTTGCACTTTTATGTGGTACTTTGTTATTAGCAAATGCTTGTGATCGCGTAAAATAGCCAAGCATGAAACCTGAATGCGCTACAGCAGCGTGTCATGTTTCTCTACTGCGCTTGCTTAAGCATTCCCGGCATATTCGAACACAATAAATATATTTCATATTTATTTATTCATTCATGTAGCGATTATAACCACACATACATCACTTTAACAACTATAAAGACAGTGAGTAAAGACTATCATCGGTTGATCTGCATATATATATGTATACATATACATACACATACATATATATAAAATATATAAGCTACAAAGCCTCACAATGACGGGCTAATTCAGTTAAAGATTGCATTTTGCGACATGGTATCTTCGGCAAAGTTCACCGCAGCGGCGGCATACACAAGTCTCACTTGATTCATGGAATTCAGCGCGTTGACAACACAAAAGATATAAAACAAACAAATTGCGGTTGCGATCGAACACACCAGAAGTCATCGAGGCTAGCGAAGCCCAGCAGCGGTGCTACAACCGCGGCTGGGCTTTCTTCACGGGAGGCGGTGGATGACGCCATTTCTGACATGGGGAAGTTCGTGCCCAATGCATCTTCCTTTAGTGATATCACAGCTCAGGAGTTGCATTGCGCTGCAAAAATGTGAAGTCGGATCTATTTGAAGCCGGGGAAACGTGCCTGGTCGATTACAGTTGAATTTACTGCGATCTCCAACAAGTCGATCAGGACCGGGGTGTTCCCAGAACGCCTAAAGACATCTGCGGTAATCCCGCTATACAAAGGCAAGGGCGATAAAAACTAACCTGGAAACTATCGACGGATATCGCTGGTGTCATTCATACCTAAGGTGTTTGAGAGACTTATTGAGAAGCAGCTCATGGAATACCTAAACGCGAATATTTTTGTTTCTAAGAACCAATTTGGTTTCAGGGAGTCGCGATCAGCGGAGTTGGCTCAAAACCATATCTGGTGGGAAATAGTCAAAGCTTCTGAAGACGGAAAAATGTGTCTCGGCGCATTCCTTGACGTAGCGAAGGCCTTTGACTGTCTTGACCACTCTATATTTTTCAAGATGCTGACGAGTTTTGGGTTGCGCACCAGATGTAACTGCCAGGTTTAAATCGTACCTAGGCGGACGTACGCAGTTTGTATCGGTGGGGGGCTTGAGCTCCACCCCTGGGACTGTCTAGTCGGAACTCCCCAGGGGTCGGTTCTTGGCCCCTTCAACTTCATAGTCTACATAAATTTCGTCTTGCGTGGCATTGAAAGGGATATAGTGTCGACCAGTGGTATATGCGGATGATACAACTCGGCTGTTCCGCATCTCACCTGCTCAGCTCTCAAACGATCAAGTTAATCTTAGGCATGTCGAGACCAGTATCGAAACGGCAATTTGATATTTTGAACGGTTTGACTTTGTCGTATTCCCGACTAAGACGAAACTGAACACGAGTAATATATCCCTCCAAGTGGGCGGTGCAGCTGTCCTTTTCAGTCGAGAAGTAAAATGTCTCGGTATTACGCTTCATGAGAACATAAAATGGGAAATTTAGCCGTGCTTGCCCATAAGGTAGTTAAACGCAAACTACCTCCAGATTGCGAATTCGAATCCCAACTGAGCCTCTTCAGGTCTTAGCGATATGAGGGCCAACTCCGGGTTCCCCTATTTAAGTTGACCTTAACGCAGTATTCTCTAGCCTTTTTTTGCAGAGGTTTAGGGTCGAAAGTACATTTACGTACGACTAAGAGAAGAAATAACAGTAGTTGGTAAGCCCTCTAACATGCCAACGCTCAGACAGTGAGGGATTAAGACAATACCCACTAAAACCCTACATATATAGACGGCAGTGCCTACATATATGTATCCTCCTTAAGATGACCCTCCGATCTGCGGGATCCTCAACGCAGAAGAGTAACTACACACAGGCGGCGGGGAAGTCTCGGAAATTTTAATAATTAAATCTTTAGGTCCTGCTTGTCGAGTCGCGCCTTGGCAACAGCTCTCGGACGCTTTCCACCATTTTCCTTTTTCTTGCCTCTCCCTCTCCCCAGTTTTTGACCGACGTAAGGATGTACGTTACTAGCTCTCCCAGCGTGTTCTTTCTGAGCAAGCCTCGTCTGGTCTCGGCCCATCGCAATACTGTATGTTCCGGAGTGTCCACCTCGTCACAGTACAAGCATTGCGTTGTCTTAGCCTTCCCTATCCGATTTAAATACACCTGGAAATCGCCGTGATCCGTGAGGACCTGGGTCAGGTGGTATGTGAGACGGCCCCCGAGACGATTCATCCATTGGCGGAGGTTCGGAATGAGGTTCCTCACGAGCGCCTCTGGGTGCCCGTTCGGGATGCTATCCCACTCCTTCTGCCACCGATCGAGTGTCACTTCGCGTTCTTGTACGAGCTCCCTATCTGGGTTAACCCACAAGCGCCGAAGTTCGGCTGCCTTTAGGTCCTAGGGCACTGTCTCCGCCAGAACGAGCGAGGCCGCCGTGCTGATGGTGCGATATCCCCGAATATCACCAGTCTCGTGTAGCAGACGAACGGTGTAGACGCATGTGAGATTGATCCCGGAAAATATCATCGGATATTAGTACGGGAGACCCTTTCATTCGTTTCTTTGTTTGGAGCAGGTAGAGTTGGTGATTAGGAGTACTTTGAGCACAAAAGGGGAACTGTTGGTGAAGTTTCGTGAATTTTGTGACTCTCAGAAGGTTTACTATAGGAATACAGACTAGGGTAATTTCTGTCGTCGTGCTGTCGCGTGGGCGGCGCAATTGCCAGGAAGCTGGAAAAGGGTTATTGCTAAGTATTTGTCCGATCTCTCCCTCGGAGTCCCGCAAGCGGGTGAGCTACGTTGGTTTCGCCAGGCCTAACGGTGTAGGCCTAGCGGAGAGTTGTGGTTCGCTCTGGCCGAACGCTGTGTGCGAAAGAGGACGAAGCCGTCTCATCTTCGCGCGCAGTCCGACGGACAGTGCAGACGAGCGCATCCAGTGCGGACCTGTGAGGCGGTCCATCAAGTGGGCATTGCGACCTAGATCCGGTCTGGTTTCCGCATCCCGCAATACTGCTCTTATAGTCACCAACCGATTTATTTTGCGAGTTTTGCCAGGGATCGCCGTTTTGCATCGACTTTGGTAGTTAGGCCATAATTGGTGGTTGGACGGTGAAACGGTCAAATAAAAGAGTGTCATGTCGTCCCTTCGTGCGCCGCCGGACAAGCGAATGAAGAAGTAGAGGAGCAAGAGGCCGTTATGGACGTCAATGGGGACGCCGTTGTTGCGACCGAAAAGGAGTCTGCGGATAAAGGGAAGCCGGCGGATGAAGGGAGAACCACAGCTAAAGGAAAAAAGGAGAAAGTGACCACAAAATCAAAAAGAGAAAAGAAGAAGGAGTAAAACAGCCAGGCAAGCACGGTGCTACCTCAGGCGCCTTTTTTTATGTCAACTACAATGGACCGTTGAAACAGCTCGGGATTGTGGTTGAGGCCGCGTACAAAGAGGTCATTGGCACCAAGAATGTACATGTGACTATCAAGGAAAGGATGCTCCCTCTGCTGGCAGAAATGAAGGCCGTCATGAGAAAAGAAGAGGACGACCAAAAAGAAAGGGTGGTAGAAGATAAAGCTAAACGGATTTCTACCACGCCGGGTCTCCTCAGTAACTGCATTTGTGAGAAGAAACGTCCCAAGATGGTCGATGCGGCCTGCGAGACGAACCCTGTCTCGATAATAGAAGTTGCAAAAGACCCAGTCAACGAAATCAATAAAATGATTTTCGGCTGTAACTCGAAAAAGGATTTATCTACGCTTGTGAAGACCAACTGGCCTGAACATGTGTACACGCACACCAAGTTGCACAAGTCCAGTATCGTTAAAGAGAGTCCGATGCGACTACTAGTAGTTCAGGAGGACTCGAAGGACGATGCTGTGACGTGGGACGACATGTCGGTACAGTTCGGTGGCCTCAGGTCCGAAACAGCTCAGAAGGTCGGCGAGATTGTGGCTCGTTATGTCACGGAGAGAGGTGATGAAGGTGAAGTAACTGCACGGGCTGTAATTGCTCTCCGCCGCCCCAAAGAGCATGACCTGGCTAAAGAGAACACTCTTCTTAAGAGCCTTTTCCATAAAGCTAATGATGTAACGGTTTCAAGTGGGGTCGAGCAGGGTAACAGCCCGGTTCCCTGTTAATTGACCAGCGAGCAGGAAGGCGGGTACCATACTGCCTGTAAACTGCTTGAATGCCTTTCACCTCGGGCTGACTACCAGCAAGAATGGACGCAAGGTGCCTGGTGTCGACGGCCAGAACGGCAGTGACACGAAGAAAAAGAGGAGGTGGGGCAAGGAGGAGAAGACTACCACTTCAATTGTCCTGAGAAAGACTGGGACAGCCTCGTATGCGGATGTCGTGGGGCTTCAGCAGAGGCTCGATATCAAGAAGCATGGGATAGAGGTGAAACAATAGCAGAAGCTTGGAAGCGGAAACGTCAGGCTTGTCGTTTCGGAGAAGGCTGTCGGCGGTACAAGAACCTTTGTAAACGTCCTTACCAAGGAGGCCGTCGTTGACAAGGTTAGTCTGGGAGAGAGAAAGCTGCTAATCAAGCAGTTCTTTAAAAGACAACCGAGACAAACATCTCGAAAGCCGTCGCTTCGCTCGTGGGTAACAGCGGTACTGTTGAGATAGACAAGCCGCGCAGGTGCAGCGGTGGGAAGCTAACCGTGACGGTTACGGCATCGGCGGGTGCAGCTAAGAGACTACTAGACGCTGGCCAACTTGAAATGGGGTGCTCCACCTGCACCATCGTTGTGTGGCAATCGGTCCTGTGCTGCCCGCGATGTCAGCGTATTGGCCACCGCGCTTGGGAGTGCACGAACCCAGAAGTCGATGGTTGGGTTTGCCACAAGTGCGGACAGGTGGGCCACATTGCCAAGAACTGCGAGAATGAAGAGGCTTGCTATACGTGCAAAGTGAAGGGACACGGAGCAAGGTCTACCACGTGTCCCGTCTACAGAGAATGGATCCTTAAGGGGCGCAGTCTCTCCTCCCCTCATAAGCAGGTGGCTACAGCAACGACGATAGCAGAAGAGGCTAGGCAGGTGCCTGCGCAGGAAACGCCGGCAGGAGCAGCGGCGCAAGAAGAAATATCGGACACTGGCGCGGAAACCACCATGGACGAAGAAGATTACACGCAACTGCTGCGCAATAAGCGTGGACGCCTAAAACGTGCCCATAGCTCTCCCGATACGCAATGCCAGACGTCGAAGCCACGAAAAAATAATGGCCAGTAAACAGGACTACGTCAGCATTTTGCAGCTAAGCTGCAGCCGTAGCAAAGGTGCCCAACATATGCTTGAAACAATTGCTAGACGCCGTAGGACAAACCTATGCCTTCTGAGCGAGCCCAACATTACCCTTGCCAAGCGCAAGGCGCATGTATGAACGGTTGGCGACGGTAGGGCCAGCTGCATCAAAGAGAGTAAAAGCAGTCGGAAATATAAAGTAGTTGGAAAGGGAAGCGGCAAAGGATTCTCCTGGGTTGAACTTAAAGGCCTGGGTCGCATCTATTCCTGTTATAGTAGCCCCAATGGTACACTAGCGGACCTGCAGGAGCTACTTGAGGACGTCACAATGTCGGCGCGGGCCAGCTTGGAGCCGCTAGTTTTCTTTACCGGTAACTTCAACGCAGCTTCGCCTGTGTGGGGCTCGAGGGAAACTAATAGCAGGGGGCAAGCTGTTATAGAATGGTTAGCCAGAGAGGACATGGTGACCTTGAACAATGGTGAAGCTACTGCTCCTAAAGGGGAAAAGAATCCTGGATTGATCTTACAATCTGCAAAGCATCGCAGGCGCAAAAGATTGTTGGTTGGCGAGTGTTAAACGAGGAAGAGAACCTCAGCGATCACTACTGCATTGGGTTCAAGGTATAGGGAGCTAGCAGCAGGAAGGCGACACGACCTCAAGTCAGGCGACATGTGTGGCGCAAAAAAAGTAATGAACCTGTTAAAGAAATCGTGGGAAGGATTGCTGGAGAGCGACGGAATGCCGGAAACAGCAGACGACTTATACAGTCTACTGAAGAGGGCGTGCCAAAAAGCATCTGCTCCTCCAGCTCAACCTAGCATAAAACCGACGCCAGTGTTCTGGATCAACGCTATTGCCTCGGCTCGTACAGAGTGCATGCTGTACAGACGTATCTACACCAGATATGGTGTAGATAGGCTCCGAACGAACTCGCCAACTGTGCATTGAGTACAAAAGGGCGAAGGGCTGCCTGCGAAGAGATTTTAGCAAAAGCAAGGAAGCCTGTTCGCGCGATTTGGTCGAGAAACTAGAGTCGGATCCTTGGGGCAAGCCATACAAAATCGTCAGGGGCAAGATAGGTGGAGCAAAGGTGAGCATCTGGAGGAGGACGAGAAGCTTCGGGTGATTAACACTCTTTTTCCACAGCACCCGTATTTCGATCGAACAGAATTTGAGACTTTAACGGATGGCGACGTCCCCGAGGTCACTGCGGGCGAAATTTCAGCGGCGGCAGACAGGATTAAGCTTGGGAAGGCGCTTGGCTTGGATGGAATACCGCCAGAAGCGTGAAATTCCTCTTTGGGGAGTATTCGTCATTTGTTGCGAGGATCATCACAAAGATCTTTTGTACGGGTAAGCTTCCAGAGAGCTTGAAGGCCGCCGAGGTAGTACGACTATCCAAAGGCAACGGGACACACCGCCCGATCTGCCTGTTAGGCACTTTAGCCAAAGGTGTAAAAGCCATTATGGAGGATCGGCTGAGGACCTTTGCCGAGGAAAATGGACTATTATCAACAATGCAGTTTGGATTCCGAAAGCATAGGTCTGTTCTGTTGGCCATCCACAAAGTGGTGGCAAAGGCCGAACTTATCGAAAAATCTACTCGTAAAACCAGGGATTTGTTCCTAGTGGTGTTGCTAGATGTAAAAACATGCGTTCAACAGTATCCCATGAAAAGTGGTTCTCGAGACGCTCCGGCGAAAAGATGTCCCACTATAACTGGTGCGGTTGGTTTCCGACTACCTGAGCAATAGACGGGTAGAGAACGAACGTACCAAGGTGGAGATGACTGGAGTGCCGCAGAGCTCAATCATTGGACCTCTTCTCTGGAATCTGGCATACAATAACGTCCTAAACATACAGCATCTTCCACCGGGAGTGGAATTGATCGCGTACGCGGATGATCTGGCTGTGACAATCAGGGCCAGAACTAAGAGAGAGCTGGAGACATACGCCAACATTGCGCTGGCGGATGTCGATAAGTGGATGAGAGGTGCCGGTCTAGCACTCGCACCACAGAAAAGTGAAACTATTCTACTCATCGGGAGGAAGAAATGTGCTCCTCTAAAGCTTACGCTGTCGGGCGTAAAAATTGAGCTAAAGGACACGGCAAGATACCTGGGCATAGCTGAGAAGGCGCAAAAAGCGGCTAATGGCATCGCCCGTCTATTGCCCAACACGTGCTGTCCGAGAGATAGCGTCCGAAGACTTCTGATGTCCGTATCCGAGTCGATCATCCTTTTTGGCTCGCCCGTTTAGATGTCGCCTACAACGGACACAGACGCTACTAAAAAGATCCTGAGGAAGGTCCAGCGGAGTGGAGCCCTACGTATCATTCGGGGGTATAGCATTATCTAGCCTGCATGCTGCCAAAAGTATGGAACGAGCTCTCGCAGGACCTCCCAAATACGGAGCGGGTCGGCGTTTTTAGAAGACGTTTAATCACGGAACTAAATGCTAAAAACAATTGTTATTTGTTTTTAACTCAGCTATTTGTCGACATTGTGCGAGATGAAAGTAACCTATGATATGGGTATACAGAAAAAGAAACAAATTTATTTGTGTGTGTATAATATTGTGACTACACTAAGCAGGTGCTAGTGCTCCAACGATAGGTATTTGTAACGAATCAAGACTTTGACATAATTTTTGGCAGATTGCCTGTTATATAAAAAGAGGAGGGTGAATGATGTTACTCACGGTTGCTACGAATAGTGCGTGTTTCCCCTTGCGAGCTGTGTGGGACTTAACCAACCCTTGCAGTTGGATATTCCTCTGCTAAGATTCCTATTTACTTAACACACCTCCTCCCTTAAGCTTCACTCTCTAATGGCCCAGATACCAATTAAACAGTAATTTGGGCCAAAGAAATGACCAGCGTTTAGCGGATCATGTGGTCAAGGTTTCTCGTCGCTTCCCCACCGGTCTGACGTGCCCGTCTCAAGACTTACAAACCCGTTTAATTACACGCCACGCTATCTGTTATTGCCGTAAGCGCAATTCGTTCGTTTCCGTGCCTACTAAGCTTTGCTTTGTTTCCCATTACTGCAGTTGCCACTTCCTCGACCTATGGTTATGCTGTGCTGCATATATTCTCTACAAACATCTTTGTGTTATTTCTCGGTGGTGTTGTGGTGTTCCTTTCCTTGCTGTTCCGCGTTATGACTCGTCATTTTTCTTCTTCTCTTGCCCATCTCAATCTTAATAGCGTTATGGTGATTTTCCGTGCTTGTTCTAGCCTCTTGTATGACATTATAGGGGTAACCCCCGTCGATTTCTTCTACACAATGCACACAGGTTTCCGATAGAGCTTCTTCTATACAAAAGACAGATTTGAAAATCACCGTGTCCGATGAGACACTGGGTAGGGAAAGTTAATTTCCCCGCCGGGCGGTGTGTTCACTTGCTTATGTTCAAAATTAGCAGGCGAAGTAAATGACCCGGTGAGCCTGTGGAGATAGCATCCCACTCTTCTTTCCACGATCTTAGCCACCAATAGTCTGCTGGTTACTTCTATCCATGTGACTCAAAATTAATTGATCAAAACATATTATCCATGTGACTCAAAATTAATTGATTGAAACTGGTTACCAGTATACTTTGTTGGTGATCTGATTGCATATTTTTGTAATTGAAGTTTCAAGATGTGTAGCTATTGCAGCTACTTAATTTGTAGTTGTTACGGTATATAAGAGTCGGCCGAGATCTGTCTGTTTTCTTCCAGGAGTTGTACTGGTGGGAGAGGTATTTATCGCAATCTTTATGTTGATTGGAGGATTTTACCTATGGACTACACTTCAACCTATCGTCTTTTCGGGAAACTTGGCGGAAGATGCCACAGTGGCGAAGGTCTATACAGCACTTCCTGTACATAAATATGAGAAAATCTACGTGTTCAATGTAACCAACGGTCCTAAGGTTATGAAAGGTGAAACGCCAGACATTCGTCAGCTTGGGCCCTACACGTTCAGGTTTGTCCATGTGATAGCATTGCTAAATGTGATTCGTTTGGCGCTATTGCGGTAATTTTTTTTAGCCGACACACTCTAAAGATGTATAGATACGCCTAACGCCTTAGACGCGCGTTGTAGCGCAGTTTATATATATACATAGAGCATAAGTTCTGCATCTGTTGGCTACCCAAATCGAATTTCGTACAGCGTCCCGAAGACAATAAAGTGCATTAATTGTTTCGAGAACTTCGATCGAGACTATCGGGGCTAAAGCCCTACCGAAGAGGAGTGCGTCTGGATTGCACAAAACATTTCGAAGTATTTATTTTGATTTATATGACGAACACCGTAACGAACACATATAAAACAGAAATGCATGAAGGTTGTGATTGACGAAACTTTAACAAAACAAACATATGAATCGCCGCCGAACATTTTTGAAACTTTGAGCTCAAATGTCGTGTTTCCGTATAATATCCCTCACTCGTTAATTTCGGGTTTATTAGGTATTTGCTGTGTGGTTACCGTATGCTTTGTCCCAGTACGAGAAAGGGGCCGGAGTGTTGTCTCTGGTTCAAGAGTTCGAACAAAATCGGCGAGAGCTGGTCTACTACAATAGTGTCCTACTACTCGTTATTCGTGACGATATTTGGGCACACTGGCAATGTTTTCTACTTAGGTACCAGAGCTTGCAGCGGTGGTCAGACAGTGGTGTGTCTCCACCACAAACGTGCACCGCCAGCGGTCGGCTGGCAGGGTGCCAATTGCCATCCTCCTCTCCAGGAGTCAAATCGTGGCGGTGGTTCGACTCATATAGGTTGGTACAGTATCGAGTTTTGACATACGATAGAAGCCTGTGTGAAGTGCCATTTTACTGCGCCTACCGTGAAGCGCTCAAAGACACGCTCCAAAGGTATTCAGTCTCTTAGGCGATCGATGATCCTTCCCCACGGCAGCAGTGGTCCAGTATATAGGGGCAGACAAAACACCTGCACGCTGCACCTGGAGCACCGCGGTCAAAAATGGTTTAAACATCTGTGGAAATAATGTTGAAATACAACCTATGATTCTAATTTTAGAACACAAAACGTAAGCAAATGAAACATTGTCGACAGTCTATGATAGACGATGCACGATGCATTTAGGTAGCCACGTAACGTGCGTGTCATCCGAATGTGCACCGAAAGAAAACGGAGACTAGAGCTAATTCACGCTCAGCTGGTCCAGCATGGGCGCGCGGGTCTCGTCCCGTAGGGTGACGTAGAAGTCGTTGAGGTAGCACAGAAGCACCTACTGGTACAGGAAGACGCGTTAACCAAAAGCGTTAGTATGCGATAGTTGGCCGACCGTACGCGAGATGAAGCGGCACAACTGTATGAACAGAGCACGAATATTGTTCACTTGTGGGCTGAGGCGCCTTATGTCATGTCGCAACTGTACGGCCCCTTCTCCGTAGGCAGTTGTGGGGGCGCGCTTTTTACTAACTTGTCACGGTGCCAGACCACCTACTGTTGCGACATGACATAAAGTAGCTCACCCCACAGGTGAGCAATATCCGTGCTCTCTCGTGTTCATACAGTCGTGCCGCTCCATCTCGCGTGCTGTTGTCGGCCAATTATCCCAAATTAGTATGGGATAATTGACCGCGAACAGCACGCGAGATAGAGCGGCACGACTGTATGAACAGAGCACGGATAATGAATCCACGATTGACCCGACAAGGCTGAACCAAAAGTTGAGGTTGACATGGAGAAGCTTTTGAGATGAGTGCGAATTTGAGAAGCCCAAAAAAATCGTCATATCAGGCTGCGCAATATAGTAAAGTATATAAGAATACGTGGAGATGTATATAATAATAATAATAATAATAATAATAATAATAATAATAATAATAATAATAATAATAATAATAATAATAATAATAATAATAATAATAATAATAATAATAATAATAATAATAATAATAATAATAATAATAATTTTTTTTTTTGGAACAAGGGTTTATTTTATCAATATGTACATGTATCACAATTATCAATACATTACTTATATAATATCTACAATATTGCTTATATTATTCTTATTGCTTGAGTGTCGGTGACCACTCAACATCATCTTGGCGTTGCCTCTCTGTAATTCTAATGACACTCTCTGTCGGAGGAAAGCGGTCGATCTTGGCTCCGCTGTGGCCTCGAAGAGCTTCTTCCCAAGCTCCTTTGTCAGTTTGAGTGCATCCTTGCCCCAAACGCCAGATGACTCGAGGCCGAACGCCATTACAACGTGGTCCTCAAGGAGATGCGCGTATAGGCGCCGTTTGTGCATCTCCCGTTGGTGGATAATGTTGCCGACGCCCGCGTTGGCTAGTGCACGATAGCCGAGAGCGTACGTGTCGGAGACGGTGACGTCCCATGCCAGCGGCCGATTGCGGTCCCAGTCTCGGCTGGTAAGGCCGTCCGGTCGACGCTTGTCGTCGCTCTGTAGTCCACCAGGCTCCAGTGTGACGCGGTAGCCGGCTTGTCTGAAAGCGCGCCCGAGGATGTCATTTATGGCATCGTGGCGGCCCTGCGTAAGCCCAGCCAGCTTAGTGCAACTAAGTCGGTGCAGGCCACGTTCATCCACCGTTCCACCACACGGGCATGCCTCTGTCTCAAACATGGCGATGCCAAGTCTGAGGCCACTGGCGGCACGGAAGTGGTCATCAGCCAGCTTACTGCCGACTAGCTCGGACGGAAACACGTCAAGCCACGCTCCGGCAGCGTCGGATGAAACCGCTTTCAGTCTAATGCCGTCTATATCTAACTCACAGGCAGACAGAAGAGTTAAGTGGGTAGCCTGAGTGGCGATTTGGTCCCACCCCTTCTGCCTAGTGACCTGTTCCTCAGATGGACGACCAGACTGACGCGCATCCCAGATCCGAACGGCGTCTTGTTGGTGGCTGATGAGTCCGCCGGCAGTAGCGGCCACTGCAGAGGCGCAGCTGTGTGACGAAGCAAGGAAAGCGGGTAAGGCAAGGTCCGTGGCCGAACGAATGCCCATTCCACCCAGCCGGACCGGTAAGCTTGCCTGCGTCCATGCCTTATCATCAAGCGTTAGGTCAAGGATGTTTTCCAAGGCTCTCCTCACCTGGTCGTCGAGGTTCAGAGTTTCTGACGGTAGAAGGAAGACAGGTGAGGTCCGTAGTACATACAGGACCTTTTGCACTCCCATTGCGTGCCGGAGCAAGAAGTAGGCTTGATGTCTACCGAGATGGCCCAGTCTCTGGTAAAGCCGGGAAAGTTGTTCTCCCTTCTCGGCTAGTATCGGACCGATCATGTCGGGAAACACCGCCGTACCCAGCAGGTCCAAATCACATCGATCCTTTACAAGGATGCCCGGGAGGTTGCTGTTAAATTCAGCGATCACCTGCTGTCTCTCTTCGTCCTCAAAACCCTGCAGAAATAGCTCGCATTTAGATGGGTTAAGCTGCAGCCCGCTCTATTTCTCGAACGCTCGGAGATCCTTGATGTCTCTGAGTAACACCGAAGGATCGTTGTCCAGAAGGGTCCCATCGTCGAGGTAAAACAAAGGGACCTTGGATGCCACCTGCTTGACGTACTGATGCAGAAGCAGGCTAAATGCAAGAGGAGCCGCTACGTCTCCCTGCTGACAACCGGCTGATGACCTAATTTCAACCTCACCAAACATTAGGGGAGTCGGTTTGCTATATGCCTGGTGCATCATTGGATAGAGGGCCGGGGCGTGCTTGGAAATCTCTGTCAAGAGGTGTCCTCGTTTGTTTAAGTTAAACGCATTTTTAAAATCTAATTTTAGGAGGCAGCATTTTTCGTTGTGTTCGAGAAAGGTGCGAGCTGTGTGAGCAATTATTTCTGCACCATTTTGAGTGGCGTACCCCATCTGCCGTGGCTGCAGGTAGCTTTTCACATTGACCTGGGGAAGCAGGGTCTTTGTGGCCAATCTTCGCAGAGTGCAGCCGACGGCTATGGGTCTGTATCCTCCGGTTTTCTTTTTCAGAGCGATAAGCCACCCTCCATATATCACGTTTCTCACAGCCTCCGGAACTTGCCCGTTACGTATGATGTCGCATACTTTGGCGAGTGTTTCCAGTACATCGTTGTGGTCTCCGTTAGCAGGGAGAAGGCATTTTAGATGGTCAGGCGTGAGGCCGTCGAGGCCTCCCGCCGCACCGGATGGAAAGGAGCGAAGTGCCTTGGCAACATCCTCGCCTGAGCACGACCCGACCGCTGGCAAGCCGAAAGGGGACGGTGGCACCACGTCCCCTGCAGGAGCAGGAGGATGTTTTGCCACCATCTCATTAATCGACTCCTCCGTTACGGACGCAATCGTGTCATCGGAAGACAAGATCCTAATAGCGCTCCGCACATTTAAATCCATGGAAAGCTTGTGAGCAGCGATCTGAGCGCGAGCTTTATCCGTCAATATACGTTTGCCTCGACCCTCAGCTTCCACGCAAGTGAGAGCGGCACCCCCGAAAAGGGCCACCTTTTCTTTGACTACGCTGGCCAAGCTATGGCCTCCCTGGGTTTCTTTTTCGACGTGGAGGACTTTTGGAGCGAGGGTGAGCAGCGCGGTCCAGCTCGCTTCGTCATTCTTTTTCACGACGTCTTTAAGCAGACGGTGGAAGAGTCCGCGTAAGGGTATTCTCGCTCCCTTTGGGATCCTGCGCAGCACCTTGCGTGTCATCTTGGCGTTGGCGAGTAGCTTGTGAAGAGAAAGGGGAGAAGAGGGCGGCAGGTGATCATCAGGTGTCGGGCCTCCGTTCACTGGAGACTGGCTGGCGGGGTGAGGAGAGGGTTCTACTAGTGAAGCGTGCGGAGAAGGCAGCGGCTGTGAGACGCTGCTAAGAGTGGCAGCGACCTGTTGAAGCACTGCTGGCCCACTAGACTCGGCTTTCTTTTTCTTATGAGTCCTTCCTGCGTGAATCTGCACACCCCTCTTTGTAGGAAAGCACATCGAACACCACGGACATTGAAACTCATTAGCCATTGCTGTTGCTTCTCCTTTGAAACAGAGCAGTTGCTGGCTTTGCTGCGGCTGTCCACTTCTCATGCCTTGCGGTTCCAAGTGAAAATCCCGTTTTTATTGTCGGCGCGGTGAGTTTTTGAATGTTCCAAACTCAAAATGTTGGTTGGGCAGCCGTTAGAATTCGAATTTGAATGGCAGCGGCGTGCCGCTCGGAGCCTCCGGGCCGTTATGCTGGTGGTTTCGTTTTGCTTCATCGTGTCATAGTTAGAACTTCTCAGCGTCTTAGCCGCTGGCTTCTCCGTCGAACGGCCACACACAGTACACCAAAATGATCACTGAGTTACACTCATCACTCTGGTATGTCACTTGCTGGGTTTACCGTCCTGCACACACACGGATAGGTGTGTTCCCTCGGAGCTCCATACGCACACGTCCGCACTCCTTGGCGCCAATAATAATAATAATAATAATAATAATAATAAATATAAATAATTAATATGGTAAACGTTTTTTTTTTGCCATGAATTAGTAGAGTGGATAAAATGGAACGATTTTGGGGAGTGCATAATCCACTCGTGAGGTAAGAGACATCCCTTTATTGTAGATGCCTTCGAGTATGTGGTAGCGCCCGATGTCGCGTTCTTCATAAGAACTACACACACAAACACACTCATTCACAAACATTCTTTGGTACAGCAACAATTACGTTTTCTAAAAATTTAATTGTGGTTTCTATGCCACGTGGTTCGACAAATGGTTGTACGGTTCAGTACCAACTTTTCTATTAATGTCTATTCTGTGCACAGCTCCGTTGCGAGTGTTGCTGACGCGTTCTTTGGTAAGCAACTTTCGTTTGCCATACCATGTTTTTATCTTATATAAAACTTGCATATCGCTTAGAGTCAGGTGTTGCGACTACGGGCAGTACGCAGATGCGTACTATTGGTAGTAGTTTTGGCACGAAATATATTTATGCTTATTTACAAGTCTACGTCACGGAGGTCACAAAACAAAAATATTGCAGCTAAGGCTCTGGCCCGCACCTCCATCACATGTTGAAGAGTTGTTGTAAAGAAGATTCTTGGGGTTATGATGACTTCGAGGTATGAGAAGTGGGTGACAAGTTCTACGAGATTGCCCGTTGATTTTGGTGGTGGTTTACGCGGCGTGTGTCCCTGCTCCGCTCGTCTTCGTGATGTTGATTGCAAGCCTGTTTTCTTCACACTTCAATTTGCTGTTGCGTTGAGGTAATACTGCAGGTGGTCTCCGAATTTTACCAGTATTACGAGGTCATCAGCATAAAGTGCTGCGCGTGCGGCGTTCTAATGTTACGTAACAGATCTGCTAGTCCGGCCACGTACAGTATGAATAGCAACAGGGCTGGCCGAATCGTCCGGTGTCTGTATTCTGCGTGACGTTCGTACATATCTTGGTCTTCGTTTTTAATCTTTATGACGTTATAATTGAACATATCATGCAGTAGATCAAACATCGTACATGTCACACAAAAGTGATGCTTGATTCTTTAGAGAAGTCGAACATTAACAGAATAGTTGGTACTAAACGATTTATATGTAGGTATACAATCGAACGCAGTTCGAAAATCGATAAAAGCCGCGTATGTCATTTTCTTGTTACGACGGCGATGCGCAACATGTTCTAGAACAAACTTTAGAACACTCGCCAGTTGATTGGCCCGTATGTATGTATACAAAAAAGCCCCGATATGATCTAAGAATAAGTAGATGAGCGGCGGCATCTTTCAGCTGTACTTCTTTTACTGTAAGCCCGTGCTCCCCGTTTTTCTTTTCCAATTATGGTCGATTTTTAGTCCACTTCGGCATTTGCCCTGTTTTAATTGGAAACCATGAAAACCAATTTAGAAGTGACCGGTCTGGGTCTTAAACCCAGGCGCCCCGAATGCAAAGCAAAGGCTTGAGCCTATTTCATCTCGGTAAATAGTCTTAGCCTGTACACTGTTTAAATAAATATAAATTTACTAATGGCATACCAGTAAAACACTATGCAACAATTTCATATACCTGAAAATGTCCAAGATTATTGTTTTCAAAAATAAATATATCTAGTAGCTTGAGCGTACAAATCCTAATCTGTTTAGTTACTGGAGACTCACGGCGGACCACAAAAAAGTTTACCGCGATAACAAACGTTTCACGCGAGATAGCCATAAATGAAATACATTACGGTAGATAACTAGATCTCCTCTGAATGAAGTGCGTTTAGTTCTTCTAGTTCGACTGGTACTCGCAACGCTTTTCTAGAAACGAATCATCGTGAATGATCTCTAGTGTCGTGCGTAATGTCTGCCACTGGTAAGTGATTCGCTACTCGACAGCTGTACGTTGCACGCAACGCCGGCAGGTTTTAGCTAGAACAAAGTATCTGCTATCGTTAGCCCAACTGCCCCGCTCGGATTCCCCTATTCTTCATATCATCATACATCATGCTTTATATTTGTTTGGACTCAGTGATGGGCCATGCGCTGAGAAAAAGCGCAAAAAAGGGCGACAACAAGGTTGCTAACAAGTGTATTAGAAATTATTAGTAAATTGAAATATATATATATATATATATATATATATATATATGTATATATATATATATACCGTTTGTTCAAAAAGTATCGCGGGGGGAAATTTTTTCGCGGGTTACGTATATTCGAATTTCGATTTTTTTGTGGCGTTAGGTTGTTACTCATGTCTCTCACTTATGCCGACAAGCTCGGCCATTTTGAATGTTCACTTAATTGTTGACAGCTGCTTTGCTTGCACGTGTTTTGGATCGTCTTCGATTTTTACCTATTCAAAAAAATGGATCAAAGAACCTGTATCAAATTTTGTGTGAAAAACGAAATTAAGTGCGCGGATGCATTCCGAATGTTGACTGTGGCATACGGAGAAGCTACCTTGGACCGAAGCAACGTTTATCGGTGGTACAAAATGTTCTCAGAAGGCCGAGAAGATGTGAACGACGAAGAGCGTGCCGGACGCCCGAGCACTTCAACAACAGACGAAAAAATTAATGAAGTGGAGGAAATGGTATTGGCCAATCGTCGAATCACCGTTAGAGAAGTTGCTGAGGACCTAAACATATCGATTGGCTCGTGCCATTCGATTTTTATCAATGATTTGGGCATGAGACGGGTCGCCGCGAAATTCGTACCAAAATTGCTCAATTGCGACCAAAAACAGCATCGCATGAACATTGCTAATGAGATGTTGGACTCTGTCCACGACGACCCAAATTTGCTCCAGAGGGTCATAACTGGTGACGAATCGTGGGTTTATGGTTATGACGTGGAAACCAAAGCTCAATCATCTCAATGGAAGCTGCCGCACGAACCAAGACCGAAAAAAGCGCGCCAAGTTCGGTCGAATGTGAAAGTTTTGCTGACAGTTTTCTTCGATTGCAGGGGCGTGGTGCATCATGAGTTCTTGCCACAGGGTAGAACGGTCAATAAGGAATATTACCTGCAAGTTATGCGCAATTTGCGCGAAGCAATCCGCCAGAAACGCCCGGATTTGTGGAAGAACAAAAATTGGCTTTTGCACCACGATAACGCCCCTGCTCACACATCGTTGCTTGTGCGCGAGTTTTTGGCCAAAAACAACACACTAATGATGCCGCAGCCACCGTATTCCCCAGATCTGGCCCCCTGTGACTTTTTCTTGTTCCCTAAACTGAAGAGGCCCATGAAAGGACGACGTTACGCTACGCTTGACGAGATAAAGACGGCATCGAAGGAGGAGCTGAACAAGGTTAAAAAAAATGGTTTTTTGAAGTGCTTCGAAGATTGGAAAAACCGTTGGCACAAGTGTATAATAAATATCTCATGGGGATTACTTTAAAGGGGACAAAATAGATATTCATGAATAAATGAAATTTTTTTTAAAAAAACACAACAGTCGCGATACGGTTTGAACAGCATATGTATATATATATATATATATACATTTTTTCTTATACTACTTACATAACAACCTTTAGTCTGCCCTAGGGACGAATATCCAGTTCGATTTAACTTTAGTTAGTCGTAACATAAGCCGTATAGGTGCGAAACAACACTAATACGATCGTATGGCTATTTATCGATGTTTTGTTGTCTGTTGGACACGGCGACTATTGGCTAACTGGTGAAACCTATGTAAATATATGGTTGCTGTACCAGCGCAACTAACTGTTGTGTAAGGTGAGATACGTGAGCGATACATCGTTTGGGTGGTATTTTGTTTCAGGGTCGAGCGGTTAAGGCGAGCCTCATGGGCTATACCTGTAGCTAGGTTTCGAGAGAAAAGCACGTACTATTTTGAACCAGCGCTTTCAAATGGCAGTCTGGACGATCGTATCATCGTCTTCGACTACTTTCTTCTTTCTACTCTGTTGTATGTTTATTACACAGATCCCAATGGAGTAGAAGATCGATACTTTAATAGGTCAAGCTTTATTACGCTTACCGTTAACGACTACTTTTTTAGTGGGTAAGTACGTCATAGACATTCATCTGAAGATTGCTTATCAATCTTAAGACGTTTATAATATATATATATATATATATATACATATACATATATATACATATGCATATATATATATATATATATATATATACATATATATACATATGCATATATACATATACATATATATATATATATATATATATATATATATACATATGCATATATATACATATACATATATATATATATATATATATACATATGCATATATATGTACATATATATATATATATATATATATATATATATATGTAACTGTTCCCGCGATGTAGTATGCATTCGCCGAGCTAGCGCCTGTGATGAAATTAATTTCTTTGATATACCTTGATTTAGTATAAAATTGCCGTTTTTAGTAAAACTCTAGTCGTAACTTCGGTCAAGTCGTTTTGGTTTATGCTACACAAAAGCTTCTTTAGAAGTGAGTATGCTGCGTCACACAAGGCTAATTTTCGTAGTGATTGTATTGCCAACTAAAAACGTTTTTTGGGCTAGAAATGACCAGCGATAAATCTTCCTAAAGTTCCACCGGTCCGTCGGGTGCACGCGAAAGGGTTGCTACTTCAAGAAAATAGGTCCCAAGGATTTTTCGCTTCTAGCTGAGTTCTTAATGAGCTAAATCTGAGCCGTCTTAAGAACGATTGCTTGGTATTCACGACATTCTGGGCCTTCTTCCTGCAATTGCTTATTCAACATTAATTTCAGAGACAATACAGTGCGTCTTGTCACGCGTTTAGTGTTAGACATTTATTTAAAGTTCGGCGGCCCCCTCTCGGCCGGCTCGAGGGCTCGGCATTGCAGTATTGCGGGACATATCAAAGTCTGCGCCTAAATAGCGCGGCCTGTGTGCTCTTTGATGGCTGTCCATTGCGCAGTGCGCACGAATCTGTGTATCAACTTTTTGACTTTTCTTAGAGAAGGGTGTCTGTATGAAGTGTTGGATCAAACTTGCGGCGTTAGATACTGGATGTGCATATTACTACGTAAGTGTCACAGCACATAAAGACCTATTGCTTCAATGCTAATTAATTGTGTCGATTGTTGCAAATTACAATTACCTACTACATCATGATTTACGAGCAGAAAAAAGCTAGTGCATTCTGTGTAAGACCGACACGTGGGTTTTAAACATGCACACAATGCACTGCGGCTATGTGAAAACACACTCTCTGCAATGATTTTTTTGTAGAATTTGGGAGTTTAGCACTTTATCTAACATTTGGCTGAAATGACAATTCACGCCCATACATTGAGTGAGCAAATCTCTTGGGTACTTCTAGCGCCACTTTGAGGTACGCACATAGATCAGATCGTAGCGTGGAATACCCAACGAAATTTTTGTGCGCACATTTGTCCTGGACTAGGTAGTACGCTCTTTTTTCATAGATCTAAAATTAAATTGTCTCTGATAACAATCTTTCAGCTTCCTTGACGTTGCCCAGGAGGCGCACGGTTTTGTGCCTCCGACCACTCATGGCCGAGTGGGTTTATTTGTCGGTAAAAATGGAAGCTTTGGAGACCACGAAATTGTCTCCACGGTATGGCCTCGTGTTAACGAGCTACTAGAAGTTAACAACTTTGTGTAAGTAAACTGTGCTTAACTATTTAGACACGTCTTGCCCGGTGGCGTGGTGCATTCCGCTTGCGCCTCGCGACCGGAGAAGGCACATACGTAGGTGCGCAGGTCCGAGCCCCACCGTTGCACATTTGTATTTATTGGTATCCATCTATAATGCACGATGCGAAAAGCAGTCCCGTGGACGTTAAATCTTGGCCGAGGTTTAGCCCGAAAAGTATGACATTAACCATTTAGACACGAAACATCTGTTCGCAGACAGTTCATTTGTTTAATAAATCTCGATTTTAGCCTGCAGCGGTATAGCGCGGTATATATAGTATATATTCCAATGATAGCATATAGCAAATAAGGAGTGTTTAAGATAACCGAACACTAGAACACTTAAAGGTGTGCAAAATTATGCCGGAGCTAACAGAATGCTTGACTGTTTTAACCGATCGTTTAATGGGAATGCACTACAGAGATATAGACACGGTGCGTGAGCACGAGTAGGGCCAGTAGCATGTTTGACGCCACACGACATTTTGCGGCTGACGTGAAATCGTACATATAGCATGGAGAGGTAGAAGATGGCGGTCTAAAATGAGAACTTGACGAAACAATGTACCTACAGCCGTCGAAAGGTCAATCATTAACGATAAGCAATGGTATACTGTTATTAGCTCGATTATATCATATCAGCTTTGAATCATCAAGCAAGTTCATTGGCCGGCTAAAACCGTTTGAGCGTGCGTCCTCTGACGACATGGGAGTGTGGCTAGTTTGCGCAATACGTACGTCTCCGGCCTGGGCAGCTAGCACACAACACTTCCCATTGGATTTTGCTGTGCTGGCTTACGGGCTCTGAATCGTGTGTGGGAATCTATTTATTGTCATGTTTTCGTATGCCAGGTGTGTGAAAAAACGCATTTGAAAAAGCTCATACACATTGGTGGCGGCGCACTTTGGTTATACACACTTGGCCTCTGCACGCTGTCACACTGTGTAAGGCATTGTGTAAGCTAGGCCCACATAGAAACGCAACACTTCCGAAAAAAAAACAGGAGAGCTAGCTTCCAAACCACCCTGAATAAAATAGAGCAACAAACATATTGTGAAAAGTCTCACAAGACACAATACGGAAAATTTTCGGTTATCGAGTTTTTTTTTCTAATAATGGTGTAAGATGTGGTGGTGGAAGCCAACCGTGGTTGGCTGAACAAAAACAATTGCGACGTCTTCCGTATACTATTAGGTATCGTCCCGTCGTATGACGCGTCATTACAGCAGTAATTCTCATAGGGCATACAAATTTGATAATTGTACGCTTTACGACTCGAAAGGTGTCCGTAGGTGGAGTGGAATTCTCGCACCAAAACGCAGGGTGTTACACAATATGTATAAGAACTAGCAATATAGTCAGCTTAAAAGAATTCCATATTGAGTTAGGATGTCGCAGCAAAATGCGCACAGGCAAATCAAATGCCCAATGCCATAGTGACCGCCTACACTAAGTTCAATTTTTCATCTGCTTTTAGGTACATTCCGTGGTATCGACATGATTGCGCACCGTTTGAGGGTACAAGTGAGTAAAATTAAATGTTTACAAATAGAAAAACGCTATGTTAAATAATATGTTTTTAGGTTTCGAGCATAGTTTATTTAACAGAACTGCACTTTATAACGCCCCAGTTCTCGGTTAACAATTATTGCAATGATTAAGGTGACTGGATAAATGAAAAAAATATATATGCATTCAAGCCTCACACAATATGTCACACGATGGAAGTGTCGTGCATCTCAAACTGCACATTGCACAAAAGTGGAAGCATATAAATATAATCGCGATACAAATGATAATTGCGTGTCAGGTCCAAATCATTGATATGTATATACAGTCCCCAAAAAAAATATAGGGCCACCCATTTTTGTTACATTTCACGCATTTATTATAATCAATCGTGTAATATTCACAGTGAAACATGCTCACAGAGTAACGGCAGAGACTTCTATCGATATTTAGAGTCTCGGATTACTTTGAACCACGAGATTTTCACATATGGCACAGCTACACCGCGAATAAATTATAAGGCCACTAGCAAGATACCTGTTTTAACAAATTAATTAAGCGGATTAACGGCATTTGGGCTAATTTCACGGTATTAAGGAACTATACTTAATACTCAGTGAACTTTCCATTAAGTCTGATAACCTCAAAAGTGCGGTTTGGTATAGTGTTAAACAAATTTTGGATGACATTTGCAAGAGCTCGTCCCAAGCCTCGAAATTTTTTTTTATCGGTGTAAACTTATTGTTCGAGCTAGCTCCACACATTCTGGATCATATTAAGATCAGGTGAGAGTGCAGGCCAGCGAAGGACTTCAATGTGACGTTGGTCGAACCAGCTTGCGATCCGCCTGGCGGTTATCGTGCGTAAAAACGAAGTTTGGCCCTCCCATCAGCTTAAAATGCGCCGATTGCTCTTTTAGTAAATCCCCGTAGCGCGTCGAATAAACACGACCGTCTAAAAAAACAATCGGCGACTTTGTATAATACCCGACAGCAGCCCAGATCACCACTGAACCGCCACCTGAGTGACGTTTTGACAAAATTAGTTTTTCCTTGCGGATTTCAAGCAAATAATAGTTACATCGATCCGGTTCATTAAAGTTAAACTTTTTTATCCGAAAAAAGCACTCTGTGTCACTCAGTGGTCCATGACATCGTATCGTGGGCACTCAGTTGTCCATGACATTTTATCGTGGGTGAAGTCAAGACGAGCTTTCATCGGTCAGCGGTCAATCATTGTTTTTTCTTGTGTATTTTGCCAATGTGTCTTCCTGAGGAAGCTTTGCACATTTCGCACGTTCGTTTGCACGCCGCCGCAATCGCCCTCGCCGAGGGCGCAGAGTTCGACGCTTTCTTCAGAATTGCAGGTTGTTTCGTTCCAAAATAGAATTTGGACGCCTGAACTCTTTTTTTTACCTAAATGAACAAAGTTATTTACTTCTTTGACATAACGCCTTAATTGACGGGAAATTTTGCGATTAGAGAGGCCGATGTTCTTATAAGTTTTGATATGGACCTTTTCTTCACCCATGAGGCGCCAGCCTAAGCCTATCGTTTCGACAAAGAAAAAACTTCTGGTAGGAGGTCTGCCTTTGTTTCTGTCGAGCAGTTAAATGAGCCCAAACGTTGTTATTCCACTCAATTCACTCGCTAAGACATGCATCTTGGTGGTGACAGCGTAGCTGTGCCAAATGTCGAAATCTTGTGTTTTAAGGTAACTCGATACCCCAAATGTCGATAAAAGTATCCGCTGTTACTCTGTGAGCATGTATCATGATGATCTTTACACAATCGGTTATAATAAATGCGTGAAATGTGGCAAACATGGGTGGCCCTATACTTTTTTCAGGGACTGTATATATATATACGCTAGGCGAACTTGTTACTGATTATGACAAGTCTACGTTTACTCATTGTCGCATTGAAGAAGCTGTCATTAAGATAAGCGCTCACAAGCTACGACAGTACCTGCGCGTCGTTGTTTTTAACTTAAGTTGATAGTGACAAAAGGGTAACAGCATTTGGCTGAAAATACACGTATCTTAAACCACACATCTACACAAATATAAAACTTACCATACATTGGCCTATATATGTATTGCATATCATAGATACAAGAAGGCTCGTGCCGTTCTCATAAAGCTCCTAAGCGGCTTTCAATCAAGGCGAGAAGCCGCTTCGTGTATGTACTATCGGACTGTGCGACGATGATAGAGACGCTTCTTAGGCTTACGCTGCGTATGCCGGTGACGGAGCCACTAAACCACTTCTTGGGAGAGTGGCGATGCAAAGTCACAAAGGCAGCAGCAAAATGAAGAACGCTGGACGTCTTTAAGTCCCCTTGGTTGTGGGCCGGGGTGGCCTGCGATGACAGGCATGTATATCCAGGTACTGTATGTATACCAGGTACATCGTCATCGCCATCACCTCGTATGCTCCCGTCAAGAGTTTCATATGAAGGCTATAGTACTCAGTGTATTTTTCGGTTCTGCTCGCAGCAATGCGCTAAGCACCATGCGGTTGATTGTCCCGCACTGCAACGAAGATATTTACACCCCTTTTCTCGGTGAAACGGCAGGACAACACAAACGCATGTTTAATACGAACCAGAGCCAACTTGTGCATGCTCTGTTTGAGTAAAATAAATATGATTAATAAAGCTTTAATTTTAATTCTGGTTCGAACGTGTGAACCGTTACTTCGAGACCAGAAAAGGAGAGCAATATGCTGCAACCTTCTCCTTAGTCTGTAGATGCGTCCTAAGTGCAGGTAAGTTCTGCTGAATTATATACAGGCGAGCTCTGGGCGACGTATCGCGCCCTGCGGTGATTTTCCAGCCAGATATTTTCGCGCATGAATCGTCGAGGCATTTTAAGCCAGCGCCCCAGCTAGTCATCGATTCGACTGTGTGCGCGGCAATCAGCTGCGCGGTAGAGGCCCGTACAGTGAACAGTGAGCTATTCCGGTACGCAGACCACGCCGCACACGTTTCAATAGTGTATGCACGGCATCATCTGGCACCCGGCCTCGCAGAGAACGCCTATGTCGGTTGTTGCTTTCTGGATCCTTATCATGTATGCCTAGAACTCTCCATGCTCACTCAGCGCCCGAGCAGCGTTGATGCCATTGCTCCCTGCGTCTTATACCACTTGAAGCACATTTTTAGAAAATTTGTTCTGCTACTCTTTTACATCAGCTAATTGCCATAAGGAAGCTGCTAAAGGATCAATATGTTTGCCTGTACTGTTCTTTTTGGTGGTGTCTCGCAATACTCGCATTGTTAATGTATATATATATATATATATATATATATATATATATATATAAATAAACGGGGCAATGCGGCCTCGGTTCGAGTAACCCTCCAGAAATGGCTGGTCCCCCCGTAATGGTGCACACGTTCGCAGAGACCCAAATGTCATGGTCCGACCGTAAATGATTGATTTTATTGAATATACATATATATATATATATATATATATATATATATATATATATATATAAAGTGCCAAAAATGTGCAGTTCCTTGGCATTAAAACGAAATTAAGTAAAACCACATTGTGAGGGTCTAGTAGAGCAAGATACAGTATACACAATTAACGCATTACATATAGTAAAGTGCATTCTTGATCGTACCGTTACGGCGTTATTTCAACAAGAAGCGAAATAACTTCTCGTGTTTTCCGCATGCTTTACGCGTATCTATTTCCTGCAAATGCCCTTTTAGTGACATAGAACAGCATTCTTGAGTTTTGACCGAGTACCATTGGGAAAATATTTTCATTCAGTTCATAGCTGGGCACACTAGAAGTGAGCGCATGTATACATGCGGGCACTTCTACTGTGCCCTATTAGTAGTACTCCTTTAGCTGATTCACCATATCATTGGTAGTTACAAGTTATTAGTAATAGCATGCTGCTATTTCGACTTACATGATATTAATGCCTGATCTTGGACATCTTTTCGCTTAGATGGAGAGTTGTACAGTTCATTTGAAGTCCCGCCGAAGAATATAACGTTCTTCCGTCGAGACCTGTGCAGACCGTGGAAGTTAAAGTTCCACAAATCATTTGTCTTTAAGGATGAGGTCTTTGCGAGATATCGTGCCGCGTCAGACATCTTTAACGATCCAACAAAGAAAGAAGATAGACGGTATGGCTGATGTTTTTATGTACTCTTTGAGAAAAGTGTTTCCATGTCATCATCAATCACGCGACACGCACACATACACAATATGTGCTTTGTTTTCTGCCATAGCTATTTTTTTACCGTTTGCCTCTTTGCTTTTGTAACGCGTAAGTAAAAACGCGGACACGGTGACTGAATTCAGTATTCTCAGAGTGACGCAGTGGCAACAACTATTATTGTTATTACGCTGCATGCCAATGACTGTGTTTAGTCTATTTACCTTCTATGAGTACAACTTTTCGAAAAAATTCGTTTGTCGCTACAAACTTTAATCCATACAGGATGTACTTATTGAAGTCTAGCAAATGTTATCAATGCTGTGAGAGAATGTGCACTACGCCCGCCTTCCTGATTTCTCTTTCAGGCTACTATTTTGTATCCTTACTCCTAGGAGAGGCGGCCCTTATTACCTCCCTAAACTGCCAAAACTTGCTCTGCAGCTAAAGGGCGGCTGAACCTTTGACCTCTGTATTCTGTCTCACTCAAGGGAACGCCGGTGTATCGATCATCATTGCACCCCTCACGAAGGCCTTATCCCCTTCCTATTCTTGATGTCAGATATGGGATATATGTCGACTGTACCTTTACAGATGACCTCGCATTGTATCTTGATATTTTATTCGAACCGTTGTGGCATCCCCGTCAATCACGCCGTAATCCGGACAATAAAGATCTCAGGGCGACCGGATGGTTTCGATCAGTGTCTTGATAGCTAAAGAGAATAGTAATAAGGATTTTAGGGAATTGTCTTGCTAGGCGCCATGGCAGTCGAAAAAAAACCCTCGTAGAGTCAACTGCTGCTTTGAAATCCCTGGGTTTGTAACAGTCTAGGTAGTGGGCTTTGAGCTTCTCGCTTAAATGAGCTGTTTCTGTAGGTCCTCCGCAAGTTCGATCGATGGCTGTCAAATGGCGGCCACCGAATAGAATCAAATAAAGCACCCCTTTTTCGGAATGAAGAGTAGACGGAAGCTGGGGTGCAGTGAGGTTATAAAACACTTTGTTGTGCAGTTTTTTGCCTAGACGCCAAGCAAACGTATAATTGATGATTTTGAGTCTTGCGATACATTAAGGTGTTGGCATTATTGGGCTTGTTTGACACTTTATTTGCACGCCCAAGAAGCGGTCGAGATGGAAGATTAACAAGATTCGGTTTGAGATGACATCTTCTACAGAAGTTTCTCAAGAACAATTAAGATTCTGGTTAAAGCTTGTGCACAAGATCTGGTTAAGGCTTATGCACATGATGGCTTTATATGGGTTGACCACGATAGCCGCTATACGGTAGGCGGCGTTTGAAGGCACAAGGCTTGACGTTGGTTCGCTTCTTTAACGTTAAGGCACACAGTAATATGATAACTAGTCCAAGCTATTCTGCCAAGCAACGAATTGCGTAGACCGTTTTTAGGTCCAGCTCTTCACACATATCTGCCGTATTTAAAAAGCTCTAAAATAAGTCTAATTGCTCCATACATTCTCTCAGGACCTAAAAAGACTGAGACTTATCTTTTACGGGCGTGGTCCTGTTATTTTGCTTAAGGGTTCAATATAGCGCGAGTCTAATCTCTGTATCCGCTTTTTGTGGGCGTGACAGTTGTCAGGCCATGGGTGCGTTTGTTCCCGGTCTCTCCTCGTCAGGTCCGGGCTGCGCTTTGAATGATGTGGAGTTTTGACTTTAGTTGCTGCTGGGAATTCTAGTAACACTAGGAGGACCACCTTTGTTCAGATTATAATTTTGTTTTCCGGGATGCTCTTGCAGTCCTTAGCTAGGTGATGACTGTTTCCACCGTTCATGTAGGTATCTGGCTATAGAAGGTCCCGGGAGGTTCAGGAAAATCTATTTTCTGGAGGTGGGTGCACCCGGACCTGCTCTTCTGACAATTGGTTTTACTGCGATAACTCTTATGAGTTTGGCCTTTTTTGGAATGTTTCATAAAAATTGAACTTGATTTGTGTGATTTTTCTCTTGCACATGTCGAGTTATTTTATATCAACTGGCCGCGTTGTAACTAGTCTGTGAAATGGATGCCCAAAAATCTTAGTGGCGCTATACTAAACCTCTTTTCTAAGTTTGGCTATCGTTTCTTCTACTTCTCTACTAGGAAAGGTAATCGGAGCATTTCTGAGCAGTATTGTGCGTCAATCTAAACTAATTAGACCACGCGCGCTCTCGATGTTGCAAAACTCTCCTCACCTAACCCTGTGTTCTGGTGCCTGCCTGGTATATATATATATATATATATATATATATATATACTTAGAAAAGAGGTTTAATATAGCGCCACTAAGATACGAATGACCCTGTATATATATATATATATATATATATATAGGGTCATTCGTATCGAAATGTATATATATATATATATATATACAGGGTCATTCGTATCGAAATGTACTTCTTTCGAGGTAAAATAGAACTCGGCAAGAAAATATTTTTTCTCTATGGAAGGAGGACGCGAGAACGTTTTGTTTAGGAGCGAGAATAAAATTTATAAAAGTCGTTGTTCTGCCCTATTGTCTTCTACATAGTTGTAAAAAATCTACGTTTGCGGGAGAACCAACCTCAACGCATGAAGCAACCGATCATACTAGTGTTTTCGGCTGCATAATCTGAATGACATCTAACGCGAGCAAGCAAAAGGCGAATAGGTGGAATAAGGAAAGTCATAAAAAGTCGATTTGTTGTTATAACTTACGTTGAAGCTTTCACGTGCTAAATCGTAAAATTTTGCCATTGCGCTTAAAAGACGAACACTCTCCGACGATGGCAAATTTAAGGTCCGTCATTTTTGTACCAAACTGATGGTGCTGCGTTACGTAGTTGCTAAGTAACTAAGCTTTTTCGACAGCCATATCGAGAGCAAAGGCATGCATACTTCCTAGCATCTTGACCTGCTTTAGCACAGAAACCACTTGTGCACGTTCAGAAACACACTAGCATTTGTTTGTTATAAGAAGTTCTCGAAGTTCCGTCGGCCGACCACTAAACACGTTCTGTAGTGATTGCACAGGCTTTCTTGCACTCGTGTAAATATGTTAGGCATTGCCCTAACGGCGACTGCAGCGTTAAATATACGGTCGACCAGATTTTCACGCGATTCAACGGGGGTTTCGTAGACATCACTCTTTAATTAGCCCCACAAAAAAAAATCAAGGCTTGTTAAATCGGGGGATCGAGGTGGCCAAGCTATACCCCCGCCTCGGCCGATTTACTGATTCTCGAATGTCTCGTTTAGGTATTCTCGAACCGTAGCAGAGTTGTGTGGCGGCATTCTCAGACAAACGCTCTCCAGGATGCGTTCCAAAAACTGGAGTAACGTATGGATCAAAAACGCACGATAGGCAGCTGCATCTAATCTGGCGGGAAGAAACACACCAGCATTTGTTTACGCTGAGCAGCTTTTGCGCGGGCTTTAACTCGCAGTTCGCGCGGGCTTTGATTCGAAGTTATCCGCAGCTCGCACGAGTCTTTACTGGAAGTTTGCGCGGGCTTTGATTTGGAATTCGCGTCATTCGAGGCGCCAAAACACCATAAGAAAAACCTTCAACGCCAAATGCTATCGAAAACGAAGTGTTAGGTTCTCGAGACGCGAAAGCGAAATGCACGCTATATTCTGCTACGGTTCGAGAATACCCAAACGAAACATTCGAGAATCAGTAGATCGGCGGAGGCGGGTCTATATCTTAGCCACCTCGATCCCCCAATTAAACAAAACGATTCCGCGTCCCCCCTCCTCTGAAAAAAATTATGTTCTTGCCGAGCTCTATCAAACCTCGAAAGAAGTACATTTCGATACGAATGACCCTGTATATATATTTATATATATATATATATATATATATATATATACAAGGCCATTCATATCGTTATGTACTTATTTCTTTTTTTATACATTATTGTTGGATATTGCTGGAGAACCGCGGAAACCATGCGGAAAAAAACGGCAGAGGCGCCTGCATCGCCCATGCCCGACGGTGAGATGGAGTGCACTGCCACGGGCTACGACGACGGCAGTAATATGGTACCGCATGATGGCGATGGCTGCAAGCAATCTGGTGTCGAAGAGACAACAAGCGGACCACGCGGGCTAGTGGACTCCGAAGGTTTTTTTAAAAGAGGTCTCGCGGAAGGAGAAGGCCACTATTTCACGCAAGCAACGACAGCTCAATAAGCCTCGATGTGACATCGAAGCCGGGACGATTAACTTGTCCAATGTTACCTTTTGACGATAACCAACCGTCGAGTCGGACGCTATGTCATTTTCTAATGAGATCTACGTCGCGTCACCAGGCTGCAAAAGTGCTGGTGGTGATACACAGTCAATTGCTGTCTGGGTAGAAGACATAGAGTGTTAATATGCTAGTTGGAGTGTCAAGCCTAGAAAAGTGCCCCGTATCGGCCGCCTGCCTGGCCGTCACCTTATTTACCGCTAGGATTTAGGGGGTGAGCCCAGTTTTCACTGAAAGCGAATTTGCCGGCGAACTGGTGGAACACGGAGTTACCCAAGCGCGTCGACTCTTTCGCTCGCCCCCAGGCGGCAGGGTGCCGCGGACAAAGGTAATCCTTACCTTTTCTCGCCAGCCCCCGGCGGCCATCTTTCTCGGCGACAGACCTCACCCGCTTATCCTGGAGCCGAGCCAAGCAAGGATCTGCTTCAAGTGCTTGAAACCTGGACACCTGGCTGATAAGTGTAAGGAGAAAGCTCTGCAAAAACTGCCGATTTCTGTCGAACGCTCCAAAGGGTGTAAATTGTCAAGAGCCTCACCGGGCGGGATCCGCCCTATGCCCGCGGCTGGCTTACTTGCGGGAAAAAAAGCAACATTATGCTAGAGGGTCGCATGCTGCCAGCAGGCCAGAGCAGATTAGCCTGAGGCGGTCATCGGTGAAGCTGTGCGTTGTCCTCCGGCTTCCGCCCAAGAGGGTCCGTCGTCCGCAGTACAGGGCCCTCCATACGCAACCGTGGTTAGGGAGAAATCGCCGCCAGCTGGGGTTCATCCGCAGCTCGGTCTGCCCAAGCCGAAACCTATACCGAAGATTCAGAAGAAGCGCGGCCAGGTCGTCAACAAGCAGGACCCGTCGCTACAACTACTCGAAGAAGGCTCCGAAAACAAGTAAGGCTCGCCAAAGCGCCGACACCGGTTCGTCGCTCTCGGGGCTGGCAGACCTTCTACAGAAAATTAGACCAGAATTATCTGCGGTGTTGAGGTCTCGAGAAGAAGCGTTGCGGCCACTGTTGGAACTGCTTTTCGTCGTGGGCAAGTTAAAAGGTCTCGCTTTGTAATGACAGACGACGGCGACAACAGACCTTACTGCGAGCCGAGCCCGCGGCCCGAGCAGTCGGACCCCAACAGGCTCTTCTGCCCCCACTTGCGGGCTTTTGTTTACACGGAGAGGTCTGCGTTGACACATAACGGCCAAGCACGAAGTGGCTGCCTATAACATTGACGAGTCACAGCCCTCGAACTCTCGGTTTATTGCACTGGGTTAATCAGCGTTACTCAAGATGTCACTCGCCGCTGGCGGTTGGTCCGAATTTTGCCAAAGTCACTATGTAGGCAAGTGGCCGAAGAACTCACTAAGGTCCTGTGCTCAGTCGCAGAGAACACCGATGGCAAGGCCTGGCTTTCTCTGTTCTTCTTCGCGCCAGTCGTCCTCCGTCCATGATGGTGGAAAGGATGGCCGGTCACCGGTTATCGTCCGGAAGAACCTTTGCGACTTTGCTAATGAGAGACGGTTTGACGATGGCAGTAGCCCTCCTTTAAACCTACGTCCCCGGTAGCGGACAGTTGATACCATCCGGCTAGCCATTATCAAGCTCTCAGAAGAAGACGTCTCCTCGGCGGCCAGAGCCTTAACCTCAGAATACACGCTGGCGCAGAAGCCTAGCGGGACGGATTTGCTCTTGGATAAGCACCCCCCGCGTCGTCACCTCTCTCCTGCCCTAGCCCTCCTCACGTGCCATTGCCATTAACCACATCAGCCGACAATGTTCAATCTGCCATCAAAACGTTTTCGCGAAGCTTAGCCGCGGGCCTTGATTTTATCAGACCACGCTACAAGACCTGCTGTCACCCGCTTTAGGAGCTGCCGCTGATCGACCTGCGGCTGCCCTGGCCGAAGTCGTTGATTTTCTTCGCTTGGGCTCGCCACTCTCCGAATGGCGACCGCTTATCTTTAGAGCCCGACTTTTTGTCCTCAAAAAGAAAGATGGCAGCGTGAGGCCCATCGCATGCTCATATGCAATCCGGAGGCTAGCGGCAAAATCGGCATCTTTGAAAACAAGGCAGACATCTCATGTGCTTTCGATGGCTTGGGCTTGCGACATCGGGAGGATGCAAAGCCGCAGTGCATTCGACTCAGTCCCTTCTAAAGTCACGCTCAGAAGCTACCTTTGTTGTCAAGCTTGACTTCAGGAAGCCTTCAAACTGGGGTGCAGCAGGGCGCCTATGTTCTGTCTGGCTCTCAGATAGTTAGTTGACTTTCTCGACAATCTAAACGTACGGTAGTTGGACTACGGTGTTCTGGGTGGCGCCTCCGATGCAGTTATGAGAGACATCCACATAATTATCGAGGTCGCTGAGCGGAGGGGCCTGGTTCTAAACCCTGCAATGTGTGAGATCCACGTTGTGGGCGGTGCTGCGGATTCCAAAGTGCTGAAGGCTCTACCAGGGTGCAAGACTGTCGGCCCGGATTTAGAGTTGCTAGGCGTACCCATATTCTTGCAAGGAGTTCCGTCTGCCCTCGAGAGGTGGCTGGTGAAGCTAGAAGATGCAATGTCACGCATTCATTTGGTAGGCTCTCACCGAGACCTTTTTCTTCTGAGATCCTCATTTTTTGGTTCTACGGCTCAACCACTTGTTTCGAGGTGCAGACTGTTCACTGGCTTCAGGACTTCTTAAACGGTCTAACGACAGCGTGCTGGCTACAGTAGAGGCGTTGCTGAGTCTCAGCCTATCCACAGATGCACGCCAACAAGCTCTACTTTCCATTCTGTGGGATGGCCTATGATTATCCGATGCAATTGTCCTATCGAAGATAGCTCTGGCAGCTTCCCTCCACAGGATGATGCAACAGGCTAGAACTCTCCCTGATTCTGTCACTCTCACAGACTTAGAAGCCTGAGTGGAAACAAGCTACCGAAAAACAGTTGCCCTGTGCAGCCACGAGCCCGCCAAAGCTGGACGCCCTTGCCGAGGCAGGCAAGGTTAGAAAGTACCAGAACTCGGGTACCCGTACGAGTTTTACCCACTTGCCTTCAAGACCCTTGGCGGGCCGGGTTCGTCCACTCTGAGTTTGCTACAGAAGGTCGGGAAGAGGCTGATTCTAGCCAGCGGAGATAAACGGGCGGGTGATTTCCTTAGACAGCGCCTATTGCCGGATGTGCAACGGGGCAACGCGTTCGCAGGAACCCAAATGTTATGTTCCGGCCGTGTATGATTCAATATATTCAATTCAGCATTTATTTTACCACAAAATTAGTATATATATATATATATATTATTGATTGGAGCTTATCGGGGTTGGTAAACCTAGCTGAGCTGAAGAAAAAATATAAACGAATGATTATGAGAAAAAGATATGAATACGAGACTGCGCAACGCATACATCAGGTACGAGACAGCATCCAGAGACCATGGATCCTCTTGCCGAAGAGACCTGCCATAGCAAACCCGCTAATAAATGACGAAGAGTGGATCTCGCATTTCACAGCCCTACTGAACTGCGATGTACAACTGCCTGAGAAAGAACACGCTCCTTACATAGAGTCTAATTGGGAAGACTTTACGGAAGGGGAGGTTCGAAGGGCGATACTAGCAAAAAAAACGGAAAATTATCAGGTCCTGATGATATTTACTACAAACATCTTAAGCAGGGAATAGAACACGTAGCCCCAAAGCTAACAGCGCTGTTCAATGCATGCTTAGTACACGGGCACATCCCAAGGCAATGGCGCCGAAGCTACCTGCAACCAATTTACAAAAACAAAGGCGACGCCACAGATCCAGCGGACTACCGCGGGATAGCATTGACTAGCGTAATCTAAAAAATATTAACCTCAATAATTGTGACCCGACTACATAGCGAGTGTAAAGATCTAATACCTACGGAACAGAATGGGTTCTTGAAAGGTCGGTCAACTGAACGAGCTCTCACGGAAGTCCTTCGTCACGTGCAGGAACGCTTCAACAACGCACAGATGACCTACGCAGCGTTTGTTGGCTTCAAAACCGCTTTTGATAGTGTACCTAGAGACCGCCTCCTGGAAGCTATGCGACATCACTTTGGCATCAAAGGTCGAATGTTCAACTTAATCAGAAGCATTCTCACTGCAAACTACATCACAATTAGAAATGGGCCTCACTGTATTGCGCAAGAAGTTAAACAGACCACTGGCCTGGCACAAGGCGACACGGCAAGCCCTTTCTTATTCATCCTATATGTCGCAGGGTTAAGCCAAACACTACGAAATGCTAAAGCTCCGCATGCACTCTACGCTGACGATCTTATCATAATGGCCAAGTCAAGACCACATTTACAGTTTTACCTTAATGAAATGAGCCAATGGTGCGCACAATATAAGCTGACAATTAATGCATCCAAGACGAAAATCCTTCGATTTTCCCGAGGAGGCCGATACGCCAGTCTTGACTATATCATCAGGGTAAATAACCAAAATATCGAATTAGTAAGTCAATTTAGCTACCTCGGGGTAACCTTGACACCCGACCTATCTTTTACAAAACACATAGAGAACAAGCGTGCAAAAGCAGTATCGGCCATGACGCTACTCGGAGATCTCACTCAAAATGACATTAAGACTGGAATGAACCTTTTTAAGATAAAAATAGCTCCGATTATAACTTACTGCCTTCGGCCCATTGCACCAAACTTAACCTTAGATAACATGAAAGAAATAGACAAAATAAAAGCGAATTTTGTGAAATATATGCTCGGACTGCCGGGTAACGCATCGACAACCTTGGCGTTGGAACTATGCCAAGAGCGAAGCTTTGTGGAAGATCTTATCTTGGACAAATACGTTTTTAGCCCACTCGTCGTAGAGCAATATCGCGCATACAGAGAAAAGCGTAATTTGAGCTTTGCCATAGAGAAGTTCACTGACGGTCCTGCATTCACGACAGACCGTTGGAAGCAGGGAATGCAAGTGAACAGACGGGTACTCTGCAGACTTACCTGGCATGGCTACCACCAATATAGATGCCTAAAAGGGTATAGCTTTGAAATTGAAGATTGTGTATGTAAATATTGTGGCACATGTAATATTGACCGGTACCACATACTGCAATGCAACGAAATAGAAGCTGGTTCGACGCATGCAGTAGTGAAAGACGTTATCAGCCGACATGAATTTTAGGTAATATCTACCAATTTCTGGTGAAATAAACTTGTAAACTAATTATATATTATAGGTTGGCAGCCATATTTCCGCTTAGTGTATCCTTGTGGCTGCGTGGTCTAGGTTATTATTGCGCTAGCCATAGTTGCCATCTGCCGGGGTGACTCCGGTTCGATCCCCGACGTTAATAAAATGTTCCTTGAGAAGAGTGACGCCCATCGAGAATAGACGGTAAATCATATACCGCTGAGAGTCAGGTGCCATGCTGCCACAAGGACTGTTGGAGAAAAAAACCCTAGATATCTTAACATGCTTGGCCATTTTTGCCAATAGCCATAGAGGCAATGGCTCACCAGATATATATATTAGCATTCCTTTTGTTAGTTGCTACCACCCGTCAGGCTTCCGGCAGGGTTTGCGAGCTCCTTTTCCACCAACCCGGTCAGTTCGAATTCACTTCCATGCGAACATAAAGTCACGAGCAATTTGATTAGGTTTTTGGGAACTTCACTAAAAGACATCTCACATCTCAGAAAGAAATGGTCGTTCCCGCTAGCCGATCAACACGCTCGCTTGCTTACTAATCAAGCTGAAGCAATGACTCTACTAAGATCCGGCTCAGGGGTACCTCTGCAAAATACCCAAGCGATTGGCTACACGCCCTACCTAGTGCGTCATTAAGACCTTAATTGGCATGATGCAGTTACAATAATGTGCGTTAGTTAGCCTTTGACTAGGTACTAAGCCGGTAGGCAGGTTAGAGTTTACCACGCTCTATTCTGGGCCCTCAGTAAAGGTCGTCGACCATGCCACGCCACTATTAATGAAACACATGAAGCAAGGACCCTGAGGACGGCAGGCTACCCAGGCACGTTGGAACCACCAACTGAACTAACCAGAAACGCCAAGCGTCCCGTCGAGATGACTCTCATCATCCCCCTCGAACAGGGCCGGACTTTCATATGAGAGACAACAAGATAAACAGATACGCCTAACTGATGAACATTAGAAGATAACTACTGGGGACAGGGGGAAAGCCGCACAGTTCTTACGGCGGAGACTTTCCACTGACGCCTAGCAAGGCACAATCGATCTCATGTCGTAAACTGACTGCCGAACAATTCAGCCGGTGCAGACCGGCTGAATTGTTCTAGGCTGAAAATGAATACGTTCTCCTAGAATCAAATGTAATATAAATAGATTGATGCGTAAAAATAGATTTGTATACAGTGTCATTATGTATGAGCATTCATCTAGATTCCATTTCCACGCACACGTGTGCCGAAGTACAACAACAACACTGTGTACTAACAACGCGCTAGCAAGGTGTTAATAGAGCTTTTGCTTTGTTAGTTGCTTCACGTTTCAGCCCACAAATGCAACGGGCGCATTTGACGCCTCATCGTGTTACACCTTCGCGTTTAACGCGCCCGGCAACCATCGCAATGTCGCTTTGATGGTTCTCAGCCGACCGCATTTCCTTTACGCCAGCACGCAGCTACTGGCGGCTATCAAGGGTCTTTCGCCCGACCCAAGCAAGCATGACTACTTTGTCGACTTACATTCGGTAGGTGGTGACAGACAGCAGACACGACGCGACGCCACTCCATTCGTTTAGCCGCTAGCCGCTGCAAATACATTGTAGTGTATCTAACTGACTAACTACCATGGCTGTTGTTGTTGGCCGTGTACAAACTGGGTATATTCATTCATTTATTAATCACCTTTGTTAGGTATATAGTGAAATATTATGCATAAAAACACGGTCACTGAGCCAGCCTGGCCAGTGATTCAACTCTGGCGCAGTCCTCCGCATGATATCTCCCACCACCTGTTACAGTTACATTCTTCTGTCGGCTCATGGCTTGAGTTTTACAGAGAACATGGTGAAAGCCGTGCGCTGCAAGAAAAAGAAGTCGGGGTCCACGTCTGACAATCTCTCCTCCCACTGACAGATAAAATCCCTCTCGGGAGAGAGAGGCCAAGATACGGAAAGTTGTTGACATACTCCAGTGGTGTGGAGCACAACCGTAGCTCATCGCTTGCCGCGAGTCGACCAGCGTTACGGAACTTCATGGCCTTGGTCTTGCCGATGTTAATCTCGAGTTCTACATCCGCCACGTACTGCTAGAGCATCGCTAGGCTCTGCTGCACCTCGAATCGGCTTGCTCCATATATCGCGAGATCGTCTGCGTATAGCAGAATGTCTGGGCGGACGGACTCTCGAGTGCCCACGATGCGTCGCGGAAGATCCCCCTGCGCGACTCCCGTCGTTTGCACAAAGAGGTACAACTCAGCCACCCCATCCTGTATGGTAATCGTACTGTAGGTTTCCTGCAGGATTGCCCCGATGAGCTGGAGGATGTTGGCAGGCACGCCCGCTTCAGCCAACTTGAAGATAATCTTGTCTCTGGGAGCTCCATCAAAGGCCGAGCGGAATCCACAAAGACGGCGTACAGGAATTGCTTGGCGTGCTTAGTAGCAGCAGCTCTTTTTGGCGATCCCACGCCACGAGCTGGGCTCTCTGGGGTTGCCTTTTCCCTTCGGGATGACTGCTAGATGAGCACTCTGCCAGACGCTGGGGAGGCGACCTTCGCGCAGACTAGCGTTGAAAAGGGCGGTCCAGCAAGGAGCAAGTACCATGGCCTCCTTGAGGTGCTCATTACGGAATTGGTCGAGACGTGGACCGGCGGCCTTGTTGAGACGGAGTCGTTGCATGGCGCCGAGCACCTCGGTGAGAAAAAACTCTGCGGAGAGTGAATCCCGTAGCAGCATTGTTGTCTCGTCCCAGGCCGCTTCGTAGTGGAGGATGCCGCGCGGGATGGTGTCGGCCGACGCAAACATGCGGCTGAAGTGTGAGATGAGCGCTGATGAGTTGATGGGGCAGATGGGAGATCCCTGTCGGCGGAGCCACTTGTACGGTTGTCGCTCTGCCTCATGCAACAGCGCCGACTTCTTTTGTTCCAGGTACTTGGCGCGTTCAGCTTTGTACGTCCGGCGACACCAACTCTTGAGAATGATGAAGAGTGGCCGCATCTACGGGTAAAGTGCGGCTAGGACGCGAGCGCTGAGCTGAGCCTCGTTGGCTGCTGTGCACGCACTGTTGAACCATGGACTCCCTCTTTTTGGCTTACTAAAACCAGCTGCGTATCTCAACAGCTCCGTAAGAGTTTTGGTATATTGGTCAATGTCTAGAGCTCCCGGCACGGGGAAGACCTCGTGAAGGCGTTCCCGTAGGCGGGGCAAGCTAATATGCTTGGCCAGCGGAGGTGGGCGGGGAGCAGGAGTCCTAGCAGCTGGCAGGAAGACTCTCACAGCCGTTGGCAGATGATCTTTGAAGTGTCCTCCGCTGCGGAGGGGGTTGTCAACACCGAGGTAGCAGACCTGCTCGGATGGTAAGCTTTCCGCGAATACATCTAGGACAGATGATCCCATGTGACCCTCAAAGGTTGGGCTTGCGGGATCGGGCTTGATGGGCGCATCGCTGTCCAGCGCACTGAAGCACCGGGTCAGCTTTTCAGTTAGCACCGTCGAGCACCGGACGCACGTAGCCGGCGATTATGTTTAGTCGCAAACCCTGGATCATGACCATGTCTTCCTCAGCAAGAAGTGTCTCAACATTGCCTAGCCGTTGGTTATAGAACACGGAGACACCGCGGCTGGGTCGGCCGGGACCTGCAGGCCGGATTGCGGGGGAGTGCGCGCAGTAGAAGCCGGGGATGTTGAAGGAGGTCGTGGCCAAGGTCTCCGTCAGTACAAGAACGTCAATCCCCTCAAACGCGGAGGGCGCAAGGAGGTCGAGTGTTCGAATCCCCTCGCAGTTCCATCGTGCAACTAGGAGCGGTTCCCGTTGCGGCCGCTCCCCTTGCTCCGGGGCCTGCTGCGGCGGGTGCTGTCTCGAAGAGCCGCAACGAGGTGGCCGTACAGAGTGTCCCTCGGCGGCGCGCGGAACTCCGAGTTGTCCTGCCTGTCCTTCTAGTGCTTCGCTTTGTAGCGGGGACGGTGGCGGCGCCGAGTTTGAGCACCTCAGATCTCGCCAGAAGACCGGTTGGAGCTCTTGGAGGAGCTCTCGCGCAGAAGCTGCCGGAGAGCAGTCTTGATGCTGTCCACGGTGCTCTTGTCCACGCTGTGTTTGTCCTTCGTGCCCGAGTGCTTGGACTGATGGGTAGTTTGGTTGTTGCTGACCTTGGAAGGATCTCTTAGGGACACCCCAAAAAAAATCCTTTATCCGTCGGGCGATCGCCAGGGCCGCTTTCTTGGTCGGCTCACCCTTGTAGCTGTAGGAGCCGCGTTCAACCACCTGACGCTGGATCTGGGTGAGGGGCACGTACCCGAAGCCGGCAGCCGCGGCGCGCAGCGAGAGGGCCTCGTTGACAGCCTTGCAGTCTTGGTTAAAGAGCGGGACGGAAAGCACGCTCAGCTGGGATCCAGGGCGGACCACCTTGAGCTGCTTGGCGAACTCCACCGTGGCCTCGATGGAATCGTTGCCCTCAAAGTTGCCACACTCGTGGTAGCCGGCGTGAAGCGCTGCGCAGACAGGACCGGGGGCGGCTTTCTCGTTGGCGTCCTCGACCTCCTTAATGATGTCTTTGATGCCCGGCTTTGAGCAGCTGCGGACGATCATGGCAGCCTTTCGCGGGAGAAGTTGCTTCAGTGCCGGTCTAAAGGCCCCAACAGCGCTGTCACCGATGAGAAGCGCAGTCTTCTTAGGTGGCTGAGCGAGCGGCTGGGCGCCGGCAGCCTCTTCTCGGACAAGCTGCATATCCTCCTCCTCCTCCTGGCAGAGGCGCTTGCAGCTGGCGACCTCCTCGAGGGCCAGCATACGCTGACAGAAGAATACCATGCAGCTTATTTTCTCGTGAGAGATGGCCACCTTCTCCAGAATGGTCATGAACCCTCTGATGTCCGTTTTAGCCGCTGGCACCGCGCCCAGCCGGCACTTCTACCGAGCGGCGCTGCTCGAGCCTCGCTAGGCTCTGCTGCACCTCGAATCGGCTTGTTTCATATATCGCGAGATCGTCTGCGTATAGCAGAATGTCTGGGCGGACGGACTCTCGAGTGCCCACGATGCGTCGCGGAAGATCGTTGAGCAGGATGGAGAACAGCAGCGGACTTAAGTTGTCCCCCTGCGCGACTCCCGTCGTTTGCACAAAGGGGTACAACTCAGCCACCCCATCCTGTATGGTAATCGTGGATTTCGGTCGTGGAATCAGGTGGAATCGTGGAATCAGGATTGCCCCGATGAGCTGGAGGATGTTGGCAGGCACGCCCGCTTCAGCCAACTTGAAGATAATCTTGTCTCTGGGACTCCATCAAAGGCCGAGCGGAAATCCACAAAGACGGCGTACAGGAATTGCTTGGCGTGCTTAGTAGCAGTAGCTCTTTTTGGTGATCCCACGCCACGAGCTGGGCTTTCTGGGGTTGCCCTTTCCCTTTGGGATGACTGCTAGATGAGCACTCTGCCAGACGCTGGGAAGGCGACCTTCGCGCAGACTAGCGTTGAAAAGGTCGGTCCAGCAAGGAGCAAGTACCATGGCCTCCTTGAGGTGCTATTACGGACTTGGTCGGGACGTGGACCGGCGGCCTTGTTGAAACGGAGTCGTTGCATGGAGCCGAGCACCTCGGTGAGAAAAAACTCTGCGGAGAGTGAATCCCGTAGCAGCATTGTTGTCTCGTTCCAGGCCGCTTTGTAGTGGAGGATGCCGCGCGGGATGGTGTCGGCCGACGCAAACATGCGGCTGAAGTGGGAGATGAGCGCCGATGAGTTGGTGGGGTCACTGTCGGCGGAGCCACTTGTACGGTTGTCGCTCTGCCTCATGCAACAGCGCCGACTTCTTTTGTTCCAGGTACTTGGCGCGTTCAGCTTTATACGTCCGGCGACACCAACTCTTGAGAATGATGAAGAGTGGCCGCATCCACGGGTAAAGTGCGGCTAGGAGGCTAGCGCTGAGCTGAGCCTGGTTGGCTGCTTTGCACGCACTATTGAACCATGGACTCCCCCTTATTAGTTTACTAAGACCAGCCGCGTATCTCAACAGCTCCGTAAGAGTTTGGGTATATTGGTCAATGCCTAGAGCTTCCGGCACGGGGAAGACCTCGTGAAGGCGTTCCCGTAGGTGGTGCAAGCTAATATGCTTCGCCAGCAGAGGTGGGCGGGGAGCAGGAGTCCTAGCAGCTGGCAGGAAGACTCTCACAGCCGTTGGCAGATGATTCTTGAAGTGTCCTCCGCTGCGGAGGGGGTTGTCAACACCGAGGTAGCAGACCTGCTCGGATGGCAAGCTTACCGCGAATACATCTATGACAGATGATCCCATGTGAACCTCAAAGGTTGGGCTTGCGGGATCCGTGACAACCCATGGCAGCCTTCCGCGGGAGAAGTTGCTTCAGTGCCGGTCTAAAGGCCCCAACAGCGCTGTCACCGATGAGAAGCGCAGTCTTCTTAGGTGGCTGAGCGAGCGGCTGAGCGCCGGCAGCCTCTTCTCGGACAAGCTGCATGTCCTCCTCCTTCTCCTGGCGGAGGCGCTTGCAGCTGGCGACCTCTTTCTCGAGGGTCAGCATACGCTGACAGAAGAATACCATGCAGCTCATCATCTCGTGAGAGATGGCCACCTTCTCCAGAATGGTCATGAACCCTCTGATGTCCATGTTGGCCGCAGGCATCGCGCACAGCTGGCACTTCCACCGAGCGGCGCTGCTCATGTCCATTGCCTTCTCATCTGGTTAAGGAGGCACGCTGCTACTTCTCTAAAAGCGTTCCGTAAAAGCGATCTTTGTTTGTGCCAACTTTCTTTCGACACCTTTCTTTGTCTATATGATAGTAACTATAATATAATCTGCGATTGTGGGCTGACGTAATGAACGTCTAAATATCTGCAGTCGGTTTTTATAAATCTCAAAACAAATTAGTGCATTCCGTAGTAGTCAGTACAATTATATAATATGATTATAATTGGCTACTACAGGTTATGGCTATGATACAGCGTACAACCTACATAAATTAGTGAATTATGAAAGGAATGATACTTGTAATAAGTATGTACATTTTATAAATCATATATACATACAAACTGGGTATATATATATATATATACACCGTTTGTACACGGCCAACAACAACAACTGCGATATCTCATTCTTAGAGCGTTTATCGGGCATGACCGAGCCCCTGCATAAATAAATAAAACTGCATAATACGCTTGTTGTACCTAAGTGGACATACTGTTCACACGTGTGGGCGCCTTTTTTTATAGAAAAAATGTAGAACTGCTCCAGCGAGTTTAGGATAAATTTGTCAAACGAGTCGCATGGCGCTGTAATGTAAGACGCAAGAACCTCGTACTCCCAACTGTGAGCGAGTACCAAATGCAAGTTGACGTGAGGCTTTTTAAACAACTAATCCGAAGTAATAGATTTAGTACCTTTTTCACATTACGTTCAAATAATCTACGTAGTGGTGTGTCAATTACTCCACCAGAAGTTGCTAATGTCGATGTGGTGAATAACGCGTTTCCATGGAGAGTTTCGCGACGTACTCATGAGTGCAAAGACTACAATGTGATTTTAACACCCCTTTTTCAACAAAGGAGACTTTGTATGGTATATATAGTTCGTTATGTTAGCACTTTGGAGTGGACAATTGTCTTCGTGCGAACGTGTGATTACGGGTTCTCTAACCCAGGGTTAGCCCAGTTCAGCAATGTGCCCCGAACAGACGCTGCATTTCCTTGTTGGATGTCAAGCGACAGCCTCTGACGCAAGAATTCGGATGCTCTCAAGTCTCCTGTTGAAAGATTAAGGCTTCTGCCTACGCATTAAATCGGTTTGAGCGTAAGGGGGCCTGCAGTTCCCATAATCTCGAACGCCAACGGACAGAATTCGTGCGGATAATCCACACTAGAATATTTCCTGCATTTGTTAGCCCCAGCTAACCTGGAAGCATGACCTGCTCGGTCCGCACCTGCACCGACCATCAAAGGGGCTAATGAGCCGGTTACAGTTGCGTCCCAAACAAGCATGCGGCCACGCCCAAAGGGCGTCAAAAACAGGCCGTCAGGTCTTTTTCCGTCATCCCTCGATAGACCCGACGGCTCTAAAACACATGGGAAGCCGGCAGATCGAAGTGCGCCACTAAAGGTGTCATTTAGAGCGGAGTGACGTGCTCGTCGGCCTGTACTTAACGCGCATGATAGGCCATGATGGGTCAACGCGTCCACAAAATCACCACAACGACATCGGTGGGGCACGAAGAAGGTCAACACCAAGCCCTGCGCTTATGCGCGTGGTCTCGTCGTCCAACAGAGTCCCAATTCGCGGACATGGTAAGGCGTGTAGCCAAGCCCCAGCCCCTTGACTACTAACAGCTCGAAGCCTGGCTTTATCGGCAACAGACGGTGCTCTATTAATCAAGTTTGCTAGTCGCTTTTCTTGTAGCGGGGTTGTCCAATTGCCCTGGTTAGCCCTATCATCGGAAGGAGAATCAAATAACAACGAAAATTCGTCGGTCAGTCTTTGAAGTTCACCGTTATAGGCGTCCCACCCATCACTGTCCAATAATGCTTTAACCCTGTCCGCGGCCTGGGTCAATGACGACACGATTGCAGGCCCTGCCGTCATGACCGCGTCCGGCACACCTAGGCCGTATAAAGAAACCGGGAGCAATACCTGTTCCCTTGCCGCAGCGGTCAGCTTAAGATTTAGTATGATCCCTAAAATGTCTAAGCTAAGTCCATTAAAAAGCTGTAAGAGCTCTTGTGATAAAAACAGGTTGCAACGTCTAAGCAGGTATGTTAACCTCGTGGCTGAAAAACAAGATCTAAGAAGGAATAAGCCGCAGTGGGCCCTCAATTGGGGTAGTCTGCTTGCCGCGAAGTCAAGTTTCCTTCGACTGTCTAATGCCTTTGCAATGCCTTCTGGTAATAAGGGGACACCTAGCAGCTCCAGATTAACCTTGTGCACTACACGACAGACCGGAAGTAAGTCAAAAAGGTTAGTTAAATCTAACGGCTCAACTTCGTTGTGAGCTGTGACATATACTTCACATTTAACCGGGTTCAATGTCAGACCGCTAACAGCACCAAACTCAATAACTTTCCGTATGTCGTCAAGTACGGTCGGGAGTTCCCCGCCCAGAATCCCGTCATCTAAGTACCAGGCATTAAGGGGGGACTGCAGTGAATCCACCAATTCCTTAATACACAAACAAAAAAGTGGAGGACCCAGGGGATCACCCTGCTGAAGACCTGTCTGCGATAGCATAGCGTTGTGGGGCATTACCAGGTGGGATGGTTCTAAACCATAGGCCAGGTTCGTCTGGTGAAACAGTAACGGTGCCCACGACTTGACGGCTCGAAGCAAATGATCCCTCCGGACGCTATTGAAGGCGTTTCAGAAGTCCAGCTTAACCATCACCGTTGGCAATTTGCGCAATTGCAAAAATGCACGAGCACAGTGGACTACTACGTCTGTACCCCCCGGGGTAGCGAATCCTAGCTGGTGTTGGCCAAGAGTTGCTGAAATAGCTTCCCTATTATCGTAGCAGCCGATTTTGGCCGCCAGTCTGCGAACGACTGAGGAACAAGCGATCGGACGTAATGAGCCATATTTTTTTTTAATGCAAACATCCTTGCCCCAAAGATGAGCGGTAAAAGACAAGACGGGGGCGAGCCCCATCTGAGTACATCCACCACTTTAGCGATGGCGTCCGCCAGTCGACCGGCCGTGCTGCCCAGCGCACCAGATAACAAGTCCTGCAACAGACGGGGTCGTATGAAGTCTAAGCCGGCAGCTGAACTTCTGCTAAATGTCTTCAGCGCACTCAGTATCTCTTCCCGTGAGATTGAAGAAGGCAGTGTGACTGCCGGTGGTGTGGGCATGGAGAGATCCGTAGGCGCATCTGGATGTTTGGAGCGGAGAGCTTCTGTATTCTCGTTAGCTGTCGCTAGCATATCCTGGGAGCTCACCAATCTGGCAGCACCGGAGATATTGCCTTCTGGCAGCTTGACTTTCACTCGTCTGGGAAGGTCATCCTCGAGGTGGGCCATCATTTTGCGTCCTGATCCCTCGTGTGTCAGATCCCTTAGCCTTAATCCCGACGAAAAGTCGCGTATGTTCTTCCTGATCAGAACAGACAAGGATTGAGCATCCTTTCTGGCCCGAGGGAGTCGCAACACGACCGGAGCGAAGGAGAACAAGGAGTACCAGGCGGAGAGGTCGTTGTTCTTGGCGACATTTAGGAAGACCTTGGTGAGCTCCTCCGCAACAGTAAACCGCACAGATTTAGGTAAAATGCGTAACAGTTTGGCATGACGCATGTTTGCCTGGATATCGCTGAGTAGTGTGTTAACATCAAAGTCTTCTGCCCGAGCCTGGTGGGATGTGGACGGCCTGTTGACGGCATCGGCGTGTCTGACCGATATATGTCTGGCGAGACCCCTCCTCGTGAAGACACCTCTACACACAGGACATGTTGCCCTGTTGGGGTCACCGACAACAAAAGCATGATCGGCCTCACTTCCGTTTGGGATCTCGTTATCTGGCATTATGATGTGAAAGCTCTAAGCTTCTCTGCAAGAGGAAGAAGGGCCAAGAGAGGTTTTAGGGCCTCTGCAATCGTCTTCAAAGTTGCCGCCAAATCAGGACTGATGCCCTCTAGCATTCGAGCGACGCCCGTTAAGGCGCCTCCAACGTCTCTGCGCGGCGTCTTGGAATATATCTTTCTCTTCGTGATAAATTTAGAAGCGCGCCGCGGCCGAACTTGGCGACTCCTGTATGCCTTGGCTCGCTTTTGTTTGGGCTTTGGTAACGGCCGCGGATTAGGAAGAAGCAGCTGAGGCGAGGTGCTTTCTTGCGTGGCGGATATGCCCCTGAGAACTGCTGCGTAGGAAGCTTTGCTATTGTTAGAACAATCAGTTTGTGCAGTTTCTGTGACAGTGCCTGTGACGTCAGGACCTTCCGTAATCGATGCACTCGGGTGCGCTGCCTTAACTTGCTGAAAAACTCTGGCCTCCATGATAATCCTGTTACGCTCACGAAGATAAGCCACACGCGGACAAGAAGGCGATCCGGCCGCGTGAGGGCCACCACACTTTACACATTTCGATTGTTCGGTGCAACTGGACGCCAAATGATGAGATCCTCCACATTTTTTGCAGGCCTTGCGAAGAGTACACCTGTCCGCTAGGTGCCCCACTCGCTGGCAATTGTAGCACAATTTTGGTTGATCAGGCTCCAGTACGACTGATAGGGTTTTATACCCCAGGAAGACAGATACAGGCGGTTGGCGGTCAAACGTCAGGATCACTTTTCTGAGTGGGGTTTTACCAGCGTGTCCTGTGCGGAATAACCGTTGAGCGTGCACCACACCGCAATCTGCTAGCTCTTCGCGAATCTCGTCGTCTGTAAATGCAACATCGACGCCTTGAATTCTCGCCTTGAATGAGGTTAAGGCCGGGCAGGTCACCGTGACGGGTATCGACCCTATTGCAGAAAGTTGCGTAAGCTTTCTGGCCACATCTTCTGAGTTTACCCATACGGATATAGCGGCTTTACTGCTTGATATCTTGCAGTCAGGGCAATTGGAATGAATAGCCTTACATAACCGCAGTAATATACCATCAGCAAACTCATTTGAAGCAGGATCTTCGTTCGCTTTTCTCCGGATGACCACTTTAAAGGCGTTAAATAGACCGCTAGACGCATCCTCTCTCAGTTTGTCCAACTGACGTTGCTCGCGGGATATAGTCTTCTGCTCACGCTTTGACACCACCAGCGTGAATGGTTCGTCAGGTTCATCGCAACCTGTAACCTTTTTTCGCTTACACCCTGGTGCTGAACCTTTTTCTACTATCTCAGACGTTTCGGCACCTCTACTGGGGTCGACTTGTGATACTTCAGAGGATGCGTCACAAGCCCTGCTGCCGACTGGCTTCGAGACACCGACTTGAGCCGCGATTAATGTCTCTTTGGCAATTGTGCCCCTGAGCTTGGAAATATCCAAGCTGTCAGGCGGCTTACTGCCGCTGGATTCCCCTGGCAGTGTCCTAGGCTTTTAAATGCCTTGGGACAAAAAATAAATAATAATATTAAAAAAAAAAAAAAGATGTACCACTCTTGGGAATTGAATTGAGACTTCACAGCTGGCAGTCGCAGACGCTACCACCAGGCTACGACAGCTCCACGAGTCTGCGCCACACGTAAGCAGTAGCGATCCCCGCCGCAGGTTGGTCACAGCCGTATGACTAGCGATGACATCGGCAAATCGAACACAGTTGTCAGAAAGCCCTGAAGGAGTCAGGACCCCCTGAAGAGTAACCAGAGTGCCCCCAGGCGTATGGTGTGCACTGTTCGAACACTCACTATGGAAAGTCTAGATAATCCAATTATCACTACGAAAATTATAGTAAAGTCTCTCGTAATAGTTGATTTTACGGGAGCGAACACGAAACACAACCGAACTCCGCCGCATCAAACGGCGAAAAAACATGGTATATATATATATATATATATATATATATATATTCTATAGAGTTAATTCGTGTGCTTGTATTCATTTTCAATCGTGTTTCTCTTTGTCCTATGCATTGTTGTGACAACCTTCAAGTACACTCAGCATTGGCTTATTGGGAAAAATGATTTTCTGTCGTCTTGCTAACCGTAGAGCTTTTGCATAGATTGTTTCGGCCATTTAAGACGCCAGTGCTACTAGATTACACAGCTTTTTCGAATGCGTCCGCTTTTTCGAACTTTTTCGTGTCAAACTTGTTGTCAATTTTGAAAGCGCGTACTTGTTGACTTAGAAAGAACAAATCTAGAAGCAACAATGACAATACAGGATGAATGCACATATTTCGAATCTAAACGGCAAAAGGAAGCTACATTACAGCGATACATCTATCAGAGTTGACTTGAACTGTGCGTCTACAAATGCTAGCCATCAGATTGGGGTTTTGGAAAGCCAGTGCGCCAGGCTGCGTAAGAAATCCATGCCGATTGTTCACATCTGTCAAAAATATACGATTTTGTTTTGCAGCCGATTTGGTTAACCTTGACGCTGCAGCTGTTCTTAACCGCTTGCAGTACATTTGCCCTCCTGCCGCTCGCCTTTTTAGTCAAAGGTTGCCATAGATATGCCATAGCTCCAATCATCACAGTAGTCGAGTTCGTTCGTGTGCCGTCAACATGTTCTGTGTGAGTGTGTAAAGTTAGCACACAAATGTTTCGCCGTCAGTTTTGTTAAATTTGCCTGACTGAATTTGAGTTTTACAGTCAGTCCCGTTGCACCGTCGTTGGGTGTATCTCTTCTCAAGGTAGGCTGGACTCCAGCAATCGCATTCTCAGCAGTGATCTCGAACTCGACAGGCCGAAAGTAGCGCCATGGTCGCACATCGCAATGTTTGCCTGATCGCCATACTATTAATAACTACTGCTACACGTTCTATCGCTCAGCGAGACTAGGGTGGAGATATTATTACTAACAGAAGAATGCCGATGGCATTCTTCTGTTAGTAATAATACCTCCACCCTGTCAGATTCACCCGGCACATTGTTGACGTAGTCAAGTCAATCACAATTCTAACCTATTCGAGCCAGGATAGTTTGCTGGCAAGTAGTTTATATGGATGCGTTCGCACTCGTAGCGGTTGAGCGGTCGAGCTAACTACATGACGAGAAACTCCGTTGTGAAGGTGAGTGATTTCGCCCGGCGTTCTTTTTTGCTAAATCACGTGCTCCTGTGTTTGACCACGATTCATGCTGATTGATGGACATCTGTCTCGCCAACGTGACGCGCTAGCTAAGGCGCGTTGTACCCTGTTGCCTGTCGGCACAGTATCTAATGGCAATCTCTCGACGAATTGGCGAAACAAGTGAATATCGAATCGTTCTCACTCTGATCTTTGTCGCCAGCGCCATGAGCTAACCAAATGTTTTGTTGCTCTGTGTTTTGTTTCGTGCCATTCGTGTTGCTCGCGTGCTACCGCTGCTGGCGCCCTTCAGAGAACCGGTTTCGTGGTCGATATGCGAGAACGCTATCAACTGAACTTCTATTTGTCATCACATTTCGCCTTAGAATTAGCACGGGGAAGTCGTATTATGCCCCTCTTCTGGCTCGAATCGGTATGTAACGCTTTCTCTTCTCGGCAGTAACTACGCAACAACAACAGACTCTCTGAACTACGCTTCTAAGGCGATGCAAGCTAATTGCAGAACTAGTTATTTTAACATTGGAAGCTTAAGCTGCTACAGATTAGAAGACCTTTATCATGCAGCCGGAGATTAATGCGAAATTAAGTGAAAGAATAAAATGACCTGATAAACAAAATCAATGTTAGGTATCAAACCGAGAATATTGGGGGAGTATGAATTGAAAATAGTAACATAAAAATACATGCATTATAGTATGGTCTGGTAAAATAAAATTCAGGACCGCTGCAATACGTTGTCATATGATATTGAATAACCAATGCCTAGCGTTTTCTGCAAATCAGCTCAGTATACAAACATAATGTTCCAAAGCTATTTCGTTTCCTTCAAAATAGCTCACGCCCCCTGCAGTGCACTTGTGCCACCTTCTTTCCCACTGTTCTAATTGTTTTCCAAGCTTTCGGAACCGAGTTGAGTCGCTCCTGCGATTTTTTATATCACCTCTATAGTCTCGAAATGTTGTTGTTGAGTTGTTCTCAAACGGTGCAGACGTGTTCGTGTGTGGCTCTCGGAAAGTACCGCTAAATTCTAGAATTTTGCGTGGAAATCCATGTGCATAAGTGAGCATAACATCGTTGAGATCATCGAAGTCGGTTAGCGTGAACATCTGTAGTGTGCCTCGGAACTAATTCATTAGAAGCAGTGTCAACTTAAATAGTCATCATCATCACTCACCTCTACCTGCATCATCTTCACTTCTCACCACTATCTTCGTAGCTTTATTACTATCTCGTATCCAGCATCACTCTACTATCATTACCTTCATTATTGCCAGCTTCGTGTTTACTAGCATCCCCACATCTACCGTTCACCTCATTGAAACCACCCCATCCGTCATCATTATCAGCATCATCGTGAGTTACAGGCCTAATTATACTCACCATCAGCAGCATCATCATCTTTTTCTCTCTTCATCAGCTCTACTTCACAATTACCTCAGTCTACTCACTATCGGCAGTTATCATCACGACTCTCATCACCGACGCCGCCGTTGTCACTACCTCCCCTTCGGATACCACCACCACGGTTTCAAATCGAACGCGAACTACAGTTCAGCCTGACACTGCATGGTAAATAAACAATATCTTGTTTGTAAACAGGCGCGGCATAGCAGTAGCTAGCTATGTCGGTGCAACGGACGCCAACAAAAGAGCAGATCGTGCAACGTGACAAACCTGCGTACGTGCAAGTGGAAAGAGCTGCGGATGAACGCGTTGATGAGTCAATCAGCGATGCGGGCGGTCCGGCTCACCGTCCAAAGGCGGGATGTGGGAAACGTGCCGCTTCGAGTCCTGTGGAAGACTCCCGCAGCAAGGATATGCGCGTTTCGCAGGCTTTTGTTGAAACCACTAGCGAGACAACCGGTGGCGTCCAAGACGGTGAAGAGATACCGGACGAAGCGGGGTTTACAACGGTGACCCGGTCCAGGCGATCTCGTGCGCCGAAAGTTGTCGTGGCAAAGCACGAAGCAGTAATATTTTCGTCGGAAGACAATTCCCTGGAGCTCCATTTTAATGATGTATGCGACTTTATCGCTAAACACATCAAAGGAAATATGGAAGAACCCCGTTTCACAAGGAGTGGGGAACTTCTAATTGTTGTTGAGGCCGAAGAGGATAGAGCTACGCTACTGTCGCTGCAGGAGTTAGCCAACATAAAGGTGTCGGCGAGGATCAGTGGAGGGCGATCCACAGTAAAGGGAAAAATATCTGGTGTGCATCCATCAATATCGGAGGCTACAATATCGGCTGCTCTGAAGCCTTTTGGGGTTTCCGAAGCGATAAGGGTGAAAACTAAAGACGCGAAGACAAATATTGTATCGACCACTGAGCAAGTTATTCTGACCTTCGCGGGTGGAGATTTTCCAGCAGAGGTTCGGTTAGGGTTGAAACGGCACGGCGTTGTTTTATATCGAGAGCCCATGCAATGCTTTAAGTGTTATAGCATGGATCACTTTGCAGCAAACTGCAAACTCTCCACCGAGATGCAGAAGGTGTGGTTCTACGGAGCACCTGAGGAAGGATTGCAAGGCCAAGGCTCGATGCAGTCTGTGCTTTGGTGAACATGAAGCCACTTGGGGCTCATGTCCACATAGGCTGAAGCGTATGGAACTGTTACAAAAATCGTCCCAAAACAGCATCATCAAGCGCTCAGATGCCCCGCTGGTACCACTCTGCACGCCTGTGGGCCACATACAGGCCTCTGACAACTTCTCAAGGCGCACTTGGTCTTCCGTAGTAAGAAACGGAATCAAGATAAACGAGGCAGCGCTCAAACCTCAACGACTTGAACCAGAACGGGACCCAGCAGCAACAAGTGCCCCACTTAAAATGACCGGACATAAACTGAGTGACCAGCAAGTGCCGCTACCAAGAGTGGAGGATATAGTGCAACAGGTGATTGCGACGATTATGCCGAGGTTAACGGATATCATCGTGCAGACGGTGGCAAGGGCCATTCAAGAAGCTATTCCGAGCATTCTGGGAGGACTGATGGGCGCCCCGTTAGCTCCCTCACCTATGCTGCAACAATCCACGACCATTAACGCTGATAGCACCCAACCTACACGGGCGAACAGAAGCGCAGATCATGTAATGTCATCTTCATCACGTCCCAAACCGACCTGACTTCTGAAGACAACAGTGAGCAGGCCGCACGCGTGCGAGAACCAGCAGATACAGCAAGATAATAATAAGTTCGGAGACGTAGTGAATGCAGGTATTCAGATAGTGATGTGGAATTGCGAGGGGAGGGGGGTGTTAGATTTGCTCGGGGACGATGCGTACAAAGGGGTAGACGTTCTAATTCTGTCGGAGACCTGGGCACGAGAGCAGTTTGATATTCGGGGATTCTATGGATACCATGCGCTGGCATCGTGTAAAAAGGGTCCGGGTAGGCCGAGCGGGGGGGTATCGATTTTCGTTAGACCGACGGTAGGAGAAATGAGCGTAGGGATAGTAGCAGAAAATCTAATCGCAGTCATGTCACCTAAACTAGAACTAGTGGCTACCTATGTACAACCGACGGGGACGGAGTCCACAGAGACGATGGTCGAGCGCCTCTTGCTGGGGATAGAAGCGCTACAGCGAAAGGCTCCGATGATCATAGGAGGGGATTTTAACGCGAGATTAGACAGGATTGACTCGGAACGAACGGTGGCTTTGCTAGACGTACTGGAGGAGATCGGCTGTTGGGTAGTTAACAGGGCAAATGTGTGCACATATGAATGCCACTCCGGGACATCAGTTATTGATATATTTGCAACCGATATAGACAGAAAGGACATACAATTTACAGGGGACGACAATCCTTTACAGGAAGGTGCGGGACTCAGAAAACATATACCTATGGGTATCCGGGTAAAAATTAGAAGCAGTGTTCAAGAACGAGGGAAGAGGGAAGGATCAGGGAGAAAGCTTAGCGGCAACGTCCTTTTACAAGGACTTAGCGGGGTACTTCCGGTGCCAGGGGTAATCCAGGTAGATTCCTATGAACGCAGTCTAGTAGGCTTATTGAGGTCTGCGATGCTGCCGCCACAGGAGAGAAGCGGAAGACCCTGGTTTAATGAAAGGTGCAGGGCAGCCAAGCAAGCTAGTAAGCTGACGCGAGAATATGTAAAGACCGTTCCGTTAATGAGGCAGTTGGCAGCGTTGGTTAAACGGCTGGTTAAGAAAGCGTATAAGGAGGAGAAGAAGAAGCACTGGGAAAAAATAGAGTGGGTAGCAATAAGGGAGGCTGACGAACGTCCACATACATGGCTGAAACGAAAGAGGAGAAGACAGTGTTCCGTAGAGACGGGTAGGTTAGTCGAACATTTTAGGCGAATATTGGCCGGGGCGGACACAACTCCGAAAGCGCCGCTAGAATACGAAGGCCCGTGGGATCAGACAACGGAAGAAGCGAGGGTTTGGATAGGGAGAGAAATCTCAATTAGGGAAGTGATAGAAGCAATAGACAGAGCACCACGGGGCAAAGCGCACGGGAAAGACTTGATAAGAAATGAACACATAAAAGATACCCTAATTCTCGCACCTTGCTGGCAAGCCTTATTCAATGATTGTTTAAACAAGGGGGAAATTCCAGAGGCCTGGAGGAAAGCGACTTTAATAGTCATTCCAAAAGGAAAGGGAGTAGAAACTGAACCAGAAGCTTGGAGGGGAATAGCAATAAAAAGCTGTCCGTATAAAATATTCTCGGGAATAATAGCTAGAAGACTGGGGTCATTCTTGGAGGAGCGGGGGTAATACCGGAGGAGCAGCATGGATTTAGGAAGGGAAAATCAACTTACTCAGCAATTCGGGAGCTGCTAGGAGCAATCTGGGAAACGCTGTCTAGGCCAAGAAGTTGTATATATGCGGTGTTTGTAGATTTAAAGGCAGCGTTTGACATAGCACCAAGGGATAAAATAGTTGAAGAGCTGGCAAAATCGGGAGTGCCGGCAGCAGTTCTGAGGTTACTTATTAATATGTTAAAGCAGAACACGGTGCAGATTGATAACGGGGTCGGTATTGCGGGAGAAGTGGCTCAAACCACAGGCGTCGCACAAGGCGATGGACTGAGCCCATTGCTGTTTTCCGTACTTTTGGGTGGACTACCAGAGCGGATAAGGGCGGGCTGGACCCAAGAGTGGGCCAGAATCTTACTGTACGCTGATGATGTGGTCATCTTTGGTGGCAGTCTTTTCAGGGTGAAACAAGCCATGAATCGACTAGTTACATTCATGGATGAGAAGGGCTTGAAGGTTAACTGGGGAAAGACAGTAGCTATGAAATTCCGAAGGGGCGGCCGTATGGCCAGGGGTGACGTGATCCAAGTCAGGGAAACAGAAATTAAATTTGTAAACAAATTTACATACCTAGGCATAACCTTGTCAACAAGCGGTAGCAGTTTTCGATTACACATCCAGGAGAGGGTCAGGAAGGCCACCATCGCAGCTGTGGCAATTAAATGGACACATATGCTTTCAGTTCATGCAGCAATTGCTCTTTTCGGGATACAGATAGCACCCATAGCCACATACGGCATTCCACTAATATGGGATAAGTTGGGAGTAGGCGAATTGCGTTTAATTGATGGGGTGAGGTTTTTCTTTTTAAAGAGGGTTTTTGCGCTTTCGAATACTTGCAGGAATAGAATTGTTCACGTCTTGGAGGGTGGCCCGCTACTGACGGAAGAACTACAAAAACGATTTAATCTGAAGAAAACGTGCGCCTTTGAAGTTTATATGCGAAACTGGGAAACTAAAATTAGTGAAGTGGACATAGGTATTTATGGAACAGCAGCAATGACGAGCACTGAATGGCGGGGTAGCGGTGTAATAGATCGACATCTAACGACGGCCTTTGCAGCTCACGGATTTCATCACGTTCTGTGCAACGTGGAGGGTTTTCATGAACCACAGGATGAATGTCAATGCAAACAATGCTGGAGCAAATGTGATCGATACCACGCCGCGGTATGCCCGGCGGTTAGGTCTATAGCAGAACTAGCAAAACGCTAGATTGTTGGCGTCTCGAAACATTTTGATGTAACATAAACACATTTACCCAGTTTGGGTGTTAATAAAACAAATAAAAATAGTCTCGAAATGTTGTCTTTGAAAATTTGTTCTATCCATGGGACTTAAAAAAAGTCGCGAACGGAAAAATGCAGAAATGGAAATAAATAAAACTGATAGTAAATCGGCGATTGTTGAGTAAGATACCACGACGTTTTTAAACAGTTTCTCCTGCTATTGACGTCGACGGCTTTCCCGAACGGGGGTCATCTTTGAGCTTTTCATGTTCGTCGCAGATTCGGGGCTTCTCAGTTTACGGCCTTATTTCGCCAAACCTCGTTTTCTTTACCTGTGTGAACCAAACTTAAACAATAAACGCCTCTACCGATTTGAGACCGATCTAAAACTTGGCCTGTGTGTAGCTGATGAACGACACTTCTAAGCAAAGTAAACCGGAAGACCTTGGTGGTTTCGGCTTAATTTTTACAAGCCAAAGCACTAGAACTTACTTATTTGCCTTTGTATATATATATATATATATATATATATATATATATATATTTATATATATTGTGCAGATTAAGCACGCTTGACGAATTGCACTAATACCCTATTTTTAAATAGCCCGAAAGCAGTGTACACTAACGAATATTAAGGAATTGTCCTTACATCTTTAAAAGTATGTGTTTGTCTGAAACGTCATTACAGATGCGTCGCCCGGAGGACCGAAATAGGCTGATATCCATACTAACGGATACACCTGGATCCAGGAGGTGGACAGGCTTGATCGCATGTGGCTTCTTCTTTATTACAGCAATTATAGCTGGATATCTTCTGTTTCAGCTATCCGTTGAAAAAACGTTTATAGTAAGAATTATTCACATATATATGTATTTCGTTCTGTTCGTATACTAGAGCCATAAATACTTTTGAAATTCGTATTTTATCTCAAACAGATTGTCGCATTTTAATGTCGCGTTAAATTAAATTGCATGTATGTTTCAAGTCGGTATATATATATATATATATATATATATATATATATAAACGGCAATAGACATTTGTATCTTATCGGCCGATTCCATTTTGGCGCAAATGAAAGCGTCTACACGGGAAATTCGCTTCCTACCGTGCTTGTTGCTTTCAACTTGCCTAAGTTATACTTCTCTCTCTTGCCACTTTTCTGTTTTACGTATCGGTTCAACGTAAATAGATCTCGTTCTCTAATTTTCGCCTGGCTAACAAAAATAGTCTTTCTATTGAGAAACTTGATTTCTGTTTATTTCACGTAGCTCCTGTGTTAGTTGCTCGTGCGGGCAGGAAACAAGTCCCTCGTGTTTTGTCAAAAACCAAGTCATGCCTGTGTGTAATGTTGATGTTTCCATGAAGACCGTGACGACAACAACAACGACAGTCTAGTCTTTCCCACCTCCCCGCAGTCCATTCTAGAAGCTCAGCGCGCCTGTTGAAATGTTGATGGGCGCACTGTACTGCTTGTTCTAAGCCAATTTCTAGACGGTTTATACCTATTGCTTGTAGTAGGTGTGCTTTAATGCACCACTATCAACACTTGCACGAACAGAAGCTCTTTCGAAAATATAAGAACTGGCGACAATAATATCCATAATATTAGGTCTACAAAAAACGTTTTTTGTTTTTTCGTTTTTTTCCGAAAAAAAACTTTTTTTTTAGATCAAAAAGTCTTTTTGGTTTTCCCGTTTTTTTCTCGAAAAAAAATTTGAAGACCGAAAAGTCTTTTCGGTTTTCCCGTTTGTTTTTTCGAAAAAAAAATTGAAGACCAAAAAGTCTTTTCGGTTTTTCCCAGTTTTTTTCCGAAAAAAACTTTTTAGAAGACCAAAAAGTCTTTTCAGTTTGCCGGTTTTTTTTTCACAAAAAAACTTTTTGTAGACCCATATAAGGTAAGATATGTTTCTGAGGGACTGCCGCAAGCCACTATCGCAAACCGGAACAATTTAGGATCTTCCGACTTTTTTGAGGTCATTTGGTGCTGCACTTATGCTGATTTTGAGCGACACCCTGCAGGTCATGGCTGACACTTTGGATTCACTGCAAGTGATTTTTCATGCAGGGCATGCAAAGGACATTAGCTGAACGCGGACAAGGCGCTGGCGACGTTATTATTTTAACAGGAATATGGTCTACAACGAGCATAAACGTGCATTTGTGAGGCTTGTAATATCACTGTCATGTAGTATATGCCAACTGAGGGAGCAATTTACCTACTTGATACGCTGTGTCGGTCGCTCGATACAGTTGATCTGCAAAAGCCAGTTGGACTTTGTGGTTACCTAAACTGTCTAATAGACAACCCCCCGGCAGTAGTAGGTGCAGATACCTGATCAGCACATTAGTCGACCGAGTGCGTGGCTTATTGCCACTCCGGACCCGTAAACAAGCACCTGTGTGGGACTACAGGATAGATCTACCATTAGTATGTGTGCAACAAACATTGAGGAGACCTGCCACGGTAACGTAATACAGCGTATTCTCGCAAGAAACAGCTTTCGGAGCCAAAACACATCTTCCAGTTGGCCTCAGTGCGCGGCTGCCTGCGGAATCCTAGTTCAACGGAGACCAAAATGGTCGATGTTGCTAGTCTTTGATTGTTCTGTTATGCTTTGCCCTAAAAGGTTTTGTTACTTTAATTAGCGTTGTCGGTTATAAGTGCGCCAGTTGTATTGTACCCGTCAAGACAGAGCGTCTGAGTTAATGGGATGGACGCAGCGCTGCAACTCGGACATGTAAAAGAATTCCCAAATGAAAATTCGTCATCTTATTTTTCGATTTGCTACGCATGGGTTTCACTATCAGATTTGTGCAGGACATATCATTTACCTGAAATCTCCAATCGGGTGTCTGTGGGCCGCCTCGTATAACGACGCACAATACCTGTTATTTCGTCAATAGAACGGACTATATATATATATATATATATTAGTTAGTTTTATTTGCTTATATGCAGGAGGCAACAATTGTCTCCTTATGAACGTGTACACTAGATAAATCAAGTGAAAACGTCACATATCTTCCAGATTCAGGCGTGCCCAGTCTAGCAGAGTTCCACGCACAGAGGCGGCGTTACCCCGCTGAATGTCCAGCGATAGTCTTTGGTGCAGGTACTCGACAGCTCTAGGGTCCCCTGTCGAACGATTGAGCGCCTTGCCGACACGTTGAATAAGTTTATGCGTCTTCGGGCCAGATCCCCCTAATGTCTCGAACGCCAGTGGACGAAAGTCGTGGGGGTAAGTGATACTGGCATACTTTCTGCACTTATTCGCTTCTGCCAACATAGGCGCGTGTCCAGCATGTTCCGCTCCCGCACTGACCATAGAGGGGGCTAATGAGACAGTAACGGTTGCATCCCATACTAGCATGCGACCCATCTCGAAGGACGTTAGTGTCAGCCCGTCCGGTCGCTTCCCATCATTCCTGCAGAGGCCAGGAGGCTCGAGAATGCAAGGAAAGCGGGCTGACCTCAAAGCTCGGCTAAATGTCACTCAATGTCAATGTTAACTGCGGCGTGCCGGGCTCGACGACCTAAGCTTAAGGCACAGGAGAGGCCATGGTGTGCCTGCGGCCCTACTTGATCGCCGCATTTACATTGGTGGGGGGTTACGAGAGCTATCCCCAGGCGTAGCCCCGCACTAATCCGAACAGTTTCGTCATCTAATAGAGTGCCTCACTGAGCACTGGGGATAGCCTGTAACCCGGCCCCGGCGCTTTTTGAGGAGACCGCCTGTAGCCTGGCCTTGTCAGCCGTAGTGGGGGCTTGCTCAAGGAGATGCGCATACGTCTTCTCATGCAGTGGGGTCGACCAGCCTTTCTGGGAAAGGGTGTCAGTGGGTATGGCCCCGCACAGAGAGGCTAATCTCTCAAGTAAGCCTGCCAAAGTGTGATCGTATACACTTTGACCTGTATCGTCCTGTAACCGTTTGGCCCTTTCCAATGCCTGGGACATAGATGAGACTATGACAGGCCCAGCCAACGCTACTGCGTCTGGCATTCCCAGTCCACCTAAGGATATGGGAAGCAGAGTCTGCAAGCCTGCATCGGGTGAGAGGCGTACGTTCAGGAGCAGTTCCAGTGTATTCAAGGTCCACTCGTTAAAAGCTCGAAGGTTCTCGGTCAAGTCAAAACAATTAGCCCCTCTAAGTAAGTAAGTTATCCGGGCCGCTGAAAAGCACAATCTCATTAGGTACATTCCGCGATGAGATCCCAGCGATGGAAGACGGCTGGCGGCTACTTGAAGCTTTTCTCTCCACGCGTCTAGAGCCCAAGGTAGCCCCTCTTGGCAAAGAGGAACCCCGAGGAGCTCAATGTCACTCTTCTGGGCTACCTTGCAACCGGGAAGGAGATGGCATAGCTCCGATATATCCGGCGAGATCATATCCTCGGGTCCTGTGATGTAGACTTTGCATTTCTCAGGGTTTAGGGATAGACCACTCACCCTCTCGAAATCCAGGACTGTGGATATCACCGACTACCGTAGCTAGGTCACCCCCAAACACACCGTCGTCTAGGTACCAGGCATTTAGAGGACATTGTAGGGAGTAGATCAAATCCTTTACGCACAGGCAGAAGAGCGGTAGACCTAAAGGGTCTTCTTGTTGGAGGCCCGACTGCGAAGATATAGTTGCGTGTGGCAGAACCAAGTGCGACGGTTAAGCATAAGCCGCATGTACCTGGTGAAACAATTGCGGGGCGTAGCATTTCACCGCGTTTAGCAAGTGGTCTCTTCTGACGCTATTGAAGGCATTCCTAAAATCCAGCTTCACCAGAACAGTCGGGCTTCTGCGGGAGTTTATAAATGCACAAGAGGTGTGAATTCCGATCTCCGTCCCGCCAGTAGTTGCAAAACCCAGCTGATGGTGACCAATTGCCGATAATATTTCAGCTTTATTGGCAGCGCACCCCATTTTTGAAGCCAACCCCCGGAGTGTGGACGAGCATGCTATCGGGCGGATAGAGCCGTCTTTCCTCTTACGAGCAAATAGTCGTGCCCCAAATATAATAGGTTAAAGGGCTATTGGGGGAGACCTCCACCGAAGAATGTCTACAACATTTGCCAGTGCATCTGCCAGTCTATCGGCGACGGATCCTAAGACAGCGGACAGAAGGGCCTGAAGAAGTCGAGGCCTAAGGAAGTCAAGACCAGCTGCAGAGCTCCTCGGAAAGGATCTCACGGCCAGGCGCACTTCGTCGCTAGAGGTAGTGGATGGCAGCATAGTCGGGGGACGAGATGGCAAGCAAAGGTCCGAGGGGGCTTGCGGATGTTTATCTCAAAGAGATTCAAGGCTTTCGGACAGACATATAAATGTATCCGTAAAGCCAATGACCCTGGCGGCGCAAGTGACGTCCCCTTCGGAGAGCTTGACTATGGCGCGTCTACAGATCTCATCTTCGGGGTCCCTCCTGGTAGTCTTTCTAGTTTCATGATGTACGATGTTCTCTATCCTTAAACCCTGCGAAAAATCGTGAAGGTTATTTTTGATAATTATTGTGGAAGAGCGCGTTTCGGATTTGCGGAAGGGCAAGCACCACCGGCGCGAAAGAAAACAGTGAGTGCCAGGCCTCAATGTCGTTGTTCAAGACGACCTTCAATAAAACTTTCGTGAGCTCGTCTGCGAGGGACGCCCTGACAGCCTTGGGCAACATCCGGACTAGCCTTGCATGTCGCATGGTATTCTGAATGTGTCCGACCAGTTCCTCCGAGGTGGCCAATGTGCCAGTGGTTGGCGCTTCTGCTATGCCCCCGACGCCGGGGTGTCTGGCGGACATGTGCCTAGAAAGTCCTCTTCTTGTATATATGTTGTTACACACAGGACAAGCGACCCTGTTTAAATCCTGCTCAGCGTCGCTAGAAACGTTTTGTGCCATCGCTAGGTTGCTGGTAGAGCTGCGGTCTTCCATTATAAGGAAAAGCTCTTTAGCTTATCAACTACCGGCAGCAAAGCTAATAACGGCTTTAATGCTTCGGCAATCGTCGTGAGTGTGGCTGCCAGGTCAGGACTAATACCCTGGAGTACTTTTGCCAGGTCCGACAAGGTGGTTCCGATACTGCCTGGTAGCGTCGCTTTCTTAACTTTGTGCTTTCACACCCACACCGTGCCAAAGGCCGCGGTCGAGTGACCGAGCTTACTCTACCATATCTAGGTTTGCGCCGAGGAAGGCGCCGAGGTCTGGGCAAAAGAACGTGCGAAGCGCTTCCATCTTGAGTCGACGAGATGCCCCGCAAGACTGCAGCGTATAACGGTTAGTCATCCGTGACGCCCCGTGTAGAGTCTCCCACAGGAACCGGGCACTGCGCTTCTTCTGTGATAACTGCAGATGGATTAACCGTCTGCACCTGTCGGAGGGTCCTAGCTTCCATGATAATTCGGTTCTTCTCACAAAGGTAGGCTAAACGTGGACAAGTGAGGGCACCAGCCGCGTGAGACCCGTTGCAGTTGACACACCTCGAAGGATTAGGACACTCCGCAGCCAAGTGATCTGACTTGCCACACTTTTTGCAAGCCCTTCGCAGAGTGCATCTGTCAGCAAAATGACCCGCTCTTTGACAGTTAAAGCACAGTTTGGGCTGGTCTGGTTCAAGTATCACCGGGTGAACCTAGAAATTTTGAAAAACTGACGCGGGTGGCTGGCGGTCAAATGTTAAAATCACCTTATTGAGTGGTAGCGGCGCCGCACAGCGGTAACTTCAGCACTACTTAGCTCGTCTCGTAACTCGTCGTCGGTAAAAGCCACGTTTACGCCTTGGATCATTGCTTTGAAACTCGTCAAGGCGGGGCAAACAGCCGATACGGGAACTCCACCAAAAACTGTCAGTTGCAACAGACTTTTAGCGGCTTCCACACTGCTGACCCACACGAGAATTCCGCCGTTCCTCCTTGGTATCTTGCTGCCCGGTGAGATGGTGTATATCTCTTTGAAGAGACGTAGCATCGAGCTTTTCGCAAAGTCACTGGGACTTGAATTGTCCGGGCAGTTCTTGCAAATAATAACCTTGAAGGTATTGAGAGATCCCGATGAAATGTCGCTGTTGAGTTTCTCTAGTTAGCGCTGCTCGCGAGAAATTGCACTCTTCACTCTGCGTGAGATCACCACGGAAAAGCCATCTTCAGGGTGAGTCTCTGGCTGGCCGTCGTTCCCGGCCTCGGTAAGCGAACACTTTCTCAGTTTGGTGCCAAAGGCACTATTGCTTCTAGGAAGAGCGTCTGGCGACACCCGACAACAATTCATCACCACATTTCGACGCATACATCGTTGCGCTAGAGCTCGAGTCAGCTACTTGTTCAGCGGAAGTTGGCACGCTACATGACACGGTGTTTCCGGCCACACGCGAATTGCACCGCAGCCTAGATATATCTAGGCTATCCGGGGGTTTCATCCGATTGGCCTCATCCGACATCGCAGCACGACAAAAAAAAAAGAAAAATATGATAAAAACAAAATACCCCACTTGGGTATCGAACTAAGTCCCGTTGAGTGGTAGTCGATGGCACTGCCAATAGGCCAATAGACCAGTTGGCTCTCGTAACTCCTTAACTACCACGTCTTCCGCTGCAACAATGTGTAAACCTGCGATGACTCTAGCAAATCGAACTCGGTCAGCTGGAAGCTCAGAGAAATCTGATTCCTCAGAGACGCAACCAAACTGTTATTGAGTGCGCACTATGCACCCGTCGACCACTCAGTACACGCACAATCGTTGAAGCAATTATCACTGCAAACGTTGAAGTCAAAACTCAGAAAACAATCTATTTACTGGAGCCAACAAAAACACGACCACACGCTGCCGAATCGACCGGCAAAAAAATATATATATAATTGTGTGAGAGCTCTAATCAGGATCACGGCCAGATACCTGAGTATAGGCGTGGGTTCACGACCTTCAGATAAACATTTAGGCTTAACTAATTAGACCTAATTTTGCGGTGCTCAAATGATCTTCTATTTTGTCTGAAGTCGACCTTGACGGTAAGCTTCAACGGGAGACGATATCTGTGAGGTGGGATCATCTGAACGATATTGTCGAGGTGGGCCGTTTTGCTTGGCGATTACCTGGCTACACGCTAGGCAAAACAATCATATTATTGATCGTTTTAAGTCATGCTATACATTTTAGGAAAGGCATTATTTGGCGTCTACGATTGTTCATTGTCACATAAAAAACGACCATTAAGATCAGCGATCGCAAGTTGCGACAATGCTCGCGCTTCTTTGTTGTTCTTAACTTAAATTGATAGCGACGTAAGGTTTAATAAAGAGTAATAATGACCATCATAGAATAAGCAGGTAGGCATAGCATAACGAGTTTTATTACAGCAGGCCTCACGTACCGATTTTGCGAGTGAGGCTTCCTGGGCCGCCCAAAGTCTCGAACGCTAGCGGTTGAAACTCATGTGGGTAACCTATTGAGGCGTACTTTGCAAGCTTTCTCGTTCCGGCTAGATTACCGGCGTGGCCTGCCGAGATCGCCCCGCCACCGACCATTGAAGGTGCTAATGAGTCGGTGACAGTGGCATCCCAGGCAAGCATCCTGCCCCTACTGAAGGGAGTAAGAGTCATGCCATCCGGGCGCTTGCCATCGTCGACGAAGAGGCCCTGGGGCTCTAGAATGCAAGGGGAACCACTTGACCGAAGCGCTCGGCCGAAGGTGTCGTTAATACCGGCATGCCTGGCCCGCCGTCCCGCACTCATGATGCACGTTACCCCTTGATGGGCTAATTCGTCTACGGAGTGGCCACATTTACACTGATGAGGGGAGACTAGGTCACATCCGAGACGAAGACCCACCCTGATTCGGGTTGTTTCGTCGTCCAGGAGGGTGCCCAGTGGGGCACTTGGAAGTGCATGTAGCCAGGCTCCAGATCCTTTAGCAGCTACAGCTCGAAGGCGAGCCTTTGTGGAGTCGTTGATAGCTCCCGCGAGTAAGCCGCTATACGCTTCGTCGTATAAGAATGTGCTCCAGTCATGTTGGCTTAAAAAAATTTCCGGAGCGTCCCTGCAAACTATCTTTAGCTCCTCGTACAGGCGTCTCTGGTGTTCCTTGTACTGACAGATGCCGGCTTCGTCTAATAGTGCGATGGCGTTGTTCTTGCATCGGAAAAGGGAGGAAACTATCGCTGGCCCTGCAGATATGAGCGGATCCGGGACCCCCAGACCCCCCTTTGAGATCGGTAGTTGTGCCTGTTTTCGAGCGGAAGGCGCCAGCGATAGATTAAGGAGAGTCTCAAGGGCGTTTAGAGTTAACTCGTTCAATGGACGCAGATCGTCCACCCGCCCTGTTAGATCAGCTCCGCGAAGAAGGTGGGTGATCCTCGTAGCTGAGAACGACGATCGAAGTAAAAAGAGCGCGCGGTGGGCGCCGAGTGGCGCGAGGTTGTTTGCGACGTCCTTCAGCTTGTTCTGCCATCTTTCAAGTGCGTGCGCGAGTCCTTCCGGTTGGAGGGGGACTCCCAGAAGCTCAAATTCATTGTCGTGAGTAACCTTACATTCGGGTAATAACGCTTGAAGGATGCGAAGGTCCGGGGCCTGTGCCGTATCACCTGTAACATAGATCTCACATTTCCTGGGATTTAGCTCCAAACCCGAGGTCTCACGAAAATCAAGCACGCGCCGAATGTCGTCGGCAACCACGTCCACATCGCCCCCCAGGACGCCGTCATCTAGATACCAAATGTTGAGTGGGCTTTTAAGAGAGTCAACTAGCTCTTTAATGCTCAGGCAAAACAGAGGGGGGGCCAAAGGATCACCCTGTTGCAGCCCCGTGGCCGAAGCTATAAGATCATCTTGTAAGGCCAGGTAAGAAGCGGTGCGGTACGCTTGATTGACGTAGTGCGTCAGCTGTGGGCAGTGTGTCCCGACCGTCTTCAAGAGGTGATATCGTCTTACAGTATTGAATGCATTCTTGAAATCAAGCTTCACGAGGACCCCAGGAAGCATGCGTGATTCGATGTAAGCCCGAGCGGCATGCACCGCGGCCTCTGCCCCGGCTGCTATGGCAAAGCCAAGCTGGTGAGGACCCGTCTCCTCGCCAATCCTAACTCTGGTCCGATTGCATGCAATCTTTGCGGCTAGCCTGCGTAAGGTGGAGGAACAGGCAATCGGCCTCACTGGCCCGTCCTTCTTCTGTAAGGCGAAAAGCCTCGCTCCAAAGATTATAGGCAGCAGTTGCGATGGAGGGGCGCCCCACAGAAGTAAGTCGACGACCTTTGCCAGTGCGCCCGCCAGCCGACCGGCTGTATCCCCCAGAGTCGGAGATAGTAAATCCATTAGCAGTCGGGGTCGTATAAAGTCAAGACCCCCGGCGGAACTCCTTGAAAAGCTCTTGACCGCGGTCACAACTTCTTCCCCTGATGTGGTGTAAGGAAGTGGAAGGCTAGGAGGGACTGGCCAGTCTAGGTCTGCGGGGGCCGGAGGGTGTTTTTCGCAAAGGGACGTCAGGCGATCCGTGCTGGGAGCCAGGACCTCCGACGATCCGATCAGCCTGGCGGCTCCAGATACGTCGCCCTCGGTTAGCCTAAGAACGGTCTGGCGAACGCGATTATTCGTGAAAGTACGCTTTTGTGTGGGGACCGGAGTTATGATCTCGGATAGGCGCGCTCCGTTGGAGAATTCACGTAAATTATGGCGGATTATAACAGAGAGTGATTGGGTGTCGTTGCGGGTAGGAGGCAGACGGAAAACTACTGGCGCAAACGAGAAGAGCGCACACCACGTCATTGTTATCGGCTGTGACCCTTAAGAGGACGTTTGTCAGGGCCTCCGCCACCTGCTTCCTTACCGGTTTTGGGACGATTCTTACGAGTCTTAACTTCTTGGCTGCACCTTGAATATCTTCGATGATGCGGGCGGGTTGCTGTGTGTTGTTGTCGATTGGTGTGGGCGTAGGTGTAGATATGTTTGAAGAGACCGATGGGTGTTTGGCTGCTATATGTCTCGTGAGCCTTCTTCTTGTGTATTGTCCGTTACATAGTGGGCAAGTTATTCGCTGTGAGTGAGTCGATGACCCTGGCCCGCCACTGGCTATATTACTGGCGTCCTGTTCCGTCATTATTGCATTATATGTTTAAGGCTCTTCAACATTGGCAGTAGCTGCAGGAAGGGTTCTAAAACCACAACTAAGGCCTTAAGCTGACCCAACAGGTCGGAACCGCCCCCTGACACGACTTGCGACAATTGTGTTACAGCATTCGCCGTGGCGAGAATAGGCCGTGCGGGTCTAGGTGCTCGACGTACCGCGGCACGGGTTAATCGGCGTCGTGGGGCGAGCGTCCCCTTGTTTGTGTAGGATCTTCCCGAGCGTTTCTTGGGTTTTTTGGCCGGGAGTGGCCTCGGTGCAGGCAGTAGCAGCTGCGGGTCAGGGTCTTCGGGCGACTGTGAAATACCGCGGACGACGTTGGCGTAAGTAGGTGGCCCTCCTGGATGTTGCGGCGCCTGATTGCAATGTGGGGTTTGGCCGACTGCTGGTGATCTCAGCAGCCGGGTAAGTTACCCGAACCTGCTGCAGAGTTCTAGCCTCGAGAAATAATCTGTTTCTCTCTTTGAGATAGATCAGACGGTGGCAGGATGGCGACCCGGACGGGTGAGCTCCCCGGCAGTTGATACACCGCGTTTGATTTGTGCAACTTGCGGCAAGGTGGCCTGGGTTGCCGCATTTTCTGCAGACCTGCTGTTGCGTGCAGCGTTCCGCGAAGTGTCCCGGCCGTAGGCATTTGTGGCACAACCTAGGCTGGTCGAGTTCGAGCACGACTTGGTGCGATTGAAATCCCAAGAATATTGATGTGGGGGGTTGTTGGGCAAACAACAGAATTACTTTACCCAGAGGGACCCTAGCCCCGGACTGAAACCGCGTAAGGCGCTTTACATAGGTGACCCCAAGCGGTGCTAATTCCTTTAACATTTCTTTCTCTGTGAGGCAAGTTGGGACTCCCTGAATCGTCGCCCGAAAATATGTTAATGACGGACAGTGAGTCAACACCGCGAAGTCTCCAAGGTATATATTTATATAGAAGCATGAATAACCCTGCATAATATTAATAACAATAACAAAATTCAATAGGTGACCACTGAAGTTTATTGTGCAAGAAGTACGAAGAAAGCCGTTAAGGCAAAGGGTAAACGTTTGTGGGTAACAAAATGCGCCACGCACAGAGTTGCCCCTATCAGTATAAGTAGCCTGACCGACTATAACCGCGCTTTTTGAAGAACCCCGCCGAAGCCGGTACTCTTCAAGGAAATATCAGACCCAATCTCAATCCAATTGATCAGAATCGTGGCTAAAAGCATACAGCTAAGAAAAGCACCGGGCCCAGAAGCGTTCTCCCCAGGCAGTACGCCTACTTCTAAAAAAACACCATATGTAGAAAGTGAATTTATTTATCATTTAAACGCATAATGAATAAAATGCTCAGCAGCGAAGACTGTCCTAAGCCTGAAAAACGGCACGTTTGACCCTTGTCCCAACCCGCGATAAACAGCCTGGAGATCCCCCAATATGGCGCCCTATAGGTATGTTCTTCTGCATATCCAAAACAAGCAAGCGCATCATCATTGGACGACCAATTACAGAACAAGACGACAAAAAGAGGCTGCCGAAAAACCAGCACAGTTTCCGTGCCGGACACTCCACATATTCGGCTACAAGCAAGATTATCGTTCCTAGCTAAAACACAGAGAAATTTGCAGATACCAAGCAATCGCATTGTCTGGCCATTCTTATAGACGTCAACAACGGTATTAAGGTCGCCATAAACAAAGCACTTGAACACAAAAGCAGGATATCCTAGCGTCGTATCTACAGGACTAAGCATCTTAAACGAAGGCGTGAACTATGCAGTCACAGCCAGGGTCCCCCAAGGGTTCGTACTGGACCAACCTTGTGGAATATAAGCTACGATGGAGTACTTAGACTTCCACATCCCTGGGAGTGTATTTCGTCGCCTACTTTTTCGGGCTGAACCTCAGCCAAGATTTAACGTCCACGGGACTGCTTTTCGCAATGCTTTATAGACGGATCCCCATAAATACAAATGTGCAACGGTGAGGCTCGAACCCGCGCACTTATGTGTCTTCTCCAGTCGCGAGGCGCAGGCGGAATGCACAACGCCACCGGGCTCGACTACATTCCGTCACCTACTCAGGCGCTCTGGCACTTATCGTTACCGCCCGTAACAAGGATCCAAAACGTCCTCCACAGAATCTAATTTTACATCTGGAAGGCGACTCAGTAGCAACCACGCCCATAATCAAGTACCTGGGCGTGATCCTGGATAGAGCTCTTAGGGGAACATCTAATGTGCGCTATGCAGAAAAAGCCTTAGCAGATCTACGAAAAAAGTTCGGGTACCGCAGGAGCAACCGGCTCTCCGGGCTGTCTTTTATCACCAGTAGTAGACCTCTTCATCCTATATGCCGCACTTCTATCGGAGCGCACGACAACCAGAGCTACAACACACCGCCTCTTTAATTAGACCCAATGACTTATGGCGCTCAACAAGCACAGGTTCCACAGCGGTCATGCAAGCTCTCTTTACAAATTTCCTAAAACCTAAGAGTAAAAAAACAGCATCAAGAAACATCTTAATAGACGCCCGGAAGGAGGGAGCACTATTAATAAAACAGACACCCTAAGCAAATGGAGCCAACAGTAATAAGCAATTTATCCGGCCTATCCTAGATACTCGAAAAATTAATATATCCCGACCTAGAAAATTGGCACGAAAAAAGTCTACAAACGCTGCCTTTCTTAAACACTAAGTGAAAGCTATTTTCTCGGAACCTACAACTGGGAAATTCCCTGCAATGCTAAGTCTTGGTAGAGGCGCTTCTCAAGAGTCATAAATTTTAGATTATGGTAACAAGATGCGCAGAATGTGTCTGGTGACTGGATTTTAGTAGGTTTGCAAATCTCACACTACCTTGGCTTTAACAACAACGCCCTTACTTATGCGATAATGCACTTTAAAAGTAAACTTCTATAAATTGTGTTTTTAATATATATATATATATATAATATATATATATATATATATATATATATATATATATATATATATATATATACAGGGTGTGACTAAAAGGTTTTAAAGCGATGCATGGAATTGTAGAGCTCGTTAAAGCAAATATTTTTTTCCAATAGAACATGTCTTTGAGACGTCTTGTTTCGGAGTAAGAGTGAAATTATTACAATTTGTGACACTGGTGTTTTTGCCCGACATAGGAGCACAAAATGTGCTGTTGCGAGACAACCAGTCGTCCTAGAAAGAAAATAAATAAAATTCTGCTCCATCTGAAGAATATGCAAGGCCGGTCAGACGACGCGACATGGTCGCTTAGAAGAGAATTTGCCGAAAATGAAGTTCTTTATTAACGTTCACGCCAAATACTTCAAAATAATCATAACCCCACAACCACTCACAGCGCTACCGGCGATCATTTTAGTACCAAATATATGTCAATGCGAGCTGTGGTTGCGGAGTAATTACGAGTTTTCGGAGGGCATGTCGAGACTGAGTGCATGCATAAATTACCTGCTCAGATAAACCACTCGTCAGAGCTGTAGTAAAAAGACATACCACTATTTATTTTCTTACAGTTCCGACTCGAACGTGTCTCCGCCAGCCTCTATACACTTTTGGTAGCGCCTGCTGAGATTTTGTTGGACTTTTTGGAATATGCCAGGCGTTGCTCGAACAGCATCAGCAGCGAGGTTTAGTCTGGTGACCAGCTCCTCACATGATTCGACGGGGGTCTTGTAGACTAGATTATTTAGGTGACCCCAAAGAAAAAAATCGGGTCATGTTAAATGAGGCGATCACGGTCGCCAAGCGATCGGCCCGCCCCGGCCAATCCACCGATCCTCGAAGGTCTCGTTAAGGTAATAGCGCACCGGAGTGGTGGAGTGCGGTGGCGCTCCGTCGTGCTGGAACCACATCCTTTTGCGAACACCTTCTGGAACGCCTTCCAACAGTCCTGGTAATGTTTCACGCAGGAATGTAAGGTATGCTTCTACGCGACTAGCTCAACGAGACCTTCGAGGATCAGTGGATTGGCCGGGGCGGGCCGATCGCTTGGCCACCGCGATCGCCTGATTTAACAAGTCTCGATTTTTTTATTTGGGGTCACCCAAATAATCTAGTCTACAGGACTCCCGTCGAATCATGTGAGGAGCTGGTCACCAGAATAAACCTCGCTGCTGGTGCTGTTCAAGCAACGCCTGGCATATTTCAAAAAGTCCAACAAAATTTTTGCAGGCGCTACTAAACGTGTATAGAGGCTGGAGACACGTTCGAGACGGAACTGTAAGAAAATAAATAATGGTGTGTCTGTTTACTAGAGCTCTAACGAGTGGTTTATCTGTGCAGGTAATTTATGCATGCACTCAATCTCGACATGCCCTCCGAAAACTCGTAATTACTCCGCAACCACAGCTCGCATTGACATATATTTGAGACCAAAATTGACATATATTTGAGACCAAACCAGTCCGTTTTTAGCGCTGTGAGTGGTTGCAGGGTTATGATTTTGAAGTATTTGGCGTGAACGTTAATAAGGAACTTCATTTTTGGCGAATTCTCTTCTAAGCGACCTTGTTGTCTTTTGACCGGCCTTGTATATTCTTCGTATGGAGCATAATTTTTTCAGGAACACGACGGTGTGCTTAGTATAGGAAGACTGGCTGTCTCGCAATAGCACATTGTATGCCCCTATGTCAGGCAAAGACACCAGTGTTACAAATTGTAGTAATTTCACTCTCACTCCAAAACAAGACGTCTCAGAGACTATGTCCTATTGGAAAAAAAATTTGCTATAACGAGCTCTACAATTCCATGCATCGCTTTAAAACCTTTCAGTCACACCCTGTATATATATATATATATATATATATATATATACATACACATATGTAGTCCGTTGTCTAAACTAAACGTTAATAGTCTTGCTAATTACGACTTTCTCGTCAGCTTAACTATACCTGCGCTTACGTCACTAAATAAGATGAACAGAGTAATCGTGATGTGATTTTCTACAGATCGGCCCGTACGGTAGGGTTGTGGCCATGGAGTGGCGGGACGAGGATACATTCTGGACTTCGTTATGGAAGACCTTGTTATCCTTTGTGTGGCTGATTGGCGCTGCCGCCCTTATTGCGCTTGCCGGAGTGCAAAATTTCCATATCAATTCATATCCGGTAAGAAAGCTTACAAGAAATACTTGAAAGATAGGCAGGTATCTATATACATTTTATAGATCTTAATATATAGTTTTAAATATGTTCTATAGCTCCTAAGATGGTTTGCTTCTATTTCGTAGCCTAGTTTACAAGGGAACTTACATTATGTCTGCTTATTAGCCATAAGACATATGTTATAAATATGGAAAAAGTAATTAATGAGTTAGGCTTTAAGCTACTTTTGCTCGATCTTAATAAGTTTTTTATTATTAAAATTTACTGCGTTTTATTCTTGAATTCGTTTTATCTAAGAAAATGTATATGAAAAAGAATCTAAGGCTGCGAATAATTTATTTATGATAAAAGAAAACAATTCAGACACTTTCTGGTATGTTTAGATTAATCTATTATAGTTAAGTTTTGCAAGAGACCATCCGTATATCTATTAAGAAATTGTTCTATTTGAGAAACCTGTACTGTCAAGGAAAAGTACAACTTTTATTCATACGATAATTCAGTATTAGTCAGCCTAAAGGATAGCAAACCGATGTCTTTATTGATAATCAGGATATTGAGAAGTCACTGTCGAGTTGTATAGCGTTATGATTTTCGCAATTGCCCTTCATGCAACGTCGAAGTTAGCAAGTTTACGAAGACTGTCCTGTGCGCCTGAGCTTCTTAGCTATATTCCTAGTCAAGCATAGTTTATCAATGTAAAATGTATGTATTTAAACCAGATGGGAACAGAGGCAATGCGCTGTACCGTTCAGGAACAAAAATTGACACATGATCGGGGTAGCAAATTGGCAGAGACTACGCATAAAATAGCAGAGCGTTTTTTCTTCTTCGAAAAAGCTCCTCTAGTGATTATGCCGGCGCTATAAATATGATGGATACCGTAAAGCGTGATAGTGGCTCTAATGATTCGAATGCCGTAGTTTAGATAAGGCTCAAGGGGTAACGGCTGAAATTCATCATTGATTCAATTCTCAAATCTCTTGGTCTGGATTCAAGTCTGTATGTGTGTGTGGTTGTGGTTGTGGGTGTTTGATCGATTCCAAAGATAAATGTGATTATCGATTATGGTGTACTGTGCTGTTCAAAACCAAGAAAAATGTCGAATGGCTTTGGTAGCTTGACAAGTCGACAGCAACACATGTAGGGCGATCTTTGACCATCTCAGCACACAGCATTTTTTCTATGGTGCGCGTAATTACGCGTGTTACCTGCGTGAACAGGATAAAAACACATCTATTAAAAGGATACCGCATTTTCTAAGTATCGATTCATTCCAAGTTTGTTTCTACCTGCCGTCGTTGCGACTGCCACTCTTTCAGGATGTCCGCATTTTGTTTTATTTAAACAAATGTGGGTTGAACCGAATAACAGAATGACTTATACATATTTTCTATCTCGTTTTAGGAATTCTGAAGCCGCAGGCAATATGAAACACCTTATTGCGAACGTGGAAACGCAGCGCCGCCTGACGCGCGATGTAGAACTAACGAGGAGTGGTGCATGAATAGCTGAGCTAACAACCGCCCTGTAGCGCATCATTTTGCTTGTATGTGTAGGGCAGCATGGAGTTTTCGGTTTTTGTTGTTCGTTCTGTGAATCATAATAGTAATAAATAACACGTAAGCTTGTTAGACATTATGTCTGTTGAAATGATCAACATAATAAAACTATTGGCGTAGAAAATTGTTTATGTTCGGTGTTGTGTTGTATGGAAGCTACAAAGCTAAAAACATGGAATTAGAATTAAAACCTATACGTCTCCAAAAGTGTATCAACAGCAGATTATACGAGCTAGGTTATATACCGTACACATTGCAAACATTGTATTGTAATAGTGCGGTTAGCAATAAAAAATAGAATATCTAAAAATGTATCTAAAAGATAACTCAGAGCTACTCTTAAGAGAAGAGAATATCATGATTTTTTTTTTTTTTTTAAGGTTTTTTAAGGTAACTTCAGAGTTTCTTTTCCAAAAATGAATTAGAAATTTTACTGTGAATATCGATTTGTTTGTTTAAAATCACATTTTAGCAACACGCTATATATATATATATATATATATATATATACAGGTAGTTCAACAAGTTCTTAAAATGAAAACCAAGAATTTTCCAAATCTTGTTTTTAATTTTTTCTTGTTTGATATACTCCCCGAGAAGCTCAATACACTTTTCCCACCGATATTTCAGAGCATTTATACCTCTTGAGTAAAATTCTGCGTCTTTAGACTGAAAATAGGCATTAACAGCAGTTGTAACCTCTTCATTGCTGGAAAAACGCTTTCCACCGAGACGATTCTTCAAATGTCTGAAGAGGAAATAATCAGAGGGGGCCAGGTCTGGAGAATAGGAAGGTTGTTCAATAAGTTCGAACCTCAGTTGGGCCAGTTTTGCCGATGCTTGCCGCGACTTGTGTGCATGAGCATTGCCCTGGTGAAACAGGACAACCTTATTCTGCAAAGCGGACCGTTTCACGATGAGTTCTTGCTTCAGGCAGTCCAACAGTCTTGCATAATATTCTCCTGAGATCGTTTTACCGCTCTCAAGGTAGTCGACCAGACTTATTCCACGTTGGTCCCAAAAAACCGTAGCCATCATTTTTCCGGCCGATGCCGTTGTCCGCACCCTCTTCGGAGGTTCTTCACCAGGTGCACACCATTGGCGAGATGCTCTTGGGTCTCGGGAGTGTAGTGATGGACCCAGCTTTCATCGACGGTCACGAATCTGCGCCAAAAATCCGACGGATTTTTTGACATCTTGGCTAAATTTCGCTGTGAAGCGGAAACACGCGCGTCTGTTTGGCCTTGGTTGAGCAAATGCGGCACTCATTTTGCTCTGAGTTTTTTCATCTTCAAGTTCTCGTGCAGGATGAAATGCACACTACCCAAACTGATCCCCAAGGCCTCCGATATCTCCTTAATGTTGACTCGCTTATCTGCGGCAACGATTTTCCGCACTTTTTCCACGTTTTCCTCATCAGTTGCCGTTTTTGGGCGTCCTGGACGTAGTTCATCCTCGGTGCTCCTGCGACCTCTTTTTAACTCATTAATCCAGTTGGAAACAGTGGCAAAATATGGCGCAGAGTCACCGTACACCTCGTCTAACTCAGTTTTCACTTGGGTCGCATTCCAACTTTTGAAATAAAAACGCTTGATAACCACTCGAAACTCTTTTTTCTCAATTTTTCAAAATTACGCCGATACGTTGCACAGGAAAAGCGATCAAACGAAATCGCAGCGGCCAATCACCATAATATTTTGACTGCTAGCAATCGAAAAGTTGCCGTTTCCAATAGCGGTGAAAGCGCGAAAAAATTCGAATTCTGAAAAGCTCATTTTAAGAACTTTTAGAACTACCTGTATATATATATATATATATATATACAAAATATTACGGTGATTGGCCATTGCGATTTCGTTTGATCGCTTTTACCGTGCAACGTATCGGCGTGATTTTGAAAAATGGAGAAAAAAAGTTTCGAGTGGTTATCAAGCATTTTATTTCAAAGGTTGGAATGCGACCCAAGTGAAAACTAAGTTAGACGAGGTGTACGGTGACTCTGCGCCATGTTTTGCCACTGTTTCCAACTGGATTAATGAGTTAAAAAGAGGTCGCAAGAGCACCGGGATGAACTACGTTCAAAACGCCCAAAAACGGCAACTGATTAGGAAAACGTGGAAAAGGTGCGGAAAATCGTTGCCGCAGATAAGCGAGTGAACATTAGGGAGATAGCGGAGGTCTTGGGGATCAGTATGGGTAGTGTGCATTTCATCCTGCACAAAAACTTGAAGATGAAAAAGCTTAGAGCAAAATGGCTGCCGCATTTCCTCAACCAAGGCCAAAAAGACGCGCGTGTTTCCGCTTCACAGCGAAATTTGGCCAAGATGTCGAAAAATCCGTCGGATTTTTGGCGCAGATTCGTGAGCGTCGATGAAAGCTGGGTCCATCACTACACTCCCGAGACCCAAGAAGCATCTCGTCAATGGTGTGCACCTGGTGAAGGACCTCCGAAGAGGGTGCGGACAACGGCATCGGCCGGAAAGATGATGGCTACGGTTTTTTGGGACCAACGGCAAAACTGGCCCAACTGAGGTTCGAACTTATTGAACAACCTTCCTATTCTCCAGACCTGGCCCCCTCTGATTATTTCCTTTTCGGACATTTGAAGAATAGTCTCGGTGGAAAGCGTTTTTCTAGCAATGAGAAGGTTAAGGCTGCTGTCAATGCCTATTTTCAGTCTAAAGACGCGGAATTCTACTCAAGAGGTATAAATGCTCTGAAATCTCGGTGGGAAAAGTGTATTGAGCTTCTCGGGGAGTATATCGAATAAGAAAAATTTAAAAACATGAATTGGAAAATTCTCGGTTTTCATTCTAAGAACTTATTGAACTTCCTGTATAAATATATATATATATATATATATATATATTCCATTCGTCATTATATACAATTTGAACACTTCAGCGACCGTCCCACCGGGAGAAAAAGTGTAAAGACTACCAATGCGTCTGGCAGCTCGCTACATGGTATTTAGTGCATCTGCAAGCAGAACCGGCAACAATAATGATCTCCAACTTGGTGCAATCTTTAGGTTAAACACATCAAGTAATGATTGCCATGCACAACGTACCGTGCCGGCTAATGCATGCCAAAGACAACATAAATCTACGCCTTGTGTTTGCACTCTTTAAACGTGGAGGTGTAACAGCGATATGACAATCTCACCGGTTTATTTAAATGATTTAGCTTTGTTTGAAAAATGATCGCACACATGTGAGCAGTGAACCGCGTCTCGGTAGCCTCTCAGCAATCCAACATGATACGTTCTTAACCATACGCGGACTCCAGATACGCAGAACTGCGTTATTATTGGTTCATATAACTTGGGTGCTTAATTTAACTCTTTTTAGCTCCCTCCATTCTGCTTTTTGCCAATTTACGAAAGTTTATGAGTTTACCGAATAAATCTTCCAGCGCGTTTAGCTATCGAGGAAACGTGTGTGGATTAGGTCGAAAATCGCTGGACTACGGTTCAAAATTGGTGCAAAATTCCAAGCACTTGCCATATTACTTGTTACGTCTCTGACAGCTGGATTTAGTTTAGTCGGCATTGAAATTTAGATCATTTATTGTCGTTCGTCTAATTAAGTTAGTAAATTGTACGTATACAACGTACGCTCTATCAAATGGGATACACACGAAAGACCCGGCGGAACAGACAATACCGTTTCAATAGAGGACCTGATGCTAGATTTCTGCGCTACAGAAGGATTCAGGCAGTTCGTTGACAAATCAACGAGGCTCGGCTCTATACTGGACGTTGTTTTATGCAATGACGATGCAGTCAGTCAAGTTGTAGTATCCCCGGGCCCAGTCGAATCCGATCATCAAATGGTGTCGTTTGTTATTCTGGCTTTACGCCCGGTTACCATGCATTGCTCACACAGGTTCGACTGCAAAAACGGAAACTACGAGCTGATGCAGTTAAACTTGGATTTAACAAATCGGGATATCTTCTTCCAGAGCTGCACATAAAAATATAAGTAAATGATATGTATCCCAAATGGCTTGAGTACATGCACTTTTTAATAGAGTCATGTATACCCAAAAAGAAGACTGAAAAAGGGTCAATAAATGTTTATATACGTAAACTTCACAGTGCTCTCGAAGCAGTTTCTGAGCCATCAAAAATTGCCTGGTTTTAAAAAGAAATAGCCAGAGCATCTCTGCGCCAACGAGTACTGAGCGAAAGTGCCATTATTCGCAGCAAAGACCCGTCGAGGGTGTCAAGCTACGTGAGGTCGAGAATTATGACCAACGACTCACTTTCGTCCATTAAACGTAAGGATGGAACGTTTGCGACGGATGACATCGAGAAGGTAGAGATTCTACGAGAATTATTTTGTCACACTTATCCGACTGACGAAGAGAGAGCAACGCATGCTACAGCCGGTTCCGCATATACCAGAAGTAACACCGTCCCCTCACATCATCAACGATGTGGATGTTTCCCCCACAAATTTGCGGAAGCACTTGCGAAAGCTGGCAAACACAACGAGCTCGACCCCTGACGAAATTCCGGCGATCGTGTTTAAGAAACTAGATTATTCAGTATGTGTGCCTCTAAGCCTTATTTTTCGTCGATCACTGGAAGATGGTATAGTGCCGGAGCTGTTTAGGACCGCTATAAGCCACCCTGTACATGAGAAAGGCAATAAGGCCGATGCTGCGAATAAGCGTCCCGTTTCCCTAACGGTGATAGCGAGCAAACTTATTGAAAGCGTCATTGCGAAAGCCATATATACAAACGCTAAAGACCAAGGTCTTATATCGGAAGCCCAGTTTGCTTATCGCAAAGGTTTAAGCATGACGCTGCAGCTTCTGGAAACACAAATTGACCGGGCAAAAATGTGCAACGACTCGGATTGCTTTGACGTTGTCTATCTCGATTTCAAATTCATCAGCTTCGAAACAGTCACGCACTTTAAACTACTTTAAACTCTACCCCACTTTGGAATTGGAGAACACAAGCTAAACTGGCTTACTGCGTTTCTCCGAGACAGAACTTTCCGGGTGCGCGTTAATGGACAGTATTCTACGATGGGTCGAGTGTCCTCCGGCTGTCCGAGGAACGATCCTCGGACCACTGATGTATATTTTATACACCGATTCACTTAAATATGTAATTTCAAGAGGAGTTGAAGTTAAAGTATACGCTGATGATGTGAAACTATACAGTCGATCCCGCACTGTAGAGGACAATGCCGTCTTCAAACGACGTTAAACGTTTTCAAGGACTGGGCGGACGCCTTTGATTTAGATCTGTCCATCCATAAATGTGGTGTCCTGCATTTTGGACATGGAAATGCAGGACACCCTTATAAGCGTGGGGGTCAGGAATTGTGCAAACTTCAAGTTGTAAAAGACCTCGGAGTCCTCACGAGCAACAAATTAAGGTACTCCGAACATGTATCTGATGTTGCCACAAAGGCTTCTCAACGCGCAAATTGGATCTTCCGATCATTTGCTGTACGCTCTCCTGAGCTGTACGTCCAATTGTATACTACATACGTACTGCCACTACTGACATACGCAGCATCAGCGTGGTCTCCGGATCTAATTAAGGACAAAGCTTGCCTGGAACGAGTGGAACGGAAATTCACGACACGGATTGCATTTCGCTGCCATGTTGACCGGTGCCACGTCGACGTTCCCCACACAATTGACGTGATTAAGAAGCTTGATTGAAGAATGCTGCTAAAGCTGAGAAAAAACCCGCGTCTATTCAACAAAATGTTCGTTGAAAGGCTAACGACAACGCGTCGGGCTAGCAGCATGGTTCCTGTGTTTATCGCACGGAAGCGCTACATCAGCGATCTCTAGGCATATCCACGAGTGTTAGGGGCCGCCAACACTCTGCACTACTTGCAGATTATAATCACATATTGATCACATGACATACATGCATATATGCGAATGTTTATTCTTCCTTCTACCTTAAATAAAGCGTTTCAATCTATACATAGGCCAAGTAATTCATCCGAGCGCCACAAACGAACGAATTGCCGAATTATAGTCAGAAAGCTGGAAAACGAGACGGTAAAATTCCTATTGGAGTGCCTTAAATTATAACTGAGAGTTTTAGCTTAAATTTGACGTATCTCAGCATGAAACATATACGATCCTTAAAGTAGAAAAAGCATGTTAAACCGCAGGAATATTAGCTCTATGTCAACATATTACATCGGCTTACGCTGTGTGTCAGCCTTACACTTGAAAGCTTTATTTTTAACTTATTAAGTTTATTATATATATTCTTCTAAATTATAATAAAACTGTAGTATATGATATCTTAAAAAAAACGTATTAAGTTAATTCATATAATGGACTACATATACTTATATTAGCAGGCATAATTATATGCTGTTCACATACTGATTACATTTATATTGTAGATGTAACTATGTCTGCTAATGTGTGAAATGTGCGAGCTGAGACCTCAAAGATGAGAAAGTATGCGGATTTAAGTCGGGCGCACCACTTTTCGCCATTCGCGTTCGAGACGATGGGTGGCCCTGGGCCCCTCACGGTAACATTGATCTCTCGGGTTGGCGACGCATTACGGCAGGCGACAATGGACAAGAGGGCGCACGCCTTCTTCTCCCAGCGACTGTCACTGGAGATCCAAAGAGGTAACGCGACCTCAGTGCTCGGAACTATGAGAGACTGGATGGACCCGGACCTTCGTGCCAGGGGGCGGGCAGGACTTCCTCACGGGCATGAGCGATAGAGCGACTACGGCGCGCAGAAGGAGCAACTAGGTCGACGAGCAGCAACGCCTTGAAGCATTTTATATATTCTTCTAAATTATAATGAAATAAAAAAATGTGTGAAATTATATATATTAAGTAATAAAAGAAATGCAGATTTAGTCGTGTTCAGTACTTTATTTGTGCTCCTTTCAATATATATATATGCAGCTAACGTAGGCACCTGTTTCTTATCAGCATTATTTCCATTTACAGGGTCTTCCAAAAGTCGCCCAAAAACTTAAAGGTCTAGTACAATACTGCCAAAAATATTTGGTCCAATGCAACGAGGGGCGGAATTGACTTGTTTTGAAGTGCAAATCTCTTTGAGCCGTGCACAGAAAGGCATGCAAGGTTTTATAAAATAATAACGATTTCGTGCTGCCAGAAGGCGCACGAGTCATCCATCTGATAAAGCAAGTCGAAATGCAAGCGTATGTGCATGCATTCACATTTAAGTGTATGTCACGAATACAAGCCAATATTATTATATATTTAGTTTATAATATTATGGTTATTATATTAAGCTTTTTTGTCGTGACCAAATATGCGATTGCGACTGTCATCCTATCGACAAACCAAGTATCCCTGCGTGTTTGGAAGAAAATTGTGCATCTGTTGAATTGCATTCTGCGTTAGTTCAGAGCAGAACAAATATTGTGTATTGAAGATAATTATCAAGAAAAGAAACTGCAGTTCGTGCTTACCTTTGACTTTTACGCGCACGTACTCACTTTTTAAAGAGCTTATCGTTGAAAAGCTAAACCAGCATCGTTCCACAAGCATAAGGGCAGTGGCCGCAGGTGTCGGTGCAAGTCGAGCCCGGTGGCGTGAGGCATTCGTCTTCGTCTAGCAATCGGATACGACGCATAGGTGCGCGAGTTCAAGCCCCACCGTTACACTTTTGTATTTAAGGGAGTCCGTCTATGAAGCAGCAATGTGAAAAGCAGTCCCGTGTACGCTAAATCTTGGCAGAGGGTCAGCTCGAAAACTTAACTGGGTGTCGGTGCGAGAATTAGTACCGTGCACAGGGTACTGCTGACCAACAAAGAGCTGCATCCGTACCGGTTTCAGGGAGGGTTCAAGCCTTAAGGCCCATGAATTACCAGCCACGTGCAGATTAGTTCTCTGGTTTCTGCAGCATAAACAAATCAATGTGAAGCTTCCGGCAATGTGCTTAATACGGACGCGGCTTTGTTTACACGACCGGGTGCGTTTAATGCACGTCATTCTTAATGGTGGGTCAAAAAAAATCCTTTTGGGGCTGACTCTCAGCCAAGACTTCACGTCCGTAGGACTGCTTTTCGCATTGCTTCATAGACGGACCCCCATAAATACAAATCGGTGCAACGGTGGGGCTCGAACCCGCGCACCACCACGCGTACCACAGACGCATGCCACCACGCCGTCGAGCCCGGTGCGTCTGCACCTGGTGGGTCAGGAAATCTCGTACCTGACCCGACCACATGTTTACAAGGTTCGCTTCTCTTTGAACGTCTGGCCTAATACTTCAATACGATAAGTTTAATACATCATAGCTCCGCACATATTTTATGCAAGACTGAGTGGAGGAGCGTACCGTCCATTTTTGGTCGAAACATTTCTAGGACTCTTGGCACGACCTCGACAAGATATTCATAGGTTTGAGGTGCTAGCACGACTGCAGAACCACCATACAAACATGCTGCGGTACAGGCCAACCTAAATCCGACTTTCCCAAATCGACGGATTGACCGGGACAGGCATATCGCTTAGCTGGCGAACGTGTGTAATGGCAGGAGGAGGTTATTTCAAGCAGAGTTTGGTACTAAATAACAGTGTGGTGCTCTGCTAGAAGCCACACGAGTTATTCATTTAATAAATAAAGCAAGTCGACACACTGCGTATGTGCATGCATTCACGTTGATGTGTATGTTAAAAAACCTGTGTTACTTCTCAACTTCAGCTCACAGCACCAAGCTTTAGTTCCAAAATGGTCGCTATTGGATGTGCATTCGTTCGGACGATTGGCATTTAGATCAGCCTACTGTCAGAAATGGGTAGCTGAACGCGAACGGTAATATATAAAAAATGCAGTTTCATTTTTGAGATTTATCTGTAACACGACATTCTGCTTTGAGCTAACGTATGTTGAAACTTAGTAATTTGCATTTCTATAAAAGTTTTTTTTCTGCTATAATGTATGCTATCAAATGAGATACCACAACTAGACCAACATTAAATCGCGCTTATAGTACAACAGAAGTAGAGAATGCCACTCGCGATGGTTTTAGTCATCACTACATCTGTCTCGGCGGTTATTAATGTGTTACTCCTGTATGTGATCTATGGATAATTGAATTATGTGATCTATCTAGATAATTGTATTATGTCTATTTTTTTTGTCAGTAATTTATTATATAAGAACCGTTCGTCGTTCGTTTCGGGTTTTGTATCGGCGCCCGTTGCGACGGCACAGAAATGCCAAGTCTTGTGATATCCGGTAAAAATAAACCGCTCAATGCGCTGTACATAGCACGACTGGAAGCGGTCACCGCGCCTCTGTGGAAAGCAACACGACCGGGCAGCGTGGGTTACTTGCACGTATTGCCAGACTCTTCACAAGCAGGGCAATCAAACGGCAAATAAAGGTAACTCACTCGTACACCAAATACACGCTTTTATCCCCCTGCCTACTTTCGTCAGCATCTCCGTCGACGGCACCGATGGCGCATTGTCAAACCCCATTCTGCAGACGAATAATCTTAGTTGGGCCACATACCTCAGAGGCAGAATCGAGGAGCACAGATCAGGTTGGGCCTCCACCCGACTCGGTTTTGGGGGCGCATCGGAACAAGCTATACAACAAGGATGAGGCTGCCGCCAGGCGAGCAGCTCAGCTGCTAGGCAAAGACGACATTGGAGGCGTCGCGAAAGCTTTGCTTTCTGTAGGGAGTTCTGTCAGCCGACGCGATTGTGGAAATTACTTCAAAACATCCTACCCAGAGAACCAGCCGACCTCGACTTGCCGCCAAGAGCGCACTATACCAAGTTACACGTTACTAGTGCAGTATTGATCCCCAAGTGTGGACCCTCCCGGCGGGGTCTATCGCACGCATGGACGGCCTGCGGCGGCGTCATCTTAGAGACCTCCTTGCCGTGACGAGTGCAAGCATTGCTAGGAGTCTACTTGCGCAAGTTAGCAAGACTCGTTTGCATTATCAGAAGTGTTACGGTACATGAGGCCATCTGTCATGTCTTTTTTGGGAGTCGCCTCATTGCAATTAAAAAAAGCCGGCTGAGTCGCTTTACTTAGTTGTCATCTTCTCAGTCTTCCGACTAAACCTATAGATCTAGATCGAAACTCTTTTTGAATAATTTTTTTTGATGTAGCGGAGTACAGCAGAGTGTACTCTGCTGTACTTCGCTGTCTCGGCGGAGTACCCCCTTGGCCTGCCACTGTTTTGCTTAGCCATTAAGGGTCGATTTGTTCGACAAAACTGATCGATTTCATCTAGTCTTCCCTAAACCTTTGGTATTTAGACAATGGTGTAATTGGGGGAGAAGCATTAGTGGTGCAAAGAGACATCAAAAGGGTTATTGACTGCGGCCTGCAGAGTGAGGTTGAGCACAAGTGCGAACTCATTTATAGGGGTCAGCCGAATCTATCTGCCTTTGAGGCACTTCTCCCGGGTTACAAACTCATCAAGGCAGCACAAATGATGTTTTTAGGGTCCCTCTCGTGGGATCGGCAGCCATTCGTCCGGAACTCGCAGGTGAGATTGAGCCTTCGCTCCCGTTTGAACGGGCTAAACCTGCTCAGTCTTCACAGCGCCTATCATCTAATAAACTATTCCCTAGGTTCTGCAAGGATCATTGACATCATCCGCAGCACAGATGTCGAAGCCAACCAGGATCTGCTGCAAGACTTGTACAAAAGCCTAAAAACCAGCATTAAGGACCCCTTTTATCTAAATTGGGTCAACAGCAACTAGGTTCAAGCTACCCTCCTTCTTAGACTTAGAGGTCTTGAAACTCGCTTTACAGCAGACCTGGCATCTAGCTGCCACGTTGCGTCGGTACATGCCTTAGAGAGCACTGTCTGGCATATCATCCCGCCCGTAGCCCTGCAGGCTTACAGGGCGTAAAAGAGCTTGCTGAAAGAAGATTCTAGGGCCTCGTTGGCCTGGTTCCTGAAGCAAACGAACACATACAGGAGTCCTACGACTACCTTATTTTCTCGAAATATCAGCGTTTACTTTGTCATGTACTAACCACGGCAGACACAGCCCGACTCCATGCAGTCGTCCAAAAGGGAGCTTGCAAGTGGCTTTAAACCATCCCCTCCCCAAACGGTGGCACTTTACTTGACTACGAAAGCTCTCGTTTGTACATCGGTTTGAAGTTGGGGGCACGGCTAACTGAGGAGCACAGGTGTCAGTCGGACCACAGCTGGACATCTGAGAGACGCGCAAGCTCCCCTGCAGTAGAATCGAAGGTATATATATATATATACACCCCACCCGAACAGTAGTCCGGCAAGCTTGAACAGCGCTTTTTTTATAAGCGTAATTATTCGTTTTATTCAAGGGGGTAACCTATAAACATATTCGTTTTTAACTTTACGGGATAAATAGTATATTCGGCGGCCTATCTTATGCGCGTTGGTTACAGTTTTCAACCTGATATAACGTCGCAATACAACCCGGTAAGAAATAATGATAATGCTGCAAAAACAGGATATTTCGTACAGATAACACAGGCGTTCTAGGAAGCAACACAAGAATTTCCTGCTTATAGAAAATCCTAGGAGCAGATAATTACGTTCAGTTTGTCTGCAAAAGGTTATTGATTATATTATTATTACATTATGGATTCCCGTTTTATGGCTTAATAAACTCGCTCGATTGGCCCATTATCTAGCTGACATGGGATTAAAAATAAATATTTTAAAAAATTAAGGCGGTGAAGTTTCGTGGAGCTGGTCGTTGTGACGACGTTCGGCCGTATTCCACTCCACTGAAATACGTAAAGCGCTTTGCTTACTTTGACTATTGAATTTTCCATATAGAATTTTCTATATAGAGTTTTTTAACTAAAAACGCTTTAAACATCAACCCGCAACATATTGTTTTAACCCTTGGCTTACACGGCTCTCTTAGTCTTGCAGGGAACGCAGCTTACACGGAAGGTGTATCTATCGATGGTCAGTCCGAATGATCAACGCGAATTGTGACTTGAAAATACAGCAGCGATATTAGAAACCGTGGAACAGAATGTTCTCCGCTCCGCGTTAACATTTGCGATGCTTTTGCGTTACCTTATTGTATCCATCGTGGTTGCTCATTTGCTTGCAGGCAGCCTTTTTGTCTGATAGCTTCTATCAGTGTTTCGCTTTGACACTTGACTTTTTAGGAATTCTCTAGGGCAAATTTTCGTCGCGTAGCGAGTTTTCAGCTCGAAAGCAACAATTCTACCCTAAAGCATCTCTTGTCTAAATTGCTAAAGTCTATTCCCAATCCAAATCAGAAGTGGCTTGCGTTTGAAGTCGTTTTTGCTTATTCATTATTATTTTGAGTCTGAGGTGGCCAGATTGAGTCCTAACAATATGTTAACTTGTACTCAGTCCTCATCAGAATCCTATATTTCTTTGAGGTGCTGGAACCTTTCGGCATCATATTATCAGTTTTACCATACATTTGTGCGTGGGTTCAAAACTGAAAACCATCATTTAGTTGATGAATTATTTGCTGGTTGGACGATGAATGTGACCCGGGTTATAGATATGGCAAACGCTTACTATCTGGTTATCTGACACTTTAAGCGTTATAAATAAAGTAGAAGTGCTGGAATAGATTATTGTACTGATTGAGTTTTTACTAAGCTAAGTATTAGGTGCATGGGCATCGGTGAATCGGCAAGTCAACTACAAAAAACGCGTTAAAGTTATTGATACCCTACACGTAACTATTGAAAGAGAAATTGACTTTTTTTTCTAGATTTAGTTGGGACCGCAGAATTTCTGGAGTTTGTTTAGTAAATGGATTCTACATTATCTCCACGCGAGCATTTTGACCTGCCAAAAATCCAAAGATTCTAGTATTTTCCTCTCTAGCAACACTGTCATTTTTAGGGAGAGCGCCAATAAGAACACCATCGCCATAAGCGGCATCAATGACATCAGCGCGACATGTTTTAGTTTAGCTGGCATTTCTTTTTTCTTTGGCCCAATGCCACGAAGTTAAACTCAGTAACAGCGTTGATTAGCGGGTCAACTGCCAGATGCCTATGCTTCTAGTTGCTACTTAAGCTTATGTCTGAGAAATGAGTCAAGACCGTATTATGATCTGTTTTGAGAACCCAATTGTGCATACAATTGGGTTCTCAAAACAGATCATAATACGGTCTCCCACGGTTTCGATGTAATGCCAAAGTAATACCGAGCCTGGGGGGGTGGGGAGGAATCCGGGTTTAGTGGGTTTGCGAGTCTCACACTAGTCACGCAGGCTGCTAGTGGCGCATGTGCATCATGCATTACCGAAACCTCCCAGAACAAAAAAAAAAAAAAAAAAAAAAATTGTGCATACAACGTTTATGAAATATACTTATGTTTGCGAAATGAGGTTGATTTTACTCATAACTGTGCATATCTCCCAGACACTTCTTGAGCGTTCAAGAAATAAGGACGCATACAAATATTACAATTTATTCTACATAACGCATGTACTTAAACCAACTGCTTGCTTGCAATGTACTAGAACAAATATATTTTTTGGTGAAAAATGAGGAGGCCGAGGTCAATATTTCACACGATAAGTTGGGTCCTTTTCAGGTTAACCATTGATAGCTTGCAGAATATGTTCGTTCTTTTCTGGCCTTTTTGTAACCCTTATCGAGCCACTGACTCCGTCTGAAATAGAGAGAAAAATGAAGTAGACATTTTCCTAAATTTGAAAACTTAGGCGCAAACAATACAAAACAGCACGAACAATACACTAAAGAAAACATTGCAATTCTCCACAAAGCTACACCGACTAACTAGGCCAAAGTTTATATGGACAGGCCAGTGATAGAGTATATTGACAAAAAAACGGTTGATGCACGCAGTCTGACGCATAAAAGTAAAGTTTGCGTTACTCTTAGACGTTCAAAGGTTGCCAAAACCTTAGTGTCAGAACACATGCAAACGGTACTTTCGAATGAAAAAGGTACCACTAGTAGACAATGACACGTTATCTTGCCGGTGGCTCCTAAAAACCGTAAGGCTTCAACCGTAGGTCGAAAATATTTAACGAACTAGTCAATAAGCCTGAGGAGCTTACACTACGCGTTGTTCCTTACCGGATAACGTTTGTGAAAACGTACGTGCAGCACAATAAGCGTAATGATGGCGCACGCTCCCGAGAAGTAGATCAATGGCAGAACCATGATCCAAAACGGTGTGTTTTTATCGGAGGGTTCGTTCCGTGCACTGGTGCTATCGTGTAATGGTGGCGATGCCTATATGCGCATGCAAGACAAAACAACATTGCAACAATCGTTATAGTGCAAGTTTGCTTCTCTTGTCACCGGCTACGGGCAGGTGAGGTACTGTGCCTACGTAACAATATCGTATATCTTGCATTTCACGCAATCCGCAGTCAATAAAAGATTACACCTGTTTTATGAATACTGCCTTCCGAAAATGTGTGCATTGGGACTATTACTCCTCGTATCTCGTAAAGAGCAGGTTGGAACCACCTCAGCAGCGTGCTCCGGACCGTCGTCGCGTTCCCGCGTTGGACGTTGAGGCCGAGGCGTTGTCTCAGGAAAGACGCGGATCTCCTGTCTCCGGTTGCGAGGTGTAGCTGCTCACCGTCTTGTGGAGGAGTTTACGAATGATGTTGCCCGGACCGCTCAGGGTTTCAAAACGCTAGCAATTGGAACTTATGTGAATAATCTATTGAGGCATATTTCGCAAGCTCTCTTGTCTCGGCTGGATTACCAGCGCGGCCTGCGCCGAGACTACCCCGCCACCGACCATTAAAGCTGCTAATAAATCGATGACTGTGGCGTCCCAGAAAACATACCTGCTCTTTCTAAAGGAGGTAAGAGCCATCCTATACAGGCGCTTGCCATCATCAGCGGATAGGCCCTGGGGCTCTCGAATGCAAGAGAATCCACATCACCGAGGCGCATAGCCAAACGTATCGTTGATACCGGCATGCCTGGCGCGATGCACGATAACCCATGATAGGCAAATTTGTCATCAGATTGGCTACATTCATGGTGACGGAGGGGACCCGCTCGAATGCCAGCCGAAAAACCGCTGCTTTGAGGGATCCGGAAGCTGTTGCTCTGTCCGCAGTCTGTTCCCTCCAAATAAGAATGCGCTCGAGTCATAAGGGTTATATGAAGCGCCACTGCAAACTGTATTTAGCTCCTCATAGAAACGTCTCTTGAGTTCCTTGTACTGATCAATGTTGGCCTTGTCCAACAGAGCGGTTGACTGACAGATGACGTTGTTCTCGGATTAAAAAAGAAAGAAGTCTAACGCTGATCCAGCGGAGAGAAGCGGATCTGATATCTCCAGGCTCCCCCTCGAGATCGGTAGTTGCGCCTTTCTGAGCGAAAGGCGCCACCAATGGATTAAAAAGAGATTCGAAGGTATTGAATAGATGCAGGTCGTCCAACCGCCTTGTTAGATCGGCTCCGCGGAGAAGGTGGGTGAACCTGGTAGCGGAGAAAGAAGATCGAAAGACAAGATGGCGGGGTAAGCACCAAGCAATGTTTGCATCGTCTCTCAGCACGTCATCATTCAAGTGCCAAATGTTTCAGTAAGCTGTTGAGGGAGTCAGCTAGTTTTTAATGCTCAGACAAAACTAGCCGGGGCCAAAGGATCGACCTGTTGCAGTCCTATGGTCGAATCTATGAGATCATCTGGGAGGATTAAGTAAAAAGCGTTACGGTGTGTTAAGTGTACTTGGTTAACGTAGTGCGTACGCTGCGGCAGTGTATCGCGACCGCCTTTAAGAGGTGATTCTGTCTTACAAAATTCCTAAAATCCAGTTTCGCGAGGTCCCCAAGAAACGTGCGCGAATCGACCCCTCCCCCCTCTCACACGAGTCTCAGCAAAGCCAGGCCCGTCGCCCTGCAAATCCTGTTACTAGTCCAATAACAGGGGAGGCAGCGTGGCCTAGAAGACTAGTGCGCAAGTCATGGTTGTCATCTACCGGGGTGTCGCCGGTTCGATTTTTGATCGAATTTTCGTTGAGCGATTCTTATTGAAAATAGATGATGAACTATACCGCTAAGAGTCAGCGGCATTGGTATTGGTATAGGTATAGGTATAAATATTGGTATTGATATTGATATTGATATTGATATTGGTATTGGTATTAGTATTGTTATTGTTATTAGTATTAGTATTGTTATTATTTAGGAGTTAGGAGAAGACAAGGAGTACACGTTCACACCTCACAATTGTAATAATAATAATAATAATAATAATAATAATAATAATAATAATAATAATAATAATAATTATTATTATTATTATTATTATTATTATTATAAAAAAGGTCCTAAAATTCAGAAAGATATAGAAGAGAAATCTTGGAATACAAAAAGGAACAGACGAACAAGAGCAGTGAATCAAAGAAGAACAAAACAACTCCGCAGGAATACTTCGGCAAAAAAGCCCACTTTGCAGAAAAACACGGACATGGGATTAGGAACGATCTCAGCTAACCCGAAAACACCTGGTGGAATAGGACGGGGGCAAGTCGGCTAAAAAGGGCACGAGTTGAAGGTAAGACCCAACTAAAAGCAACCTCGAAACGGGACACAGACTATGAAGCTATAAAGAGCATTCTGGACGTCGCCAGGCAGGTTAAAACAATGAACAAGGAAAGCCCTACAGAGAGCAAGAGGCATTGAAGGAAAAATCACAAATTTCTCTTTTCAAAAAGAGACTGGTGGCGTAAAAATGGCTGGCGCTGGTTTGGCTGCAAAACACCCTGAAAACGACGACGGTAAGGAAGGCCCTAAGAAGTACGCAGATAACAGCGGCGCTTAAGCTTTTACGGGCCTACTGGCCTGTGGCTCAATAGTAAACGAGAAAGAAAGGATGTGGGAAGAAGGGCTTGAGTCCAACAAAAGCAGAGAGAGAAGCAACGATAAAATCGTGACAAGAATGGGATGTCATTCCTATAGGCTCACCGGGTCATTCACTTCGCTAGAATAGTGGATAGACTCCCCGCGGCGTAAATGAACTTTTCCTTACCCAGTGACTCACTGGCCACGGTGAATTTGAAAGCTATCTCTTTCGTGTAGGCAAAGCTTTCTCGGAAACCTGCATGCTCTGAAAACTGTGTGGACGGCATCAACGCTGACCGAGCACACTCTCCTGGTATGCAGGGGATTAGAACAAGCTAGAACAACCGCCATAGCGCTCTAAGATTGAAATGGGCTACAGACGAAGAAAAGCAGTCACCAAACCCGCTAAAAAGTAACATGAGGATGTTTGTCGAGTATATATGCAGCACAGCATCGACATGGAAGCTGCGTAAGGAAATTGCAACTGCAATGATGAAAAAGAAAGCCTAGCCCGCAGGTTCAAAAGAGAACGGCTACCGCTTACGACAGCAATTAATACCGTCACTTGTAATCAAAATATTCATTATGAAAGATAATTTTTGCATGCCAATATCTGCCGTTTTTAAGTTATATATGTAAAAGATTTACAAGTATCAAAAAATTTGCTTCTGCGACCTTTTGACGTTTCTACTTAAAGTCACTGAAGATGATCTATTGGGAATCCAAAAAACAGCCAGTTGCTGAGTTGTTCTCAAACGGTGCAGACGTGTTCGCGTGTGGCTCTCGGAAAGTACCGCTAAATTCTAGAATTTTGCGTGTAAATCCATGTGCATCAGTGAGCATAACATCGTTGAGACCATCGAAGTCGATTAGCGTAAACATCTGTAGTGTGCCTCGGAACTAATTCATTAGAAGCAGTGTCGACTTGAATATGCATCAACATCACTCACCTCTACCTGCATCATCTTCACTTCTCACCACTACCTTCGTAGCTTTATTACTATCTCGTATCCAGCTTACGAGATATACTCCCTACTATCATACCTTAATTATTGCCAGCTTCGTGATTACGAGCATCCCTACATCCACCGTTAACCTCATTGAAACCACCCCATCCGTCATCATTATCAGCATCATCGTGTGTTACAGGCCTTATTATACTCACCATCAGCAGCATCATCATCTTATTCTCTCTTCACACAGTGAAGGGAAGAATATCTGGTGTGCATTCATCTATATCGGAGGCTACAATATCGGCTGCATTGGAGTTTCTACACCGATATGCAGAAGGTGTGGTTGTACGAAGCACCTGAGGAAGAATTGCAAGGCTAAAGCTCGATGCTGTCTGTGTTTTAGCGAACATGAAGCCACATGGGGCTCATGTCCACATAGGCTGAAGCGTATGGAACGGTTACAAAAATCGTCCCGAAATAGCATTATCAAGCGCTCAGATGCCCCGCTGGTACCACTCTGCACGCCTGTGGGGCACATACGGGCTTCTGACAACTTCTCAAGGCGCACTTGGTCCTCAGTAGTAAGAAACGGAGTCAAGATAAACGAAGGCAGCGCTCAAACCTCAACGACTTGAACCAAAACGGGACCCAGCAGCAACAAGTGCCTCACTTGAAATGACCGGACATAAACTGAGTGCCCAGCAAGTGCCGCTACCGAGAGTGGAAGATATAGTGCAACCGGTGATTGCGACGATTACGCCGAGGTTAACGGATATCATCGTGCAGACGGTGGCAAGGGCCATTCAGGAAGCTATTCCGAGCTATTCACATATGCTGCAACAATTCACGACCATGAACGCTGATAGGACCCAACCACACGGGCGAACAGAAGTGCAGATCATGTATTGTCATCTTCATCAAGTTCCAAATCAACCTGAATTCTGAAGACAACAGTTTCAGGCCTGGCTTAATGAACGGTGCAGGGCAGCCAAGCAAGCTAGTAGCCTGACGCGAGAATATGTAGAGACCGTCCCGTTAATGAGGCCGTTGGTAGCGTTGATTAAACGGTTGGTTAAGAAAGCGTATAATGAGGAGAAGATTTAAGTTAGTGATCAGCTGTTGAACCAGCAAGTCGCATCGCTTGCGAGCTCTGTCTAAAGCAAGTCATACCTGTGTAATTGTGGTGTTTTCTTAGCAACGGTGACCAAACACGACAGTGAGCAGTTCCCGGGATATAATGTGCAACACATCATCTCTTTAGTGCTTGAATTACTGCAACCGACATCCAACTACGGCACCTCCACATTACATTGGCGGTAGACTGCTATCAAACGATTGTAATCGATCGATCGAAAATTCGTAATCGATTCAGCGACATCTGTGGTTTAACATTGAACTTGAAAGCCAACATCGTTTCACCCAAGCACTTGTTAAATAGCTTCTTCACAAGCTTTACAACCAATCGCGCTACGACCTGCAACGGCAGCGACGACAGCAACAACGGCAACAGCAACAACAACAACGACGACAACAACAACATCGTCATCAGCATCATCCTACTTGACTGACGCGTGAAGCCGTCAACGACACCTGCCGGCCACTCTGTGCTTTGTTGTTGTATTTCTACCCTCTCTCGCCCCTCCTCCGCAGTCTGCTCTCTAAGCTTGTCGCGCCTATTGAAACGGGATGGAGGCTAACCATTGTACGGTTTGTTCTAAGCCAATTTCCCAAGGGCTGATGCATGTTTCATGTAGCAGTTGTGCGCGAAATGTGCACCTCACCTGTACAGGCGTTCAGCTCAGGGAAGGGGAGAACTGGGTATGCACTCTTTGCAAAGCTGTTGGAGAGTTTAATGACACTGGCTTACTGCCTATTCTACTGGCTATTCAAGCGAGTGTGCGTTCTCACCAGGGAAGGGGATGCCTGCAAGCAGCGCAATGCACCGCCGGCAACACTCGCATCTGCAACAGCGCCGGAAACAATGGAACCGGCGATAAGAAGATCTATAATAATTGGGGATATGCTTCTTAAGGGTTGCAAGAAGCAACTATCGCTACTCAAGAGGTTCAAAGATCTTCATAATTCACTTTGACCATTCAGTAATGATCTCAAGCAGATTTTTACTGACACATTGCAGGCCATGAGTGACACCTCGGACCCGCTACAAGTTGTCATTCATGCAGGGCATGCAGAGTGCATTAAACTAGAAACTGACGAGGCGCTGGCTTTGTACGAAGGCTTCCTAGTTGAGGCGAGAAACAAACACCCTGGGCACTCTCTTGTCCTGGTGTCAACTCCTGTTTACAGCCAAGAGTGTAAGCGTTTCAACAACGGACTTGCCAGCCTTGCTTACAAGTTTAACGTACAGACCAAGTTTTTAGACATAACTAATATACAGGCAGCAACAGGATTATCTCAAGTATTCAGATACGACGAGATTTCGGCGAATAAGATTGCGAACGTTCTAGTGCGATATTAATGTAAATTTGTTGGAGTGAAGAATCCCTTACCGTCCTTGCTGCGCACTTCGAAGAAGACCTCCAACGTCAACAAAGTTGTTCACAAACAATAGACAGCAGTGTCAGCGGCAAGCAACGACGTTAAGAAACTGCCAAACCGCCAGATTCGTAATGGCAAACAAAGTCTTCAGGTGCAGCAACGACAAACTAATAACAGAGAAACCAGAATCAACAGGCAAAACGCTAAAAACAACAACAGCCACTGGCAGCAGCAACGTAAACAGAACATCACTCGGACCAATCGTAATGATAATCAAGAGCGTAACCCGGGTAATTTGTTGGGGTTTCCCCCAGTGATGACCAACCCCTACCTCTCATACAATCCGTTCGCTGCTCTATCCGAGAATTACTGGATGGGCATGGGCCAGTACCCATTCCAACTGCAGCGCCCTCCCGTGCGAGGCAGACGCTGGAAGTAAACATAATGCAGTGGAATATCGAGGGTGCCAAAACAGGTCTAGATCTCCTCCCGCACGCAGAATTATCCGCGTTTGACATTGTTATTTTAACTGAGACATGGTCTACAAAAAGCATAAACGTGAATGGATTTTACACTGCTGAGTGTCTGGCACAACACGCAGCAGGACCAGGAAGACCAAGTGGGGGCGTAGCTGTTTTGTACAATGGCAGATCTGGTGAAGTAACAATTCAGTATAATGATGACAACTGTGTCATTTTAAGTACCGATAAATGTAATGTCGTTGCTATGTACTCAAGTCCCGCGGAGAGAATAATAGATCTGCTCGATAAGCTGTGTCGGTCGCTCGATTCAGTTGATCTACGAAAATCAACTCTACTCTGTGGTGACTTAAACTGCCCAATAGATAAACCCAGCAATAGTAGGTGCAGATCGCTGATCAACACCTTACATGATCGAGGTCTGTGGCTTGTCACCTCTCCGGATGTGCATACATTTGTGGGACCACAGGGTAGATCAACGATCGATATATTTGCAACCAACATGGAAGAGACCTCCGTGACGTATCACGGCGTGCTGTCGCAACTAACATCTTTCGGAGCCAAATCGCATCTTCCGGTTGGACTCAGTGCGCGGATGCCGGCGGAATCTCTAGTTCAACGGAGATTAAAATAGTCGAAGTCGCTAGACATTAATCGTCTTGTTCAATGTTCCCGAGAAATCTTGCCGCCTCCAAAAGAGTTTTCGGTTGATGAGTACCAGTCGAATTGTTTCAGTCATACGACGAAGCGTCTGCGAAAAGCGATTCAGGCGCAGCTTGCCTTGGATGAACACAGAGCTGCGTAAGTTTAAGCATTATGTTGTCCAAGCTTATATTCTATCCCGATTACAAGACATTATGTTGCCGTTATATCAATGGCTCAACAGGGCATACAAACAAATGATCAAGTCAGCCAAAAGGGACTATGCTTTGAATAAAGAAAATCGTCTCATTCTGGAAGCCATGAAACAACCGTATAAATGGATTAAAAGCGAATCCCGGACTGTCGCTTGCCCTATCCCTCTAAGAAGTACTTTGGGCAGATGTACGCAATCGATAATACCATCCCAGAAAACGTTCCTGAGCTTATTTCTGTGTGGAATGAGATGACTATGCAAGCCAGAGGGGGTATCTTGTCTGAGATAACTAAAGATGATGTTATCAACGCCATACTAAATTCCAAATCTCGTAAAGCACCAGGTCCAGATCAAGTGCAAAATGAACACCTGCACCAAGTTATGTTGCTGGTTCCCGCCATACACGCTCTATTCAACAAGATACAAGAATATGCATCCTTGCCCTCGTCTTGGAGGGAAATTATTTTGAGTGTCATACCGAAAGGGAAAGGTAACCCGCTCTCCCCGTCATCTTGGCGTGGTATTGCGAAGAAAAGTGTTGTGTACAAGCTTTTAGCTAGTATATTAACTAAGCGACTGGAGGCGTTTCGCGACGACGTGGATGGCTTGCCGGAAGAGCAGCATGGATTTAGAAGAGGAAAGTCGACGATGACTGCTTGCTCCGTGCTTCTCGGCGAGATTCGGGCAAATCTCTCACAAAAACGGTTACCGCTCTACGCCGTTTTTGTAGACTTTAAATCGGCCTTTGACACAGCGTCGCGAAAACTGATTGTGGCTAAGCTGACATATCTCGGAGTACCGCTCATATTTCTTCAGCTGATTGCCTCAATCCTTCAACAGGGCACAGTTGTCCTCGATGACGGAGTGTCTGAGCACGAGCCTTTGGTTCAAACAACAGGGGTTGCTCAGGGGGACAATCTCAGTCCTCTCCTATTCTCTGTTCTGGTTTCGGATTTACCATCAATAATCACTAAACGACACAAGTTCGTCAAAGTGCTGCTCTATGCCGACGATTTGGTCCTGTTTTCCAGAAGCCGTTTTCACACTCAGCAGGCGCTCGCAACTCTGCAGAAGTATGTGAATGCTAATGGCCTGGTTATAAATGTGAGTAAAACAAAGACTATTAAACTCAGGGGAGGCGGTCGGCTGGCTAGCGATGATGGGCTTCACCTTCAAGGAAACCCTGTCGAGTACGTAAAACATTTCGCCTACCTCGGCGTCGAATTAACAACCACTGGGTTGTGTTCTACGCGACATATCAAAGAAAGAATCCGTAAGGGTTTTATGGCATTTCACAGTATTCAAATACCAGTGCGGCTGTCGTTACAGGCAGCCTTGCAGCTATTTGATATAAAAATAGGCCCCACAGCTGGGTATGGAATACAAGTGATATGGCCGTACCTCAGCGCAGCGAACCTCGCTGGTCTCGACAGACCTAAAGCTGCATTCCTCAAGCGTTCCCTGGGTGTCCACAGAACAAGCCGCAACCGACTTGTCTACCTGGCGGCTGGAACACCTCTCTTCACAGAAACTTTGCAGCGAAGCTTCAACCTGCCTCACACTGAAGCATTTAGGCAGCACATCCAGAATTGGGAGGCGAAACTAGCTGATGTCGATCCAGCCTTCTTTATGACGCCTGCACTCACCTCGGACACGTGGAAGGATCCCAATATGGCAAATCGTCATTTTACCCTTCGATTCGCTATGCATGGTTTTCACCATACAATTTGTGTTCGACCTGGCCACCATGAAGCTGACGAATCATGCACTTGTCAACGTTGTGGCCATCAGTGCACAACGTATCATTTACTTGAATGCTCCAATCCGGTTTCTGTAAACCGTCTAATGTAACAAAATATAATATCTACTATTTGGTCAATAAACTTGAAACATCTCGGAAATAATGAGGAGAAGAAAAAACACTGGAAAAAGATAAAGTGGGTAGCAATAAGGGAGGCTGACGAACGTCCACATACATGGCCGAAACGAAAAGGGAGAAGACAGTGTTCCGTAGAGACGGGTAGGTTAGTCGAACATTTTAGGCGAATATTGGCCGGGTCGGACACAACTCCGAAAGCGCCGCTAGAATATGAAGGCCCGAGACATCAGACATGAAATTTACCCTAATTCTCGCACCTTGCTGGCAAGCCTTATTCAATGAATGTTTAAACAAGGGGCAAATTCCAGAGGGCAGGAGGAAAGCGACTTTAATAGTCATTCCAAAAGGAAAGGGAGTAGAAACTGAACCAGAAGCTTGGAGGGGAATAGCAATAAAAAGCTGCCCGTATAAAATATTCTCGGGAATAATAGTTAGGAGACTGAGGTCATTCTTGGAGGAGCGGGAGGTAATACGGGAGGAGCAGCATGGATTTAGGAAAGGAAAATCAACTCACTCAGCAACTGCTAGGGGCAATCTGGAAAACGCTGTCTGGGCCGAGAAGTTGTATATATGCTGTGTTTGTAGATTTAAAGGCAGCGTTTGACATAGCACCAAGGGATAAAATAGTTGACGAGCTGGCAAAATCGGGAGTGCCGGGAGCAGTTCTGAGGTTACTTATTAATATGTTTAAACAGAACACGGTGCTGATTGATAACGGGGTCGGTATTCCGGGGGAGGTGGCTCAAACCACAGGCGTCGCACAGGGCGATGGACTGAGCCCATTGCTGTTTTCTGTACTTTTGGGTGGACTACCAGAGTGGATAAGAGCGGGCTGGACCCAAGAGTGGGCCAGAATCTTACTGTACGCTGATGATGTGGTCATCTTTAGTGGCAGCCTTTTCAGGGTGAAACAAGCCATGAATCGACTAGTTACATTCATGGATGAGAAGGGCTTGAAGGTTAACTGGAAAAAGACAGTAGCTATGAAATTCCGAAGGGGCGGCCGTATGGCCAGATGTGACGTGATCCAAGTCAGGGAAACAGCAATTAAATTTGTAAACAAATTTACATACTTAGGCATAACCTTATCAATAGGCGGTAGCAGTTTTTGATCACACATCCAGGAGAGGGTCAGGAAGGCTACCATCGCAGCTGCGGCAATTAAATGGCCACATTTGCTTTCAGTTCATGCAGCAATTGCTCTTTTCGGGATACAGATAGCACACACAGCACACAGATAGCACACATACGGCATTCCACTAATATGGGATAAGTTGGGAGTTGGCAAATTGCGTTTAATTGATGGGGTGAGGTTTTTCTTTTTAAAGAGGGTTTTTGCGCTTTCGAATACATGCCGGAATAGAATTGTTTACGTCTTGGAGGGTGACCCGCTGCTGACGGAAAAACTACAAAAACGATTTAATCTGAAAAATACGTGCGCCTTTGAAGTTTATATGCTGGGAAACCAAAACTAGTAAGGTGGACATAGGTGTTTATGGAACAGCAGCAATGACGAGCACTGAATAGCGGGGTAAAAGATCGACATCTAACGACGGGCTTTGCAGCTCACGGATTTCATCACGTTCTGTGCAACGTGGAGGGTTTTCATGAACCACAGGATGGATGTCAATGCAAACAATGCTGGAGCAAATGTGATCGATACCACGCCGCGGTATGCCCGGCGGTTAGGTCTATAGCAGAACTAGCAAAACGCTAGATTGTTGGCGTCTCGAAACATTTTGATGTAAAACAAACACATTTACCCAGTTTGGGTGTTAATAAAACAAATAAAAAACAGCCATTACCTTCGCGACTGGCAACTTTGCTTTTTTCGCGTAATAGAATGCAGAATGTCGCTTTGTATTGATGATCATTTTAACTGACTTGTGGCGCAATCTCCTAACAATTGTGGTAATTCGTTGAACAACCTAGCTATGTACCAACAAACACCCGCCGGGTGTAAAAAGTTTATTGCGACTGTACAACGCAATATCTTCAGCAACGGTAATTATGCTATAGGAGGGGGATCTTAAGATCGAAAAGACCTTAAGAGAATCAGCATTGGCAAATTTATGCCGACTGTATCGCGAGCAGATTTTATAGCTGATGGGACAGGGTGGGGAGGGGGGGGGGGTAAACAGAAAATTAGTTAAGATTGTCACCCTCTATCCGTTCGGTTGCATAACTAAATTGTACTGACAGACCACGTCGTTGAGGATTATATGATTTGGCCGGACGATGCATCCGAACAGATGACGTAGCCTGGAGTGTGGCCAGGTGTTCTTAGCAAAATCGTTCGAGGCGGTGCCAAAGGCAGCTTTTAATCTATGACGATGCGGCGGCGTAGTACACTAGTCATGAACGTCATCTAGCCGGACGTCGTCATTGGTAAATAACTTTTCTCTAAGCGATTCTAATTGAAAATAGATAATAAGCCAGACCGCTGGGAGTCAGCGGCCATGTTGTCACAAGAATTGCTGGGGAAATCCTAGATATCTGTGTCCTGTTTAGAATTAAGAACGATTGCCTTAAAAGAAAAGTTAAAAAATCTATGAGAGCTGCGTACAGAACCACTCTGTCTTCTTCGGCACGTCGAGAATCGATTTAGTTTCTATATGGAGCTCCGTGCATGCTGTGCGGACTGATTTTTCATTATAAAAGCCATGCCGCGGTAGTATGGCGCTATTTACCTCTAGAATATATATATATATATATATATATATATAAAGATGTGAGTATAGGCAAGCATATTGCAGATTATTGCTTCTATACTCGTTCTTGGTGATGCTACGCCGAAAACTGGTTATTGGTTATTGTTGGTGTTGCTTTGCCTTTTGGAATAACTTTATCTGGGTTTCTAGTATCCGGCTTTCACTAAGACGGCGATTAAAGAAATATGTGAAGATTGGCCACTATCAACACTTGTTTCAGGAGTGGCAGGGTGCATCATCCTCTAGTATTAGTGACTGTTTTGTGCATAGCTGTTTGATGCGTTTCTTTGTGGTCTTTTCGCGTGGATCGCTTGATCGCTTTTTCTACCTTTCTACCCTGTTGCGTCATTGCTACGCTCGCCCACCACTCTTCCCAAAGCACTTGTTGTTGTTGTTGTGCTGCAATTTTATCTACACGTTTTTCGAAAGTATTCCGCAATGGGTGAGGGAAACACAAATAGGGGCAGCAATAGCTCTGTCGCCGCCGGCTACAATCAGCGTGATCACCATCACCGCCGGCCGACAACGACAATTGCAACAACAACAACGGCGACGACGACGAGGGCAGCAGCAACAACAACAACAACAACAACAATAGAAATGGCGGCCTCAATGGGGCAACTGCTGTTACCAATAATACCAGCATCGTTGAGGAGCATCCTTCCAGCTGAAGATCAACCAACTAATTTTGCGTGAGCCTAATAATGAGATAGCGCCGCCGTTACTTCAACAATCTTGGGACGAAGGTTGATTAACGAGTCGACGTCATCGGGAAGTCGGTGTCGTTGCTCGAGCAGAGAGAAAGTGTGTGCAAAGAAAAAGAAGAAAATAAGCGCTTGTTTGCCAAGTCGTTCATCGGCCAAAGTCGAATCCGTGTACTCAATCGCTCGTCCGTGGTATCAAGAAGGAAGAAAGCAAAACGTGTGGCTTTTTGAGAAGCAAAGTAGTGGACGTCCTTAAATCTTTTCTACTCTCTCTCTCTTGTTAACACCAGGGTCAGCAATGCCAATTTATCGAATTGGCAGCGCCCGGCCTGAGGGACTGTGTCGATCGGTGGCTGTTTGCGCTTCTCTGACCGCAAACTTAGAGAAGAAGCTTAGTGCAAAATCTGCGGAGCGTTATAAGAACACCCGGCAGAAGAGTCCCTATGTTACACATTTCGCCGATGAACGACAGCAAAAACAACAACATCACTTCATATAGAAACAATGGCCACAATCGCAGCACCCGCATAAACAACGAGAACAATGAAGATTGTGTGGATTGACGCCGTCGCGATTACTAGACTCGTTAAGAGGCTTGATTACCCGAACTGTGTTTGCCTATCTGAATCGTGGCTTCGGCACCCACGCGTCTATATGAAATTGAGGGTTACAGGCGTTTCGCTTCCTTGCGTGTTTCTAGGGATGACGGTGGTGTTGTTGTATATGTTTCCGATTTTATTGATGTACGTGATGTCAATACTTTTTCTTCTTCAGATGACGCTATTCAGGCAGTACATGTGGTGGCTTGTCGGCGCGGGCGGACACAACGTCTTACTGGTGTTTGCTTATGCGAATATGTTTACGCGAAACCGAACAAGATGGCTTAGTGGCAAAGCCTTTGCCTTGCATTCGGGAGGACTGGGTTTGAAACCCAGACCGACCACTCTTAAATTGGTTTGCGTGGTTTTCACTTTATACAAGGTAAATGCCGGGGTGAAATAAAAATTAGCCATGACACGAAAAAGTCGTACACGGACAATAGCCAAACGGAAAATCTTAAAAATATATATATATATATATATATTCATTTTCAGACTAAACATCTCATATATACGCTTGGTGAGCTGGTAGGCCCACCTGATGGTGATCTCAGAGTTGTTGTGGGCGACACTAACTATATGTTCCGCTATCTATTCCGACCTGGAAAACATTTTGCGATTATTGGCGATCTCAGTTGCAGGTCTTCCCTCCCTCTCCTTGTGGCAGCTTGCACGACTATCTAACTTTCCTTTCAAACGTCTCTTTCCAACTTCAACATAATTCGCCAACTACTGTAATTCAAGTAATTAACAAGTGCATAACCGACCTGAAAGGCGCAGCCACTAAAGTACATTTCAAAGTAATCAAAAATAGTGTTTTCTTCCTCGCGTTTGTCATTGCTTATATAATTATCTTATCTACCGATACTAGAACATTTTTACGCTGTTTCAAGAGGGCCTGTGCAAGTGATCTTTATAAGGAGAGGAGATCCCTCCAAGAGGCTAGCAGGTACCGGCCATTCAGCTTGACTCAATTTCTTGCGAAGACATTCGAACGGTGTGTATTAAGCCACACTTTGACACACGTCCACTCTCTTAATTTTCTTTCGCTAAGACATTTTGGTTTTCGTGCGAAAGGAGCTGGCAAGACCGTTAAAGATTGATTTTGAAATTTTGATCTTGATCCTTCGATCCCTAAGCTTTAATGATAGCAATTGTTTTTGGTTTTGGTCGTACCTTCAGGATCGAGTAATTACCGTCACTGGCCAATCGGCCTTATCCAGTTAGTTCTCTATGCGCCTTAGTATACTTCAGGGATCTGTAACGGGGCCTTTCCTGTTTATACTTTATATTAATACAGCTTTACGGTGTCTATATAGGTTCTCCAGTATACGTGCAGTTGCTTATGCTCATGACTGCATTCTGCTTGTCCCTTTATCTAAAGGTAACCTGCGGGCTGGTTTTGATATGGCGAACGGAGCCCAATGCTTCGTTCGCCGTAATGCTTTTTGCAACTTTTTGGTGAGTATCAACGCCACAAACGCCCAGGTTGCACTTTTCTAGACGACCTACTCTTCCATGAGCCTCTACAGGGGCGACTTAATTAATGGGTGGTACCCTACTAGAGCTGTCCTCAAATGTCACCTGCCTGGGTTTAGTCTTTAATGAGCGTATGACATGGAACAGCCACGCTAACATAATTCAACATAAATTTGCATCTGCTGTTGCTGCGTTCGCCCATCTCCGATTTCCTAGGTTTCAACTCTATTCTCGTTCTGGTTTATAAGGCGCTAGAACAGCCTCATCTCTGCTACTGTAGCGTGATCTAAAGTGGGACTTATTAAAGTGTCATTGTACTACTCCAGTCTCTGCAAAACAAAGCTTTCCGTGCTAAATTTGGTCTGCGGCCTAGAGAATCAATCGACTTCCTACTTAAATAGCACGACTTCTTTAATGTGAAACAACTGACATGTTTTTGATCCGCCATTTTCGTTTACAAAATCATCAACATTTTTATAGAGGCTGGCGACCTTTTCCAGATCATACCCTCTATTACTGCACCATACTCCCCTGCAAAGGACGTTCGCGCGACGACGCACACAATAGGCAACCAAAAAGTCGCCTGTTTTGGAGGGAGTATGGTGTAAATCGCCAGTACTTCTCCGTCAACACGCTTTCTTGATAATGGAACTAGTTATCACTCATTTAATATTTGGAATATAATTCCTCCCGCCATTGCCGCCATTCTCGATCATTTGACCTTTAATAAACCTTAAAAATGTTGTTTCTTCCTTGTTGTTTTCTTTTTTCTTTCGTCGGCATTCCCTCTCTGTTACCGACATTAATCTTACTGCATTACCATTTCATTTACGTACATAGTTTGCATTTTTTGACATTGATTTGTCATTTTCCTGAAAATCGTTGCTATTTAATTAAATACATTACTTCAAACTCTATTAATAATAATATATTAATTAATTCTTCTTATATACCTTTCGATGCAACGAGCACATGATTTTCGATCTAGCCCCTGAGCAACCTTCCCAGTACAGAGGCTGTAGCTCTCGAGTTTGTTTGCAAGTATTCATGAAAAAAGCTATGTGGTTCAAAAATTTATTCATTCCATAGAGGTAGGCTAGATGAGGTATACGTATACATATGTTTGTAAATGTTTCAATTTTTCAATTCAATTCAAGTGCTCTTTTATTATATTCAAAGGGTTGACAATTATGTACATAGTTATTCACAAAAGTCCTGTTTTCATTATATACATTGTGCAATAATAGAAGTATAGAGAACAATTTACTAGATAATAGCATGAAATAGTACCATTGCGTAACATATGCGGTAACACAGAATAAGAATATATGACTAGTTCATGGTTCTCCACATTCTCGCCAAACGCCACGAAAACATAATATTAATTCGGTCAGAACGTGCAATTTCAATTTGTTGCCAATGTTTAATTAAGCTCAAGCTGTTCGTAATAAAGTCGCAAATTTGCTTACACGGGATTTCGTTGAAGAGCGCACATCAATCAAAAGACACGCCGCAATAAGGAAAGTCATGAAGAAAAATACGCAGGCAATCGTGGCTGACCACCTTCTCGATACTGATGACTCAGAAAGCACCGTTATAAGAAGATTGCGATCTTCGGGGAGACGGCTCTGCAATTAGGATACGAACAATTATACAACAACTAGAACAGTTAACTTAGAGCTAACAGCTAAACTAATGATTTCAGATTCCCGCCTTCCGTTGCGGTTATAGCCCTTGCTATAGTTATTATCATTGAGTTAGTGCGAACTAACGGTTCCGATTGTTTTAAAGAATACTTACAAAAATGTATCTCTGTCTGGAATGCAATTCATAATGAGTTAGTGACTAAGTTCACCCTAATCGCTAGATATGCAGTGCATATCTGTAAGCCTTACAGCAGAAGCTACGCTTGCATTCGTTTACATACTAAGGTGAACGCGCATGGATGGCCACGGCTCGTGTGAAGGATGCTCATTCTGTAGCCTAGAAGCAGCCCCAACTACGTGCTTATGCTGCGTATGAATCTATTTGAACAAGCGTGCCGTATAGTGGTCGGATTAATCGGGTCTACGTCGCCATAACACAAGAGAAACTGCCGTGGACATATGTTGAAATGTGTTTTCTTCTAATATTATAGGGGCGGAAGTGTTTTATTCACGCGTAACAGTGAAATTACGAATAGGTATTAGACTGATGTGGTATTCGGGGCATCGCGAACATTTACGAAATATGCGATTACATTAACATATTGACAGTAGTTAGCAGAAAAAAAAGTTTTGTAAGTACTATTACTTTTAATTTCGCCATCGACAAGATCGTGAAACAGCAGGTCAATTACGCTGCTTTCATTGTAACTTACACACATGTGACCTCTGCGTGCATTTGCACATCAAAGACCAAAGTAACCTATCATTACGGACATTCAAATTTCCACCGACGATGGTTGACATTGAAAAACCGAATTTTGGTGCACCAGATATTACTGTGTCAGCAACCTCTGCAGACTGATGATTTGGGGGAGGTTCAAGACTAATATAGTCACTCTCACAGTGGAGAGGTCTACGCATAGATCGTTCTTTTTTTTTAAACTGGCATCGGCAAAGTGCGAAATTTACCACTGTCTATATTACGTAGAACTGCCAATCGGTAGAATTCCGCATATTATTTGCTCTTGCTGCAATTTGCGTAGTCGCCATCACCCAGTACCACACAGAAAACGGCATCAACACCCTACGTTCGCATTTTAAATATCAACTCTACAGACATATTCCGGCCGACGAATTAGGCGCATATGCTTACAGCTGATGGTTTTGCCACCAGCCGTGCTGTTCTTAGCACACTGAACGTGCCTGACCCAGCAAACGCTTCGAGATTACCCACTTCATCAGCTGCGCATACAAAGATTTGTTTTGCCTCTCCTCCTCCATTAGACGGTGCCGACAGTGGTGTCGTCCTCGTCTTGCCTACCCCCTGAGATAGTCACCGTTGGCTATATTGTAACCGCTGTCGCTGCTTAAACGCCCCTCGGAAAGCTTGTGGTGCTCAGGTTAAAGCAAGAAAGAGTTGTAGATGTTGACGACGTATAGAAATCTGTTCGATGACATGTCTTAGAATAAAGCATTTAAGTCTCTAAGTCGCAGACAATTCAAGGTATGGCACCGCAGTCCCGATGGCCCACTGCTATGTCATCCGCATACATGATGACAGCGTTTCTATACTCCCTTCGCATATAGCGGGATGGATCTGCGACGATGGAATTGCCGGGGTTCCCATAAGGGGTCTCCATGTTCTGACTTATTCCGGTACCATATTCCACCATATCCCGGTAGAGACTTAAATCGTTTACGCTATCGCCGTTTTTGGCCTTAAATAGCAGATTAGACCTGGCCTCATGCTATGCCTGGGAAAAATGTCCTCTGCTGAATAGGTAGTTTAACAGATTACACAGCTTTTCTGTTAAAACATCAGACGCCACAATCCAATGTTCGTAGTCACGTTATCAGAACCACTACCCCTATTCATAATGATTATAGCGCCTAGCGCCTATATACCAGCTACATTTAATAGCTGTTGGTGGCAATGGTGTTACGGTACATTGACTTTAAAACTGTGAGCTTGATCGGTGCATTCGTAAACCAAGCCAGCGATTGGGCCGGATGATTGCGACCTGCTAATGACTAGTGGATTAGGTAATAATTCCATAGTTAGGTGAAACAATGTTTCTATCCCAAAGAGCAGTAGTACCCGTATAAAGGCTTCCTTATTTGACGGTCGTAGAAAAAAATAGAAAAAAAACCTAATAGAAAACGCCTTTATTTACCGATTAATTAGGATGCGATGAGGCTGGTTGAGTTACAGCCAAGCCTACAAACCGACTTTTTAGGCAAATATTTGGTTACACGTCAGATATGTGAATATGAACGTCAATTTTTGCTATTTGTTAAGTTACATCCACTGCTTCGCTTCTACGATTGTTCATTTGCACATTAAAGAAGCAGTCACTAATATCTAAGCTCGTTTGCTGTAGTTGTACCAGTGTGTCATTATTCTTAAAGAAACGTGACAGCAACAGAAGGTTAACAGCAGTCGGCTCGATGATCAGGTGCTCAATTGAAACTCGAGTCATCCCCTCAGATGGCTCCGCCGGATTTCGTTCTCACTTCTGACTCTGACAGTATCAACGGCCTTAAAATGCGGTTACCTCCGGCGTCGAGAGGTCGCTTCGCTTAACAACTGTAATGTTCGTTCTGGGTTGTCTTGCCGAGTTTGTGGCCCCTATTTTTTAAGAAAAAAACAACAGCCTGAGAATCGAGATGAACACCTGTGCAAATTTACGCCTGGCTTGGAAAACTATCAACTACTCTGGCCCTATTCCTGGTGCCCCGCCTATAAGGTGAGTCGCGCGAAAGTTTGTTGCTATGCATTTCTCATTTATGCATTTACCCCTCATTTGCATCTCGTATTCGGACAGAGTTCAAAGCCATTAAATGGAAAGAACGCAATTCTGAATCTGTGTGCGCATCTTTGCGAAGTAGACTCCAAAAAAACAGTAAAAGGCACAATGCCTAATAAAATAAAAATTAACTTTTCTGTTTACTCTTGGTAAAAGCTTAGTTTTGGCGAATGTGTTCTGGATCTATTCGACTTTTAAAGGGCGTATCCTATTCCCTCATAACGGTACATTAGTCGGAAAGGAGACGTACCTCAAAAGCGAGCACAAAACGCTAGCCCATTGTTGGCAATCGTTTTCTCAAAAAGCAAACAGACATGCTCTAAACTCCCCAGCAAACCAAGCCAATTATTTTAGAAGAGCAAGAAAAAAAAATTAAAGTTGCACTTTATATGTATAATATCTGAATGTTTTTCTAATTAGGTATTACCAGTTGGTATACCAGCACTTTCGTTGCTTGAAGCTACGGAGCTTGCATTTCTCAGTAGATATCAAGATGTACGCAGTTTTTAAAAATACGTTTGCCGTTTTCATAAACGCGAACTATTGTTTACGATAATACCAGGTTGCTTACGATACCGTTTAGCATGATTTACGCCGACTGCTTAATATGTTATGACACAATGCATCTACACCATTGTCACCCATTAATATGAATACTTTATAAAATCGTGACTGTTTAGAGTAAACATGGACAGCACTGTTGGAGTAGCTTGTATCAATAGGGATAGCTCATTAGATCAAATAATGGATATGATTCTGACTCAGACGGAGATGTGTGTCAACCAAGTGTTTTGAGATAAATGACTAAAAGTAAATTGAAAACAAGCAGTAGCCTACTAAAGAGCCCACAGATAATAGGATGTGTATTTGATAAATTCCTTGATAATATTCATAAAACCATTACTTTTCTCGACGCTCAAGGTACATATACTGTAAAAACTATCGCGGGCAAACCTATTTAATAGTCCCTGCTGGAATGATGAATAATCCTGGTAGTGAAACAAAAGGTAAAGTAACAAGAGGTTTCTACGATGAAACCTGTTAACAATATGTTTCTTTTAGGAGTACATTGACGGCTTTGTTGAAACCTATGTTTGCGATGAATATACGTGTTGTAATAATACGAACGTACACACGTACCATATACTTATTTTATGCCTAAGGTAAAACCTTTCAAAAATATTTGTCTCATTCCACACAATGCCTGAATTTCAGTTTTATCCAACTTCACGTTAGCTAACTTGGCAACTACGTACCCGTTCTTCCCAAAAGACAGGGTATATTAATAGTGTCATATTTGGGTCCTCCTTTGTTTCTATTAGTTCGAAGTTTATCTGGTAACGCATTCGCATGTCTACCACGTAGCCGGACCTCTGAAACGAGTCACAAAAATAGACAAAATAAGACACAATTTAAGTAATGCTCCTTGTTTTCTACGGCAAGACTGACTACCTCTGCATATGAAAGCTTTTTCTGTGTGATAAATTACCCTAGATCTAATTGAATTACGTTACGGCATTAGAAGCATCTAGACCTTTTTATCGTTAGGACCTCAGATGTCATTGGATCGTTCACCTGCTACTAGAAGCACTTCGGGCTTGTTAAACAGGTATATGGCATATTTAGTTGCGGATAGCTAATTAATCCGTGTGATATTTACTGGTGGCATTCCATATAAAATTGAGTTATTTCCATGTGGGTTTGTGTTTCATTAAGAGCTTGTTAAACCGCAAATGTTTACAACGCCAAAGAACAACAAAAGCAAATCATTGATAATCTAATTGGTGTAGATCGCCTAGTGTCACAGAAATATTACCCTGAAAAATTAAGTATCTGTAGTTTTAAATAAGTATCCCAAGGCGGGGTGTGTTTAGTGGGGAGGGGTCTTGAAAAAAAGTATCTGAAGCCAGAGCGCGACGACGGCTAGAGTTATACATAATTAAGTATCTGTAGTTCTGTACTATAAATAATCCAGTATCTGTAGTTCGCCTAGTATCGCATAAATATTACTCTGAATATTTGTTTAATATATATATATATATATACATAGTGTGTTCAAAACGTATCGCGACTTTTGTGTTTTTACAAAAATTATTCATTTATTCATGAATATCTATTTTGTCCCCTTCAAAGTAATCCCCATGAGATATTATACACTTGTGCCAACGGCTTTTCCAATCTTCGAAGCACTTCAAAAAACCATTTTTTTTAATCTTGTTCAGCTCCTCCTTCGATGCCGTCTTTATCTCGTCAAGCGTAGCGTAACGTCGTCCTTTCATGGGCCTCTTCAGTTTAGGGAACAAGAAAAAGTCACAGGGGGCCAGATCTGGGGAATACGGTGGCTGCGGCATCATTAGTGTGTTGTTTTTGGCCAAAAACTCGCGCACAAGCAACGATGTGTGAGCAGGGGCGTTATCGTGGTGCAAAAGCCAATTTTTGTTCTTCCACAAATCCGGGCGTTTCTGGCGGATTGCTTCGCGCAAATTGCGCATAACTTGCAGGTAATATTCCTTATTGACCGTTCTACCCTGTGGCAAGAACTCATGATGCACCACGCCCCTGCAATCGAAGAAAACTGTCAGCAAAACTTTCACATTCGACCGAACTTGGCGCGCTTTTTTCGGTCTTGGTTCGTGCGGCAGCTTCCATTGAGATGATTGAGCTTTGGTTTCCACGTCGTAACCATAAACCCACGATTCGTCACCAGTTATGACCCTCTGGAGCAAATTTGGGTCGTCGCGGACAGAGTCCAACATCTCATTAGCAATGTTCATGCGATGCTGTTTTTGGTCGCAATTGAGCAATTTTGGTACGAATTTCGCGGCGACCCGTCTCATGCCCAAATCATTGATAAAAATCGAATGGCACGAGCCAATCGATATGTTTAGGTCCTCAGCAACTTCTCTAACGGTGATTCGACGATTGGCCAATACCATTTTCTCCACTTCATTAATTTTTTCGTCTGTTGTTGAAGTGCTCGGGCGTCCGGCACGCTCTTCGTCGTTCACATCTTCTCGGCCTTCTGAGAACATTTTGTACCACCGATAAACGTTGCTTCGGTCCAAGGTAGCTTCTCCGTATGCCACAGTCAACATTCGGAATGCATCCGCGCACTTAATTTCGTTTTTCACACAAAATTTGATACAGGTTCTTTGATCCATTTTTTTGAATAGGTAAAAATCGAAGACGATCCAAAACACGTGCAAGCAAAGCAGCTGTCAACAATTAAGTGAACATTCAAAATGGCCGAGCTTGTCGGCATAAGTGAGAGACATGAGTACCAACATAACGCCACAAAAAATCGAAATTCGAATATACGTAACCCGCAAAAATTCAAAAGTCGCGATACGTTTTAAACACACCTCGTATATATATTTTTTTTAGTTCAGGAAAATTTATTTTCAAATAATTCAAAACTCTGAATAATTAAGTATCTGTAGTTAAGTGTGATAGAGTAGCCGGCGTGGCCTAGAGGACTAGTGTACGTAATGGACCCCGGTAGATGACAACCATGCGAAAGTCATGGTTGTGATTCTACCGGGGTGTCGCCGGTTAAAGCGCCATTGTTGATCGATTCTTCTTTAAGCGAAACTCATTGAGAATAGATGCTAAGCCATGTGCCTCTCATGAGCTCAACGGGACAACATTGTCTACTCAAAATGTTACACAAGACCTTGGTGTATCAGTGTCAACGGATCTTACGTTTTGTCCACATTTGCTACATAGTTTTTAAAAAAATTATAACCCCATTGTGTTTGCTGAAACATTCGACTTCAGTTAATTGAATTCAAATCATGTAGACAGGGCACCTTTAGATGACCAGCGTGGATTTAGAAACTAATTGTTCTGTTGAATTTGTTTGTATATATAATTATTGTATGTATAAATAATTTCTTTTATTGGATCACTAACAGCAGGCAACCATAAACAAAGCAGTAGGCGGGCAAAAGATAAGGGCATTAAACAGCACCTACATAGTACTAAACGAGTCTGCATGGAAGAGGAAAATAAAGTACAAGTAGTACAGGTTTATGGTGGTAGTTTTGCATACTTCTGCGGACAGAAGCTTCAGCCGTATGAGCTATGCGACCGTAATGTTGTAATACACACAAGTAAATATAGCTTAATCAATGTGTTAGGCGTGTTCCTCTATATAAAAAAAAAATACAGTAAACATTAAGCGGTTACTTGCCATTTGCCAGTCAGTCAGTTCAGTAACGGAGGAGTTCACACCGCCTAACATTGGAGGGGCAAGGATCGAATCATTCATTATCTAGGCTGCGCATCAAAGTTCACTCTGATTGAGGAATAGCTTGTACTTGTACACCTACCGCATGGAGATCCATGTACGAGTCATGCTTGCTTGGATTAGGCATCATCCCGTTGACCTGCCAGGTGACAGAAGGGTCGGCGTAGTGAAAATGCGGTCTGCTGAGAATTGGTCGAACAACAGGATCGCCGGAGATTTCCTTCTTGGGAATACCGTACTCATAACTATAGCAAGCACTTGCATCAAATGTGCCACTTTTATTCGTAGGCTCTTTTGTCATACAACTAGAACAAAAAGTGAAACGTGAAGCGTTGGTGATTTGTAGTCCTGTTCGGCCCAGTTACATGTTGGCCATGTGGCAGCCACGAAGAGATTTCTTCGGCTAAGTCTACCTCGAGTGTCGCCTAACAGTAGTTGCATAATGAGAGTTGTAACATCTATTTTTTAGTCATCACACGTTGCAGTGCAATGCAGGATACATTCCAGGCGGCACTGTTGCCTTAACTTTGCAGCAAGCACTACTATCCCTGTTATTCGCTCTGTATCACTAGCATTTTGTTTTAACATAATAACCAATTTATTGTCATCAATCAACCGACTTGAGACAGCAACATAAATAAGCCATTGCTAATAACACCAGATACTATACTTAAATTTTGGCTAAAACAAACACTGCAATTATTTATACGTACCCGACCTTGCTTGAATCTGTTGTATCATTGAGAAAATCGAAGCCTGCATGATACCGAACTAGGAACTCATCTTTGAAAACGAATTTTCTTCGTAAAAACAGTGCCCACGGTTTACAGTATTCAACACGGTATATAAGTATGCTCTTGGGCGGTTCCTGAAATGATGAGTACATCTCCCCATCTAAGGCAATAAATAACCAAGCAGTTTATATATATATATATAAGCTTTGTTACATTAAAGAGCCAGATAGTTATATCCAAGCTACATGCAAATACCTAAAGAGTATTTGCTCGTAGCTGAAAAAACTAACCACTGTAACATTTTGAGTGCAAGACATGATCAATATGTTTAGCATAAAAAAATAGATGCTGCTTGAGTTTCAGATAAGTAATACGTCTCAAAACATAATTTTTAGTATTCGGTAGAACGCTTTTGTAGGAAAGCAGTGTCCGTTAAGCAGCGCAGGCATAGACAGCGTCGCTTGGATACAATGCCGAAGCAAGCTAGATACATGGCGCCAAATAGAAGATGCTGCCACCCTACTAGCAAAGACGCGGGAAGTCACTAAATGCGCGGGCAATATGTGAGTATATAAGGAGGCATGAGAATAAATGCATTGGTCCGAGCCAGGCAGAGGACGTGTGCTCATTTAGCGAGAGAATGGCAAACTCGTAACCGTCGCCGGCCGGTCATAGGATGGTGGATACTGCAGCTTTGGCAATGAAAATCGGTGTCCTTTGTAAAGCAATTCGACAACAAACATTATTTGGTGCAGGTACTAAAAATATCTATGCTCAAGGGGATAACATGGCGTTTCATGATCTCCCCATTCATGCAGGACATATGTAAAAAGTCACTCACTCATATAGGCCTGTCCATAGACCTACATTTAGCTGGCCCGCTAATCTGCTATATACATACTCGTATAGACTACTGCGTCGATTTCCAATCGACCTTAAACTTCAAGGTCACGAAGCAGATAAATCGTCCATGCGCTGTCATATGCTTTTTACCACCTGCTACGCCCTCGATTAGGATTAATATTGTTGATGGCATACTTAAAATACGATACAAATATCCACACAGCCAGCACACATAACCATTACTTTGAGCTGTGGCAATCACTCAGGGAGACCGGGGGACCTTCCGGAAGTCACTCTACAAGAGGTGCCAGACGCTGCGGCACGACTCAAACATGGAAAGGCGCCGGACCCGGACGGTATCCCGGTCTCCGCGGTTACGACGCTCATGAAAGACTTCTCATAAGCAAAGGTGACGGTGGCGACCGGGGTGATTCGGTCGGGCTCGTTTTCTGGCTTATGGAAGACGCCTTGTCCGTATACCTAAGGGTCCCAGCTCATACCGCCTTATCTGTCTACTCGGCTCCTTGGCCAAAGCATTTGGGTCCATCGTGGAGGCACGACTCTGGGACTTCGCGGAGGAGAACATCTGCTGTCGGAAACCTAATTTGGGTTTGGCAAGGGCCACTCAATTATCGGCGCCATACGACAAATCCAGAAGCAGGCCGAACTCCTCCAAGAAGACGAGATTTTTACCTAGACATTTTACTTGACGTCCGAAACGCTTTTAACAGTTTACTCTGGAGGGTCACCCTGGAGACTCCATAGAAAGAACGCTCCTTTTTACTTACTTCGAATCGTTTCAAACTGCCTGCAAAGCTGTCTCACGGAACCAGTTTTAACATGACTGCAGGGGTGCCACAGGGCTCTATACTTGCTCCCCTGCTATGGAACATAACACACAACGATGCACAACATGCTGCGGCTAAGGGACCTTCCCCCCGAAATCAACCTCCTTGTCCTCACCGTCCATGCCCGGACCCTGGATCTACTGCAGAGTCGTGCGATTGAAGCACTTGCCGATGTCGTCCACTGGATGCATGTGGCGGTTCGTGCTCTTGCCCCCGCTAAAAGCGAGGCCTTACTCCTGGTGAGACGGATAAACTGCCCCGCCCTACACCTTCTATATTATAAAGGTCTTTGCCTAGAAGACCAAGAGATCGCAATCGTCAACAAAGTGAGGTACCTCGGAGTTTCTCTAGAGAGAGGTCTCCGCGGCACCAAACATGTGCAGCGGGCAACAGAGAAAGCAATCAAGACAGCCAAGACGTCCGCACGGCTCATACCCGACACTTACGGCCTCGACAATCCAGACGTCGCATAATCATGTCCGCGACGAAGTCAGTTGCCCTGTATGGAGCTCTGGGTTGGCCAACGACATCTTAAAGTACGCCGTCAACAGCCCAGAGGGTCGGAGCTCTCAGGGTAATTACCACGTATCGGACGGTCAGTGCAGCGGCGACCCTTGTTCTTGCTGGAACGGTCCCCCTGGGACCTGAAAGCAGCCGAGCACCGCCGTCTATAAAAAGACTTCCGGCGCAAAAAGGATGAGAAGCGTTGGCGCACAATCGACCAATGACAGGAGGAATGGGACGGCTTACAAGAGGGTGCCCCAGGCGCCAGTCTCCGTGCCCTAATCCCGAACATCAAAAATTGGCTGACACGGCCTGTGGGTAAACTCACGTTCTACTCGACCCAGATCCTGACAGGTCACGGCGACTTCCAGTCCTACCTGTTCAGAATCGTGAAGGCACCCAGCCCTAATTGCATCTACTGCGGCAATGGACCATAGGACACCCCATAGCACACTGCCCTGAAGGGCCCTGCACGGGCGGAGCAGCTTTAATGAGAACTTCAGCTATTAACCTGCGTCACATCTACCATCTTCCCCGCCATGAGGGCCGTGTGTGCAACCGCATTTTCCAGTTAGTCCTCAAAGAAAATTTAAAAACACCGATGAGTGCATGGGTGCGCATCGGGGCTGATTAAACAAAAGCGCTTCCACTTTTCAGAAGCACTTATCAACTACACAAAGCGCCACTACAAGTCGACACATTAGAGTTAAAACAGTCAGTCACGACTGGCATTAACTGAGTGTCAAATTATAATTTTAAACCAATCTTTGACGTTTTGCACGTTTTAACTTAAAAACGCTTCTTTAAGTCCCGCGTTAAGAAAATAAACATAAAATGTGATTATCCCAGAACAATTTTTCAAGAGCGTTACTCTAGGCATACATATATATATATATGGACGAAAATGCCTTATCTGATTGGCAACTTGAAGAGCAACCTCTCGCTATATATATATATATATATATATATATATATATATAACTTTTTTTTCAGAAATCGTGCAACAAGCTAATACAACTCGACAAAAATATTTTTACAAAATCAGAGGGCGGAAATGTTTTATTTAGAGTGAGAGCAAAATTACAACATCGACAACATTCATCGAGCTTTTCATCCTAATATATCTACACCAAATCTGCCAACATGCATCTTATCCATAGACTATACCTGATGCGTATTTAGAAAATAATATTGTATCGGTTATAGTGCATTCTACGTTAGCTTGAAATGGAAAGTGTTGTATTCAAGATATGTATCAAGAAATGAAACTCTGCAATTCATACTACCTCCATAGTAGTTAGTATATGCTCATACTAACTACTATGGAGGCTTTTTGGAGCAATTTTTACAATAAGATAAAGATTTGGTGAACTGCTAGAATTCAAGCAAGTGTTTATTTGATACAGCACTTCAAAGTGCTAGCTCATGTGCATGCATGAACTTTTATGTGTATGTCACAAAACTAGTGTTAGTTCTTAACCGCAGCTTATAGCACCGGGGACTTAGTACCAAAAGTATTTTTATTAGATGTGCATTTGTTCAAAGTTAGTAGTTGATATGAACATACGGTAAAAATGCGTAATTGAGCGTGAAAACCAAACAATGTAAGAATTCCGTTTCTGAGTTTAATTTCGTAAGAATTATCAGCAATACAACATGTTTCTTTTTGTTCTCTAGGCAATTTAACAGATGCCAAATTCCAAACAAGCCTTTATGACTAGTTGGTCGAAAGGATCGACTGGAACTCTCGCAATCGCAGATTTAGTGAGCCCATGCTAGGATAAAAATCTAGATGCAAACATTTGTGATAATTTGGCTCTCAATTCACAAACAGGCATTTTTGCCTATCGTTTCATTGGAAAAAAATATTTTGTGTTGAGTTGTACTAAACCCTTTTTTGTTTGCGGCACACATTATGGAAGACTGTGTGTAAGTATATATATATATATATATATATATATATATATATATATATATATAGAGAGAGAGAGAGAGAGAGAGAGAGAGAGAGAGAGCGAGAACGAGAGAGAGAGAGGGGCTGAAGAGTATACATGCATGTTAATTGCTTATAATAAATATTCATGCAGACTACGTTAAATTAACATTAAAAAATCTGAGCATCACTTACTGGTTCCTTCCAGTTTGTCGCAGGGTGGGTCGTAATATGGTATTGTGCTAAAAATCAAGTTTGGTATTAAACATACAAGTTTATTTCACTAGAAATTGGTAGATAATAAAATTAAATTCATATCGGCTAATAACATGTTTCACTACTGCATGCATCGAACCAGCTTCTATTTTCTTGCATTGCAGTATGTGGTATCGGTTAATATTACACGTGCTTCTATTTCAAAGCAGTACCCTTTTAGGCATATACATATATTGGTGGTAGCCATGCCAGGTAACCCTACAGAGTATGCGTATGCTTGCTTGCATTCCTTGGTTAGAACAGTCTGTCGTGAATGCGGGACCATCAGTAAAAATCTTGTCGAGCCCGGTGGCGTGGTGGCTTAAGTCTGTATTCAACTGTATTCAAGCCTCGCAACCGGAGGAGATACATAGGTGCGCGGGTTCGAGCCCTACCGTTGCACATTTGTATTTATGGGGGTCCGTCTATGAAGCAATGTGAAAAACAGTTTTGTGGACGTTAAATCTTGGCTGAGAGTCAGCCCGAAAACTTTACTGTCAGTAAAAATCTTTATGGCAAAGTTCAAATTATGCTTTTTTTTTGTAGGCGCGAGACAAAGGTTCGTTCTTGGCATAATTCCAGCGCCAACGTTGTTGAAGCGTTTCGCGGCAGTCACAGCATATATTTTAGTTCTCTTTTTAATATTGTCTAAGGTCAAGTTTGGTGCAATGGCCTGAAGTCAGTAAGTTATAATTGGAGCTATTATAATCTTGAAAAGGTTTATTCCAGCTTTAGTGTCAATCTGTGTAAGATCTTGGAGTAGCGTCATGGTCGATATCGCTTTTGCACGCTTGTTGTCTATGTGCTTTGTAAAAGATAGGCCAGGGGTCAAGACTACTCCGAGATAGCTAAATTGACTTACTAATTCAATATTTTGGTTATTGATCCTGATGATATAGTCAACACTGACGTATCAACCTCCTCGGGAAAATCGAAGAACTTTTGTCTTGGATATAATGATTCTTAGCTTATACTGTGCGCACCATTGGCTCATTTCAGTCAGGTAAAACTGTAGATGTGGTCTTGACTTGGCCATTATGATGAGATCGTCGGCGTAGAATACATGCAGGGATTTCGTATTTCGAAGTATTTAGCATCACCCTGTGACATAAAGAATGAATCAAAAAGGGCTTGCCTTGTCGCCTTGTGCTAGCCCAATTATCTGTTTAACTTCCTGCGCAATACAGTGAGGCCCATTTCTGATTGAGAATGCTTCTCATTAGATTAAACAATTGACCTTTGATGCCAAAATGCTGTCGCATAATTTCCAGGAGGCCGTCTCTAGGTACACTAACAAAAACAGTTTTGAAGTCAACAAACGCTGCGTAGGTCACCTGTCCGTCGTTGGAACGTTCCGGCACGTGACGAAGGACTTCCCTGAGAACTCAGTTGAGCGCCCTTCCAAGAACCCATTCTGTTCCATAGGTATTCTGTTATTGGTATTAAAAAAAAAAAAAAAATATATATATATATATATATATATATATGTGTGTATACAGTCCCTAAAAATATATAGGACCACCCATTTTTGCCACATTTCACGCGTTTATCATAATTACAGTAAATATCACAGTTATACATGCTTACAGGGTAACAACGAAGACTTCCATCGACATTTGAGGTCTCTGATTACTTTGAACCACGAAATTTCCACATTTGGCACAGCTACACCGTAAAAAATTATAATGGGACTAGCAAGATGCATGTCTTAACAAGTGAATTAAGCAGAATAACGACGTTTGGGCTCAATGAACGGCTCGACAGAAACAAAGGCAGACCTCCTACCAGAATTTATTCCGGCCAGAAGTTCCGGGCGTCCAAATTCTACGTGCGAAATGTGCAAAGCTTCCGAAAAAAGACTTATTGGAAAAACACAAAAGAAAAAACTACGATTGACCGATGAAAGCTCGGATTGACTTCGCCCACGATAAAATGCCATGGACCACTAAGTGCCCACGATACGATGTCATGGACGACTGAGTGACACAGAGTGCTTCTGTCGGATATAAAAAACTTTAACTTTGATGAACCGGATCGAATTAACTATTAGTTGTACGATGTGCGCAAAGAAGAACGCATTTTGTCAAAACGTCACTCAGGTAGCGGTTCAGTGGTGACCTAGGCCGCTGTCGGGCATTGTACAAAGTCGTCAATTGTGTTTTTAGACGGTCGTATTTATTTAACGCGCTACGGGGATTTACTAAAAGAGCGATCGCCGCATTTTAAACTCATGGGAGGGCCAGACTTTGTTTTTACTTACGATAACGCCCCGATTCATACCGCCAGGCTGATCGGAAGCTGGTTCGACCAACGTCACATTGAAGTCCTTCGCTAGCCTGCACTCTCACCTGATATTAATTTGATCCAGAATGTGTGGACCTGGCTCGAACAATAAGTATACACGGATGAAAAACAATTTTCGAGGCTTGAGGCGAACTCTTGCAAAACGTCATCCAAAATTTGTTTAACACTATACCAAACCGCACTTTTGAGGTTATCTGACTTAATGGGAAGTTCACTGAGTACTAAATATAGTCTAAATGCCGTGAAATTAGCCCAAATGCCGTTAATATGCTTAATTAATTTGTTAAAAGAGGTATCTTGCTTGTGGCCTTATAATTTTTTCGCGGTGTAGCTGTGCCAAATGTGAAAATCTCGTGGTTCAAAGTAATCCGAGACTCTAAATATCGATAGAAGTCTCTGCCGTTACTCTGTGAGCATGTTTCACTGTGAATATTACACGATCGGTTATAATAAATGAGTGAAATGTAACAAAAATGGGTGGCCCCATATTTTTTCAGGAACTGTATATATATATATATATATATATTTATATAAATATATATCGGATTATGTTTGTATTATTATGTATACACTATGACTTTGTCATATTTGGAACAGACATTTAAACAATAATTTTTAAAATCATATATGGCTACATTATAAAAAGGGCACAGAAATTGACATCTAAATGACACTCACAGGTAATCATTCCATTTCAGTATTCTGTTAACTCGATTTGCTGCCGTTGAGATGATATGGTAGGTTCCGTAGGTTGCATTTTTACCACCGAAGAAAGCCACTCTGCCTTCAATTATTGGGTTGTTAAAGAGGTTTGAGTTTTGGGCCTTGTCAATGTAGCTGTAACGTCACCGCATGAAGTGTATCTTTAGGTTAACCCAAACTGGCAATATCCTAACGTGTTTCTTTCAATGTCAAATTGTATACACATGCAACTAAAGACCGGTTGGAGTCTAGACTGTGGAATCCAGCATATGGCAGTGGCTCTTGTACTTAAATCTCTCTACGAAAGCATTTTGGTAGCCTAAGCAAATGATCTAGCGGTGACAATTCACGACAAAATGTCGGAAGATCTAGAAATTCGAGCAAACAACACGCTGGTAAAAATTGAGATATCTAGGGTTTACCCGACAAACTTTGTGGCAGGATGACCGCTGACTCTTAGCAGTATACTCTCAACACGTGTTCAGCTGCGCAGCCAAAAGAGGAACGCACAGCCTGGAATTGTGTTCTTCTTCGCAGGATTTAATTGCTGGTCATTTTTCGTCTTCCAGTTGTTCTCTGTGTATATTAACTGTTCTGCGGAGCTTATTGCTGCCGGAGCCAGGTCTTTGTGAGCACCAGTACGTCGTACAATGTAGTCACAACCAGAGGAAGAAAAGCTAAAGTTGATTTTATAGTCTCGCAATTCTTAAATGAAAAAAGAATAATTTACTTCGTTGTTTTTGTCAGTGTTTTGTTGGATTTTCCGGCACGACACCGCATAGACGCGACATTGGTCACGAGTGCCCTTAATAACTCTTCCTTTTTCGCCGGTAACTAGAATCGTTTCATCCGTGGAGACACCAGATGCTTCTGGTAGAGATGATTCGACTGAGCGTCAAAGTGTATCCTTAATCTTTAAATATTGTTAGGGTGCTTTATTGTGTTGAAGAAATCTGTTCATCCTAACACCTGTGAGGATAGAGATGGCATTTGGTTGCCAATGGCGCACTGGTGATTGCACCTTGCACTGCTTCCACGATACAGGGGATAATATAATCTAACATTTCATCAATGTTTATTAGCATTTCCAAAACCTTAAATTAATAATCAGAAAGGCCATTATTATTTGTTTGCCACATATGACCTTTATACTGCCAGCGTTGTTTGATTTTTAAACATCTTGCTCTCCTTCGAGCCGTTAAATATTTTAATGCTGCAATGTTTTAATGCTGCTGACAGTCAAAGGAGCAAACTTGACTTCGCGGCAAGCAGACTACCCCAATTGGGGGCCCACTGCGGCCTATTCCTTCTTAGATCTTGTTTTTTAGCCACGAGGTTAACACACCTGCTTAGAGGTTGCAACCTGTTTTTATCACAAGAGCTTTTACAGCCATTTAATGGACTTTGCTTAGACATTTTAGAGATCATACTAAATCTTAAGCTGACCGCTGAGTCAAGGAAACAGGTAATGCTCCTGGTTTCTTTAGGCGGCCTAGGTGTGCCGGACGCGGTCATGACGGCTGGACCTGCAATCGTGTCGCCATTGACCCAGGCGGCCGACAGGGTTAAAGCATTATTGGACAGTGATGGGTGGGACGCCTATAACGGTGAACTTTAAAAACTGACCGACGAATTGTCGTTGTTATTCAATTCTCCTCCCGACGATAGGGCTAACCAGGGCAATTGGACAACCCCCCTACAAGAAAAGCGACTAGCAAACTTGATTAATAGAGCACCGTTGTTGTTGATTCAACGTGTAGGCAGAAGCTTTAATCTTTTGACAGGAGACTCGAGAGCATCCGAATTCTTGCGTCAGAGGCTGTCGCTCGACATTCAACGATGAAATGCAGCGTCTGTCGGGGCACATTTTTGAACTGGGCTAACCCTGGGTTAGAGAATCCGTAATCACACGTTCGCGCGGAGACAATTGTCCACTCCAAAGTGCTAACATAACGAACTTATATAAATAATAATAATATATCGATCGGTTCTAGCATGCTGTTCTTTATTACAGAGGATAAACTTCGTTTAGAAAATGTACCGAAAACATATATGTAGACTACGTGTGCGCAGAGTGGTATACTTGGGGTATGCGTTTGTTTTTGTATCATGCCCCGTGACCTCTTAGTTAGGATGTCCATGCGGTACAATTTATGTGGGCAAGAGACCAGGTGGCCTTGTGTCCACTATTGTATAATCAGCAACGGGTTTCTACCCTACAACCTCTCTTTTTAAATAATCTTGTAAACGACATCTCCGGCATCTTGATTTGGTCATCTCGCAATTCGTGAATAAGTGATACATGCTTAAGCATCTAACGCTTTGCATTATCTGGCGGTACAACATGACCCCATGCGGTGAAGTCCCAAGCGAAGTTCTGCTTGGGACAACGGCAACGGATCATGTAGCTCCGATATTTGCAGGCAGTTTTTGCCTTGTACTTTGTTTTGGATAACTAAAGTTCATAACACAGTGACGGAGAATGCGAAAGGAGCAAAATCAGTCTTAGTGAAAAGTGAGTCCTTCAATCTCACGAGCTTCCGGTCAAACCTGTGCTGAAGTTTTCCACAACCGCCTACACAATGCATCAGCTTGCCAAGGAGAGTTGTTTTAGAACATACGATGTGCGTAAAATGTATTACTTTTATCTTTGATTTTTACTACTTATCCAATTCTAGATTTAGGTCCCCGATGGTAAGTACAGGGATATGCTATTTTAACAGCATAGTAGCCTACAGCTAATCTTTAGAACGTAAAACGCTGCCGGAGTCCACGTTTCTGTAGCTTTTTGTTTGATTGCAATTATTATTAGCGTTAGCTCCACTGACGCATGAGAATACTGCACGTCTCCATCGAATAATTAATTGGCTGGCATCGACTCGCTCTCTGCTTTCGCTTCAGGCGACCGTACGTGATGTAAATGTGACATAGATGTTTTAAAATTGTGTTCGGGCCTTCCGTTTAGCTCCGTATGTCACAGTAACTGTTGCTTGTAATACAGCTGGTAAGAAGTAGCCTGTTCAAATTTTACGTACATTGCGCTTAGTGGTACGATTGCCAGAATGCGCCGTGATATCCAGTTTGAAATGGTTGTTTTTACAGGTACTACTGCCTAGCAAACACCAAACAATTGCCTGCGTTCTACTCGTATTTTTGTTTGCTTTACCTAATTTTGCTTGCTTACCCTGTGTAGAAATAGTCACCAACTGTGGTCTTGAAGAAAAGACTTCGTGTCCTGCTCAGCTTTACAAGTTTGTATCCACCTCCAGGCTTGTTCACGTATCGACCGGAGCGGTAAGCGTAGTAAAGATAGAAGTTTAATGTAAAAATACTGTCACTGAGGCTTCCGTTTGAAAGTTCGGGTTTGAAATGGTATGTACACTTCTCCCGAACTTTAGCGGTAGTCGTTGTCCAATTAATGTCCTTTTCAGATCTAATCCTGCAAGTTTGTACAATAGACAAAAGTGTCATTAGAGCGCTGATATCTTTAGATAGAAGTCTATTGTTCGGGAGAGTGCGGTTTTATTTTTGTCGGCTTTCATAAATCTGACGACCGTTTTCCATTCGGTTTCGACACTCTGACGGTTGTAGTGAAAGTTGTATCGACAAGAGTGTGCGTAGTGAGGATCTGCTGGTAGCTGACGCTGGGAGATACTTCGGTCGCGTGTCTGAGAGATCGGGTGCCTTCCAGGCTCTCCAGCTGACTGTAGCATTTGACTTGCTAGCATTATCACTGATCATAGACTTACCTACTTAGTTGGCGCGAGCGGATGAAATTCTAGCTTACAGATCAATACGAATTAGGAGGTTCTCGTGGTTTAGTGGCAGTTTTATGAACTAATACCCGTTGTGTGTTCTGACGCTTGTCGCGGTACAGACATACGTAAGTTGGTGATTTCCGGTCAGAATGAACCACCTGATTCGCTGGATATTTCACGACTAAGGGGCGATTACTGCTTGTGCTGACAACAACACGAATAAGGCAGATAGCGCTGAGGCAACAAAGGTTGCATCGCTCATGCCCGAAAATGAGATGAAGTAAGTGCGTTGCCGCCCGTAACGACGAGAGCAGTAATGCGTTATCGCGTGTGATCGTGTCGGCTGCTAACGGCGTAGGCAATCTATCGGAGAGGCTACTCGGATTGTGGAGTACGACGACTCCAACAGTTTCTTCTGCTGCTAGGATTCTAGTCTCAGAAGACACACTGGCGCATAAGTCTAGCGGGACGACCCTGCTGCTAGATAAGACCCCCCTCCGCCGGCACTTCTGATCTGGCCTGGCACTCCACACGTATACGTGCCGTTAACCACATCAAGCAGCAATGTTCGGTCTGCTATTGAAGCATTTTCGCGTGGCTCAGCTGCAGGCCCAACATCTTTCAGACCTCTCTTGCCTCTTGCAAGATCTGCCGTCCCGCGCCTTAATAGGTGGCACCGAACGACATGCAGCTGCCCCTGCTGAGGCTCGCCTTTTTCAGATTGGCAACCAGTTTTCTTTATGGACCGACTTTTGGACCTCAAAAAAAAGGTTAGCTGGTCCATTCATCCAGCATGCTCATCCGTAACTTATATACTACTGTATACTAAAGACAAAGCTTGCATTCTGAAAAAGCAGACGTCTTCTGTGCATTTACTAGCCATAGCGAGTTTAGGACACTGGGTGGTTGCAAGACCGCGGTCAGTGTGACTCGTCCCTTCCTGAAATCGCGCTTCAGAGATTCTCTTGTGGTCTAGCTCAAGTTCAGGGACGCTTTCAACTGGCTCCGGAAGGGCCACCTGTTGTAAACGGTTAAAGCTTGAGCCCTGAGTAAGTTTCACCAATTGAAACTAATTAACAATGAGAAGCCCTCATGCCTTCTTTTGCCACCTAAACGTATAATGTACAGTGGTATTCTTAGCGGCGCCCCTGATGCCTAACGGATATCTACAGAGCCATCGAGTTAGCGCAAAGTGGCGAAAAGTATGACGTCCCTGTTATGCGAGGTACTTCAGAAACGTTAGAAATTCTCCCAGGCTGTAAGAACGTTGAAACGGATCTAGAGTCGCGGGGCGTCGCCTCTACTCACAAAGAGTTTTTACCGAAGCCCTTTTCTTTTGAGATTAGCATTTGGCCCAACTTCTCAAACACAAGTTTATTCACTCCGGAACTTCCGAGTAACTCAACGACAGCTTGCTGGCTACAGTAGAAGCGTAACTAAATCTCAGCCTATTCGCAAACGCTTGTCAAGAAGCCGTAGTCCCTGTTCTTTGGGTTTAAGGTTACTTGATACGATCATTTGATAGAATATAGCTCTAACATTTTCTCTCCGTAGATCTATAGAGCAGGCTGGACTGGCTCAATCTCAATATCGATGCTCCTCAGGACCTGGCAACCAGACTGTAAACAAGCCGCCGTAAAGCAGTTGCCCAGTGCGTCACTAAGCCCGCCGAATTTGAGTGCCAGGGAGAATGGTGACAACACTTTATAAGCAATAGGTTAAAAACTACAAAAAGACGAGCGCATGTCAGGAAGGTGAGTCTATGAGGATCGCGGTCGTACCTCGTTTGAAACCTGACGTTTTGTGTACGCCCACACCTGCGCCTGCGGAAACGTCGTCCAGCGTGGCGAGCGCCACGGGCTGTCCTGTATCGTTAGTGCAGACAGGCGAGCAAGACATCAGGCTTCGAATGACACCTTTATTAGACCTTTACAATCCAGTGGCATGATGAAACCCGCCTGATTTGAAAGGGATGGCGGGAAGAGACCTGACGGTCTGACTTTAGCCCCATTTGAAAGCGGTTGCATGCTGATTTAGAACGCAGCAGTTCCTGACTCATTAGTCCCTTAGCGGAAAAGCGCTTGTATTAGGTGGGCTGAATCAACACTTAAAACTTCAAGTAGGTCGCGCAATATCTATTATATTATCTACAAGCCATTTGATTGTTTAACAAGTTGGCCCTGCCCATCTAAAACTAACACCCGCTTTGAGTATTGGACATACTCCTTATCGCTAATCAAATCGCCAACCAGCCTGTTAAATTGCCAATCCATTTAAATAAAGCTATAGTACTTCTCTAGTATCTATGCATAGTAATTAGATTACCAGCGAAACCGTGAGATGTGCCATAATGTTTGCTACTATGGTATGCGCTAATTTTGCAGACCATCAGCGAATAAGTTCAGCGTTGCAGAACTAACTAACCTAAACACGTACGGTCCGATCTCGTCAACAATTGGCGTCGAACCATTTCGAAACTTGTTATAGTTAGTCAGGTTGAATACGTAGAGCTTCTGGTAGATGGGTAAAGGTGGATAACTGTAAATGTCTGCTAGTCGAGAGCCGCGTTTTAACTCTCCCGCAAAACGCTCAGGGAGAACGGCACAACAAAAGAAATAGAGACCGACCACTGTAAGTACTGCTAAAAGTACTCCTCCCATCACCACCGTACCTGCAATGAAGGACATAATATGTTAACAATAAACAAATTAGCGTGAAAAGTGATAGTAATAATAACAACAACAGCACATCACAGCTTAGTTAAGCCGGGGTGGGTATCAAAGCACGCGGACGCCAGAAAACGGGTTAAATGTGCTAAACTAGAAACAAAATATACCTTTGTGCCTATTGGAGACGCTACGACCAATCACCAAGGGAATCGAAGCATTTCTTAAAGATTTAAGGAAGCGAATTCAAATAGTCACGAGCGACCGAAGAGAGGGCCAATTTTTGAGGCAAGCGTTGTCTTGGGCCGTTTGCAGAGGGAACGCGGTATCTAGTTTGGACCCCATGGAGTGGAGTAATTATTCAAAGAATTATGCAATAATACGTTCAGACCTCACAATTAATAATAATATTAATAAGTCCGCTCGCGGTAACCGGGAGTAGTCACGTTTGGAGCAAGGTCCCGTAAATATTGTGATTTTTATTTTGATATTGCACCGATCAAAACACTGTATTTATATTTACAAATACAGTGTTCTGATCGGTGTCTACAAACCTTTTCTAGACTCAGTAATCGCAACTAGGCGTGTGAACTAGAGAGCAGTCGCCGTGAAGACGTCTTTAAAAGGCGAACAAGTTATTTGCAGCGAAAATCAGGTAGTGGATATCGCTGCCTGCCCCACAGATATATCACGTTTAGAATGTGCATTATCTCCAGCTGTCTGCTTGGTAACTAACGACTCACGCCCGAAGCCTCCATATACGCCTCGCCAAGGGTCGCCAGTTACCTAGTTGAGTGGTACCGAATATTCGCCGCTGTCATCCTGCGTGTCATCACCTGTGTGCAGACGATCAGGTGAGGAGAATCATAAGTGCATTGTTAACCCCCCCCCCAACCCTCCTGACAGTCGAGCCCGGTGGCGTGGTGGCATGCGTCTGCGCCTCGAGACCGGAGGAGATACATAGGTGCGCGGGTTCGAGCCCCACCGTTGCACATTCGTATTTATGGGGGTCCGTCTATGAAGCAATGCGAATAGCAGTCCCATGGACGTTAAATCGTGGCTGAGAGTCAGCCCCGAAAGGATTTTTTTTTAACCCCCCTGACAACCTCCTGGCGGCGTACCCCTCCTTAGGTTGCATCGCTGCATAATTGCGGCATTTGTAGTGCAATCACCCACCCCTGGAACAATAGGCCTGAATAAGAAGCAAGAGACACCTGCTTCAACTACGGGCCCTCCTCCAACAAGATAGCCACAGATCCCAAGAACAGACCAAGAACATCGATACGAGCCAATGTGGCTGAAGACGGAAAGACCTTTCCGGAAACGGTAGGGCAGTAAGAGAGAAACTGGACTCAACATCTGTGACCGAAGCCGTAATCCGAGAAGTGACGATGATCTCCGGCGGCGACGTAGCCATCCGACTGGGGGAGCGCACCCCAGGCGCAAACGCACGCCTCACCAAAAAATTAGCGACTCGGGGCTCGAAGCTTGCTCTAAGACTTTTGACCCCACTTTTGAGGTGGCGTTGTGGAACATTAACCCTCTACTCAGCGCCCCCCATATAAAACGCGAGGTCGCTACCTGCCTGGGGGTGAGAGACCCATCACAGATAACTTTCACCGAGTCCAGGCAAGGTCGAAACAGGCAATGGTACGCACTAGCCCGGCTACCCGCACCAGTCTGCCCGGTGCCTGGAAAACCTCGCCTCAGTTAAAATAGGTGGAAGCAGCTGCCAACCAGACCTGTGGCACAGACTGACAGTATACCGGAAGCAGATCACTAGGGAGCGGAGGCTTAGACCAGGGGCAGACAACAAGCAGCCCCGGCTGACCTCCTCCTTCCTAACAATACTCAACGACGGCGACTCCTTGACTTTTACCCGAAGCCGCCAGGAGTTTTATATACACCTGACAATAGCCAAAGAGATTTTTGTCTGCCTGGTCAGCGACTGGTAAGTTGCCACAGACGCAAAGACACTAAACGACCACCAATATATAATATACAATTACGACGGAGCACCCGCGCAGCCACCCCTCTCGCGAAAGGCCTAGGAGGTTTCCTAGGCCTTTCGGTATGATTCTGGCAAGCGCAGAATCCTACTAAGGTCGGGAGGAGCAGACCAACAAAAATAACTCTACTAGCCACCACTGCGGAGTCCACGGCACTCTACGCGGCTCCGGTATGAGCGGACATGGCCCCCCGCACCACACGAAACAGACAGCTTCTACGAACACCCCAGCGCGATCGTACTACCGGCTAGCAGAGCGTATAGAACAGTCAGCACGGAAGCAGTACTGGTTGTGGCCCAATTGATTCTCTGGGGCATCAGCGGTACAACGCAGCGTCACACGTCTGGACGGACAACTGGACCACGACACAGCCAAGGAGGCATCAATGCGGGAATGGCAAAGTGGAATGGGTCAGGCTGCCCACGGGAACGGGATGGACCCGCAGTCTCATCAAGAATCTCGACAAGTGGTACAACGGCCCGGGACAGGGACTGCTGTCATACTACGCCACCCAGGCGGTGACGGGACATGGCCAGTATCAGACCTACATGCTAAGGATCAGAAAATCCCTCACAGATGTGTGCACACTATGCGCCGAGGGATTGCCGAATAATGTCGACGGATAAAATCGCACATTGCCCGGGGCTCTCTGCGGCGAGAAGAGTCACATCGTTCCAGCTCTCGAGCTCCGACACAAAAACGATCATATGATGTCATGATGACCTCTGGTCAAGCGTAGCAGGAAGGGGCTCACTTCCTAGATCATATAATGAACGAGAAGACGGGCCGCTTTCAGTAGAACAGCGCGAACAACAATAGCGACCCCCCAGAGCTCCCAGGCCAGTACTAGCAGGTAGAGCAGACGGCTCCCGGGAACAGCACCGAACCCTGGGGGGGAAGTGAGAAGTAGGGTTTTTACTGGGTAAACTCCAATCCCCGCCAACACCGGGGAACCCCAAACTACCCATGTGCCTACTATCTGCGTTGAGTTTGCGTAAAGCATTTTTCCCGAACCTCACTAAAAAGTGCACTGTTAAGTGTTACAGGCCAACGAGGGAGACTGCAGCAGTAAGAGAACGTCAGCGCCAAGAAGGTAGGCTATTCGAGAGGAATGTGACGCGGAAAGGTACCCCCAGATTACTTGAATTCCGTATGCAGCAACAGGTGCAAGCTTCACCTCGAACAAGGCTATTGCTGACTGTAGCGATAGCTTCGATGACGTCTGCACCCCAACACTCGCAACCAAGACTCGCCCGACCCTGTCCTTAAGAAGCTCCTTGAAGCATCGACCGTTGGTAGGTAGTACTACACCCAAGCACTTAAAGCTATCCACATACTCAAGGGTCTTTTGCACTATACGAAGTGGATCGGATTTTTGCTAGTGGCCCCCCCTAGCGGAACTTCATAGCGTCAGTTTTATCAAGGTTGATTGTCAGGCCGGTACCTTGTTCGTACGCGAAAAGTCTTGCCAATGCCTGTTGGACTTGAAGACGACTTCTTCCAAAAATGACAAGGTCATCAGCATACAACAACGTTTTGGCGTCAGAAGTAGATTTTTGGACTCAGGATGGCAAGTCATTCAGCAGCAGGGGGGACAGCAGAGGGCTCAGATTATCGCCCTGCGCGACACCAGTCATGTGGGCAAACGGCGGGAGCTGGGACATCCCGTCATCGATACTCACTGAGTTTTCCTGAAGCATGTTAAGCGGAACTCCGCCCTCAGTGAGCTTTACGAGGATCTTGTCTCTAGGCGCCGTGTCAAACACAGATTTGAAATCGATGTATACTGCGTAGAGTGCCTGTTTCGGTCGGCTAATAGCGCTGCGTACTTCGCTTAGTTATAGGTTGTTTGCGGTGATCGTTAAACGTCCTGTCCGAAAACCGTGCTGTTTGTCCGGTATGTAGCCGCAGGACTCCAAGTGCTGAGCAGTCGAGTGAGGTGGAATGCCAGGAGTTTATAACAGCGACTTTTCTTCGCAATTCCCCTCCAGGATGACGGCACCTGCGGATCATCTTTCCACTTTAGTATGATGATAAGCAGCGCATCCCTCTAAGTTCGTGGTAGACGTCCCTGACGGGGGCAATCATTGAATAAACTTGTCCAACAAGAAGCCATGCCAGCCGCCGTTTTTAAATGTTCGTTGCAAACTCGGTCCAAGACAACTGCCTTGTTTGGTTGGAGTTGTTCCACGAAGCGTAGCACTTCCACAACGTAGAACTCTGCTGCCAGTTCATCGCGCATAAACGAAGTTAGTTCGTCCCATGCGCTATCGAACAATAAAACTTTGCTGGAAATGGTATTTGCGCTTGCATACATTTCTCTGAAGCGTTCTACTAAGACATCGGAGTTTATCGAACACGAGGACGATTTTACCCGTTTAATCCGCTCAATCCTGACGCTCAAGATATTCCCATCGCGCCGTCTTAAGAGCTCATCTATACGAACTCCTGAGCAGGTTACAGAGCGGCATCATGCACGGGTATTGTTTAGCCAGCAGACGGGCACGGGAGACGGGCTACGGAGGTTTGTCTACAGCTTGTATTGAACCATGGCCGTTGTCGACGCGGGCTCGGTGCACAGACAGAGGATGTCGTGTAGATACTATATATTATTTATTAAAAAAAAAACAAATATCTGCCTGGCTCGTGCAACACCGAAACACCCGGTGTTTCACTGCCCGGCATAAAGAGTACCAAAAGGTGGGTTGCTCGGAGATACTTTAGACGTGAAGAGTGTTGTTGCACATATGTTGGACTCTTGAGAGCAGTGAAATCAACTTTATGACCATGGCGGTCAAGGCTGTACGACGCCACGCCATTGACTCCGTTGTGAATGACGCGGTTGGCGAAGTTCTCGACGTTATAGTGGATGTGGTCTTGGCGGCGGTCGATCTAGTAGACGATGCCCACATATGGGCTTTGTGATGCCCTGAAGCTTGTAAATAAAACTATTTTACAACGTTTTAAGCTTTCAGAACCGGTGCTGATAGTTACACGATAGATTCTGATAGTATTGGAGACCCCCTAACAGTAAGCATTATTAGTTTTGCCTATAGAACCCTGTTATGGAGGATGACATGAGACATGAAGATTTTATCGGGCATTACAAAGGCTTTAATAGTCATCGAGCTACCAGCCGGCGTGAAGTCCTGCACAGCGTGCCTAAAAGCATTTCCCCCTCATCTCCGTCATTTCGTCAACCAGTGCAGCACCCTTAGCGTTAAAAGTCCTCGGAAAAAACGTTATACACTAGAGCTCGCGTGTCAGCGACCCCCAGCGAGTCAAAATGAGTAGGGGGGGTAGGGGGCGAGAAGACCACTATGGTCATACTCATAATCGAGGAAATTGTCTTTTCTCACACATTGTGCCGGCGGTATGTGTATTTGTATTTATGGGGTATGTCCTACAAAGCAATGTAAAAGCAAATCCATGGACGGTTAATCTTGGCTGAGAACCAGACCAAAAAAGTACATTCGTTTGTAGGAAGGTTACTTATCCACCCACTCTCAAGCACTGCCTCCCGCAGGTAGATTTACCGGCTTGTAGAACTCTGGCGTATTATCGGTAGGCAGTAGTAACCTCTGGTAAGTTTCCGCAACGGGTGCAATATTCACCCCTCATTTTCACGCTGCGTCTACATTTTTAACGACGCCGCTACAGATTGTTCCTGTCGACGAACCCAATTGGTAGGTTGACAGCTGACGTCTTGGCCTCCAGCCGTGCTACTTAAAGTGCGCTGAACCTGCCTGGCCCACTATACACTTCGAGTTTGCTTAATCCATTAGCTGCGTTGCTTTTATGCTAGACACTTTGACAAAATGACTAGATGCATCAATTGAGAAATGCTTAAGGGGCACGCCTCAGAGCAGAGAACGATACTCTTAGCTATAATTGGCCACAATCGAGGAAAGAGGAGAAGATGTCCCAATAAAAAGATATGGATAGTGCACTACCATACAACTCCTTATTATGACCATATCACCCCGTCCAACACGGGTTCGGGAAAGGACATTTATAGATGCCAGCCATACAGCGGGTAGCCAGCGAGGCAGGCCAAAGCGTCTGGTAAGGTCCTGTCTGAACAACAAGAAAATCGAATCATAGCCCAGAAGTCCGACAATGCTCCATCCTCGGACCACTGCTGTGGAGAGGGTAGCAGATTGTACCCTGCCAGCCAGACCGTAGCGTGATATATATATATATATATATATATATATATTATTTACGCAGATAATCTGGCACTGAGCTTTACCGCCCGTAAAAAACATCTGCTTGGAAAAGCAACCAACGAAACGCTGACATATATCCAACAATAACCTGACACGCTAGGTTTTGAACTGGCATGTCGAGAAGACAGAAGCAATTCCCATCGCACGTTTCTACAGTATTCATACAGGTTTTCTGGGATATAAGAGCCATCCCAGCGTCAAGAACCCCCCTAAATAAAGTTTAGACGGAGAGAAGAATATTCAGCAGACTAGGCACCCTAAGCAAATGGAGCTTGTAATGGATAGCGATCCAGAGCGCCATCCGGAATATTTGACAAAATCAATTTTTCCTGATATCTAAAAGTGGTACAGCCTTAAAGATAGATCGCGTTTTCACTTGCGCAACTATTTCCGGGACACGGTTACTGCTTTTAGCAATACCTACACCGCATCGAAAAAATGACTCCCCCTTACGCCGTATGCACAACTTAGGAGTGGCTAACGACGACATTAATACAAACGCCGCGTCCTTTTTAACACTGAGCTATATCAACTGTCTCGAAACCTTCGACTGGAAAATTTCCTGGCATGCCAAAGCTTTGTAGAAACGCTCCTTAAGGATTATATATCCTAGTCTATGGTAAGAATTAGTCCTTAAAGCAAAAATAACCGCCACCTAAAGTCGAGCAGCCGAAATGACAAGGTGATGTGAAGATAAACTAATTTCGAGAATCTGTACAGCCTAGTGTTGCTAAAGGATATTAGTAATGCGTACCGGTGATCCTGAAAAGTTGTTTTTCATTTTGCATTGCCATGTCGACCTGGTTAACTAGACATCGCCTCTGTGAACAGCGGTAACAGCACAATACGTCTTACACTTCATAACATCGTTGTGTTAGCTAAGCTAGAATGAATTAGGTCCAATGCTATATGTAGAAATTGCTATGGCCTGCATAGATTCTAGCGGCTAAGTGTTGAATAGAGCTGCTGTTGTACAAAACTAAAATTGTACTTAACGAACTGAAAGGGAGCGTGCAATAGTGCCGCACTGTTTATATATATATATATATATATTGTTGATGTTTATTTACCATTGTTGCTAGATTATCACAATATTTACGGGTTATTCCGCTCAAGTATATCATTTACAGCAGCTGTTAATGAGCTGGTGTTCAGTTCTATACATTTCATTACGTGATATCGGTCCTTGTCAATTTCACCACAATATTCACAAACACATTCGTTGATCTGGAAACATTTTCTGTTTAGACAGAATTATTAGTTGTAGGCATTTTTTGGGTTATAGGTATCGAATTGGCAGATAGTAGACGTGTTTAAAATTTGCTCCCGCTAATTTGACCCGTTTACCCTGTTCAACAGTGACAACCGTATAAAAAACTACCACAGTGACTGGAGAGACGAAAAGGTGTCGGAAGGGGTGTGTAGCCCACTCCAAAGTGTACTAAGTAGTGCTGCTAAGGTTTCAACTCCACTCAGCCTGACAAGCGATCGTGTTCGATCGACACCGTCATAACAACGGAAGTTTGTTTACGTTTGGCGCTGCTTCGCGGTCTCCTATCGCGAGAGCCCAACGTATAGGCAGGTGACCGTGTGGACGAGACGGGAGGACGCCGCCTCGCACTCAAAGTTGCCGGGTTCAAGACGCGCGCGTGTCGCCGGATTTAAGTTAATTTTTAGATCGTTTTAATTAAATTGATTGCATTTTAACTCTAGGGAACTTACCCGTACTCGCACACAGCCCATCCCTATCGATATTTAATGCCAGGATATACACAGAATTCCAGTGTCGATCACTGAAGAGGAGATACAACGCGAGCTGGCACCACATGGAGTCAATCACGTAAAACGATTGTTTTACATGCGAAACGGAGCGAGAGTTATGCTGAGTAAAGTAATTCTTTCCTTTGCGCGCCAACCTCCGCCATCTATAATTCTTGGATATCAAACTCACCAAGTAGTTCTTGAGCCCGACCAACCCAAATTAAGCCACAAATGTCTGAGGCCGGGGCACTTCGCCGACAGGTGCACAATGCCCTAAGTATGCAAGAAATGCGGCACCTCCGGACACCTAGCAGCAAGCTGCTCAGATTTGGCGAGATGTGTGGACTGTCGTGGTGCTCACGCGGCGGGCTTGTCTGCCTGCCCTCGCTTGGCTTACCTTCGGGAAATAACCGAATTATACTGGAAGCCCGCACACTGCAACAGGTGAAGGTGCTGCACCCGGCGGCCAAGATCACCGATGTGTCTCCCACATAAGCCCTGTCTGTAGACAGCACATCTCAGATTCCAAAACAACCTTCTTACGCTAGCGTTGTCCGCGGAATATCTCAGTCACACAACGACTCTACACCACAGCTGCTACTCCCGGCTCCCATATCAAAACCCTGCTCCAAAAGTACCTCTCTCGGACTGTCCCAAATTCTTATACGGTTACGCCCAGAGCTATCGGCCAAATTCAAGGCCTTATTAGAGCTTTTAAAGCCGCTGTTACAGCTGCTACTGTTAGTGGACAACCTACGACGAATCGTACAACCATGAATGACTATAATCACTCAGCTCAAGGCGGAGACGCGTCTAGCGCTACTCCATCTACTATTAAATGTCCACTATGCGACGGCCGGTACACGCGGCGTGGCCTAACAAGACATATATCAGCTAAACACTCGACCGCCAGTGACACTACCTCCCCAATACCGACGACCTCTAAGCCCCTCGTTTGGCACCGGCACAAATTTTGGAGGATATTTAAGCTGTTATGGGGTGAATTAGGCTGATTCGAATCGTACCAAAATCACTCAGGAGACAAGCGGCTGAAGCTCTTACCAAGTGGCTCTTCCTTTCTCTTTTGCTCCCGTCGTCCTTCGACTCCCCCGCGCCCGCAACGACGCTTCATCCCTCTCAGTCATAATATGCAACAATCTTCGCGATTTCTCCCGAGATATGCACCTGTCAGACTTCCCATTCTCGCGTATCGGCTCCCAAACCATTCAGGAGTGATACCGTGCGCCAGTCCATTATTAAACTATCTGAAGGAAATGTTTCTGGCGCCGCCAGACTTATCGTGTCCACAGATCCGATAACACCTGGCATTGACCGTATAGAGGCCTTGCAAGAGCAACACCCATTGCCTCCCGAGGACGACCTAGAATGGCCGACATTGACCAGAACCCCTATGCCCTATGTCATATCAAGGGAGGAGATTCAGGTGGCTATTAAGAGCTCCTCCAAGAGCTCCGCCGCAGGGCTAGACTTCATGAGCCCGCGGTTATTATTGGATTTTCTTTCCCCGTCCCTCGAAGACGTCGCCGCTAATTTGCTCTCCGCATTGACAAAGATTGTAGACATTCTACTTTAGGGCAACCCCCCCTCTAACCGTTGACATTTGGCGCAAGACTATTTGCCTTTAAGAAAAAAAACGGATCGGTACGTCCAATTGCGTATTCGTCTACACTACGCAGGCTCGCCGCGAAATCGGATGCAGCCACAACAAAGCCGTTATTTCTCACGCAACTGGTGCACATCAGTTGTGATTTACGACGCCGCGTGGGACCGAGGAAGCCATTCACGCAACCCGTGCCTTTTTCGATTCGCGCGAACCTCCAGGGGTTCTTGTAAAGCTTGATTTCAGAAACGCTTTTAACAGTATGAGACGCGATCACCTGATGAAGGCCGTTGCATCCCACGCCCCTCATCTATTACACCACGTCGGGCTGGCATATCGGCATCCTTCCCACTTGGTTCTGCCTGAGCATGTGATTTCGTCCGCCACCGGACTGCAGCAGGGGGACCCCTTAACACCACCCCTGTTCTGTCTGCGTATCAAGGACCTGGTAGATTCCTTCAAGAGCCCACTAAACCTCTGGTACCTTGACGATGGCCTATTAGGAGGAAACGTGCATACGGTAGCCGAGGGCATCCGACGGGTCCTTGACTTTGGTGTAACATCTGGGTTTGAGTTAAATCCTGCCAAATGCAAAGTGTGCATTCTTGGCTCTACCCATGAAGACTTCACCTGATATACAGTTACTTCAAGACCTTCTTCCCGGCTGCAAAGTGACCGCCAAGGACGATCTGGAGCTACTAGGTGTACCACTTCGTCCCGAAGGGCTTACAGCAGCAATCGAGCGTTGGAGATGAAAGCTGGAAAATGCCGCCGCTCGCCTTCTACTTCTAGGAGCTCATTGGGGACTCTTTTTACTCAGGTCTTCTTTCCCTTTCTTAAGACTTATCCATCTGTTTCGAGGAGCTGACCTGTCTAATCGGGCCGAAGACTTGCAAGCACTCAACGAGTTGACACCGTCTACCCTCGAGGCCCTGTTAAACACATTCCTACCATCTACCGCACGGCAACAGGCATTACTGCCCGTCTCTAAAAGGAGCATCGAAGTTCCGAATTTGAAGACCCTGGCCGGTCCTGCCATAGTCTCATTAATGCTAAGCGCCGAAAACAGAAAATCCCCCTTTTAGATACACCAGGAGTCGGCCAGTTTAGAAGCCGCTTAGCCCAGCTTCAGGAAAATCTTGAGGCCCGCTGCGGAGGCAGGCCTGACAACGTACCATCCCAACGTGACTGGAGCGCCCCTTTGCACGCTGAGGTACAACGACGTCTCTTTAATGAAGCTGCCGACGACACGACCAGAGCTCGCCTAAACGCCGTGTCCGCCAAGGATTCAGGCACCTGCTTACATGCACTTCCGAGTGCACCCATAGGTACCCTTCTTGATGACGAGACGATTCGCATAGCAGTAGGCCTACGACTAGAGACAGACATAGTTGGCCCGCATCGGTGTCAATGTGGTCGACCTGTAGACAAGCTGAGACATCACGGCCTATCGAATATCATCAGTGCAGGACGACGCTCTACACATGCCGCTATCAATGAGACCTTCAGCAGAGCCCTTAGGTTATGCGGTCGTCCGTGCATATTTGAACCCCCGGGCCTCTGTGCGGAGGACGGCAGGCGTCTAGATGGGATGACATTTACACAATTCGAGCGAGGCAAAATGCTGATTTCGGATGCAACCGTTACCGACTCCCTAGCACCTTCTATGGTCGGTGGCGGTACATCCGAAGCTGGTTATGCAGCCCACCTTGCGTAGACCAACAAGCTCGTTGGTTGTTCAAGATTACAAACGATTACGCAAGATAGTATTCCACATTAACAATATGGTTTTACTCAATGTCGATCAATTGCGGGTGCAATAAAGCTTGTTCTAGGACATGCGACACATCGCAATCGTAACAAGGAAATGACATACGCGGATTTTATCGATTTTAAAACTGCGTTCGTTTGTATACCTAGGGATCGACTTCTCGAGATAATCAGGTCTAACTTTTCTATAACAGGTACGATATTTAATCTACTGCATGACATGCTCAGTCATAACGTCATAACCATTAAAAGTGGTGAGCACTATGTACTGGAGAGCGTCACGCAGAACACGGTCGTGGCACAGGGCGATTCGGCCAGCCTCTTTCTTATTCATTTTGTATGTGGCCGGACTAGCAGATATGTTACGTGACATCAAAGCACCGCACGTATTTTATGCTGACGACCTTGTAATACTGGCCAAATCCTGAGCAGTATTACCTCAATACAACAGCAAAATGGTGCGAAGAAAACAAACTAATAATCAACATTGCGATGACGAAGGTTCTTCGCTTTAGCAGAGGAGGGGCATGTGCTGCAGCAGACCACTACGTTAAAATTAACGGACAAATCTCTCGAACTTGTCAGCCACTTGTCTTACCTTGGAGGTACCATAACCCCATAAATGTATTTTGTATGAAAATACTACCGATAGTAAGTTATTGCTTGCCCGTAGTCGCAACACACTTGATCCTAAGCGATATGAAAAGTCTAGATAAAATAAAAGCGTGGTATATAAAACGAATATTGGGCTTACGCAAAGAAGAACGCGTCAGCAACGCTTGCAATGGAGCTGTGTTGAGAACAAACGTTAACAGAAGAGTTGGTACTGAACAAGCTACCCGTCAGTCCACAAGTGTTAGACGTCTACAAAGATTGTCGGGAGACTAAGACTATACAATTCGTTGTGGACAATTATACTAAAGGACCAGCTTTTGCCTCCCGAAAGTGGAAATGGGCGTCACAAAATAATCGTACAACAATTTGTCGAACCACGTGGCACGGATACTATTGGGTCTACAAAAAAGCTTTTTCAGTTTTTTAATGGTTCTCTACGGACAAAACCGAAATAATTTTTTGTAGCCCTATACAATTATATATGTATGAAACCTAACTGTTTCTGTTTTGAAGAGTGTGTGTGTAGTTTTTGTGGAAAATATGATATCGGGCGCTACCACATACTCGAATGCCCTAAAATTAAAGAGGGGTCAGTTACCTCACAAGTGAAATATGTGCTGTCCTAAATCGTTGCTATTTTTATGCTATTTACACTGCGACCTCGGGGCCATTTGGCATTGTATTGTCGACAACACTGAAGCCTAGCTAAATAGTAACAGACTACGTAAATTTACGGAGGGCAAAAGCGGTTAAGTTTTGTGGTAGAAGTCCATCGGCTCAGATTAAATGATCTGTACTGACCAGAGACAGGAGTTTGTTTTTAGGCGTGCTGGCATCCTCTCTTTTTTGTCGAGCCCGGTAGCGTAGTGCATTCGTCTGCGCCTCGCGACTGGAGGAGACACATAGGTGCGCGGGTTCGAGCCCCATCCTTACATATTTGTATTTACGGGGGTCCGTCTATGAAGCAATGCGAAAAGCACTCCCATAGACGTTAAATCTTGGCTGAGAGTCAGCACAGAAAGTATTTTCTGGCATCCTCTTTAGGCAAGCATCCTCTCCGCCTTCCAGCCAATAGGGTAAGCCATGCAGACCCAACAATATTTGCACTCCTTGTGATAGTTGCTGCCACCCCTCAGGTTTTCGGCAGAATTTGCGAGCTCTTTGACCAACCCGATCAGCTCGATTCTACCTCTATGCGAGATAAAGTCACGAGCAGTTTGGTTGAGGTTGGATGGCGTCTGTGATGTTTCTGAGTTGGCTTCTTGTCCTCGTGATCGCTGCAGGTGCAGTGGATTGTGCTCTGTGACTCTGGTGCTCAGCGTATTTAATTTTTGGAAGACTTGCCATCTCGGCCAACAGCTCGCCATTCCTCATGATGTGATGACACCGTTGTCGTATTTTACATATATCGGGGCTTCCTGTTGCGTGTTTTGTCTCAGCCACCTCTTTCATTGCCGGTTGTTTTCAAGATTCAAGATTCAGAACGTGATTTATAATAGGAACTGCATAATACAATGCTTTAGTTCTCATAAAAAAATATATAGATAATAATACAAAAAAAATATAATATATGTCAAAATGTGTTGGTGAGTAGCTATTTCTGGACCATCTGTGTAACACAATGCTGGGAAGTGATACGACGAATATTCTGTGGTATACTAGTCCATATAACAAGCAAACGAGACACAAGGGCTTGCTGACTAGACTTTTTTGTGACTAATGGCCCTACATATATTGTGGCACGCCTCGAGGTCCTACGAAACAAGGGAGTAAGGGGAAAAGAAACATCACAGGGAATAATATTCCGAGTGATTTTAAAGCCCAGCGTGACGGAGTCTCTGCGTCGCCTGCCAAATATGACTCTTAGAGCATTGTTTTGCATTATTCGAGCCCGACGGAGAGCAACTTCAAACCCACTCGCCCAGATAAGAATGCCATAAAGAAGAACTGGCAGAAACAAAGTTTTGTAGACCAAAAGAAGGCCATTCACCGGAACTTCGATAAGCCGCATGCGAAAGAGGGCTAAAATGATGGCGTAGCATTTGAGCTTGATGTATTCTAAATGCGCCCGCCAGCTCATGCACTCGTGCAGCATTAGGCCGAGACATTTTGTTGTCTCTAAGAATACCAATTCTATTCCTGATAGAATGAAGTTCCTGTCGATATGCATTTTTAGCTGAGGAGCTCGAAATGCAATAATTTTCGTCTTGCTGGAATTAACGACAAGGTCAAATTTATTGAAAATCGAAATTACTGTTTCCACTTGAGATAGGAGATGAGGCAACTCCGAACACATTTGCGAGGCATTGAGCCGAAAAAGCAACGTCGTATCATCAGCAAAAACAATCGGCTTGCCTAAGTTTTCCCTCTGGATATTAAATAGGATGAAATTAATAAGAATTAAGAACAATAAAGGTCCGAGAACAGAACCCTGGGGGGTAATGATGTCTACGGATCTCCAGGAGGATTCGACTGACCCAACTCTCACCGCCTGCATTCTTGTGTTTAGGTAGGAGCGGAACCAACCAACTGCACTCAATGAACACCCCAACATCTGCATTTGTAGAAGATATGAGTGATTGAGACAATTGAAGGCCGCGGCAACGTCTAGAAGGACTCCGAGACATAATTTAGTCGATTCTACGGCATCATTTCATTCATTCACTAAAAATAAGTGGGCGAGGGCCAACTCCAAAGATCGACCACGTCGGAAACCAAACTGATGTGACGACAGAAAGTTTATGGACTCTAAATGATGCTCAAATCTTCTCAGAGCCAGTTTTTCTAATATTTTGGACACAAAATCTACCAGACTTATGGGATGGTAGCTGGCGGGTAGTGTTTTGTCGCCTTTTATTTTGTAAAACGGAGTCACAAACGAGGCATTTAGATGCGTGGGGAAGATACCTGAGAAGAAAGAGAGATTTGCAATTTTTGTTAGGGGACTGGCAATAGAGAACACCGCTAATTTTAAAAGTTTTCCGAGTACCCCCATAGCTCTACAGCTCCAGCTCGCTTTTTGTTTGATTAGGAGTGAATAAACCTCAGAGTCTGCCACTGAACAGAATTTGAATGAGTTGCCCTTGCTGGTCCATAGATCTGTAAGAATGGGTGATGAGTCACCTTCAAGGCAGAGAGGCGCAACTGTAGCCGAGCCTATGGTTGCGAAGTGTCGATTGAGCTCGTCGAGCTGTCAGCTCATTCTCCTCGCCCCCTGTCTGTCTGCTGACAGGGTTGCACGTCATCCTAACGACGTATGCCCTGCATGTCCACGTTGTTATCCAAAACGGTGGGTGGGAGAAGAGGAAAGTCGCTTTGTCAAATAAAGTTATGGCGAGAGACGACTTGAAGGAGAGTATGAATCAAAAGTTAGCTACAGCTGCACGGTATAGATGGTGTTGTGGTTTCGGTAGCCGAACCATTCGGTGAGAATATTCTTTTCCTCTGCGGTGAAATATTTAGACGTTTTCTACTTGCAAATCCCGAATCCAGGCTTGGGTTCATCCACGTTTGGTTTGATTCAGTTGAGAAAGCAACAAAGGCTATGGCGATTTTCTCTTCTCTCAACGTCCTTGTGATCGCCAAATGTCACGGCCTGACAGTGTATACGGCTCTTATCATCGAAGTTAATAAAGGTTTTTCGAGCAAGATTTCTTGGCTGCTAAGGGTTATCGGTGTAGACTCAGCCAAAAAAGTAACTTATACGAAGAGGATCGGCACGACTTCAACGTCGCTTCGTTCCGATCCTGCCTTTTTCACTTCAACAAAATACCGCCGTCAGAGGTGTTTCCGGCCTTCAGAACGCATAAGGTCACTATGAATGCAGGAGCCCCTACTACATGTGATAACTGCCTAAAGCTAGGCCACTAATTGCCACAGTGATGTCACATGCGGACAGTGTAGGCAATCTTACATACAAGAAGTCGCAACACAGTCCACTAGAGGTATATCAGACCACAACGCCATTACCCTGAGTATAGAAATAACACGAAAACATACACACTCTAACAATATTACCATTATAACACCGAAAACAATGAACACCAGAAGATTTGCCAGTGAAATCAGAAAAATTGATTGGAGCAGTACATTAAAACATCTAGATGACCCGGAAACACTGTGCGACACCATCATAACAACACTGCAGACATGTGCAAACAGATCAACACAACACAAACACCCTTATACAAGAGCAAAACACACTATACTGAAACCATGGATCACAAAAGAAATTCTTAAAAATATGAGAAAGAGGGACGAACTGTTCGAAAAATTAAAGACTGAACCGAACCTTACCAGACAACATAAAGTACTAAGAAATCAAATAAAATCACAACTCAGAAAAGCCAAAGACGCCTTCTATACATCTAAATTCGTCGGTGACAAAAAAAAAGACTGGACGACAATCAATAAATACTCAGGGGTACTGACAAAGTCGACCCAACTAAGCTAGGAAATTGTGCAAACCTAACAACACTGAAGGAAAAAGTAGATTTAGTTAATATGCACTTCGCTACAGTTGGTGAAAAGCTCAGCCTATCAAATGGATCGACAACAGATGACGAAAACCTACCAACCTACAGATGTCGAGAGCCCCTCCGGTCACTACCACCGGTAGAAAAAGAGGAAATAGAAGAAACAATTAGACAAATTAAAAATGACAAGTCACCAGGAGAGGACAAAATGACAAACAATATAATTAAAGCAAACAGTGACATCTTCACGAGGATAATCTGGAGGCTGGCAAATTCAATATTTACGCACGGTCGCTTTCCTAGTGCACTTAAAAGATCAAAACTTGTACTATTATATAAACAGGGACGCAAAGACAACATAAGTAACTTCAGACCAATCTCACTCCTCAGCAATTTAGGCAAACTAATCGAAACGTTAATTGTAAAACGCATAAAACGACATCTTGACGACAATAAAATACTACATAGTAATCAGTTTGGGTTCAGAAAAGGCAAAAGCACACAGTCGGCGTTAATGGCTCTGCATGAAACACTAGCTCAAGAGATAAATAAGGGTAACAGGCCAGTAGGTGTGTTTTTAGATTTGTCTAAGGCTTTCGACAGCATTCCACATTGCCGCTTACTGCATAAAATGCAACGTATGGGAATCACTGCAAAGGCACTAACCGTGACAGAAACATATCTAAATAACAGAAAACAGACATACTCGTTTAACAACGAGTCTTCCGAAGTTACCTTAAGATCTTTTGCCGTCCCTCAAGGAAGTGTGATGGGTCCTCTTTTATACATTTTGTATTGCAACGATTTCTTTCAAATAAAGGACTGCTCTACTAAATACATGTACGCGGATGACACTGCACTTATCTATACACAGCAATCACTTGAGAATACGCAACACATAGAACGAAGCTTAAGTAAAATCGGGACGTGGATGAAACAAAACGGACTTGTAATAAATCACAGCAAAACTAAGTTTATACAGTTCCAACTCCGAAGTCGTCCGGCTATTGCACACATGAATTCCATACAACTACACAACCATCTCGATATAACCAGCTATATGCATTGTCACTGCCCTTTAATCGAACGAACTGATACGATAAAATATTTGGGAATGATGATTTCGAGCAACCTATCTTGGCAACCACACGTCAATTACATTGCCAAGAAAATGAGAAAGGGCGTGGCAATATTAAGCCGGATAAGAAACTCAGCGAGAGTAGCACTAAAACTCGAAGTATATCGTGCACTTGTGGAGAGTTACTATCGATATGGACTAACGCTATACGGTGGTTATTATCTGACAATATTACAACCATTAATCGTCCTGCAGAAGAAAGCCATAAGATTGGTCTGCGATGCTGAACGCAGCGTTAATGCAGCAACACTTATGGACAGTTTAAAGGTTTTGCCTTTTCGACATCAGTACGCAGAATCAGTGCTATCCCATTTTCTTCTGAAAGAGGCACATGTTGGGCGTGAGATACAAGATAGACAAAAATCAAGTCACCAATATCTTACCAGAGCACGCCAACATGGCACCCTCAATTTGGAAAACATAAAAAGTGAAACCATGAAAAGACGGGCTGCCAGTCATTTTATTGAGCTATTAACTAGTTTTCCTGATAACATACGACAACAAACAAACCAGACCACTAGACAAATCAAGAAACAAATACGAGAACACATTACATCACTCAGCCAGGAGCAACTGTCCAGGTTAATTGATTAAACTAACATTCCAATAACACAAAATGTATGACACTCAAAAACTACGCCTTACGCACAAACACATCATCACATGAAATGCAAACACAGACAACATGTAACCACCGTAACGAGTTTCCACATGAACGCCCACACACATTTCAGCAGCCATGAGACAGCACAACTACACGTATGCAGGCACGCGTGTGCAGATATATATGTGTATATATATATATATATATATATATATATATATGTATATATATATATATATATATATATATATATATATATATGTATATGTATGTGTGTGTATGTATGTATATGTGTATGTGTGTATATGTATGGGTGTGTGTGTGTGTGTCTGCACATGGTGTTATAGTCATACGTGCCGAAGACGTGACATGTGGGAGACAGCGACGCGAGCCTACACATTGCGTCACTTGGCGGCCTTTAAGTGTACTGTCCATGGCCGAGGCGGGTGGCCATATCTGATTATCCACGAAGACCATGAAATACAACTTTAAGCGACCACTAATATGATATATTTCGACCAGATCTCTGAACACTCAGGCAAAATATTATTTACTGGCTTTTATTATTACTATTATTATCATTATTATTTTTAACTACTATTAATTTTTTTGTAAACATAAATATGATATGTAGGTAACACGGTGCTAAGAAGATGGAAAGAAAAATAAATCATATGTATTGGATGTTTCAGTGCTGCGTACACGGGCTTTCAGCCTTACGAACCACACGACTATAATGTTGTAATACACATAAAATACTGTGAATAAAACGCACTTAAAAAAAAAAAAAAAATAAAACAAATCAGGCCATCTTGTGGCAAGTTATCGCAATGCACCTAACTGCGTAAATTGTAAAAGTCCACATTCTACGTCACCCGCGGCATGCCCACTCTGAGTTTGTTAAATCGAGAAAGGAAAGGCCCTGATGGAAATCTGGCTCATGCAACAAATCACCCAGGAATTTCCCTACGCCAGGCTTATTCAAACCCTTCCTTGAACATTCACGAAGCCTCTCAATCTACATTTGCCACAACTCTTTAAATCAACTCCTGGCCTGAACTACGTGTTAATCTGCTGGGCGTCTCTGCCATTCCCAACAAAGCAACTGTATCTACAACAAAGCGTTTAATAGAGTCTCGAAATCCAAAGACGCTCACCAAGCGAAAACTATCTAGTTCTTTGTCAAGGACCGTTTCGACTCGGCATTCAGCTCTCTCTGCACTGGAACACGGTTTTCAAGTTCTTAAGGTTGTTTGAAGGCTGCATCCTGCTTGAAAGTGCTACTCGACGCAATTCTTCCACTTTTATCAGTTTTTAAAGAGTTTTAATTAGTATTATCTAAATAACTTCAGAGCTTGATATTTTATTTTCACTAATATCATATTCAAGCACAGTTACAGTGACTCTCTGAAAAGTACAATCAGTGACGAGGGGTTCCATATCGACGCTGCGGTTTTTAACAAGACATGACTAAATGATGTTTATATACCGGCCTATTCAATCAAAGGCTTAGACTTACTTGCGTCAAGCTCAAATGTGATCAAGTTCTAAGGCAGAGTTGGAATTTGCGTTCGTTCTACCTGCAGGGTTCTCGCATCTTTTGCGGTGAGTAGCGCTGATGACAACGTGTAAGCTGTACGTAATCATATTAGAACACACATATGGTCTTCGAAAGTATATAATCGACTTTTACTCGAGCAGTGCTATTCACAAAGAAACTCTGCTCATTATGCTGGGCGATATTTTGCTTAGAAGCTTCTCATTTTTGTGCCTAGCTGGTGTTGCTAATTTAAATCTATCCGCCGCTGCAGCTGTGCAGATATGGGTATATCCGAAAGACTTCTACAGTTGGCGGCGTTTGCTATTGCCAGACCCCTAACAAAAATTGCGAATCTCTCTTTCTCCTCGGGTACCTTCCTCACACGTTCCAAGGCTTCGTTTGTAACTCCGCGTTACAAAAGAAAAACTACCCGGTAGCTATCGTCCCATTCAAGCCTGGTTAACTTCGTGTCCAAAATATTAGAAAAACTGGCTCTGACGCGGCTTAAGCATCATTTGGAGTCTATGAGTATTCTATCGTGAACCATGAAACCGTGGATCAGCCGGTTCTAGGAACGAGCGAGAAAATCGTGTATGTAACGACAAGCCGGTTCTAAGAACGAGTGTGAAAACCGCGGCTCTAAGAAGGAGTGTGGAAATCGCGATTATAAGGACAAGTGGGGAAATTTCTAAGTGCGAGGCGTTTTAAGGACGACTGAGGGAACCTCGGCGCTGAGTGCGAGTCGTTTTAAGGAGGAGTGAGGAAACCGCGGTTCTAAGTGCGAGTCGTTCAAAAGACGAGTGAGGAAACCGCGTCTCTAAGTGTGAGTTGTTTTAAGGACAAGGTAGGAAACCGCGGTTCTAAGTGCAAGTCGTTTTAAGGACGAGTGAGGAAACTGCGTCTCTATGGGCGAGTCGTTCTAAGGACGAGTAGAGATACCGCGGTTCTAAGTTCGAGTCGTTTTGTGGACGAGTGAGGAAGCGCGGTTCTAAGTGCAAGTCGTTCTAAGGACGAGTGAAGAAACCGCGGTTCTGAAGAACGAGCCGGTTATAAGGACGAAGGAGGAAACCGCGGTTTTATGTGCAAGTCGTTTTAAGGACGAGCGAGGAAACCGCGGTTCTGAAGAACAAGTTGGTTTTAAGGACGAGTGAGGAAACCGCGGTTTTGAAGAACGAGCCGGTTCTAAGGACGAGTGAGGAAACCGCGGTTATAAATGCAAGTCGTTCTAAGGACGAGTGAGGAAACCGCGGTTATAAATGCAAGTCGTTCTAAGGACGAGTGAGGAAATCGCGGTTATAAATGCAAGTCGTTCTAAGGACGAGTGAGGAAACCGCGGTTCTGAAGAACGAGCCGGTTCTAGGGACGAGTAAGGAAACCCTAAGTGCGAGTCGCTCTAAGGACGAGTGAGGAAACCGCGGTTCTGAAGAACAAGTCGGTTTTAAGGGCAAGTGAGTAAACCGCGATTCTGAAGGAGCCGGTTTTAAGAACAAGTGAGGAAACCGCGGTTCTAAGCGCGAGCCGCTTTTAAGGACGAGTGAGGAAATTGCGGTTGTAAGTGCGGACCGGTTTTAAAAACGAGTGACGAAACCGCGGTTTTAATTGCAGGCCGGTTCTAAGGACGAGTAAGGAAACGCGGTTTTAAGTGCGAGTCGTTCTAAGGATGAATGAGGAAACCGCGGCGCTGAGGGCGAGTCGTTTTAAGGACGAGTGAGGAAACCGCGGTTCTAAGTGCGAGTCGCTCTAAGGACGAGTGAGGAAATCGCGGTTCTGAAAAACAAGTCGGTTTTAAGGGCAAGTGAGGAAACCGCGATTCTGAAGAACGAGCCGGTTTTAAGAACAAGTGAGGAAACGGCGGTTCTAAGCGCGAGCCGGTTTCAAGGACGAGTGAGGAAATTGCGGTTGTAAGTGCGGACCGGTTCTTAAAACGAGTGACGAAACCGCGGTTCTAAGTGCAGGCCGGTTCTAAGGACGAGTAAGGAAGCGCGAGTCGCTCTAAGGACGAATGAGGAAACCGCGGCGCTGAGTGCGAGTCGTTTTAAGGACGAGTGAGGAAACCGCGACTCTGAAAAACGAGCCGGTTGTAAGGACGAGAGAGGAAACTGCGGTTTTAAGTGCGAGTCGTTCGAAGGACGAGTGAGGAAACCGCGGTTCTGAAGAACGAGCCGGTTCTAAGGACGAGTGAGGAAACCGCGGTTCTAAGTGCGAGTCGTTCTAAGGACGAATGAAGAAACCACGGTTCTGAAAAACAAATCGGTTTTAAGGACAAGTAAGGAAAACGCGGCTTTGAAGAACGAGCCGGTTTGAAGGACGATTGAGGAAACCGCAATTCTAATTGCGGGCCGATTCTAAGGACGAGTAAGGATATCGCGGTTATCAATGCGGGTTGGTTCTAAGGGCGAGTAAGGAAACCGCGATTCTAAGTGCAAGCCGGTTCTAAGGACGAGTAAGGATATCGCGGTTATTCGAGCGGGCCGGTTCTAAGGACGAGTGAGGAAACCGCGATTCTAAGTGCAAGCTGGTTCTAAGGACGAGTGAGGAAAGCGCGATTCTAAGTGCAAGCTGGTTCTAAGAACGAGTAAAGAAACCACCGCGGCTCTAAATGCGGGCCGGTTGTAAGGACGAGTAAGAGAACCGCGGTTCTAAGAGCGGGCCGGTTCTAAGGACGTGTGAGGAAACCGCGGTTCTAAGAGCGGGCCGGTTCTAAGGACGAGTGAGGAAACCGCGGTTCTAAGAGCGGGCCGGTTCTAAGGACGAGTAAGGAAACCGCGGTTCTAAGTGCGGTCCGGTTCTAAATACGAGTGCAAAAACCGTGGTTCTAAGTGCGAGTCGGTTGTAAGAACGAGTGAGGAAACCGTGGTTCTAAGTGCGAGTCGGTTGTAAGAACGAGTGAGGAAACCGCGGTTCTGAAGAACGAGCCAGTCCTAAGGGCGAGTGAGGAAACCGCGGCTCTAAGTGCGGGCCGGTTCTAGGGACAAGTAAGGAAACCGTGGTTCTAAGGACGAGTCAGGAAACCGCAATTCTAAGAACGTGTGAGGAAACCACCGTGGCCCTAAGTGCGGGCCGGTTCCAATGACGAGTGAGGAATCCGTGGTTTTAAGTGCGAGTCGTTCTAAGGACGAGTAAAGAAACCACCGTGGCTCGAAGTGCGGACCGGTTCTAAGGACGAGTGAGGAAACCGTGGTTCTAAGGACGGAGTGAGGATATCGCGGATCGGAAGACGAGTGAGGAAACCACCGCGGCTACAAGTGCGGGCCGGTTCGAAGGACGAGTGAGGAAATCACCGCGGTTCTAAGTGCAGGCCGGTTCGAAGGACGAGTGAGGAAACTGTGGTTCTAAGGACGAGTGAGAAAACCGTGGTTCTAAGGACGAGTAGGGAAACCGCGGTTCCAAGGACGAGTGAGGAAACCACCGCGGCTCTAACTGCGGGCCAGTTCGAAGAACGAGTGAAGAAACTACTGCGGCTCTAAGTGAGGGCCGGTTTGAAGGACGAGTGAGGAAACCGTGGTTCTAAGGACGAGTGAGGAAACCGTGGTCCTAAGGACGAATGAGGTAACCGTGGACCTAAAGACGAGTGAGAAAACCGCAATTCTAAGCAAGAGTTAGGAAACCACCGTGGCTCTACCACCGTGGCTAACAGTGCGGGCCAATTTTAAGGACGAGCGAGAAAACGCGGTTCTAAGGACGAGTAAGGAAACCGCGGTTCCAAGGGCGAGTGAGTAAACCACCGCGGCTCTAAGTGAGGGCCGGTTCAAAGAACGAGTGAAGAAACCACTGCGGCTCTATGTGCAAGCCGGTTCGAAAAACGAGCGAGGAAACCACCGCGGTTCTAAGTGCGGGCCGGTTCGAAAAAGGAGTGAGGAAATTACCGCGGTTGTACGTGCGGGCCGGTTCGAAGAAGGAGTGAGGAAAATACCGCGGTTATAAGTGTGGGCCGGTTCAAAGGACAAGTGAGTAAACCACCGCGGCTCTAAGTGCGGGCCGATTCGATGGACGAATGAAGAAACCGCCGCGGCTTTAAATGCGATCCGGCTCGAAGAACTAGTGAGGAAACCACCGCGGCTCTAAGTGCGGGCCAGCTCGAAGGACGAGTGAGGAAACTACTGCGGCTCTAAGTGCGGGCCAGTTCGAAGGACGAGTGAGAAAACCACCGCGGCTATAAGTTTAGTGCGGACCGGTTCGAAGGACGAATGAGAAAACCACCGCGGCTTAAAGTGCGGTCCGGCTTGAAGGATGAGTGAGGAAACCACCGCGGCTCTAAGTGCGGGCCGGTTCAAAGGACGAGTGAGGACACTGTAATTCTAAGGACGAGTGAGAAAACCGTGGTTTTAAGGACGAGTAAGGAAACCGCGGTTCCAAGAATGAGTGAGGAAACCACCGCGGCTCTAAGTGCGGGCCAGTTCGAAGGACGAGTGAAGAAACTACTGCGGCTCTAAGTAAGGGCCGGTTCGAAGGACGAGTGAGGAAACCGTGGTTCTAAGGACGAGTGAGGAAACCGCAATTCTAAGGACGAGTGAGGAAACCACCGTGGCCCTACCAACGTGGCTAACAGTGCGGGCCTATTTTAAGGACGAGCGAAAAAAAACGCGGTTCTAAGGAGGAGCGAGGAAAACGCGGTTCTAAGGACGAGTGAGGAAACCACTGCGGCTCTAAGTGCGGGCCGGTTCGAAGGACGAATGAGGAAATCATTGCGGCTCTAAATGCGGGCCGGTTCGAAGGACGAGTGAAAAAACCACCGCGGCTCTAGGTGCGATCCGGTTCGAAGAACGGGTGAGAAAACCACTGCGGCTCTAAGTGCGGGCCCGTTTAAAGGACAAGTAAGGGAACCGTGGTTCTAAGTGCGACTCGTTCTAAGGACGAGTGAAGAAACCACCGTGGCTCGAAGTGCGGACCGGTTTTAAGGACGAGCGAGGAAACCGCGGTTCTAAGTGCAGGCCGGTTCGAGGGACGAGTGAGGAAACCATGCGGCTCTAAGTGCGGGCCGGTTCGAAAAACGAGCGAGGAAACCACCGCGATTCTAAGTGCGGGCCGGTTCGAAGAAGGAGTGAGGAAATTACCGCGTATTTAAGTGTGGGCCGGTGCGAAGGACAAGTGAGTAAACTACCGCGGCTCTAAATGCGGGCCGGTTCGAAGGACGAGTGAGGAAATTACTTCGGTTCTAAATGCGGGCCGGTTCCAAGGACGAGTGGGGAAACCACCGTCGCTCTAAGTGCAAGCCGGTTCGAAGAACGAGTAAGAAAACCACCGCGGCTATAAGTGCAGTGCGGCTCGAGGGACAAGTGAGGAATGCACCGCGGCTATAAGCGCGGACCGGTTCGAAGGACGAATGAGGAAACCGCCGCGGCTTTAAGTGCAGTCCGGCTTGAAGAACTAGTGAGGAAACCACCGCGGCTCTAAGTGCGGGCCAGTTCGAAGGACAAGTGAGGAAACCATTGCGGCTATAAGTGCAATCCGGCTCGAGGGACAAGTGAGGAAACCACCGCGGCTTAAAGTGCGGTCTGGCTTAAAGGATGAGTGATAAAACCAGCGCGGCTGTAAGTGCGGGCCGGTTTGAAGGACGAGTGAGAAAACAACCGCGGCTTTAAGTGCAGGCCGGTTCGAAGGACAAGTCAGAAAACCACTGCGGCTCTAAGTGTGGGCCGGTTCAAAAACGAGCGAGAAAACCACCGCGGTTCTAAGTGCGGGCCGGTTCGAAGAAGGAGTGAGGAAATTACCGCGGTTTTAAGTGTGGGCCGGTTCGAAAGACAAGTGAGTAAACTACCGCGGCTCTAAATGCGGGCCGGTTCGAAGGACGACTGAGGAAACCACTGCGGCTCTAAGTGTAGGCCGGCTCGACGGACGAGTGAGGAGACCGTGGTTCTAAAGACGAGTGAGAAAATCGCGGTTCGAAAGACGAGTGAGAAAACCACAGCGGCTTTAAATGCGGGCTAGTTCAAAGGACGAGTAAGGAAACCACCGCAGCTCTAAGTACGGGCCGGTTCGAAGGACGAGTGAGGAAACCACCACGACTCTAAGTGTGGGCCGGTTTGAAAGACCAGTGAGGAAACCACCGTGGCCTTAAGTGCGGGTTGGTTCGAAGGACGAGTGAGGAAACTATGATTCTAAGGACGAGTGAGAAAACCGTGGTTCTAAGGACGAGTAAGGAAATCGCGGTTCCAAGGACGAGTGAGGAAACCACCGCGGCTCTAAGTGCGGGCCAGTTCGAAGGACGAGTGAAGAAACTACTGCGGCTCTAAGTGAGGGCCGGTTCGAAGGACGAGTGAGGAAATCGTGGTTCTAAGGACAAGTGAGGAAACCGCAATCCTATGGACGAGTGAGGAAACCACCGTGGCTCCACCACCGTGGCTAACAGTGCGGGCCTATTTTAAGGACGAGCGAGAAAACTCGGTTCTATAGACGAGCGAGGAAAACGCGGTTCTAAGGACGAGTGAGGAAACCACTGCGGCTCTATGTGCAAGCCGGTTCGAAAAACGAGCAAGGAAACCACCGCGGTTCTAAGTGCGGGGCGGTTCGAAAAAGGGGTGAGGAAATTACCGCGGTTGTACGTGCGGGCCGGTTCGAAGAAGGAGTGAGGAAAATACCGCGGTTATAAGTGTAGGCTGGTTCGAAGGACAAGTGAGTAAACCACCGCGGCTCTAAGTGCGGGCCGGTTCGAAGGACGAATGAGGAAACCGCCGAGGCTTTAAGTGCGATCCGGCTCGAAGAACTAGTGAGGAAACCACCGCGGCTCTAAGTGCGGGCCAGCTCGAAGGACGAGTGAGAAAACTACTGCGGCTCTAAGTGCGGGCCGGTTCGAAGGACGAGTGAGAAAACCACCGCGGCTATAAGTTTAGTGCGGACCGGTTCGAAGGACGAATGAGGAAACCACCGCGGCTTAAAGTGCGGTCCGGCTTGAAGGATGCGTGAGGAAACCACCGCGGCTCTAAGTGCGGGCCGGTTCAAAGGACGAGTGAGGACACTGTAATTCTAAGGACGAGTGAGAAAACCGTGGTTTTAAGGACGAGTAAGGAAACCGCGGTTCCAAGGATGAGTGAGGAAACCACCGCGGCTTTAAGTGCGGGCCAGTTCGAAGTACGAGTGAAGAAACTACTGCGGTTCTAAGTAAGGGCCGGTTCGAAGGACGAGTGAGGAAACCGTGGTTCTAAGGACGAGTGAGGAAACCGCAATTCTAAGGACGAGTGAGGAAACCACCGTGGCCCTACCAACGTGGCTAACAGTGCGGGCCTATTTTAAGGACGAGCGAAAAAAACGCGGTTCTAAGGAGGAGCGAGGAAAACGCGGTTCTAAGGACGAGTGAAGAAACCACTGCGGCTCTAAGTGCGGGCCGGTTCGAAGGACGAATGAGGAAATCACTGCGGCCATAAGTGCAGGCCGGTTCGAGGGACGAGTGAGGAAACCACCGCGGCTCTAAGTGCGGGCCGGTTCGAAGGACGAGTGAGGAAACCACCGCGACTCTAAGTGTGGGCCGCTTCAAAGGACGAGTGAGGAAACCGTGGTTCTAAGGACAAGTGAGGAAACCGCGATTCTAAGGACGAGTGAAAAAACCGCCGTGGCTCTAAGTTCGGCTTGGTTCTAAGGACGAGTGAGGAAATCGTGGTTCGGAAGACGAGTGAAGAAACTACTGCGGCTCTAAGTGAGGGCCGGTTCGAAGGACGAGTGAGGAAATCGTGGTTCTAAGGACAAGTAAGGAAACCGCAATTCTATGGACGAGTGAGGAAACCACCGTGGCTCCACCACCGTGGCTAACAGTGCGGGCCTATTTTGAAGACGAGCGAGAAAACTCGGTTCTATAGACGAGCGAGGAAAACGCGTTTCTAAGGACGAGTGAGGAAACCACTGCGGCTCTATGTGCAAGCCGGTTCGAGAAACGAGCAAGGAAACCACCGCGGTTCTAAGTGCGGGCCGGTTCAAAAAAGGAGTGAGGAAATTACCGCGGTTGTACGTGCGGGCGGGTTCGAAGAAGGAGTGAGGAAAATACCGCGGTTATAAGTGTGGGCCGGTTCGAAGGACAAGTGAGTAAACCACCGCGGCTCTAAGTGCGGGCCGGTTCGAAGGACGAATGAGGAAACCGCCGCGGCTTTAAGTGCGATCCGGCTCGAAGAACTAGTGAGAAAACCACCGCGGCTCTAAGTGCGGGCCAGCTCGAAGGACGTGTGAGGAAACTACTGCGGCTCTAAGTGCGGGCCGGTTCGAAGGACGAGTGAGAAAACCACCGCGGCTATAAGTTTAGTGCAGACCGGTTCGAAGGACGAATGAGGAAACCACCGCGGCTTAAAGTGCGGTCCGGCTTGAAGGATGAGTGAGGAAACCACCGCGGCTCTAAGTGCGGGCCGGTTCAAAGGACGAGTGACGACACTGTAATTCTAAGGATGAGTGAGAAAACCGTGGTTTTATTATTATTTATTGATTAACACCCGGGCTGGGTAAGTGTGTTTATGTTACATCACAGTTTTCCACACAACAATCGATCTAGCGTTTTGCCAGTTCTGCTATGGACCGAACCGCCGGACAAACCGCGGCGTGGTATTTATCACATTTACTCCAGCATTCGTTGCATCGACATTCGTCTTGTGGTTCATGGAAGCCCTCCACATTGCATAGAACGTAATGAAATCCGTGGGCTGCAAAGGCCGTTGTTAAAAAAAAAAAAAAAAAGCGGTTCCAAGGATGAGTGAGGAAACCACCGCGGCTTTAAGTGCGGGCCAGCTCGAAGGACGAGTGAAGAAACTACTGCGGCTCTAAGTAAAGGCCGGTTCGAAGGACGAGTGAGGAAACCACTGCGGCTCTAAGTGTAGGCCGGCTCGACGGACGAGTGAGGAAACCGTGGTTCTAAAGACGAGTGAGGAAATCGCGGTTCGAAAGACGAGTGAGGAAACCACAGCGGCTTTAAATGCGAACTAGTTCAAAGGACGAGTGACGAAACCGCGGTTCTAAGTGCGGTCCGGTTCAAAGGACGAGTAAGGAAACCACCGCAGCTCTAAGTACGGGCCGGTTCAATGGCATCAGCAACAAGCAACTGAGGTCACTGGACAATACCGGGAGAGACCTTCTTCACCGTGATCTTAATGCTATCCTCAAAAGAGGAGAATTTCCAACTGAGTGGAAAACTGGGGAAGGGGTACCAATTCTGAAACAAGGTAGACCGCGATCACAATTAGGCTCATATAGGGTAAGAGCTGAGTCAGCGTTCGAACTGAGTGGTTGTGCTTCCGCGAGCTCCCGTGTTTTGCTCTGTTTACGGTGGAAATCTGTGTTGGATCCGAGATTGCTTGGTGTCGTTTGCCTCGTCTCGACTCCGTGCACCGCTTGACGTGGGTCCCACTTGGTATTTCTGTGCGCTGTCAGAGATCGGACCGTTTGAATAAACGGTGTTGAATCTGAACGTGAGTGCCTTACGCACGATTTCTTCGAGATCTCGTTCTGCAAGCTGCCCGCCTGCTTTGTTTTGATACTTTGTGGATGCACTGTGCTCGTCTGTGGTGCATCTTGGACGGTGTGATACGTAAGGACAAATAAACATTGAGGAGAATCAGCTGTACGTAGGCATGACTTCTACGAAGCGCGCAATGGAGCCTGATCAGCTAGACGCAGGCCAGAAGAAACAGCGCAGTAGTGGCAATCCACGTACATGCCCGGACTGCAGTTGTGAGATCGGAAAAGCGTCAAGCATCCGATGCGTTGGCTGTAAATTAAGAGTGCACTTAGCGGCATGTACTAATCTGACATTTCTGGAAGCTAAGAGAGAAGAGGTTATTAATTCCTTTAAATGCGGCAATTGCAAACTCTCTCCACCAGCTGACGATGATGACGACGATGATGATGAAATGGACGATGAAGAGCTGAGTACTGTGACCGATTTAGCATTACTGGTTAAATCTCTTTGTGGTCAAGTGAAAAAGCTTCATGTGACGATTCGCCTATTAGTGTCGAAAAACATAGCGCTGGCTGACAAGAATAATCTGCTCGATAAGAAGTTGGACAGGTTACTACAAAAAGACAAAAGCAAGACTGCGACCAGTGGAAATGCTTCTCAGGACGACCGTGCGGGAAATCTTCGCGGCAGGATGATGCAACGCACGAACCGATCTCACAGTAGATCTTTCAGCAGCTCGCAGTCGAGAAGTCGGATTCAGTTTGCCGTCAAATCTCAAGCCAAACCAAGAATGAAATTTGCTGGTAAAAGTGGGGACAGTCGAAAACAAAGACGTATCCTAGTTGTTGATGGCGGTAAGGACAATGGTCCGATCTCTCAACCCAGTTCATCGCTTCGGTTGCACACAGAACGGATTTTTATATCCGGTCAGGACCTCACGCTGAAAGCCAAAGAACTATCTGACCATCTTACCAAAGCAGGCGTGTACCCCGTAGTTGTTAAGAAACTAAAGACGAGATACTCTCATTACACTTCTTTCTATGTCGAAGTACCAGACACTGATGTAGAGAGAATGTTCGATAAGGACATCTGGAACGATGGTTCCATTATAAAAGAATTCAATGGCCGTCTCAAAGAATCTGATGTCATCGAAAGACACCCTTCCCACTGACTGAAGAAAAGAAAGCGTACGCTGACTCTTACGGAAACGAACACTGAAACGGACAAAATAAGGAAACCTAAGGATGATGAATTTTCTACGATAAAATGCATATCTGTCAATGCACGATCACTGTCCAAACCTGGAGCCGTCGACTGCCTGCTTGCCTTCATGACCACTGGAGATATCGGCGTAGCGTTCATCACGGAAAGTTGGCTGAACGAAAACGTCTCCTCGGCTGAACTCTCGGCGGGTGGCAAATTCGAAGTTTTTCGCAGAGATCGTGTTGGCCAAAACGGTGGCGGTATACTGCTCTTGTTAGTTCGAAGTTTGCATGCTCTGAGGTCGACACCGGCAATACTTCCTCGGAACTTATTGCGGTTGATTTGATTCTTCCGAACGGCACAGTACGACTTATCTGTACGTACTTTAGCCCTACGGGATCACGAGCGGAGCTATCGACTAAAATGGCTACTCTCATTACCGATCTCGAAACAATTACATCGGATGAACATAGTGTAGTGCTTGCTGGAGATCTTAATCAACCTGGTATAAACTGGACAGACTGGCACTGTGCATCCAGACGAGCGGAGTTACGAGCCCAAGAAGGACCACTGTCGATGGAAGAAATGTTTCTTCAGTACTGTTGCGAAGCAGGACTACTGCAATGTGTTGAGCATCCCACGAGAGGTAGCAATGTTCTTGATATTGTTCTGGCTAGAGATGATATTGTTGGCAACGTCATCGTTTCACCGGCGCCAGTTGCAACAGACCATCAAATGGTCTCGTTCACGATCTCTAGTTGTCGTAGTGTGACGACGGATCGTACACAACTCTGGGACTTTGACAAGGGAGACTATGAATGCCTAACCATGAATCTGGGCGCTACGAACTGGACAACCTTCTTCCAATCCTGTATTGACGTGAATGACATGTATAACAAATTTGTCACTCACATGCACTTCCTGATGGATTGTTGTGTACCCAGGAAGTCTCCTAATCTGCATGGTGTTCTGGATCCTAGCATAGAAAGCATCACCCAGCAATTAAACAGAGCGACGCCAGAAGAAGGAGCTAGACTGCAAAAGAAACTGCAAAAGATGCTTCATAGAAAACGAATCATCGAAGAACGCTCCGTAGCCCAATCGGCTGTTCCCACCGCGGTTCATAGATACATCGAAAGGCGAATGAAAGTTAAAGACTGTTTGAGCTCGATCAATAGAGCGGATGGATCGGTTGCTACACAAAACCAGGAGAAAGCTGAAATTCTGCGCGGAGTATTCGCCGCAACATATTCATCACCCACGGAAGTCCAGCTACGCGACGCACGACCTACTCTACCAACGCCGCCTGTGTCTGAGGATCTGCGCCTGGTTGAGGACGTTGACTCCTCCCCTGAAAATCTTGAACGCCACCTTCGCTCTCTGGCTAACAAGCGAAGCGCCACGCCTGATGGTATCCCAGCTCTTGTATATAAGAAGTGTGGCTATGATGTGTGTGTTCCGTTGTCTTTGATATTTCGCAGAACCCTCGAAGATGGTTGGGTCCCAGACCTCTTCCGCTGCGCCATTGTCTGTTCGGTTCATAAACGCGGCGACAAAAGTGATCCAAACAACAAAAGGCCTGTATCGCTCACCTCTGTGCCGTGCAAGCTCTTTGAAAAGGAGTTGGCCGTTGCGATCTATAGAAATGCGAATTCACAAGGTCTAATTTCTAGGGAGCAATTCGCATATCGACCAGGCCATTCTACTGTCCTACAACTGCTGGAAACGCAAAATGACTGGGCTCTTTTAACTAATGATAGCAAGCCCTTTGACTGTGTATACTTCGACTTTAAGTCTGCATTTGAAACCACTACACACTCGAAGCTTCTAAACATTCTCCCGCGGTACGGTGTTGGACAGAAACTCACAAACTGGATCAAAGCTTTCCTTGAACATAGGACCTTTAGAGTGAGGGTAAATGATTGTCTGTCGTCAACGGCTGAGGTCACGTCCGGTTGTCCACAGGGAACAATTCTTGGACCTCTTATGTACATATTATATACTGACTCGTTAAAGTATATTATATCTGAAGGAGTGAGAGTGAAAATTTACGCGGATGATGTAAAAATGTATATATCTGTAGAAAATGAAACGAACATGAATATTCTTCAAGAAACACTCGATAAATTTATGGATTGGTGTAAAGGATTAGACCTAAAGCTCTCTGTAAATAAGTGCGCAGTTCTGCACTTCGGCAGCAATAATCCTGTACATAACTACACATTAGGTACTGAACAGCTAGCGGCAAAGCCATCGATAAAAGACTTAGGAGTTCTGACAAGTAATACGCTGAGCTACACACCGCATGTTCTAGAGGTAGCTGCGTCAGCTAGTCGGAGAATGCACTGGATATTGCGATCCTTTGTCTTGAAAGACCCTAATCTGTATGTCAAACTTTATAAGCAATATGTCCTACCTGTGATTGTATATGCCTCTCCAGTATGGAATCTAGGATTGAAACGTGATAGAAATTTGTTAAGGAAACTGCAGAATAAGTTTTTAAAACGTGTTGCTTTTCGTTGTAATGTGAGGACTTGTGATATAAATTGTGATGATATTTGTGTTGTTCTGGATGATATTGATAAGGCTACGTTCGTCTCTATTTGTAAGTTCCCAGATCGAGCGAACATATTCTTTGATTCTATTTTGACGAACACAAGAGCCGGGATCAACATACATGCTAAAACTGTTGCCCGGAAAGAAATTGTTAACAAAATGTTTGCCTGGCGCAGTACCAGGAATGCGAATTACGTACAAACAAGTTGATCTGTTCTAATAAAGCCCCCCTGCTAAAGGGTGTGTAAATATATAGGGTGATAGTCAAAACGTCCCATGTCGGAAAGCTTTTGGAACGCATGATTCTCCGCCGCTTGCTTACATTATTACAGAATAAAGGAACATTAACGGATAATATGTCTGCCTATAGGCCACTACGATCGGCCCAAGATAATATTCTGGATCTAGCTACTGATATCGAAGAAGCAGTCGCCAGAGGGGATCATGTCATGGCCGTGTTCTTCGACGTCGAAGAAGCGTATAACAACCTTGATCACACTGCCGTTGTCACTAATTTGATAAAAGCAGGATTGAAACCTAGTAGCGCTATCTTCATTTTGATTGTGAAATTCCTGAAAGATCGTAGCATGTCAATCCGGTGCAAGGGAACACACACGGAGGTAAAGACTCTGGGTAATGTCGGCCTTCCTCAGGGAGGAATACTTTCTCCAGTACTGTTTGTCATGACACTAGCTGGGCTGGCTGATGTCATACCGGAGCATTTTAAGTTGTCTCAATACTCTGACGATGGTGCACTTTGGATTTGCCTCAAGGGTCGCACGATTAATCCAATCGCAGTGATGGAACTGCAACTGACCTTAAGAAAAATTGTATCGTCCTTAGGAGCTCTGGGACTCTCCATTGAGCCTTGTAAAATCAAGAGCATAGTATTCAATGTGAAAAGAGGACAGAAGCTTCTGTTGAGATTGGACAATCGACAGATTGAGCAAGTGAGCCAGGTGAGATTTCTGGGAGTGACATTTCAAGAAAACTGCAAATGGAACAGAGAACTCGACATCATCAAGGAAAAGGGCGAGCGAGTGGCGAATATGCTGAAAAACGCTTGTGGAACTTCTTGGGGAATCAAACCAGATACGGCGATGAAACTAGCAGTCGCACTGTTAGGATCAAAGATTAACTATTCCTTTTGACGCAATGTTTCGATTAACAAAAAAAGGACTATGGAGTTATAGACTCTGCTGTTGCTCAGTATGGTAGACTAGCATTAGGACTTCTCTCTATGACATGTACTAGAACTGTGTTGTCAGAGTGCGGTATTATGCCCGCGGAATTAAATAGACAATTCATCCTAGAATGTCACCTTCTGAGACTGTGCCGCAGCAGGCACAGTCTCATCTTAAGTATATTTGAGAAAAGGGTGAATACCATGGCCTCCAGGCTACTACGGGACTCAGACTCGTTTCGAGAACCTCTGCTGGTACCGGGGTCTCATGTATTTGACGTATCGACAGTCAAAGACTTGTCGACTCGGCTATCAATAGAAGGTATATCATCGAAAAAGAGCCACCATGAGAGTGAACTACGAGCTGCGAGTGAGGTCCATTTGGGCAACATATCAGTGGATAGCGCACAGATATACTTCACGGACGGATCGGTGGATGGATCTGCGGGAGGAGCAGGTGTTTTCCGAATCAACGACAACATGGAGATCAGCAAGCATATCGTCAACTGCAGCCGTTTAACTTCGGCCGAGCTGGTAGCAATATCTGGAGCATTGCTGCAGGAACTAAAGGAGCCATCAAATAAAAGGGTCGTGATCGTCAGTGACTCGCGTGCCGCCATCTCGAGCATTCTGGCTGCAGATCCGTCAGGACCCGCCTCATCTCTAGTGGAATCTATCATCAAGGTGATAAGTTATCTAGGCCAACCTGTGGAGCTACAGTGGGCACCCTCCCATGTAGGCATTTACGGAAACGAGGTGGCTGATGCACTCGCGAAACGAGGTCTGCTTGCAAACAAAGGAGAAGAAGCAATATCCCTTGGTAAAACTGTGTTAAAGGCTAGGAAAGAAGCCCTAGATAAGCACTATGAGACTTGGAGGAGGCAGGGAACTACAACTAAAAGGGACACGATGCAGATTGCACCACGGCGAAAAAGCTTGATGATAATGCCCTGTTCCAGAAGAGAAGCGGTTACTATTCACAGGCTACGTTGCGCTAAAGGGATGACGCAGAGCACCAGGTTCCACATTAAAGTTGTGCAAAGCCCGCTATGTGATGTATGTTTGGTACACGATGATATATTGCATGTCCTAGATAAATGTAAAAAATACGATACTGAGCGGAAAGTATGGGAGAACGCTGTAGCTGCTGATCAAGTCGATGCAAACCAACTTACTATTCGTATGAAAGACCAATATATAGAGGAACTCTTACAATTTGTTAGAAATGCTGAATTAATTGTCTAAATGAATGATATATAGCTGCGTTGAGTAGCGCTGACAGGCAGTCAAATGTGACGTGCTCTGGGTTTCTGAGATAAAACCCTCAATTGTAATTACTGTTACAATACACTCTAATAAAAAAAAGGAAACCGCGGTTCCAAGGACGAGTGAGGAAACCACCCCGGCTATAAGTGCGGGCCAGTTCGAAGGACGACTGAAGAAACTACTGCGGCTCTAAGTGAGGGCCGGTTCGAAGGACGAGTGAAGAAACCGTGGTTCTAAGGACGAGAGAGGAAACCGCAATTCTAAGGACGAGTGAAGAAACCACCGCGGCTCTAAGTGCGGGCCGGTTCAAAGGACAAGTGAGGGAACCGTGGTTCTAAGTGCGACTCGTTCTAAGGGCGAGTGAAGAAACCACCGTGGCTCGAAGTGCGGACCGGTTTTAAGGACGAGCGAGGAAACCGCGGTTTTAAGTGCGGGCCGGTTTAAAGGACGAGTGAGGAAACCACCGCGGCTTTAAGTACGGGCCGGCTCGAAGGACGAACGAAAAAACCGCCGCGGCTTTAAGTGCAATCCGGCTCGAAGAACTAGTGAGGAAACCACCGCGGCTCTAAGTGCGGGCCAGTTCGAAGGACGAGTGAGGAAACCGTGGTTCTAAGAACGAGTAAGGAAACCGCGGTTCTAAGGACGAGTGAGAAAACCACCGCGGCTATAAGTGCAGGCCAGTTCGAAGGACGAGTAAAGAAACTACTGCGGCTCTAAGTCAGGGCCGGTTCGAAGGACAAGTGAGGAAACCGTGGTTCTAAGGACGAGTGAGGAAACCGCAATTCTAAGGACGAGTGAGAAAACCACCGCGGCTCTAAGTGCGGACCGGTTCAAAGGACGGGTGAGAAAACCACCGCGGCTCTAAGTGCGGGCCCGTTTAAAGGACAAGTGAGGGAACCGTGGTTCTAAGTGCGACTCGTTCTAAGAACGAGTGAAGAAACCACCGTGGCTCGGAGTGCGGACCGGTTTTGAGGACGAGCGAGGAAACCACTGCGGCTCTAAGTGCGGGCCGGTTCGAAGGACGAGTGAGGAAATCACCGCGGCTCTAAGTGCGGGCCGGTTCGAAGGACGAGTGAGGAAACCACCGCGACTGCAAGTGTGGGCCGGTTCTAAGGACGAGTGAGGAAACCGCGGCTCTAAGTGTGGGCCGGTTCGAAGGACAAGTGAGGAAACCGTGGTTCTAAGGACGAGTAAGGAAACCGTGGTTCTAAGGACGAGTGAGGAAACCGCGATTCTAAGGACGAGTGAGGAAACCATCGTGGCTCTAAGTGCGGGTTGGTTCTAAGGACAAGTGAGGAAATCGCGGTTCGGAAGACGAGTGAGGAAACCACCGCGGCTCTAAGTGCGGGCCGGTTCGAAGAACGAGTGAGGAAACCACCGCGGCTCTAAGTGCGGGCCGGTTCGAAGGACGAGTGAGGAAACCACCGCGGCTCTAAGTGCGGGCCGGTTCGAAGGACGAGTGAGGAAACCACCGCGGCTCTAAGTGCGGGCCGGTTCGAAGGACGAGTGAGAAAACCGCGGTTCCAAGGGCGAGTGAGGAAACCACCGCGGCTCTAAGTGCGGGCCGGTTCGAAGGGCGAGTGAGGAAACCGTGGTTCTAAGGACGAGTAAGGAAACCGTGCTTCTAAGGACGAGTGAGGAAATCGCGATTCTAAGGACGAGTGAGGAAACCGCCGTGGCTCTAAGTGCGGGTTGGTTCTAAGGACGAGTGAGGAAATCGCGGTTCGGAAGACGAGTGAGGAAACCACCGCGGCTCTAAGTGCGGGCCGGTTCGAAGGACGAATGAGGAAACCACCGCGGCTCTAAGTGCGGGTTGTTTCGAAGGACGAGTGAGGAAACCGTGGTTCTAAGGACGAGTAAGGAAACCGCGGTTCCAAGGGCGAGTGAGGAAACCACCGCGGCTCTAAGTGCAGGCCAGTTCGAAGGACGAGTGAAGAGACTACTGCGGCTCTAAGTGAGGGCCGGTTCGAGAAACGAGCGAGGACACCACCGCGGTTCTAAGTGCGGGCCGGTTCGAAGAAGGAGTGAGGAAATTACCGCGGTTTAAAGTGCGGGCCGGTTCGAAAAAGGAGTGAGGAAAATACTGCGGTTTTAAGTGTGGGCCGGTTCGAAGGACAGGTGAGTAAACCACCGCGGCTCTAAGTGCGGGCGGGTTCAAAGGACGAATGAGGAAACCGCCGCGGTTTTGAGTGCGGTCCGGCTCAAAGAACTAGTGAGAAAACCACCGCGGCTCTAAGTGCGGGCCAGTTCGAAGGACGAGTGAGGAAACCACCGCGGCTATAAGTTTAGTGCCTACCGGTTTGAAGGACGAATGAGAAAACCACCGCGGCTTAAAGTGCGGTCCGGCTTGAAGGATGAGTGAGGAAACTGTGGTTCTAAGGACAAGTGAGAAAACCGTGGTTTTAAGAACGAGTAAGGAAACCGCGGTTCCAAGGACGAGTGAGAAAACCACCGCGGCCATAAGTGCGGGCCAGTTCGAAGGACGAGTGAAGAAACTACTGCGGCTCTAAGTGAGGGCCGGTTCGAAGGACGAGTGAGGAAACCGCAATTCTAAGGACGAATGAGGAAACCACCGTGGCTCTACCACCGTGGCTAACAGTGCGGGCCTATTTTAAGGACGAGGGGAAAAAACGCGGTTCTAAGGATGAGCGAGGAAAACGCGGTTCTAAGGACGAGTGAGGAAACCACTGCGGCTCTATGTGCAAGCCGGTTCGAAAAACGAGCAAGGAAACCACCGCGGTTCTAAGTGCGGGCCGGTTCGAAAAAGGAGTGAGGAAATAACCGCGGTTGTACGTGCGGGCCGGTTCGAAGAAGGAGTGAGGAAAATACCGCGGTTATAAGTGTGGGCCGGTTCGAAGGACAAGTGAGTAAACCACCGCGGCTCTAAGTGCGGGCCGGTTCGAAGGACGAATAAGGAAACCGCCGCGGCTTTAAGTGCGATCCGGCTCGAAGAACTAGTGAGGAAACCACCGCGGCCATAAGTGCGGGCCAGTTCGAAGGACGAGTGAATAAACTACTGCGGCTCTAAGTGAGGGCCGGTTCGAAGGACGAGTGAGGAAACCGCAATTCTAAGGACGAATGAGGAAACCACCGTGGCTCTACCACCGTGGCTAACAGTGCGGGCCTATTTTAAGGACGAGGGGAAAACGCGGTTCTAAACACGACGATCGAGGAAAACGCGGTTCTAAGGACGAGTGAGGAAACCACTGCGGCTCTAAGTGCGGGCCGGTTCGAAGGACGAGTGAGGAAATCACTGCGGCTCTAAATGCGGGCCGGTTTGAAGGACGAGTGAAGAAATCGCGGTGCGGAAGACGAGTGAGGAAACCACCGCGGCTCTAACTGCGGGCCGGTTCGAAGGACGAGTGAGAAAACCGTGGTTCTAAGGACGAGTAAGGAAACCGTGGTTTTAAGGACGAGTAAGGAAACCGCGGTTGTAAGTGCGGTCCGGTTCTAAAGACGAGTGCAAAAACCGTGGTTCTAAGTGCGAGTCGGTTCTAAGAACGAGTGAGGAAATTGCGGTTCTGAAGAACGAGCCAGTTCTAAGGGCGAGTGACGAAACCGCGGCTCTAAGGACGAGTAAGGAAACCGTGGTTTTAAGGACGAGTAAGGAAACCGCGGTTGTGAGTGCGGTCCGGTTCTAAAGACGAGTGCAAAAACCGTGGTTCTAAGTGCGAGTCGGTTCTAAGAACGAGTGAGGAAACCGCGGTTCTGAAGAACGAGCCAGTTGTAAGGGCGAGTGAGGAAACCGCGGCTCTAAGTGCGGGCCGGTTCTAAGGACGAGTAAGGAAACCGTGGTTCTAAAGACGAGTCAGGAAACCGCAATTCTAAGAACGTGTGAGAAAACCACCGTGGCTCTAAGTGCAGGCCGGTTCCAAGGACGAGTGAGGGAACCGTGGTTCTAAGTGCGAGTCGTTCTAAGGACGAGTAAAGAAACCACCGTGGCTCGAAGTGCGGACCGGTTCTAAGGACGAGTGAGGAAACCGTGGTTCTAAGGACGAGTGAGGAAACCACCGCGGCTCTAAGTGCGGGCCAGTTCGAAGAACAAGTGAGGAAACCATCGCGGCTGTAAGTGCAATCCGGCTCGAGGGACAAGTGAGGAAACCACCGCGGCTTAAAGTGCGGTCCGGTTCGAAGAAAGAGAGAGGAAATTACCGCGGTTTTAAATGTGTGAGCCGGTTCGAAGGACAAGTGAGTAAACTACCGCGGCTCTAAATGCGGGCCGGTTCGAAGGACAAGTGAGGAAACCACTGCGGCTCTAAATGCGGGCCGGTTCCAAGGACGAGTAGGGAAACCACCGCGGCTCCAAGTGCGAGCCGGTTCGAAGGACGAGTAAGAAAACCACCGCGGCTATAACTGCAGTGCAGCTCGAGGAGCAAGTGAGGAAAGCACCGCGGCTATAAGCGCGGACCGGTTCGAAGGACGAATGAGGAAACCGCGGCGGCTTTAAGTGCGGTCTGGCTTGAAGAACTAGTGAGGAAACCACCGCGGCCATAAGTGCGGGCCAGTTCGAAGGACAAGTGAGAAAACCATCGCGGCTATAAGTGCAATCCGGCTCGAGGGACAAGTGAGGAAACCACCGCGTCTTAAAGTGCGGTCCGGCTTGAAGGATGAGTGATAAAACCACCGCGGCTCTAAGTGCAGGCCGGTTCGAAGGACGAGTGAGGAAACCACTGCGGCTCTAAGTGCGGGCCGGTTCGAAAAACGAGCGAGGAAACCACCGCGGTTCTAAGTGCGGGTCGGTTCGAAGAAGGAGTGAGGAAATTACCGCGGATTTAAGTGTGGGCCGGTTCAAAGAACAAGTGAGTAAACTACCGTGGCTCTAAGTGCGGGTTGGTTTGAAGGACGAGTGAGGAAATCGCGGTTCGAAAGACGAGTGAGGAAACCACTGCGGCTCGAAGTGTGGGCCGGCTCGAAGGACGAGTGAGTAAACCGTGGTTCTAAGGACGGAATGAGGAAATCGCGGTTCGGAAGACGAGTGAGCAAACCACCGCGACTACAAGTGCGGGCCGGTTCGAAGGATGAGTGAGGAAACCACCGCGGCTCTAAGTGCGGGCCGGTTCGAAGGACGAGTGAGGAAACTGTGGTTCTAAGGACGAGTAAGAAAACCGTGGTTCTAAGGACGAGTAAGGAAACCGCGGTTCCAAGGACGAGTGAGGAAACCACCACGGCACTAAGTGCGGGCCAGTTCGAAGAACGAGTGAAGAAACTACTGCGGCTTTAAGTGCGGTCCGGCTCGAAGGACGAGTGAGAAAACCACCGCGGCTATAAGTTTAGTGCGGACCGGTTCGAAGGACGAATGAGAAAACCACCGCGGCTTAAAGTGCGGTCCGGCTTGAAGGATGAGTGAGGAAACCACCGCGGCTCTAAGTGCGGGCCAGTTCGAAGGACCAGTGAGGAAACTACTGCGGCTCTAAGTGCGGGCCGGTTCGAAGGACGAGTGAGAAAACCACCGCGGCTATAAGTTTAGTGCGGACCGGTTCGAAGGACGAATGAGGAAACCACCGCGGCTTAACGTGCATGAGGAAACCGCAAGTCTAAGGACGAGTGAGGAAACCACCGTGCCTCGAAGTGCGGACCGGTTTTAAGGACGAGCGAGGAAACCGCGGTTCTAAGTGCGGGCCGGTTCAAAGGACGAGTGAGGAAACCACCGCGGCCCTAAGTGCGGGCCGGTTCGAAGGACGAGTGAGGAAACCACCGCAACTCTAAGTGTGGGCCGCTTCGAAGGACGAGTGACGAAACCGTGGTTATAAGGACGAGTAAGGAAACCGTGGTTCTAAGGACGAGTGAGGAAACCGCGATTCTAAGGACGAGTGAGGAAACTACTGTGGCTCTAAGTGCGGGTTGGTTCTAAGAACAAGGGAGGAAATCGCGGTTTGGAAGACGAGTGAGGAAATCACCGCGGCTCTAAGTGCGGGCCGGTTCGAAGGACGAGTGAGGAAACCACCGCGACTCTAAGTGTGGGTCGGTTCGAAGGACGAGTGAGGAAACCGTGGTTCTAAGGACGAGTAAGGAAACCGTGGTTCTAAGGACGAGTGAGGAAACCGCGATTCTAAGGACGAGTAAGGAAACCACCGCGGCTCTAAGTGCGGGCCGGTTTGAAAGACAAGTGAGGAAACCACCGCGGCTCTAAGTGCGGGCCGGTTCGAAGGACGAGTGAGGAAACCGTGGTTCTAAGTGCAAGCCGGTTCTAAGGACGAGTGAGGAAACCGCGGTTCTAAGAGCGGGCGGTTTTTAGGACAAGTGATAAAAACGCGGTTCTAAATGCGGGCCGGTTCTAAGGACAGGTGAGGAAGCCGCGGTTCCAAGAGCGAGCCGGTTCGAAGGACGATTGAGGAAACCACCGCGGCTCTAAATGCGGGCTGGTTGTAAGGACGAGTGAGGAAACCGCGGTTCTAAAAGCAAGCCGGCTCTAAGGACGAGTGAGAAAACCGCAGTTCTGAGAGCGGGCCGGTTCTAAGGACGAGTGAGGGAACCGTGGTTCTAAGTGCGAGTCGTTCTAAGGACGAGTAAAGAAACCACCGTGGCTCGAAGTGCGGACCGGTTCTAAGGACGAGTGAGGAAACCGTGGTTCTAAGGACGAGTGAGGAAACCACCGCGGCTCTAAGTGCGGGCCAGTTCGAAGAACAAGTGAGGAAACCATCGCGGCTGTAAGTGCAATCCGGCTCGAGGGACAAGTGAGGAAACCACCGCGGCTTAAAGTGCGGTCCGGTTCGAAGAAAGAGAGAGGAAATTACCGCGGTTTTAAATGTGTGAGCCGGTTCGAAGGACAAGTGAGTAAACTACCGCGGCTCTAAATGCGGGCCGGTTCGAAGGACAAGTGAGGAAACCACTGCGGCTCTAAATGCGGGCCGGTTCCAAGGACGAGTAGGGAAACCACCGCGGCTCCAAGTGCGAGCCGGTTCGAAGGACGAGTAAGAAAACCACCGCGGCTATAACTGCAGTGCAGCTCGAGGAGCAAGTGAGGAAAGCACCGCGGCTATAAGCGCGGACCGGTTCGAAGGACGAATGAGGAAACCGCGGCGGCTTTAAGTGCGGTCTGGCTTGAAGAACTAGTGAGGAAACCACCGCGGCCATAAGTGCGGGCCAGTTCGAAGGACAAGTGAGAAAACCATCGCGGCTATAAGTGCAATCCGGCTCGAGGGACAAGTGAGGAAACCACCGCGTCTTAAAGTGCGGTCCGGCTTGAAGGATGAGTGATAAAACCACCGCGGCTCTAAGTGCAGGCCGGTTCGAAGGACGAGTGAGGAAACCACTGCGGCTCTAAGTGCGGGCCGGTTCGAAAAACGAGCGAGGAAACCACCGCGGTTCTAAGTGCGGGTCGGTTCGAAGAAGGAGTGAGGAAATTACCGCGGATTTAAGTGTGGGCCGGTTCAAAGAACAAGTGAGTAAACTACCGTGGCTCTAAGTGCGGGTTGGTTTGAAGGACGAGTGAGGAAATCGCGGTTCGAAAGACGAGTGAGGAAACCACTGCGGCTCGAAGTGTGGGCCGGCTCGAAGGACGAGTGAGTAAACCGTGGTTCTAAGGACGGAATGAGGAAATCGCGGTTCGGAAGACGAGTGAGCAAACCACCGCGACTACAAGTGCGGGCCGGTTCGAAGGATGAGTGAGGAAACCACCGCGGCTCTAAGTGCGGGCCGGTTCGAAGGACGAGTGAGGAAACCACCGCGGCCCTAAGTGCGGGCCGGTTCGAAGGACGAGTGAGGAAACCACCGCAACTCTAAGTGTGGGCCGCTTCGAAGGACGAGTGACGAAACCGTGGTTATAAGGACGAGTAAGGAAACCGTGGTTCTAAGGAAGAGTGAGGAAACCGCGATTCTAAGGACGAGTGAGGAAACTACTGTGGCTCTAAGTGCGGGTTGGTTCTAAGAACAAGGGAGGAAATCGCGGTTTGGAAGACGAGTGAGGAAATCACCGCGGCTCTAAGTGCGGGCCGGTTCGAAGGACGAGTGAGGAAACCACCGCGACTCTAAGTGTGGGTCGGTTCGAAGGACGAGTGAGGAAACCGTGGTTCTAAGGACGAGTAAGGAAACCGTGGTTCTAAGGACGAGTGAGGAAACCGCGATTCTAAGGACGAGTAAGGAAACCACCGCGGCTCTAAGTGCGGGCCGGTTTGAAAGACAAGTGAGGAAACCACCGCGGCTCTAAGTGCGGGCCGGTTCGAAGGACGAGTGAGGAAACCGTGGTTCTAAGTGCAAGCCGGTTCTAAGGACGAGTGAGGAAACCGCGGTTCTAAGAGCGGGCGGTTTTTAGGACAAGTGATAAAAACGCGGTTCTAAATGCGGGCCGGTTCTAAGGACGGGTGAGGAAGCCGCGGTTCCAAGAGCGGGCCGGTTCGAAGGACGATTGAGGAAACCACCGCGGCTCTAAATGCGGGCTGGTTGTAAGGACGAGTGAGGAAACCGCGGTTCTAAAAGCAAGCCGGCTCTAAGGACGAGTGAGAAAACCGCAGTTCTGAGAGCGGGCCGGTTCTAAGGACGAGTGAGGAAACCGCGGTTCTAAAGAACAAGCCAGTTTTAAGGGCGAGTGTGTAAAACCGCGGCTCTAAGTGCGGGCTGGTTCTAAAGACGAGTAAGGAAACCGTGGTTCTAAGGACGAGTCAGAAAACCGCAATTTTAAGAACGTGTGAGGAAACCACCGTGGCTCTAAGTGCGGGTCGGTTCGAAGGACGAGTGAGAAAAACATCGCAGCTCTAAGTGCGGGCTCGTTCAAAGGACAAGTGAGGGAACTGTGGTTCAAAGCGCGAGTCGTTGTAAGGACGAGTGAAGAAACCACCATGGCTCGAAGTGCGGACCGGCTTTAAGGACGAGCGAGCAAACCGCGGTTCTAAGGACGAGTGAGAAAACCACCGCGGCTCTAAGTGCGGGCCGGTTCAAAGGACGAGTGAGGAAACCACCGCGGCTCTAAGTGCGGGCCGGTTCGAAGGACGAGTGAGGAAACTACTGCGGATCAAAGTTCGTGCCGGTTCAAAGAACGAGTGAGGAAACCACCGCGATTTTAAGTGTGGGTCGGTTCGAAGGACGAGTGAGAAAACCGTGGTTCTATGGACGAGTAAGGAAACAGTGGTTCTAAAGAAGAGTGAGGAAACCGCAATTCTTAGGACCAGTGAGGAAATCACCGTGGCTCTATGTGCGGGTGGGTTCTAAGGACGAGTGAGGAAATCGCGGCTCGAAGGACGAGCGAAAAAACCGTGGTTCTAAGAACGAGCGAGGAAACCACCGCGGCTCTAAATGCGGGCCGGTTCCAAAGACGAGTGAGGAAACCACCGCGGCTCTAAGTGCGAGCCGGTTCGAAGGACAAGTGAGGAAACCACCGCAGCTATAAGTGCAGTCCGGCTCGAGGGACAAGTGAGGAAAGCACCGCGGCTATAAGCGCGGACCAGTTCGAAGGACGAATGAGGAAACCGCCGCGGCTTTAGGTGCGGTCCGGCTCGACGAACTAGTGAGGTTATCACTGCGGCTCTAAGTGCGGGCCAGTTCGAAGATTAAGTGAGGAAACCATCGCGGCTATAAGTGCGGGCCGGTGTGAAAGACGAGTGAGAAAACTACCGCGGCTTTAAGTGCAGGCCGGTTCAAAGGACGAGTGAGGAAACCACTGCGACTCTAAGTGCGGGCCGGTTCGAAAAACGAGCGAGGAAACCATCGCGGTACTAAGTGCGGGTCGGTTCGAAGAAGGAGTGAGGAAATTACCGCGGTTTGAAGTGTGGGCCGGTTCGAAGGACAAGTGAGTAAACTACCGCGGCTCTAAATGCGGGCTGGTTCGAAGGACGAGTGAGGAAACCACTGCGGCTCTAAGTGTGGGCCGGCTCGAAGGACGAGTGAAGAAACCGTGGTTCTGAAGACGAGTGAGGAAATCGCGGTTCGAAAGACGTGTGAGGAGACCACAGCGGCTCTAAGTGCGGGCCGGTTCGAAAGACGAGCGAGGAAACCACCGCAGCTTTAATTGCGGGCTAGTTCAAAAGACGAGTGAGGAAACCGCGGTTCTAAGTGCGGGCCGGTTCAAAGGACGAGTGAGGAAACCACCGCGACTCTAAATATCGGCCGGTTCGAAGGACTAGTGAGGAACCACCGTGACTCTAAGTGAGGGTTGTTTCGAAGGACGAGTAAACAAATCGCGGTTTGAAAGACGAGTGAGGAAACCACCGCGGCTCTAAGTGCGAGCCGGTTCGAAGGACGAGTGAGGAAACCACCGCAGCTATAAGTGCAGTCCGGCTCGAGGGACAAGTGAGGAAAGCACCGCGGCTATAAGCGCGGACCGGTTCGAAGGACGAATGAGGAAACCGCCGCGGCTTTAGGTGCGGTCCGGCTCGACGAACTAGTGAGGAAATCACTGCGGCTCTAAGTGCGGGCCAGTTCGAAGATTAAGTGAGGAAACCATCGCGGCTATAAGTGCGGGCCGGTGTGAAGGACGAGTGAGAAAACTACCGCGGCTTTAAGTGCAGGCCGGTTCGAAGGACGAGTGAGGAAACCACTGCGACTCTAAGTGCGGGCCGGTTCGAAAAACGAGCGAGGAAACCATCGCGGTACTAAGTGCAGGTCGGTTCGAAGAAGGAGTGAGGAAATTACCGCGGTTTGAAGTGTGGGCCGGTTCGAAGGACAAGTGAGTAAACTACCGCGGCTCTAAATGCGGGCTGGTTCGAAGGACGAGTGAGGAAACCACTGCGGCTCTAAGTGTGGGCCGGCTCGAAGGACGAGTGAAGAAACCGTGGTTCTGAAGACGAGTGAGGAAATCGCGGTTCGAAAGACGAGTGAGGAGATCACAGCGGCTCTAAGTGCGGGCCGGTTCGAAAGACGAGTGAGGAAACCACCGCAGCTTTAATTGTGGGCTAGTTCAAAAGACGAGTGAGGAAACCGCGGTTCTAAGTGCGGGCCGGTTCAAAGGACGAGTGAGGAAACCACCGCGACTCTAAATATCGGCCGGTTCGAAGGACTAGTGAGGAACCACCGTGACTCTAAGTGAGGGTTGGTTCGAAGGACGAGTAAACAAATCGCGGTTTGGAAGACGAGTGGGGAAACCACTGCGGCTCGAAGTGTGGGCCGGCTCGAAGGACGAGTGAGGAAACCATGGTTCTAAGGACGGAGTGAGGAAATCGCGAATCGGAAGACGAGTGGGGAAACCACCGCGGCTCTAAGTGCGGGCCGGTTCGAAGGACGAGTGAGGAAACTACCGCGGCTCTAAGTGCGGGCCAGTTCGAAGGACGAGTGAAGAAACTACTGCGGCTCTAAGTGCGGCCCGGTTCGAAGGACGAGTGAGGAAACCGCAATTCTAAGGACGAGTGAGGAAACCACCGTGGCTCTACCACCGTGGCTAACAGTGCGGGCCTATTTTAAGGACGAGCGAGAAAACGCGGTTCTAAGGACGAGCGAGAAAACGCGGTTCTAAGGACGAGCGAGAAAACGCGGTTCTAAGGACGAGCGAGAAAACGCGGTTCTAAGGACGAGTGAGGAAACCACTGCGGCTCTAAGTGCGGGCCGGTTCGAAGGACGAATGCGAAAACCGCCGCGGCTTTAAGTGCGGTCCGGCTCGAAGAGCTAGTGAGGAAACCACCGCGGCTCTAAGTGCAAGCCGGTTCGAAGGACGAGTGAGGAAACCGTGGTTCTATGGACGAGTAAGGAAACCGTGGTCCTAAGGACGAGTGAGGAAACCGCGATTCTAAGGAAGAGTGAGGAAACCACCGTGGCTCGGAGTGCAGACCGGTTTTAAGGACGAGCGAGGAAACCGCGGTTTGGAAGACGAGTGAGAAAACCACCGCGGCTTTAAGTGCGGGCCGGTTCGAAGGACGAGTGAGGAAACCGTGGTTTTAAGTGCAAGCCGGTTCTGAGGACGAGTGAGGAAACCGCGGTTATAAGAGCGGGCCGGTTCTAAGGACGAGTGAGGAAACCGCGATTCTAAGTGCAAGCCGGTTCTAAGGACGAGCGAAGAAACCACCGCGGCTCTAAATGCGGGCCGGTTGTAAGGACGAGTGAGGAAACCGCGGTTCTAAGAGCGGGTCGGTTCAAAGGACAAGTGAGGAAACCACTGCGGCTCTAAGTGCGGGCCGGTTCGAAAGACTAGTGAGGAAACCCCCGCGGCTTTAAATGCGGGCTGGTTCAAAGGACGAGTGAGGAAACCACCGTGGCTCTAAGTGCGGGCTGGTTCGAAGGACGAATGAAGAAACCACTGCGGCTCTAAGTGCGGGCCGGTTCGAAGGACGGATGAGAAAACCACCGCGGCTCTAAGTGCGGGACCGTTCAAAGGACAAGTGAGAGAACCGTGGTTCTAAGTGCGACTCGTTCCAAGGACGAGTGAAGAAACCACCGTGGCTCGAAGTGCGAACCGGTTTCAAGGACGAGTGAGGAAAGTGCGGTTTTAAACGCGGGCCGGTTCAAAGGACGAGTGAGGAAACCACTGCGGCTCTAAGTGCGGGCCGGTTCGAAGGACGAGTGAGGAAACCACCGCGACTCTAAGTGTGGGCCGGTTTGAGGGACGAGTGAGAAAACCGTGGTTCTAAGGACGAGTAAGGAAACCGTGGTTCTAAGGACAAGTGAGGAAACCGCGATTCTAAGGACGAGTGAGGAAACCACCGTGGCTCTAAGTGCGGGTTGGTTCTGAGGACGAGTGAGGAAATCGCGGTTCGAAAGACGAGTGAGGAAACTACTGCGACTCGAAGTGTGGGTCGGCTCGAAGGACGAGGGAAAAACCGTGGTTCAAAAGACGAGTAAGGAAACCGCGGTTCCAAGGACGAGTAAGGAAACCGCGGTTCCAAGGACGAGTGAGGCAACCTCCGCGGCTCTAAGTGCGGGCCAGTTCGAAGGACGAGTGAAGAAACTACTGCGGCTCTAAGTGAAGGCCGCAATTCTAAGGACGAGTGAGAAAACCACCGTGGCTGACAGTTCAAGCCTATTTTAAGGACGAGCGAGAAAAACGCGGTTCTAAGGACGAGCGAGGAAAACGCGGTTCGAACGACAAGTGAGGAAACCACCGCGGCTCTAAGTGCGACCCGGTTCGAAAGACAAGTGAGGAAACAACCGCAACTCTAAGCGCGGGCCGGTTCGAAGGACAAGTGAGGAAACAACCGCGACTCTAAGTGCAGGCCGGTTCGAAGGACGAGTGAGGAAACCACCGTGGCTCTACCACCGTGGCTGACAGTGCGGGCCTCTTTTAAGGACAAGCGAGACACACGCGGTTCTAAGGACGAGCGAGGAAAACGCGGTTCTAAGGACCAGTGAGGAAACCGTCGCGGCTGTGAGTGCGGGCCGGTTCGAAGGGCGAGTGAGGAAACCAACGCGGTTCTAAGTGCGGGCCGGTTCGAACGACGAGTGAGGAAACCGCCGCGGCCTTAAGTTCGGGCCGGTTCGAAGGACGAGTGAGGAAACCACCGCGGCTCTAAGTGCGGGCCGGTTCGAACGACAAGTGAGGAAACCACCGTGGCTATAAGTGCGGGCCGGTTCGAAAGACAAGTGGCGAAACCATTGCAACTCTAAGTGCGGGCCGGTTCTAAGGACGAGTGAAGAAACCACCGCGGCTCTAAGTGCGGGCCGGTTCGAAGGACGAGTGAGGAAACTACCGCGGCTCTAAGTGCGGGCCGGTTCGAAGGACGAGTGAGGAAACCACTGCGGCTTTAAGTGTGGGCCGGTTCGAAGGGCGAGTGAAAAAACCGCCGCGGCTCTAAGTGCGGGCCGGTTTGAACAACGAGTGAGGAAACCGCCGCGGCTCTAAGTGCGGGCCGGTTCGAAGGGCGAGTGAGGAAACCACCGCAGCTTTAAGTGCGTGCCGGTTCAAACGACGAGTGAGGAAACTATTGCGACTCTAAGTACGGGCCAGTTCAAAGGACAAGTGAGGAAACTACTGCGGCTCTAAGTGCGGGCCGGTTCGAAGGACGAATGAGGGAACCGTGGTTCTGAGGTTAAGTGAGGAAACCGCAATTCTAAGGACGAGTGAGGAAACCGTGGTTTTAAGTGCAAGCCGGTTCTAAGGACGAGTGAGGAAACCGCGGTTATAAGAGCGGGCCGGCTCTAAGGACGAGTGAGGAAACCGCGATTCTAAGTGCAAGCCGGTTCTAAGGACGAGCGAAGAAACCACCGCGGCTCTAAATGCGGGCCGGTTGTAAGGACGAGTGAGGAAACCGCGGTTCTAAGAGCGGGTCGGTTCAAAGGACAAGTGAGGAAACCACTGCGGCTCTAAGTGCGGGCCGGTTCGAAAGACTAGTGAGAAAACCCCCGCGGCTTTAAATGCGGGCTGGTTCAAAGGACGAGTGAGGAAACCACCGTGGCTCTAAGTGCGGGCTGGTTCGAAGGACGAATGAAGAAACCACTGCGGCTCTAATTGCGGGCCGGTTCGAAGGACGGGTGAGAAAACCACCGCGGCTCTAAGTGCGGGACCGTTCAAAGGACAAGTGAGAGAACCGTGGTTCTAAGTGCGACTCGTTCCAAGGACGAGTAAAGAAACCACCGTGGCTCGAAGTGCGAACCGGTTTCAAGGACGAGTGAGGAAACTGCGGTTTTAAACGCGGGCCGGTTCAAAGGACGAGTGAGGAAACCACTGCGGCTCTAAGTGCGGGCCGGTTCGAAGGACGAGTGAGGAAACCACCGCGACTCTAAGTGTGGGCCGGTTTGAGGGACGAGTGAGAAAACCGTGGTTCTAAGGACGAGTAAGGAAACCGTGGTTCTAAGGACAAGTGAGGAAACCGCGATTCTAAGGACGAGTGAGGAAACCACCGTGGCTCTAAGTGCGGGTTGGTTCTGAGGACGAGTGAGGAAATCGCGGTTCGAAAGACGAGTGAGGAAACCACTGCGACTCGAAGTGTGGGTCGGCTCGAAGGACGAGTGAGGAAACCGTGGTTCAAAGGACGAGTAAGGAAACCGCGGTTCCAAGGACGTGTAAGGAAACCGCGGTTCCAAGGACGAGTGAGGCAACCTCCGCGGCTCTAAGTGCGGGCCAGTTCGAAGGACGAGTGAGGAAACCGTGGTTCAAAGGACGAGTAAGGAAACCGCGGTTCCAAGGACGTGTAAGGAAACCGCGGTTCCAAGGACGAGTGAGGCAACCTCCGCGGCTCTAAGTGCGGGCCAGTTCGAAGGACGAGTGAAGAAACTACTGCGGCTCTAAGTGAAGGCCGCAATTCTAAGCACGAGTGAGAAAACCACCGTGGCTGACAGTTCAAGCCTATTTTAAGGACGAGCGAGAAAAACGCGGTTCTAAGGACGAGCGAGGAAAACGCGGTTCGAACGACAAGTGAGGAAACCACCGCGGCTCTAAGTGTGACCCGGTTCGAAAGACAAGTGAGGAAACAACCGCAACTCTAAGCGCGGGCCGGTTCGAAGGACAAGTGAGGAAACAACCGCGACTCTAAGTGCAGGCCGGTTCGAAGGACGAGTGAGGAAACCACCGCGGCTCTAAGTGCGGGCCGGTTCGAAGGACGAGTGAGGAAACCACCGTGGCTCTACCACCGTGGCTGACAGTGCGGGCCTATTTTAAGGACAAGCGAGACACACGCGGTTCTAAGGACGAGCGAGGAAAACGCGGTTCTAAGGACCAGTGAGGAAACCGTCGCGGCTGTGAGTGCGGGCCGGTTCGAAGGGCGAGTGAGGAAACCAACGCGGCTCTAAGTGCGGGCCGGTTCGAAGGACGAGTGAAGAAACCACCGCGGTTCTAAGTGCGGGCCGGTTCGAACGACGAGTGAGGAAACCGCCGCGGCCTTAAGTGCGGGCCGATTCGAAGGACGAGTGAGGAAACCACCGCGGCTCTAAGTGCGGGCCGGTTCGAACGACAAGTGAGGAAACCACCGTGGCTATCAGTGCGGGCCGGTTCGAAAGACAAGTGGCGAAACCATTGCAACTCTAAGTGCGGGCCGGTTCTAAGGACGAGTGAAGAAACCACCGCGGCTCTAAGTGCGGGCCGGTTCGAAGGACGAGTGAGGAAACTACCGCGGCTCTAAGTGCGGGCCGGTTCGAAGGACGAGTGAGGAAACCACTGCGGCTTTAAGTGTGGGCCGGTTCGAAGGGCGAGTGAAAAAACCGCCGCGGCTCTAAGTGCGGGCCGGTTTGAACAACGAGTGAGAAAACCGCCGCGGCTCTAAGTGCGGGCCGGTTCGAAGGGCGAGTGAGGAAACCCCCGCAGCTTTAAGTGCGTGCCGGTTCAAACGACGAGTGAGGAAACTATTGCGACTCTAAGTACGGGCCAGTTCGAAGGACAAGTGAGGAAACTACTGCGGCTCTAAGTGCGGGCCGGTTCGAAGGACGAATGAGGGAACCGTGGTTCTGAGGTTAAGTGAGGAAACCGCAATTCTAAGGACGAGTGAGGAAACCACCGTGGCTGACAGTGCGAGCCTATTTTAAGGACGAGCGAGAAAAACGCGGTTCGAAGGGCGAGTGCGAAGACCACCGCGGCTCTAAGTGCGGGCCGGTTCGAAGGAAGAGTAAGAAAACCACCGCGGCTCTAAGTGCGGGCCGGTTTGAACGACGAGTAAGCCGTAAGTAAGGGAAGCCGTGGTTCTAAGGACGAGTGACGAAACCGCAATTCTAAGGACAATTGAGGCAACCACCGTGGCTCAAAGTACGGGCCGGTTTTAAGGTTTTAAGGACGAGTAAAGAAACCGTGGTTCTATGTGCGGGTTGTTTTAAGGACGAGTGAGGAAACCGTTTTCTGAAAAACAAGCCGATTCTAAGGACGAGTGAGGAAACCGCGGTTTTAAGTGCCAGTTGTTTTTAGGACGAGTAAGAAAACTAAAGTTCTAAGTGCTAGTCGTTCTTAGGACGAGTGAGGAAACCGCGGATCTGAAGAACGAGCCAATTCTAAGTACAAGTGAGGAAACCGCGGTTCTTAGTGCAAGTCCTTCTAAGCACAAGTGAGAAAACTGCGGTTCTAAGAGCAAGCCGTTCTAAGGTCGAGTGAGGAAGCCGCTGTTCTAAGTGCGAGTGAAAAACAGCGGTTCTGAGGACGAGTGAGAAAACCGCAGTTTTGAGAACGAGCCGGCTCTAAGGACGTGTGGGGAAGCCGCGGTTCTAGGGACGATGAAGGTGTTCCCTACAGCAAACTCTGAAAGATTTATTAGTAGATACCAAAATGCCGTTCTCGGAAATGCTTTGTATTTTAGACGTCAATTCAATAAAAACATATCCACCCAAAATGTTCACTTTGTGTACGAATACTTTCATTTTTATTAAGATGTGTATGCATGAGTCATACATACAGTGCAACATTGAAGCATCAATTATATTCACTAAGCCAAGCTGCTTAGTGAGTACATCCTTGAGCACAATCCCCACATCTGTCACAGATACACACTTCATTTTGGCGACCCACTGTTCTGCATCTCTCCGATGGTGACAACTAATCATCATTGTAGGTTGTAGCAGTTTTGCTTTATACAGACCTGCAGGCCTGCCACGTTATTCTGCAAATAGCACTACGTTTTACTTTTGTATGGCTTTTTCCGTGTCGGACGAGAAACGCTGGCCCTTTGCGCATCAGTCAAACATTCAGTAAACACGCGCAATAATGCAATTATCACCACAAAAGTCGGAATCAAACCTCAAAAAGCAATCAGTGTTATAGAAACCGACAAACCACGACCACACTTTGCCAAATCCAAAAAATATATATATATATATATATATACATATAAAGTTGATAAGAACAAATGCCACACTTTGATCTGAGCCAACCAAAAAAGACCGATAAACGAATATTTTCCGTGCCACAGGTCGTAAGACCCATTGCGAGCGTCGAGACGTGTGTTGTACTGAATTTATGCTGACTTAATATATAAATTATAGTAATAATTAAAAAATCAAAATCATGTGTTCTAGACTCTTCGGGGGCCTAACCTAAAATAACAGATCAAAACAAAATCATATGTTCTAAAGTGGTGATAATGTTATAAACTGGGAACCAGTGTCCCAAAAAACAGTGTTTATGCTGTAACGTCGATTTTGCGACAGACGTGAAGAGACCGAAAATAACTGTCGTTCATGAAGGCTTTTTAAGTAAAAAAAAAACAGATAAAACGCTAAAACAGTTTGTGATATCCTACTTTAAAACTGTTAAATGTTTATCAAATTATATCAATTGGTGATATCTTAGGAATCCGTTGTAGCAGTATTGACCGATATTTACTCTAAAAGACTTTTTATCTGGAAAGTTTCGGGAATGCATGATGCACGTGCGCTACTAGCAGCCAGCGTGACTAGTGTAGGACTCACATACCCACTAAACCTGGATTCATTCCCACCTTTCTGGCTCGGTACTACTTTGGCATTACTTCAGAGCAGTGGGAAAGACGTCCCTGCCGTCCTTCTCTGCTCAGCTCTATGCCTCTCTATCATCCCGCATGTCTACCTGCGGTTGGATACGGGGTAACTGCCATTTTGTAAACCGTGTGAGGGTGAGTCAAGACCGTGAGTGCCCGGCTGCTCCGCCCTCCTCCCCCTCCCTTGGCTCCTTAACTCGACGACTTTCCCGAGAGACCCGCTAAAGCTTTTCCCTATTGGCCATTTCCTTTTCTGTCTTGGGTGTCAAGTCACAAGTTCGTCGCCACTCTTCGTGCCTCCCCTGAAGTCATCATGTGGGCGATTACCTCCCTGATGGGCCGGCCTCTCACAGCGGCTGGTCCTGCGTCCCGCGCTCCCCTGAGTGCATCGCACTGCAGAACAGTATGCTCCACGACGTCCGCATGTCTAGAGTTACATAATACGAAAGTATCGCTGATGGCCTTCTTAATCCTTGACATGTAACTCTGGAACTGGCCATGTCCGGTCAGTACCTGAGTCGTCCAGTAGCAAAGTTTAATTCAATTTTTTCAATTCAAAAGCGCCTTTATTGAGCCAAAAGGGTGGGCATATTGTATAATTGCAAGTGTATAGATATTTGTAGAGTGTTATTAATATCATTGTCAGTTCCCCGTCCCGACGGTCGTACCACACCCTGAGGTCCGGTATCCGACCCTTCCCCCAGCTCCCTGTGGTCACGTCGGGGCTTACCTGCGCCCATTCCTCTTGCCAGGCTGATAATGTGGCACTCCTGGCCCTGGTGAGATATATATCCTCATCTAGATACATTTTACTTCTTTCAGCCGCTAAGAGGTCCCATGACAGCAGCTTAGCTAGAACCAGGAGAGCCTCAGTCGAGGCCGTCCGATACGCCCGACTTACCATGATTGCCAGCGTTCATTAGGTCGACCTTGGTGCACCCCTATTTTTCGCCGTCCGCAGTGCCATTTCCCCAGACTGGAACTGTATATAGCGCCGTTTATTCGGCCACCGAGGCCAGGAGCCTTCTTTTCTCCATTGCCACCCCACCGACCGTAGGCATGATCCGCGCCAGGTTCAGGGAGACCCTCTGGGCCTTTTTGGCCACGTACTTTACATGTGCCGATTCGGTCAGTCCCGTGTCTAGCACGACCTCAAGCTACTTTACCTTCATTCTGAAGTCTATCGGGTGGCCCGCAGTCACGAGGTTAACACCGGTCGTCTTCTTTCTGTTTGTTAGGCACATCGCATCCGTCTTTTTAGGCGCCAGTTTAATGTGATGGGACTTCATCCACTCAAACACCGTTGACAGGGCCTCATTGGCGGCACTCCAGAGCACGAGTCCTAGACTCGAACCGTGTGGGACTCCGGCGGTAACCTCGTTTTCCATGCCATCCTGCAACCAGACCTCTGTCATCCAGGTAAGATGAAATTGTTCGGCGGAAGTAGGGAGAAAATCCTTTCGTCCCCATCGCCTCCACAATTCCTTTCCAATTTATTGTGTTGAAGGCATTTTTAACACCCAGGAGAATCAGGAGCACAAAGGAAGACTGGCAGCTCCGTTCGTTCCAAACATGTTGAATTTCCAGAAAAGAAATTCGTCGAGACTAAAGCCTCATCTTTTAAATGGTACCTCCGGGAAATGAGTTAATCACAAGGGTTGCCTCATTATTGTGCGGTCAACAAGAAATATTACAGCGAAGATTTTTTGACGAAGATTTACGAAATTTGCAGAGAACGTCCGACGCAGGGGCCCTGAGCTCTGGATTTCAAACAGATGGTCTGACGCAAGAGCCCCGATCTCTGAAGTAAAAAAGGATTTTTTAGATTCTTCGCAGTGCAGCGAAAGAGAGAGAGGGCAATTTAAAGAGAATAAATACATTTATTTTCCGTATAATACATAAGGTATATGTTACACACATCACGATAGACTAGCTAAGCCAATGCGCCTAGGAGGCACGTTGTATGTCAAAATCCAGACGTTGTTTGAAAAAGGACAACGACCTGCTTTCACTGTATGGCAGGTTTAACAAGATGCTGACTCTGCGGGTCAGCTTGGTCCCAACGCCAGGGGCACCCAAAGTTTCAAACGCGACAGGGCAAAATTTGTGGGGATAGCCGATTGATGAGTATTCTCTCAACTTGTTAGTCTCCGCAAGGTAGGCTGAATAACCAGCTTCGGATGAGCCACCGGCCATAACAAGGGCTAAAGAGTCGATTACGGTTGCATCCCAACCCTCGCTTAAATGATGTAAGTGTCATACCAGCTATACGTCTGCCGTCCTGCCTCTATGCACGATAGTCCGTAATGTAATAGTTTATCGACGGTGTGACCACATTAGTACTCATGAGGGCCTACTATGGCTGCCCCTAGTCGTGGGCCAACTGCTATGCGAATCGACTCATCATCAAGAAGGGTACCTATGGGGCGCGCTGGAAAGCGCATGTAACTAGACGCCTAAACCCTTGGCGGATATGGCGTAAAAGCGAGCTCTGGTTGGGTCGTCGGTAGCTTCGTTAAAGAGACGTCGTTGTACCTTATCGTGGAGACGAGCACTCCAGTCACGCTGGGATAGTACGTGCTCAGGCCTACACCCGCACCGCGCTTGAAGGATCTCCTGAAGGTGGGCTAAGCGACTTCTAAACTGGCCGACTCCCACTGAATCTAAAAGAGGGATTGCCTGTTTTTCGCGCTTAGCATTGACGAGACTATAGAAGGCCTAACCAGGGTCAGTAAATTTGGTACCTTAAGGCTTCTTTTAGAAACGGGTAGTAATTTCTTGAGGGTAGACAAAGACTCGAGGGTAGACAGTGTAAAGTCGTTGCGCCTTTGCAACTAGTCGGTTCGATTAGATAGGTCGGCCCCTCGAAGAAGGTAAATGAGTCTCAAGGAGGAAATGAAGGATCTGAATACGAAAAGTCCTCGAAGAGCTCCTAGAAGAGGAAGACGAGCGGCGGCATTTTTTAGTTTTAATCTCCAACGCTCGATTGCCCTCGGGGCCATCGGAGCGGGAGGATCGGAAGCCCCTCGGGGCAAATTGGCACAGTCAGTAGCTCCAGATCGTCCATAACAGTTAGTTTGTAGACGCCAAGGGGGTTTGGAGTGACTATATTTCGGGGGCCTCAAAAATAGGGCCAAAGAGGCATATCTTGCATTTGGCCGGATTTAACTCCAACCCGGGTGTAACCCTGAAATCCGGAACCCATTGAAAATCTTCGGCCATTGTGCAAGCGTTTCTCCTAATAGATTATCGTCAAGGTACCAGAGGTTTAGCGGGCTTCTGAAGAAGTCCACCAGATCCTTGATACCCAGATAAAACAGAGGTTGTGCTAAGGGATCCCCCTGTTGCAGTCCGGTGGCGGACGAAAATACATCTTCAGGCAGGACAAAATGGGAAGGATGCCGATATGCCAGCTCGACGTGATTAAATAGGTCGTGAAATGCCACTGCCTTCATTAGAGAATGGCGTCGTATACTGTTAAAAGCGCTTTTAAAATCGAGCTTTACAAAGAATGCTGGAGGTTCGCGCGAGTCGAGAAAAGCATAGGCTGCGTGAATGGCCACCTCGGTTCCGGACGGCGTCGCGAATCCCAGTTGGCGTGCACCGGTTGCGTGAGAAATAACGTCTTTGTTGTGATTGCATCCGATCTTCGCGGCGAGCCTACGTAGCGCAGTCGAGCCAGCAATACGACATACCGATCCGTCCTTTTTCTGAATGGTAAATAGTCTTGCGTCAAATATCAAGAGTCTGGCCGCAAAAAAAAATCAGTCTTAAAAATAAATGTATTTAACAATCCTATGTAAGTTAACGTGTCAACTTTCAGCATAGAACAGCCCTGGTCTGCACCATTCAGTAAGCGATGTCAAAATAATCCTAAAAAATGTCGCGTTGCCCCTCTGGACGTCAATTGAAAGTCTCTGGCGTAAGAATTGTGCGGCGCTCTTGTCCCCAGTAGTTATCGTCAAACGCTCGCTTTAGTAAGTTGTCTCTTAGTCAGGGGGCTCGGGGGTCCCAAGGTCTCGAAGGCCATTGGGCTGAAGTTATGGGCTTGGGTCGGTTCGGCGTATTTATTCATCTTGTTCTTTTCTGCTTGGAACGCGGCGTAATAAGCTCCTAGTGAACCGGAACCGACCATTGAGGGAGAAAGTGAGTCGGCTGCGATAAAAAAAAATTGCGCCCAGCGCATTTTCGCCGTCTTCGTGCTCTGACAAAGCTATTTTGGGCTGTCAATATTAGTGCGCAAAGATTAGGACAATTTGTCAAAAACATGTCAAAGACATGCTTAGGATCTCATTGAGCAGCTCACAGTTGATGAAAACTTCAAAGGGCTCGTTTGGCTCAAAATATCACCGTTGTGGCCGACAGTACCCGGAACAATATCCGATAACATGAGTTTGACGACGTGTCCAACAAAAACGAGATCGTTCGTGCACCTGAGCCTAGCACATTTTGGAGTGAGATCTTATCTAATTGTTATATGTTATATACTAATATATAATCATTAGTTGACGTTTAAGCCTACGGACCATCAGGAACGGTTTAACTTCGCCACTATTGAGTGTACTAACACGCCCTTTATTTTCAGTTCCCCAGATGCGACAGTTTTTTATCACACTTTCATGGAAATGAAAATTGCCACTATTTCTGGAGCCCAATTGGCGATGCCACAACAACTTTGCGAATTGGGCTCCAGAGCTCGTGGCCATTTTTATTTCCATGAAAGTTTGATAAAAAAACTGTCGCATCTGGGGAACTAACAATCCTCACGTTATTGAAGAAAATCAGTCACATAAGCTATATGTGTGCGACCTCTAATCCAAAGCAATATTTGAGTCCTAATTTTACTCTACAGTGAGTGGCAAGCGCTATTGTAGCATGATACTAGGTTACAATTGGCCAAATTTGAACGCTATCGAGTAACCTCTGGGACCAACAAGAATGTGCCAAAAGCCACACAGCCGACGATAGGGCGGACCTGGTTGAATTTGAACTAGAAGGCAAGATCAAGTATTGTTTTGTAATTTTTCTCTGAGATAAATGTAAAAGCTGTTGTAATATGCATAGTTTAACACAGCCGTTTTGGTTACGTTCACATTGCCGCCTACAATACAGGTGGCACAAATAGGTTCAAGTCTGTGTTTTTATGGAGGAGAGTTAAATACTTTTACGTACTATTGATGCGAGTAGAAAAAGGAGAAGGTCTCACTTCCTATCTCGAGCAATGTGGGACTCGATCCCAGCGGATGGATGTTAGTCCGCTAAGACCCATACCCACTAAACGCACCTCCCTCCTTAAGCTTCACTCTCTGATGACTCAGATCTACACAGTGCAGTACTCTGGGCTATCAGCAAAAGTGGCAAGTGCCACTCGGATCATTTGGCCGGGGTCACTCACGGGTTTCCCTAACGTTCGACGTGTCTTGTACTAACACCTGTAAAGCCGCACCATTCAGACTCACGCGATTTTCTAGTGCACTAGGTGGAAATCTTGTTCTCCTGAGCCTTCCCAAATCTCGTTTCAGCTTCAGTACCTCCGTAGCAATAGCTTCTCCTAGCTTCCACTCAGAAGTCTGTAGGATAGCAGCGCCCGTTAAGTAGCGCGGGCATAGACAGCGTCGGTTAGCGGCAATGCCGAAACAAGCTCAATACATAGCGCCAAATAGAAGATGCCGCCACCCTACTGGCAAAGACGCGGGAAGTCACTAAATGCGCGGGCAATCTCTGAGTATATAAGGAGGCACGAGAATAAATGAATCAGTAGTCGTCAGTGCGAGCCAGGCAGAGGACGTAAAGTGTGTTGCAAAAAATTAGCAACTCATGTTTTTTTGCGATAATTTCGGCTTGGTTTATTTGAATGGCTTGAAATTTTAAGCGCATGACGAAACATGAGTATAGTGTTGATTTCATTGCAATCTCAAAATCGGTTCATACAAGAAAATAAAAAAGTGTGAAAAAACAGTGTTGCAAAATATTAGCAACAATAACATGCTAACAACACAGCTCTTGTTTGTAAAGGATAGTCGATACTACAGCTGATATTCGATCCCAGGGATCAAATGTCAGGAATATTGACTAGCTAAATCAATCGTTATATAGCTGCAAAATATTCTACAGCTTAGTCGTTGTTCCGAACTAACGACGAATCTTATGTTTAAACCATGGGTCGTACAAAGGATCTTTCGGATAACGAAAATACAAGAATTGAGGCATATGCTGAGCTCGGTCATACAGTAACTGCTATAGCAACCAGATTAGGACGGCATAAGAGCACCATCAGCAGGTTCTTACATCCTGGAGTGAACCAAAGGTGCAGATCTAACAGTGGGCGTATGCCAGTTTTGACTATTCGAGATCGGCGAAGGATCATACAGTTGGCTACTCATGACCAATTGTCTTCTTCCAGGATCAGGACTACTTTGGGAGTGCCAGTGCACCGATCCACAGTGTACCGAGTGGTAAGTTCTGATAAAAACGTGCGATACGCGAAAAGGAAGCTTATGCCGCGACTGCAACCGAAGCACATTGTCGCACGGCGTGAATTTTCGCATAGATACCAAACTTGGGATAACGAGTGGAAAAACATCGTCTTCTCGGATGAAAAGAAATTTAATCTCGATGGCCCTAACGGCTGTCAGTACTATTGGCACGACTTACGGAAGGAACCTAAATGGTTCTCGAAACGTGTGGCCGGTGGTGGCTCTGTGAAATATTGGGGCGCGTTTGGATATAATGGGAAGTCTGATCTAGTCGAGATTGTGGGCCGAAACAATTCTGACATGTACCAGCGCATTGTCGGTTCCCAGTTAGAAGCCCACTTCAGAAGAATTGGGGGACCTGACGCAGTTTTTCAACAAGACAACGCCACGTTTCATACCTCGGCTAGCACTATAGCCTTTTTTCAAGAACAAGGAGTGCCACTTTTTGACTGGCCGGCATTAAGTCCAGACCTGAATCCTATTAAAAATCTTTGAGGACATTTGGTAAAGCAGATTTACGCAAATGGTCGACAATATAATCATTTGTCGGACCTCAAAGAAGCTGTCCAGCAAGCATGGACTAATATTCCACTTTCGTACTTACAACAGCTCATTAACTCCATGAAAGACCGAGTTTACGATTTGATTCAGAAGAAGAGACGAAAAACCCGTTTCTAGAATAAAATATGTAGTTTCAAATGAGTCATACAGCCCTGCTAAGAATCGAATACGCTGTAAGGCGCTATTGTTGCTAATATTTTGCAACACTGTTTTTTCACACTTTTTTATTTTTTGTATGAACCGATGTCGAGATTGCAATGAAATCAACACTATACTCATGTTTCGTCATGTACATCATGCGCTTAAAATTTCAAGCCATTCAATTAAACCAAGCCGAAATCATCACAAAAAAACATGAGTTGCTAATTTTTTGCAACACACTTTATATTGCTTGAGCGAAAGAATGGCGAACGGTCGCGGCCCAGCCATGGGGTGGTGGACACTACAACTGGAGCAGCCGACAGGATCCGGAAGAATGAAAAGACTGTGCAACAATGCCACAGGTCTGCCACCCCCAACTTCGGTTCTGTCATCCATGGACCGGCCAACAACACTGTGGAAGGAATGGCACCAGGCACGGAGCCGGAGGAAGACGGCGAGGCGACTACGTCAGGATGGTGACGAAGCTACCGGTGATGTTCAAGGAACACAAGGGAGCAGTCGTTGCTGACGACGAATGCGACAGCCGTTACCGCTAGCGGTACTGCGGTGACTAGTGCAAGATCAACGTTCGGGGCCTGGTGTTGAGGAGCCAGCTTATTCTGGGGCAACAATGCCACAGGTGAGAGGAAACCTCCTCTTTAGGAGGCCTTGCTAGTCGAGCAGGCCGTGACGGCAGCGCTTCTCGTGGAGGGGTGCGTCACGGAAGCTAGGTGGATCACAAGACTGTACGGATAGGTGACAAGGAGCCGAAAGCTGAAGAGCTGGCGGAACGAAGCGGACAAAGGCCGGCGGCAGGACGAGAACGCGGAGCAGGTGGATGCCAGGTGTACGGATGGAAAAGCCGCGAGTACGGAGAAGTCGAACAGGCCCTAACGGCCGCGCTGCAAGTGGAGAAGTACGTCACGGGAGCCATGTTAGATGCAGGACGACGGGGGTTGATAAACGAGGTGCGGCAGACGGCGGAGCGAAGTGGACAAAGGCGAGAACACGGAGCGGGAGGATGCCAGGCGTACGGATGGACAAGCCACAAGTGCGGGGCCGAAATGTGCTCGGCAAAACATGTAAGGGTGTACGAACGCGGCAGAATGTACAGGGGATCGGCGTAGAGACGCGGCAACGCTGGGATCGTTGGACCAACGGCGAATGCCTGGAGGCGGCGGAGGATACACGTGAGAATGAGCGAACACGAGTGGACGAACCGAAGGAGTACGGAGACGGAAGAATAACGGCAGTCGGAACCAATTTTGTGCGGTCGTGCCCGGCGACTGGGTCAGTATACGGAGGCCAGCCGTCGCTGTGTTGGTCCTCTTCCGTCTCCCTCATTTATCTATTTGTTTCTGAGTTCTATAATTGCTGTGGCTCTTGCCTGTTTTAGTGCCTACCACTTTATACAGAGTGTGGGTCGAGTCATCCTTCGGTCCTTTCTGGCAGTGAACACAGCTCGCTAAGGGAGCTTTCCAATTCAAAAGAAGCAGGTCTCAAAGTTCCGTGAGAATCTGTGTGAAGTAATGGTTTAGTTCTCTCTCCGGCCGCTCAATCAGTTTTTTGTCATGTCTACGTTAAGCACCTAAAATGTCATATTTATATCGTTGTCTGCTAGACGAGGAACGGTGCGGTCGTGTTGAAATAGGTGTCCCGAGTGTCCAACCCAGTACACCTTGCGATCCAAGGGGACACAGAGGTGCACGAGTTCGATGCCCACCATTGCAAATTTGTATTTATGGGGCCTGTCTTATGAAGCAATACAAAAACAAATCTGTGGACGTTAATTGTTGGCTGAGAGTCAGCTAAAGTTAGAAGTTCCCTGAAACATATGCTTAAGTGTGTTGCTGGAGGGAAGTGTAAGTACTGGGTATCGATAGAGGAAGTGATGGAGCATACGAGAATGGGACTTGAGTGTCGATCTTCGGTGTCATCGGAACAAACCATGTGCTTGATAAATTTATTCAACCAGTGGAAAAACTAGTTGAAAAAGCTGGTGAACACGCAACAGATTTATCGGATAGCTGTTTATACAGAAGGGATTTATTTTATTTTAATGAGAGCCGGGAAGCAATATATACAGGTAGTTCAACAAGTTCTTAAAATAAAAACCAATAATTTTCCAAATCTTTCTTATTCGATATACTCCCCGAGAAGCTCAATACACTTCTGTCGAGATTTCAGAGCATTTATACCTCTTGAGTAGAATTCCGCGTCTTTAGACTGAAAATAGGCATTGACAGCAGCCTTAACTTTTTCATTGCTGGAAAAACGCTTTCCACCGAAATTATTCTTCAAATGTCCAAAAAGGATATAATCAGAGGGGGCCAGGTCTGGAGAATAGGAAGGTTGTTCAACAAGTTCTAACCTCAGTTGAGCCAGTTTTTTTGAGTTCTTGCTTCAGGCAGTCCAACAGTCTTGCATAATATTCTCCTGTGAGCATTTCACCGCTCTCAAGGTAGTCGACCAGAATTATTCTACGTTGGTTCCAAAAACCGCAGCCATCATCTTTCCGGCCGATGCCGTTGTCATCAACATATTGACCAAATTTTGCTGTGAAGCGGAAACACGCGCGGCTTTTTGGCCTTGGTTGTGCGAATGCGGCACCCATTTTGCTTGATAACCACTCGAAACTATTTTTTCTCCATTTTCAAATTACTCAATTCAGCATTTATCTCACCACAAAATTGGTAGGCAGTTGATTCAATTTTCACAAGGTGTCACAATGTGACTTTTTGGTCTTACAATATAAATTTAACTTTGGATGATAAGGACTTTCCGCAAATTTCTGGGCACACAGGTGCGTCCAATATCAAACTCTCCGCAAAAGCTACAAACACATTCTTCAATATTAAAACAGCTTGGCTTCATGCATATGTAATGGTGGTACACGTGCCAGGTTATTCGGCAGATTAGCGAGCGGTTCCTTTGCATGGCTCCTTTCCATCTACGTGAAGAAAAGGCCGGGCCATCAGTATAAATCTCAGCTACAAATGTTAAATTTGTGTTTTCTCTGTAGGCTCGATATGAGTCTAGAATATGCGGTGTAAATGGTGTGTTACTAAGTGCTAGGTCTTTAATAGGTGTTCTCTCTCCGCACATCTCTAAGGCAAGTGTTGCCGAAGCGCACTTAGGAAGCCGCAAAACACGCTTAACATATCTGGCCTTTAGCTTGTCTAGACTTTTTAAATGGCTGAGCGTCAGGTATGGTGCAATTGTGGAAAGGCAGTATGTTGCTACAGGGAGTACTTTGATTTTAAAGCAATTTATAGCTGTTTTTACGTCCACATCGTGCGTATTGCCTAACAAAAACATTGCAGACGTAGCTTTTGCTTGTATCTCCTCGATATGTCTGCTAAAAGAGAGCCCGGGCGTTAGTGTGATGCCTTAGTACGAGAAGTGGCTAACTAATTTGAGTGGTTGTCCATATACTGACAGATCATGATCACTGGCCGCGTATGACCCTCCTCTGCTAAAGCGTAAGACCTGTGACTTTTCCGCGTTAATCTTGAGCTTGTTTTCTTCGCACCACTTCGCAGTTTCGTTGAGGTAAAACTGTAGATGGTTACGAGATTTTGCTAAAATTACTAAGTCGTCAGCATAAAATGCAAAATGGGCTTTAAGATTACGCAGCAAGTCCGCGAGTCACGTACAAAATAAAAAGAAACGGGCTAGCTGAGTCTCCCTGGGCTACCCCGATGGTTTGTGTTACGGGTGTTTGTACATAGTGGTCGCCGTTTTTCACCCAAATTATATTGTGCGCTAATATATTATGAACGAGATTAAAAAGGAGGCCTGTTATTTTAAAACGTTTGCGAAGCGTGTCTAATAAACGGTCCCTTGGCAGGCAATCGAAAGCAGTTTGAAAATCCATAAACGCAGCGTATGTCATTTTCTTGTTAAAAAGGCGTTGTGACACATGGTTTAAAACAAACTCAACTGCATCTGACGTCGATCGCCTCTTTAAAAACCGTATTGTTCTGCTGGAATTTTGTCTTCTACGCACAGGTACAATCGATTAACGATGAGCGACGTTAATATTTTGTAAAGGACGCTTGTAAGTGCTATGCCCCTGTAGTTCTTTGGGTCAGTTGCATCTCCCTTTCGCTTAAATATAGGCTGTAGATAGCTTTTCCGCCACTCATCGGAACTCATCCATTTTTAAAATCACGCCGATACGTTGCACGGGAAAGCGATCAAACGAAATCGCAACGGCCAATCACTATGATATTTTGAATGCTAGCAGTCGAAAAGTTGCCGTTTCCAATAGCGGCGAAAGCGCGCCAAAATTCGAATTCTGAAAAGCTAATTTTAAGAACCTGTTGAACTACCTGTATATATATATATATATATATATATATATATATATAGAAAATACTGTGATGATTTATTAATCATTTACAATACGTTTGCACACTCGGCAGTGCTCGCCTTAATAAAAATGGTGGTAAAAAGGTGTCACGTGAAGTTAAGAATCAGTTGTCCGTGTCCTTGCTTGATGGTAGCCCCCGCTCTTATGGATCCGGTGCGAGCAATATATCCTCAAGGTTCCTTGCAAAGTTAAAACGGTGAGATCCATAAGATTCCTCTTCGTGACGCCGAGCCCCAAGAGCGTCCTCGCAGATATATATATATATATATATATATATATATATATATATATATATGTATATATATATATATATATATATATATATATATATATATATATATATGTATATATATATATATATATATATATATATATTAGCAGCAACGAAGCAAAATATTGGCCAGGCAGATAATGTAAAACACATATTTGTGATAAATTGATGTATTTCAGGCCCAGAATATGAAGTGAAACACATACTTGTGATAAATTGATGTATTTAGGCCCAGAATATAAAGGCTGCTGTAAACGAGTTTGAGACGTAAGGGCGGTAGGTGCCGCAGCAAAGAATTGGAGAGGGGCACGACACATATCCAATAGAATTGCGCCAACGCTTCTAAAATGCAAGTCGTAAATAAGTATGTTTCAGGAAAAAGGGGTGGGTTCTCGAAAAAGGGGAAAGTGCTGGATAGCAGATTCAGGTAAGCAGGATGGAACAACAAAATACAGCTTATCCTCATTCATTGTCCACTCCGTTCAACTGAACGGCCTGTGTCTCCGAAGTCGAGAAGCGATTCGCCATTGCTGGCTCGTCGCCTTTACAGTGCTCGCGGTCACGGCGTTGCGCGTGACGTACCCAAGTCAACCACCCTTCATACGTACGATAGAAGGACGGCACTAAGAGGCACAAGGGCAGGACAGACATCATTGGGGGTACGGATGCAGGAAAAAGGTGGGACAAAAAAGAGACTACAGATGCAAGGGCGATCGGGACAACAACGGTAGATATATCTCAAAAGAGGGAGTACAGATAGGAGCAGCAGAGCTCGAATATGCATTGGAGGTCTGAAAATGGTTGGCAATCAACGGTGTTAAAAGGAAGACTTTAGTATGAATGCTCAGGTAACAACATATATGCTGCTGCTCTTAGCCTGGTAGCGCCCTATAAGCATTGTCAGCGTGGCAAAACGTGTTACGTTATTGATAGAGCGCCAAATTATGCGTCAGCCGGTGGGCGAAAAATTGGCGCCAAAATCATAGTTGTTTTTGAGAAGGCGGAGGAATCATAAATGTATAAGCGCAAATTCAAATTGCTTTGCGATTAGAGTTACGGAAAGATTTCAGCGCTGCTGTAGCTTGTCGAAACACTTCCAGGCTCTAAAGAGACTCAGGCAACGAGCGGACCTTTCGCAAATAATTTGACAGGCACCGTGGTGGATATTTTTTTATTGTACGACCCGAAACCAAGGTTCGACCAACCTTATTTTCTAGAAAAAACATTTGTGCACTAAAAGATACAACAAAAACGACAAAAATCCAACAATTACTACACTTGCTCTTGCCGTTCCGAACCTTAATGGGTGGTGCCTAAGGGCAAATATTGCTCTCGGTCGGCTTGTCTCTCACTGCTTGTAAATGCACTCAAATGTCTGCTTGCAAAACTTCTACGAGCGCTAAAATTGTTTACCGTTTTATCAGATTCTATAGAAAAAAATATCATTGCGCAATTTACATTAAGTCTGCGCGTTAGTCGCACAATTGATAATTTTAAGATCTCACGGAACTCAACAACTGTATTTTATGTATTTAATGAACGCTTTAACATTGAATATAGCAGTACCGAATCTCATAATCGTGCCACTTGAATGCCACAATAAAATAAAAGAAAATATATATTGAGTGTCTTTTCGCCTTCACGAGCATCTGATTGTCTTCCCCTTGGGCAAGACCACGTCACTTAATCCGTAAAAGTAAACATCTACAACAAAAAGGGGCTGATGTTGGTAGTGATGTGTTCGTCACCCTGTAGGCTTGCCCTGTAAACAGCACAAACATATCAGATAGATAGCGTACCAAGAAACCTCGTTAGAAAAACAAGCTGGTAATATTATAAATCTAACTTTGAATATACACATATTAATATTACAGCATAGATAAACGTTGAGTCTAATTGAGGCCGATTGCATGTACGTATATCCTATGTATAAAATAGAATGAGACTTTACTCAATTCATAGACAGATCGAATGTCCCATTGGTTGATAAGGGAGCGCTAGAGCATCATATAGCCAAAGGTGCATGACAACTGCAAAGGGGCCGATATTATAACTGAGTAATAGGAGGTAAAGAGAGTGCCAGTTTAGATTCTCGCTAAAGGTACTCTCCAAACACAGACAAAAAATATCGATTTCAGACACAGACAAAAAGATCAAACGAATTTTCGAAGCGCGAACAACTGCTGGGTTTTTTTTTCATGCTGAGGTCGAGCTGAACTACCTGTGCAGGGGAACTAACTGTTTAGCCTTATCGGCTCGCTAGGAGGAAATTAACTTGAAGCTGGGCCTACGCGAGACGATACCCTAGATCAGGCCTCCGAACTGATAGTCGGAGGTTTTTTGTGGAAGAGGTGGTAAATGCAGTTACGCGCTATCGCTACGAGTCTTTCGCTCAAGCTGTGTGAGACTCGACCCCAACGGTTGGATGTTACTCCATGGAGACCCATATCCACTAAACGTTCCTCCTCCTTAAGCTTCACTCTCTGCTAGCCCAGATCTTAATAGAACAGTACTGTGGACTATCAGGAGAAGCGGCGAGCGCCCTTTTGGATAAATTGGCTGGGGTCGCCAAACTTTTTTCGTATTTCTCCTAGATGATTTCCTTTGCCGTAGCTGTTTTAAGAGAGTGGTCGAGACGAGGAGCCGAGGGAGGGGGGAGGGTGTGGGGAGCAGCCAGGCCCTCATGGTCTCGACGCACCCTCACAGGACGGAATACAAAATAGCATCCCTCTTTCAAGGTACGTCCTCCGCCTAGCAATGACCAAACTTCCGGTACACCAACTTGGGCGAGTGTAGTAAAAAGACAGTTGGAGTCTGTAATATGCCACCTGTTCCAGCGCCCAGGAAGAAGAACAAGTCACGGACGAATATTGCATCACCCGCAACTTCAAAACAGAGACCTCCCTCGTCCGAAGAAATTAGTCTTGGTGTGACAACACTACGGACTTTCTGGTCTGGCATTAAATTCTTCGTAAGACCCTGGCTAGATAAACATCCAGATGTGGCTTGTCTAGTAGAATTACTGGAAGGGGATACAAAATTGAAAGTCTCGTTCAGTTCCTTGCCAAACAAAAACACAATGTCTAGACCATGTCTAATGCACTGGAATTGTGGCTAGAGTCAAAAGAATAATGTTCCAGTTATAAAAAAAAATGTGCACGAGTGGCATCAAAGTAATATGTTTAAACGAAGGTAATTTTCCAAAAAAAAAATGGAATCTATGGTTTTGCGACAAATGTTGACACAGATTGTCAATCAACAGGTACACCCTAAGTGGCTACAATTCTCGGTGACGCGAATGTAGAGCAGTGTGAACTGTCGCTCCAATCGGTAGACGGGGCTCGCATGTGCGGGGTATCTGTCAAACTGCACGACATCACCATGAACATAGTTTCAATTTACCTCTCACCGAACAAAGCCATCAACATAACTCAATTAATGGATGTGTTGTGCCAGCATGCGCCACTCATATTGGCAGGCGACTTCAATGCACCCTGCATGGGGCAGTGCAAATGTAACTAAACGCGGGGAAGATCTGTTTAACAACCTTGCAACCAAAAACTACACCGTTATGAATGATGGCAGCCCAACGTTTATGCAACAGTACAGCTCTGGTTTTGTGGAGTCTCTTCTTGATGTCGTCGCAGTGAGCAATGAGTTAACAAATTACTTCACTATGGAAATTAAAGACAGCGCCACCTTCTCAGGCCATGCTCGGTGCTACCTATACTCGAGAGCAGATAATGGCAAGAAGTGGAGATGGACTTGCGTCACTGACTGGAGGAGATATAAATAATATGTTAGAGAACGTCTCTCTGCCGGGAACGAAGTTAGTACTGCCATCAGAGAATCCTACAAGATGGCTACCAAGCGAGTCACGGTTCCTCCATATCTACCCCCACCGGACATCAAACTTGCTGGCCTACTGCAGGAAGTAAAGCGCCTAAAGAGGAGATTCAAGAAGCATGGCTGGCTGTCCGATTACTCAATGTTGGCATCAGTGATGAAAGAGATAAATTCCTACCCTGCTGACTTGCCAAAACGACTTGAAGAGAAGTTCATCAAACACCTAGGCGTCAACACAGGGTTGGGAGAGGCATGGAGCTGGATTAAGTCAACGGCCGAAACCCAACCAAAATGTCCGCTGTTTGCAGTCTGTCGATTCACGGGAAAGTCATTGCAAACTATACTCAATGATATGCTTGACGGGGCAATAAAAACAGCGGCCACGCCCGACACAGGAGAAACTCAAGGTACTGTCACTGAACCGCCTACACAGCGCGCATGCGATGAAAACGCTACTGATACTGATTGCGATTTCACAAGGTGGGAGCTCGATTTGGTATTGGCCGCTGCCAATGCAAGAAGTGCCGTGGGCCCCGATGGCATCAGTAACAAGCAACTGAGGTCACTAGACAAAACCGGGAGAGACCTTCTTCTTTGTGACCTTAATGCTATCCTCAAAAGAGGAAAATTTTCAACTGAAAGGAAAACTTGGGAAGGGGTACCAATTCTGAAACAAGGTAGACCGCGATCACAATTAGGCTCATATAGGGTGATAGTCAAAACGTCCCGTGTAGAAAAGCTTTTGGAACGCATGATTCTCCGCCGCTTGCTTACATTATTACAGAATAAAGGAACATTAGAACATTAACGGATAATATGTCCGCCTATAGGCCACTACGATCGATGATGGTGCACTTTGGATTCGCCTCAAGGGTCGCACGATTAATCCAATCGCAGTGATGGAATTGCAACTAACCTTAAGAAAAATCGTATCGTCCTTAGGAACCATGGGACTCTTCATTGAGCTTTGTAAAACCAAGAGCATAGCATTCAATGTGAAAAGAGGACAGAAGCTTCTGCTGAGATTGGACAATCGACAGATTGAGCAAGTGAGCCAGGTGAGATTTCTGGGAGTGACATTTCAAGATAGCTGCAAATAGAACAAAGAGCTCGACATTATCAAGGAAAAGGGCGAGCGAGTGGCGAATATGCTGAAAAACGCTTGTGGAACTTCTTGGAGAACCAAACCAGATACGGCGATGAAACTAGCAATCGCACTGTTAGGATCAAATTTTAACTATTCCCTTGGCGCAAGTTTTCGATTAACAAAAAAGGACTATGGGGTGATAGACTCTGCTGTTGCTCAGTTTGGTAGAATAGCATTAGGACTTCTCTCTAAGACATGTACTAGAGCTGTGTTGTCAGAATGCGGTTTTATGCCCACGGAATTAAATAGGCAATTCATCCTAGAATGTCACCTTCTGAGACTGTGCCGCAACAGACACAGTCTTATCTTAAGTATATTTAAGAAAAGGGTGAATACCATGGCTTCCAGGCTACTACAGGACTCAGGCTCGTTTTGAGAACCTCTGCTGGTACCGGGGTCTCATGTGTCTGACGTATCGACAGTCAAAAACTTGTCGACTCGGCTATCAATAGAAAGTATATCATCGAAAAAGAGCCACCACGAGAATGAACTGCGAGCTACGGGTGAGGTCCATTTGGGCAACATATCAGTGGATAGCGCACATATATACTTCACGGACGGATCGGTGGATGGATCTGCGGGAGGAGCAGGTGTATTCCGAATCAACGACAACATGAAAATCAGCAAGCATATCGTTAACTGCAGCAGTTCAACTTCGGCCGAGCAGGTAGCAATATCTGAAGCATTGCTGCAGGAAATGAAGAAGCCGTCAAATAAAAGGGGTCGTGATCGTCAGTGACTCGCGTGCCGCCATCTTGAAAATCCGGGCTGCAGATCCGTCAAAACCCGCCTCATCTCTAGTAGAATCTATCGACAAGGTTATAAGTTATCTAGGCCAACCGGTGAAGCTACAGTGGGCACCCTCCCATGTAGGCATTTACGGAAACGATGTGGCTGATGCACTCGCGAAACGAGGTCTGCTTGCAGACAAAGGAGTAGCAGCAATATCCCTCGGTAAAACTGTGTTGAAAGCTAAGAAAGAAGCCCTAGATAAGCACTATGAGACTTAGAGGAGGCAGGGAAGAGAAGCTGTTCCAGAAGAGAAGCGGTTACTATTCACAGGCTACGTTGCGCTAAAAGGATGACGCATAGCACCAGGTTCCACAATAAAGTAGCGCAAAGCCTGCTATGTGATGTATGTTTGGTACACGATGATATACTGCATGTCCTAGATAAATGTAAAAAATACGATACTGAGCGGAAAGTATGTGAAAACGCTGTAGCTGCTGATCAAGTCGATGCAAGCCAACTTGCCATTCGTATGAGAGACCAATATATAGAGGAACTCTTACAATTTGTAAGAAATGCTGAATTAATTGTCTAAATAAATTATATAGAGCTGCCGTGAGTAGGGTTGACAGACAGTCAAATGTGACGTGCTTCGGGTTTCTGAGATAAAACTTTCAATTTAATTACTGTTACAATAAACTCTAATAAAAAAATATGTCCCATAATCGCTTCCTTTCAAGTGTCTTAAGATGCCGGGAGATCGACTCTGCCAGCACCAGAGCAGCACTCGTGGTGACTGTGTGATGCCCCTGGATTACCCTCTGGGTCCTTCGTAGCATTTGCTTCGCTTTTCTCGTCTTGAGAGTCGCTCTTACTGACACTGGCGCTGCGAATAATGATATTGATTCCGCAACCTTCATTAGCAGTGCCCTTGTGCAGGCCCCGGGGCCATGGATGCTCGGCAGAATGTTGGCTATAACACACACTGCCCTGGCTGTTTTTGTCGTTGCTTTTTTTTCTGTGGCTAAAGCCATTTTTTGTTGTGTCCAGTGTCACCCCAAGGTACCGGGCTTCCTTGACCATTTTGTTGTTCTGGCCGTCAAGCTGTAAAGTAAGCAAACGAATCCTCTTCTACTCTGTGAGAGGTATTGCTTCGCTTTTTTCCGGGTCCACTCTAAGTCACGCTGCGTTCATCCACTGTGACGTCAGGTAAACAGCTTTATCCATATTCAATTCAAGCTTGTCGGCAGTTTTAGCCTGCACAACTGTCGCCAGGTTGTCGGCATAAGCACTGTGTCCACTCCTTTGGGGACACCCGTCAGACGAAGGACATCGTCGTAAGTTCCAGAAACGTAGGCCAAGTATAGACTCTTGCGAGACCCCGGCTGTCATTTGGAAGCTGACCTGACCGTTGACAACTGTTCGTTCCTTGAGGTAGCCGGAAATAACCTTTACTGGACATGAGGGGACATTTTTTCGTACTAGTGTGTCTAAAATGGTTTTTCAGGTGGTATGAGGACGACTTCGGCACGCCTCCAAAAAAGCGGACACGTGCCGCTTTTGAGCAGGACATTAAAAAGTTCGCTTCTATCTCAGGGTACTCCGTGAAGAGGAGTTTGACTGCCTCAGGGGGAACCCCGTCTAGCCCAAAAGCTTTACCGGTCTTTTGTCGGTGCGCTGCCCATTGAATCTCGTAGGCCAAGTATAGACTCTTGCGAGACCCCGGCTGTCATTTGGAAGCTGACCTGACCGTTGACAACTGTTCGTTCCTTGAGGTAGCCGGAAATAACCTTTACTGGACATGAGGGGACATTTTTTCGTACTAGTGTGTCTAAAATGGTTTTTCAGGTGGTATGAGGACGACTTCGGCACGCCTCCAAAAAAGCGGACACGTGCCGCTTTTGAGCAGGACATTAAAAAGTTCGCTTCTATCTCAGGGTACTCCGTGAAGAGGAGTTTGACTGCCCCAGGGGGAACCCCGTCTAGCCCAAAAGCTTTACCGGTCTTTTGTCGGTGCGCTGCCCATTGAATCTCGTATGACTGAATAGACGAAAACTTGGGGCCATCTTTCAGCGGTAAATTTTGCGCAGCTAGAAAGATGCTTCACAATATATATGAAGCGGGTCCTTTACTTACCGCGGACGGCAAGAAGCCGCTTCGTGTACCTGCTAGCGGGTTGCGGGCCGGCAATGAAAGCAATGAGAGTCAGGCTTAGGTCACCTATTACAGGGCCACTTTAGCAATTTCTTTTAAAGTGGCAGGGGAAGACCGAGGCCTCCGCAGAGATAGCGCAGTTAGATGTATACCTCTTCAGGGAGCTTTAAGATGGAATGGCTTGTACTAGCCGGCACGTGTACACAAGGTACATTGTGCATGACTATCATTACTTGGTATGTTCGACCCAAGGGTTTCACCAAGTTAGCAATCAATGTCGTTGCCGGTTCTGCTCGCAGAAATGCGCTAAATACCACGCAGCGAGCTGCCAGACGCATCGGCGGTCTTTGCACTTTCCGCCCGGTGGGACGGTCGCTGAAGTGTTACAATTGTATATAATTGTATTGTAATTATGTACTATCTAGAATAAATGCAACGGTATTGCGAAAAAAAAGCAATATATATATTACCCGAATAAAAAAATAGACGGAAACTTGCCCTCACCCTCCTGCCTAGGAATGTTCTCACACATAGCCCTTTCAAGAGGCGCGTGGGTCGGGAACAGCTTAGTTAAAACCGCCTTGGTTTGTTGTTCCTTCAGGGAAGCAAGTGTATGTTTTCTCTTCCCCCTGAATATCTTGTACGTTGTCCCCAGGGATCGTCTTCGACCTCGTTGAGGAGCTTCATCCAGCCCCTAATCTTGCTGTCGGCAATGGCTTGCTTGAGTAAAACCCGGCTTCTGCTATACTGTATGCAGTATCCTTGGACCGACCAGAGTCAGTTGCAGTGGTGTCTAACAAAAACAATGTCGCACCTATTTTAATAAAATAAAAAAATATGTACCTTTAAAGTAAGTGCGTGTTCTCTACAAGTTCAATTTTTTGTCACGCTTGAGGAGTCTCTGCGCAAACACTCCAGCTGCTGCACTGCCTCGATGCGTGTTATGTTATAGGACTACAACGACCGACAAAAAATAAGTCCCAATTGGATGCTAGAAACACTGTCATTCCAAGACAGTGAGAGCTAAACAAATTAACCACAAAATTCTGGAAATTGCACTTAGTCTGCTACGGTACAATTCACTGAGAAAACGCCTCGAAAATATCGATAAAGCCACAACGACACGGATCGCAGTTAATTTATGTCCGCACAGCAGCTGCGAACAGCTGATTATACTTTATCTAGGATGATAAAAGAAGTTTATACTTAGACAAAAGGCCACAACGTGGTTATGATAAGTACTATATTTTAGTATGACGTTAGAGTAAAATTACAACATTATACTATAGTTTAAAAAAATAACAATTCGTGTAGTTCAGGACTAGTGGACTTACCTAATCATTTACGGGCTTTCTTTTTCTTGTTGTTTATGTTGTCTTTTTCATCGCTGTTTTTGTTCTCTTGTTTAGCCGGTGGTGGCTTCTCCTTTTTCTTCTGACGACCTTTAATTCTATAGCATTTGTCACGCCACAGTACGATAATCATGCAAGCGGTCATCACAGCGGCGCATAAGAAGAGGCCGGCGGCAAAGGCCATCATGAGGCGAGCGTTTATCGGGCCGTTTAGTTTATTAGCCAGCCCAATAGTGTCTTTCTTCAAACGACCCTGGTGCCGGCCAAATGGATAAAGACGCCACACAAAAAAAAAACATATAATAAGCGGTAACTCAAGCAAGCAACATAAAGGACTACAACAGTTAACAAGTTAGAACAAAGATAGATTAACAACCAGAGACATATAATGATGCCTGTTGACCACTTCTATTCCACTACAGAGTTTCCTTTTTACACACATACCACAACCACTAGAAGCGCCGCTTGTCTTGTAGAACTCCTTCGACATTTTCCTGGGGCTACTAACAAGGCTTTTTTACATGGTTATGTTCCCCATAGAGGCTACCGTGAGGGGTGATAAGATAGTGGAAGTCCTGGCATAATCGAACCCACTCGATCTACGTGGTCATTGGTATACGAGATCATTATGTTTGCCATCAAGTCTGAGTTTGTATGCTAAGCCAGGCCCCGTAGCGTTCACATATTAAACACGCGCGTTCGCTAGCAAAGGAACGCAACAGTCGTATGTGCTGCTACTGCTTCTACTCAAACTACCACTGCTGCGATTGCGTCTGCTAGCTCTACATATGTGCTGTCGCGTCGTTCATCAAGATGCTGTGCGGGTCAGTCACTGTTTAACGTATAGCCCAGTGATACCTTATCTCATTCGAAGCAATAGTCTGGCACCTGTTACACACGTAAGATAATTAATATTCGCAACAACGAGGCCTTTGAATCACTTTTATACTCATTAGGTACACTCTAAGCGCAGGAATATCCAGGGGTGTGGAAGCGACTAGGTTAGGACTTATTTGATTATATATGCACCTTACAATGTTCGTTTTTGCTTCTTGCTGACTTATTGTCGTTTTAGGGTCGTTGACTGATTATCGAGCATTACTAGGCAGGCTAGGGCGAGCCTGTTTCCACGAGCGGATTTGTAAAAGGTTAGCCCTGTTAAAAATCAGGGGAGTCGGCCTGCTATATGCCTAGTGCATCATTGGATAGAAGCTTGGAAATTTCTGTCAAGAGATGCCTTTGCTTCTTTAAGTTAAACGTACTAACAACTCGTAAAATAACGGATACGAACTGTGTGAACAATTAATTCCGCCCCACTTATAACCCAATGGCGATCCCCATCTGCCGCGGCTGCATGTAGTTTTTTATTATCATGTTTATTTCACTCATCTTAAGTATGCATATAACGAGCATAGTCGACAGACTCACTCATTGTCATCAAGGTATTAATTTAGGTAGTTTTTGACATTGACCTCTGCGAAAGTAGTGTTTTTGCGGCCAAGCCACACCAAGTGCAGCCAAATGCTATGGGTCGGTAGCACCCAGTTTTCTTTTTCAAGGCGATAAGCCCCCCGCCATATATGACGCTTCTCATAGTTGCCCGTTACGTTTGGTGTCGCATACCTTGATAAGTCCTCATGCAAAACAATCGTTTTATTCCATTTTGTGGTTACAGTGGAATATGAATAGTTATTCATACCCTTGGGCTTGTGAGGGGTGCTAATCTTCTGTAAAAGCAACCATGCCTCAGGGCCAGGTCCCCCTAGTGTCTCCAATACTAGTGGCACAAAAATGAACTCGTTGGTGAGCTGGGCGTATTTGTTGGTCTTTAGACGTTCAGCCTTGCCTGCTGCGGAGCCAGCGGCCGATGCGCTAGCCTCCATGTTCGAGGGGGCGAGCGTGTCGATGAGTATACCTTGATAAGTATACCTTGGTAAGCTATCTAGCCGATAGGAGACACCGGGTCCCCTGCAGGAGCAGGAGAATGCTTTGCCACCATCTTACTGATCGACTCCTCCGTTATGGGCGCGATCGTGCCATCGAAAGACAAGATTCTAAAGGCACTCTGTACATAACGATCCACGAGGAACTCGTGAGCAGCGATTCGAGCGCGAGGTTTATCTGTTATTACACTTTTGCCTCGACCCTTCAAAATAGGTGACTTTTCCTGACCATATCGGCCAGGCTTCATTAGGTTTCTCTGTCTACGCAAGGGACTTTTGGGGTGAGGGTGAGCAGCGCGGTCCAGCTCCTTTCGTAATTATTCTTTATGACTTTTTTACGCAGACGGTGGAAGAGTCCGCACAATAGGATTCTCGCGCCCTTTGGGATCTGCGCAGCACCTTGCGTGTCATTTTGGCGTTGACGAGTAACCGGTGAAGAGAAGGGAAAGTGGGAGCAGCAGCTGTTAGCTAGGTGACAGCCCTTTATTCACATATCATATTTATTTCACTCATATTGAGTACGCATATAACAAAGACAATTACAAAGATTATACAATTATACAATCAGCAGCTGGCGGCTGTTATTCGAGAGAGAACCAGGCAGGCAGACGCATGAAACACACCTGAGAGCACAGTCTACAGATGCACTCAGTGTACTCCTCGTAGAAGCTCGTGTTTAAACAGGCCAGGTGATGATAGCCATCAACTATGTATTTGGTATAGACGTAGCGATTGTCACATGCAAGACCAAACCAAATGTAAGAGGCACTAAAAGCATCCAGATCTTCAACCTCCCGTCGGACTTGTATAACTTTATCTTCTATTTCCGATATAAAGCTCTCGAACGAAACTGTACGCGGCGTCTTCAAACTTAACCGAATTATCTCAACAACGGCACCTTTCATTACAGGCAAAGTACTCGTTTCATGTACATTGTGAAACACCTTTTAAGCAAGTTTGCCAGAGAGAGCGCTGGAACAATTTTGAGGTAGAAAAGTGTCATTGCCGTCGGGGCGGACGGTCGACTATTTCTAAATAAAGAGAGATTAGGGCTGTGCGCGCTGTCTCGACGATATGAACAGTGAAGGTCGTCCCAGTATAACGTCTTGAGCAGCCAAGCGACCTTCCCCCCTTTTTGAATTTCATAGCCTTGGTCTTCATGGCGTTTATTTCCAGCCCCTTTGAGACAACAAACACCTCCACTAGAGAAGTGATGCGCTTGATGGCACCTAGGTCGATAGCCCTCTACTTTCTGGTAGGTAACTGGCGCAGTGAAGAGAAGGTTCTACTAGTGAAGCGTGCGAAGATGGCAGCGGTTGCAAGAAGCTGCTAGAAGTGGCAGTGGTCTCTTCTTCTTATAAGTCTTTCCTGCGTAAGTATGGGCACTCCTCTTTGTAGGAAAGCACACTGAACACCACGGGTATTGGATTGTATTAGCATTGTTGCTGCTGCTTCTCCTGTGAAAAAGAGCAGTTGTTGGCTTTGCTGTGGCTGTCAACTTCTCGTGCCTTGCCGTTCCAAAGCAAAACGCCATTTTCATTGTCGGCGTAATAACAATAATAATAATAATAATAATAATAATAATAATAATAATAATAATAATAATAATAATAATAATAATTTTTATTGTCCGCTACGTTTGGACGAAGGTAGTCGCATTGAGTTTGAGCTTCGCAAAATTGTTATCTAGCAAAGTGCAAGCGTATTCAATGATAAGTACAAAGTGACTGAGTGATCACCCAAAGCTTGGAATTTCTGAATCACATTACCTGTAGTTCTTCTGTGAGCGACGCGACTAGCACTTCCAAAATTAGCCGTGGCCGATAAAATTAAAGAAGGCAAAGTGTTCTATTTCACCGCCGGCGGCTCGCAGCAGCCAAACAGTTTTATGGATTCCGGTGCACTGCACGTTGAAAACGTGCAATCTAAAAGAAGCGCACGTTCACCGTCTCCAGCAGCAACGTGCAAACGAGCCGAATGAGACACTGAACATCGCTGCTCAGCAAAGTGTCGCCCGTCAAACAAAGTATCCGCAACAACAGCTGTGGCTGCCAAACTGGCGCTGAGAAGAGAGAAAAGATTGGATAGCTTAATGGAATCAAATCAGAAACGCGCAGAGACTAATGATGGGGAAAGTTCTGAAGAACAGATTATGGACAATGACGAAATCCCAAATGACAACAACGCTGACTGGCAGTACAAACCTACCAGAGCAGATCGCGCCATCAGAGATGCTCGTAAGAAAGTAGCGATAATGATGGGCAGACAGGTAGACCAAGAACACCAAGGTGCAGCCTATAGTCCACGCCAAAGCAGCCTAGAGATAATTTTTGAGTGCCGAGTTGATCCCGATGCTTTGAAAGGGCTGAGCGTTCTAAAGATATACACCGAAATAAGGAAATCTATCCCTGGCGCGCACGCACGAATCGCGTCGCAGGGCAGAATAGCTATCCGTGCAGCCAGCCAAGATCAAATAATATCTGTCAGGGCACTAAAGAATGTTTGCGGAGTAGACATTCAAGAGCTCTCTGATACATTAGCCCTCTGGGGAAGAATTTCCGGAGTGAATCCTCAGATTTCTGAAAAAGATCTTCTGGAATGTCTCAAAGAACAAGGCGTTGAAGAAGTTCGCAGAGAAAAGTTTTCCGCGGCTGGCGTAGGGAAAAACAACACCGTAGTAAAAGTAATGAAATGTTCAAGCAGGGTGCGACTGAGGTTCAGCAATACCCTAAGGGCCGAAGTAGACATAGTAGGCGAGGTTTTCAAAGTTACATTATGTCCCGGTTCACCACTACAATGCCTCTCGTGCCAGAAGTTTGGACATAAGGCATCCGCTTGCATAAAGAAAGAGGATCCTACGTGCAGGAGATGTGCACGTCCCGGCCACCAAATATGGGAATGTCGAGAAAAAGCTCGGTGTGCCAACTGTGGTGGCGCTCACTCGGCTACCGATGGCCGATGCGAAGTAAAAAAAGTGAATATGGAGGCGGAGAGACAGAAACTTTACACAAAGGTTTCTAACCGCTTTTCGAATCTAACCGTCGATTTTCCCAGCTTCGAGCAAACGTCGACCGCGAGCTCAACCACCATGAGCAGGGATGGGCAGAAATCATACGCCGACGTAGCGAGGCCCGCCGGCCCACAACCGGTACTTGACAAGAATGGTGAAACATTGTGCCACCTTCCGCCGGCTATTCCACAAAAGAAAACAGCGGCCAAGCTCTCAAGTGGACATAGAAGTGTCACTCGGCAAAATCAACAACAGCCATTGCCTTCTCAGATTTCAACCATGGTTGACTATATCTTAAAGATATGGAAACTTGTGAAAGGTCTACTAAGTGCCTGGCTAGAAGAAAATCCTGTGGTCGCGAAAGTGCTCGACTTTTTAGAATCCGAGCCTGTACTTTTGATATCAGCCATGGAAGGTAAAGAGGCACCAACGCCCACTATTTTAATAGAAAACCTCAGCGAAGAAGAGCATCAAAACACTACGAAAATACCATGAGCTCCCAACCTCCAGCCCATATAAACCCCGATCAACCTCAACTACAATCTCAACGATCATATACCTGCGAAACGTGCAGGAAGTCCCTAAGGTTACTCCGGGGCTTACGTATGCATACGACGCGCCTTCACCCTACATAAACCCGGCCTTCATCTAGTCAACCTATAAGAGACTCGCCGTCGCCTGCGTCGCTTTCGGCTCAGGACGACCCGAACATGCAACTGGATGCGAACCTCGATTCGATTACGCTAATCCGTTCCCTGGCCCGGGTGCATCGAAACATTAAACTAGTCAAAGTGATACCCAGAGGAGTCAGAGAAATATGCTGCGCAGCATACGCTGAAGCACTTCCCAATTTCAACACAAGGAAAGACAATGCGTCTTGGGAGAAGCTTCTAATAATGCCAATACTCATGCTACGCATCCCAGCACGGAGGCACAATGACCGAACATTATACCAAATAATTAAAAATAACGTTACTAAATCACGATGGAAAACCCTTGCAAGTCTCCTAAACGAGTGTAACCGTAATATTATACAGTACGATACACCACTCGATACAGATCACGATAGGGGAAAGATGCGACAGAGCGCAAATTGGCCGAAGGCGATGTGCGTTCCGCCGCACGGATCTTGCTTTCGACCGACTCTTTTGCACCATTCAACGATCACACGGAGCAGGAATTAAGAAGAAAGCACGCCCTTCCATTATCAGATGCAAGCGAACACTTAGGATCCCTCCACGCACCATTAACAACAGGAAGACACATTATAAATCATAAATTGGTTTCTGACGCCGTCCGATCTTTCGCCGTAGCATCGGGATCTGGATTAGATGGGCTGCGCCCCCGACATCTCCGGGACATGCTAGACAACTCAGTACCCTCATCCGGGAGACTTCTAGAAGAAGTCTGCTCCCTAGTAGCCTCGGCACTAAACGGGAGCCTGCCTTCTCTATGTCTGACAATATTTTACGGGGAAAACGTTACGGCCCTAAAAAAGAAGGACGGCTTAATCAGACCCATAGCATGTGGCCTCACCATCCAAAGGCTTGTGGCAAAGGTGTCTATCGCCATAAGTAAAACTTCTATAATGAAAGCTTTAGGACCGAGGCAAGTAGGGGTCTCTATAAAAGGAGGCGCGGAAGCAGCCGTTCACGCTGTGCGAGCATATATCGAAACAGACGGTCCTGTGCGGGTTCTAGTCAAGCTAGACTTTAGCAACGCTTTTAACACAATACGACGCGACGTAAGATTAGAAAAAGTAAGACTTCAAGTACCAGAACTCCTGCTGCTAGTACGGCAAAGCTACAGGAATCCATCACTTCTATCCTGGTGCGAGAAAGAACCACTTAAATCAACAAATGGAGTGCAACAAGGAGATCCACTGGGCCCCGCCCTGTTTAGCCTAGGAATCTCCAGTTTAGTGACACAAATGAGAAGCCCGCTAAACATCTGGTACCTGGATGATGGTACATTAGGAGGGCCGGCAGAAGTGGTGGCTGCTAACTTACTCAAGGTTTTGCAGTTTGCGAGTGAAGGGAGAACAGTTCTCAATCTTTCTAAATGCGAAGTAATAACGGTTGGGGCGGACACTAAAGAACGAGACGAGGCATACGAAACAATTGCTGCCGTTTTACCAGGCTGCAGGCGAGTTAACCCGGTCAAGTTAGAGGTTCTTGGGGCTCCACTTAGTCCACAAAGTATTTTCAAGACCTTAGGAGACGAACGCCGCGCGTTGCTACAGACGCGACCTTGTCTGTTGGCTATGCACCCACAAGCGGCACTATGCCTTTGGAGGTATAGTTTAGGTTCCCCTAAATTCAACTACACACTACGCATTTCACCGACAAGCCAATGTCCCGACGCTCTGCAATCGTATGACGACTCTACGAGGGACATATTGAGCAAAGTTCTCAACATTGACTTCACGGACAGTACGTGGCGAAGAGCAAGTCTCCCCATAAGAGAAGGTGGACTGGGTATTCGATCAGCAACCGAATTGGCCCCCATATGTTACGCAGCGTGATTAATAGAATTTGGCTAGCTGACTCAGACGCTAGTTGACCCGAGTGCTCACCACCGGTTGTACATAGCTAAGCAGAAGGCAGAGTCACTGGTCAAACTGATATTGGATCCAGGCCCTTGGGAAAAACATACAACGCAGAGAGTGCTCGACAACTACAAATGCAAAGTCATAGCCCGTGAGATCATCGAAAGCCTTGAGTCTCCCAGAGAGAAAGCGGTCTTCTTGGCCGCACGAGACACCTTCAGCGGCGGATTTCTCAGTGCTCTTCCGTCACCGCAGCTCGGCACCATGCTGGACAACATCTCATTCCGCATGGTGTCGGCTCTAAGAATCGGCGGGCAAATATGCGAACCTCACATTTGTAAGGCCTGTGGAAAAGCAATGGAGAAAGATGGCATCCACCCATTGAGCTGCATCAAGAGCCAAGGTCGGGCCCCTAGGCACACCAAAATAAGCTCAATAATTTATAGAGCTCTCCGGAAAGCGCGAATACCTAGCATGCTGAAACCCAGACTAGGACTACATGACAATAAAAGGCCTGACGGTGTGACCATTCCGCCGTGGGAAAAAAGCAAATGCCTGGTTTGGGATGCGACCGTATCCTGCACAGCCGCACCGTCTTATTTATGCCACAGCGCGACGGAGGCGGGATGGGTTGCCGAACATGCAGAAAAGGAAAAGTGGCGTAGATACACAGAGTTAGAGCCTAGATACAACTTCGTGCCGATTGCAATAGAAACATTGGGCCCGGTCAGCAGAAGTACAAGGAAATTTATAAAAGACTTAAGTGATCGAATACGAGCAAACACCGGGAATATACGCGAAGACGAATTTCTAAGGCAGCTGCTTTCACTAGCAGTTTGCAGAGGAAATGTCGCGTCGATATTAGGTGCGATGGGCTGAGAGTAGCTAGATGGTAACCATGAAATAACGAGGATACACACTCACACCTCACAATTGTATTGTCCTAACACATAATAATAATAATAATAATAATAATAATAATAATAATAATAATAATAATAATAATAATAATAGTAATAGTAATAGTAATAGTAATAGTAATAATAATAATAATAATAATAATAATAATAATAATAATAATAATAATAATAATAATAATAATAATAATAATAATAATAATAATAATAATAATAATAATGAAGCGTCACCTCCTTTCACCAAACCGCCCTGGAAAAGCTCATGTTAAAGCCAAAACATGAAACAAACGGGACCTCACAACCGCGGCCTAATTCATCGATTACGGCATCTCAAGTCCCTCTGATTATGGAAAGCATTATTGGAATTTGCAAAGTAATTAGGATTATGCTTTCACCGTGGCTAGAAATTATCCTACAATTGCAATCCTCCGGCTCATGTCAGAGACCACTTAATTAGCTTTGAGCAACCTCCCTCGAAAAAACATTTCATCGTTCCGGCACAGCGCGTATTTAATACAGTTTGCTCATTCATAATGGCCTCTGGGATTTCCTCGACATCTAGGATCTACACTAGGCACCACGATACCTTCTTTCGAAACACGGATAGCGGAACTGCGCTCCTTAACTATCTTGGCCCTAAGTGGCAGGCTGCCAAGTTTTTGCCACCCAAACTTCCACGATGGATGAGCAGGACGCCCTTTGGTGTTTCAAAACTCGTATATAGGCGATGCAGTCACAAACTACATTATGCCTATGGAGATAAAGCCTAAGGTCACCTTGGCTTAACTACTTCTACGCATTCCTACAGGTCAACAATGTGCTAAGTTGCAAGCATTTGGCGAGGTGGCAAAGGAAATACTGAGTGAAGTTCTAAACGTAGCCCTTACTGGCAGATGCTGGAAAAGGGTCACACTTTCTTTTAGCGTAAGAGGGTTGAGACTAAGGTCCGTAGCAGAGCTTGCTTCGTTGTGCCACGCTGCCTCTCTCATGCAGTTCTCGGGGCTCGCGGTGTTAAAACCGGATGTCTATTCTGTTCTCCACGGAACGAGGGACGAAGCTGAGCTGGCAGCTAGACAATCGATAGGCCCTGGGCCCTGGGAGCACATTTTACGCAGCATATACAGCATACGGCTACAGGTTCTTTCGCGGCAGCTGAGCACCATGCTAGGCAACAACCCTTTTCGTATGGTGGCCACCCTGAGAATTGGCGCTCCCATATGTGAGCCAAACGTGTGTAGAAAGTGTGGAAACACAGTGAACAAGGACCGACTGCACCTTTTGAGCTGCACTAGCAGCCCTTGTAAGACTCCCCGACATGCGGAAATCAATGCGATTATAAAGAAGGCCCTTCGTAGGTTGGACCTGGAAGACGACAACATATTCGACGGCGTCACCATCCCGCCATGCTCCAAGGGCAAATGCTTCGTATGGGATGCCACGGCATCATTTGTTTTTACGGATTTTCTTCTAAACGACCGTGTCACACCTTTTGTCCAGCGCTATGTTCCAGAAGTGCTTCTATGTCGGGCAATAACAACATTGTCACGGATTTTAGTACAGAGACCATGTTACAGTTGAAAAAAAATATTTATTTTAACGAACTTCACAATTCTCTATATCAATATTTAAAAAATCCGGACACCTTTTATATATATATATATTGAAAAAAAGATAAAGTTCCATACCTGGAAAATGTATCTGGATGATACGGAAAAATTTGAACTAAGCATTTCAATTTGTGCACGTCCATAACAGCAATAGATGAAAAAGGTGGTCTTTGAGAAGGTTGTGATTGGCAAAAAAATCAAACGCTGCGTATGTATTGCTAAATGAGACTTTAGACTTAAATATTAGGTCCTTCTCTTAAATACTGCATGATTGGTCGTGCCAAAAAATCTGCTAGGTGGGTATTACCACAAATAAAAAACTTCCTTTTTCACAAGTCTTGTCAGAGGTGAAAAAGCTGTGTACACTTTTATGACATCTAAAGTCTCAAAGATCGCCCTGGTTAGGAGTCGAAGCGCTTCCGCACGCCCAGTATGCGATTCGATGATCGATGCACCGTTTTATTAAGAAATGCATAGCAATTAATAGAGAATACGAAAACGTTTAAATTATAATAGAATTATAGAAGATTATATCTTTAGAAACGTTTGTGTGCTTGATTGTATAATGCTAATGAACATTGCTAAGTTCCCACGTGTATATATATATATGTATATATATATATATATATATATATATATATATATTAGCAGGCACTCCGCTAATAACACGCCAGGTTTATAATTGACAAAATAACGCTTTGAAGCTTTGAACATTTGTGCTCCAAATTGCCCAAAACTTAATTGCCGCTATAGCAGTCTAAATCACGTAGCATCCAGCAGTTTTTCTAAGTAAACCTAATTAGCCAAACGATATGTAATTTCGTTAAATATACTCTTTAGCATTTTGCAAAACACAAATCAGTACACCAAAGAAAGAGTTCGTACTATTTCAACCCAGACCAAGGGAAGAACCAACTTGTCGTATGCAAAATCTGTGTAGTCGGAGTTTGTAAGCAGGAAGTTGACTTGATAGCGAATCCGCATGTCCAGAGTTAAACCGGATGGCTGAAATACAAATATGTGGATCAGACAACTTTTACTCTGCTGATGTTTTTGTTACTATGCTTGTTAGAACCTGTAGATCACATTCAACCATATTGGCGGAATCACCTATTCTAAGCCTGGAATACTCAGTTTTACGGTACGATCGTGGTTTCAGGGGAGGGAGGGTTTGTGAATGAACTAACAACACGATGAAAGTTTGTAAATTAGAACTAGGGAGTGGCATCGAGGCTGTCGCTCTAAACGTTTAGTCCAAATTTAGTTCCATCAGGGTTGCCTGTTATTACGCGACAAACTTTGCCATACTTGCTGAACGCTAGAAGCGTATAAATTTCAAATCTGGTAATTGTAATCCTTCAAAAATACATTTTTAGATCCACATAGAATGGAGTCTACTTTTGTTAACGCCTGCACCACCAATAGCTTACAACAAATAAACGAGGCCACCCGCCCTCGACTATTGTCATGATGCTGAGGCCAAGCAGGTCAAATCCAGTGACGAAACAGATAACACACTTGTCACTGTAGGTACTACGAATCAACGAATCATTTTGTTAGTATATATATATATATATATATATATATATATATATATATATATAAATTCTAGACTATCCTCCGTCTCCTACGGGCTTGGAACTTAACATATATATATATATATATATATATATATATTATTCAATTGTCCAGTCACACCAAAAGTAATGATGATCACGCATATTGTAATAACAATAGTAATCGTAACTTTAGTAGTATTACCCAATTGACTATTAGTCCTACTATTAGTTATATTGTCACAAATGAAAGTATCTAAGGCGTCTTAGACAATGGCGATAACAATATGGGCTCTATTGATTTAGTTTTAATCTTAGACCCATCACTGAAGATATATAAGTATTTCCGTCGACAATCCCATTCGACCGCAACGCTATCTCATATTCTATTTCATTTGGTGCTGAATATCCTACAGTAGACGAGGGAGGTTAAAATTTCTGGAAGGGGGGGGTATGAAATTATCAGCTGTAGGCTTAATTGTATAAACTGGAGAACATTTTTTTTAATTGTGATACCGTTGAATGCTAGTAGACCACATTTATAATTTTCTCCAATCCAAAGGATTGTTGGATGAGAAGCAACATGGTTTTTACAAAAAGCAAATCTACGGCAATTCAACTCGTCGAAGTGTCTCAAGATTGGGCCATTATTATAAACAATAGGCTGGCCTTCGAGTGTGTATATTTTGATTCTCGAAAGCATTTTATAGAATAAACCATGTACAACTTGAACAAACGCTTAGGTAGTTCAATTTTGATGATCTATATCATGGATCGCTAGTGATCTCACCTGTGGAGAGCTCTCAGTAAGTCGGGTGCGTGCCCTTTAGGCGTTTCTGAGGGATCAAGCCTTGATGCACTTTTATTTTGCATATCTAATTTAGATGTTAAATGCGTTATTACCAAAACTTTATGCTAATGATTTAAAACAACACGAATATTTTAGCACCGCTAACGAAAGATAAGTACTACAGGGTACCATAGAGGTGGTTTCATAATGGGGTGTGAATAACGTTCTGCTTATGTTAGCGCCGAAATGTGCAGTACTGTGTTTTAAAAAAAAGCTCTTAAGTACGTGCTACATGGAAATGCTATCCCTATGTTAAATAACATTAGAGACCTTGGGGACGCGGTGACACCGGAACCGGATTTTAGCATTCACATAAGTCATTGTCTTATATCTAATACCATATTTTTTTAATAATTAGTAATTACAAACTTTACATGATGCTTTATAACGATTGTTGTACCTAAGTTAACCTATGGTTATGAGGTTTTGTGGAACAAAGAAAAATCTATCGTCATATCTCATTAAGGTCTGACATTGCTCAATATATATATATATATATATATATATATATATGTATATACCAAAAACAAAAAAATGTTGTTTACGTTCGAACAGTGCGGTCGTGTTTCGTGAGTGCTCCGTGTTTTTCACTATTTGACACCGGCCTACCTCCACAATCCGTAACGCGTCTTGTGTCAATCGGTTGATTCCGTCCCCGTGCTTAGTTTGGTGCCACTGCCACTCGTTATTTCGCGACACATCACAGTCAGGCAGACCAAGTTAAGTTCACGATAAATCGACGCGGTTGCACTCACGCACGATATCTTTGTAATTTATCTGTGTTCCCTCCGTCAATTACGCCTCGTTCCGCCAATTAGGAATCGTTGCAGTTGCCAACCTCGGCACATGGTAAACAGAATGGAGTGTGAGGGTGACTCAGAATCACAACATAAACAGCAGCAGCAAACACATGCTTCGACCAGTTGTAGTCAACATATGTCTACAGCAAACATATGTGGACAGAAACGTCAACTGTCACCCGACCAAGCGCCTCGCGCCAAAGACGTTCGTTTATGCAGCCCGAAAGCTAATGTATGCGCAAGATGTGCAAACAATGTTGAAGGCGGTCGCTTTGTATGCTGCTCTAGGTGAAGCAGGGTGTTTCATACTGGATGCAGAGCCAGTGACGAAGCGGACCCAACCGTAAACGCTCTAACCAAGTGGCTCTGCCGAGTGTGCGATGTGCAGTGTGCGGATTGGTCGATTGAACGTTTCATGAACTGTTTGGATACATGCTCGTTTAGCAACGAAGCAATGGGGTGTGTATCGTTCCTGTTTCATCGGTTGCGTGTTCTAGAGAAGGAATTGGCGGAGGTCAAGGAATCACGGATGTCGGTGCCAGTGGCCCCCTTGGATACCGAACCGCCAGACGTCGGTCAGAGCGCCACTCAATCTCTCACTCGACGGCCGAAAAAGACAGTGTTGGTAATGGGGGACCGCATAGTTGAGCCTTTGAGACCAGCACTGAGGGATCTCTTCCCCAAAAATACACCGATAAGAGTACGCTCAACGCCGAGGATGGATGTGCAGAGTATCATTGAGGAGGCAGAGAAACAAATTAATCTTGCAAGTGGACCAGTAGCTGTGTTCCTTCAGGCTGGATATCACGAGTGTATGGAGTTCGAGAAGGAATCATACGTGTCGGCTGTTGAAGCTTTTAGTGCAAGACTGAAGCGGAATCACCCCGAATCCGAACTCCATGTGTTGTCTGTACCTCTATTCTCTGCGGACTGCAAAGCAGCCAACGATGCTCTTGCTAGAAAAGCCTCTATAGATCAGACCACCTTCTCAGTGTTTCCCCTGACACTCGCCCAGCGCGAAGTCGTACTAAGAGGCCGATATAGCTATAAAGGCGAAATCGCTGGGAAGATCGCTGCTATTCTAGCAAAAAGAATTAAACCTTTTTTAGGAGTGAAGTTTGTAAAGACTGGAGCTCAGGTGAATCGTGGCTTGGCAGAGGCAACGGTCGTGGAATCGACAAAGCCCCATGGACCTTCGAATCAGCGTCACTTAAGCAGCCAGACCTCGTATGCTCAAATGAGTTCAGCCCAGATTGTACCCTCAATGCGTCCAAGGTTTGCTCAACACGATCGTGCTCAGGCCCGAGGAAGATTCCGCCATTCTCTGAACCCACCCAACGACAGGTCGGCGAAACGCAGGGAGAAGAATGCCGCCTACCGTGTACCATCTCCGCCCTCCCTGGAGGCGTTTCTCACACAAGCCCTCAAGGCATTACAAGCCCAGGACCCCGCGCCCCACAACGCTGCATTTCAACACAAGGGTCGCAAACATCTACAGAGCAGAGGTCGGCCCAAACCGAATCACTAAGAATCGCGCTATGGAACTGCGAAGGTGCTGACACTCTGTCACTCCTCTCCCCGACAGCTCTAGAAGGCGTAGATATTTTAGTGTTGACAGAAACGTGGGCCACTAAAGCGTTCAATCTGCCTCGCCTCTATCCTATCCACTCTCTGGCCCAGAGGAAGAGAGGCGCTGGGCGCCCTAGCGGAGGAGTGTCAATTTTCTACAATCATCGGGTCGGGGACCTTCATGTTGCGCTTGCCGAAGATAACGTCATTGCTCTACATAACCAGAGTATAAGCATCGTGGCAGCGTATGTTCGTCCTCCCGAGAATGAGCCGACCCTGACTATGGTAGAGAAGCTCCTTAGAGGCTTATGCGGAGTGCCTGCCGCAGTTCCGCTCATTGTCTGTGGAGATTTCAACGCTCGCTTAGATCGGCCGACCTCGAGCCGCACAACAGCCCTTAGAGAAACGCTTTCGGACTTTGGCTGCTGGATTGTCAGTCCGCCTACTGTCCCAACCTTCAACAACCACAACGGAAGCTCTGTAATTGACGTGTTTGCAACAAACGTGAATGTCAACGAGGTGAAATTCATTGGGATCAATCACTCGCTGAGAGAGGGTGCTCATATTAGGTCGCACATCCCAGTTGCAATAGACCTTCAGCTACAATCTCTGGTGTCGTTCAACAAGAGAGAGAAGCCGTTGCCACTAAACCTAAGCAGGGAAGCGCTCTACCGGCGCGTCCATGAAGTTCTACCCGTACCAGTCAATTTTGAGGTTGAGGCGTACGCTCAAAATCTCGTGGATATTATAAAGTCCTCAGTCACCACTGTGCAACGCAAAACGAACTCACGTCCGTGGTACGATCGGCTCTGTCTCTTAGCAAAAAGGGCTCAAAACGCCGCGAGGCGCCTAGCAACGGCTTACCCTGCTATGACGCCCTTGGCTGCCTACCTCAAGACCGTATGTAGGAAAACCTACGCCACTCAACGATTAAGGTACCTCGAGAGATCTGAAATATCGCTTCTTCAAGAGGCTGAGCGCCTACCTCATAGGTGGCTCGCTCGTAGTGGCCTCATCCCCTGCCCGCTTAACTCGACGCAATTAATCAATTACTTCGCAGAAATGTTTTGTGCCAACGATTCCATACCTAAGGAACCCTGCTTGATCTATGCGGCCTGGGATGAGATCACTCTCAGTGAAAGACAGCGTCTCGAGACGGCCTTCACGGTGGAAGACGTGATCCTCGCTCTTCAGGGTTTGAAGAACCATGCTGGACGGCACTGTTCAACGAATGCCTCCGCGCTGGCACGATCCCATCTCAGTGGCTCGAAGCTACACTGCTCGTCATCCCTAAAGGAAAAGGTGACCCAACACAGCTGACCTCCTGGCGCGGTATAGCAAAAAAGAGCACATGCTACAAGTTACTGTCGTCGCTGCTTACCAGACGACTAAGTCGGTTCTTAGAGATTACTGACGTTATCCCAACTGAACAGCACGGCTTCCGACAAAATCGTTCTACGATTACGGCATGCGCTAATCTGCTGGAGGCCATCAGGGAGGCTCTAGCAAAATCCCAACCTCTGTACGCTGTATTCGTCGATTTCAAAGCCGCCTTCGACTCAGCGCCCAGGGACATTATTCTGCGAACTCTAGCCGAAGTTGGTGTCCCTCCTGCCGTCCTCAACCTATTGGCGGCCGTCCTCCAAAGCAACAAAATTAGAATAGATGACGGTGTGTCCGAACTTCCCCCTTTTCTTCAGACTACAGGTGTTGCGCAGGGCGACAACTTGAGCCCGTTGCTTTTCTCAGTCCTTATTAAGGACCTACCCGCAAAAATCCGAGGACCGAGGAATCTGGTAGACGTGATATTGTACGCAGATGATCTCGTCATCTACGGGAAGAGTCGCTTTCAAGTTCAACAGGCCTTAGCCAGACTTCACGCGGCCACGTCTGAGCTTAGACTAACGGTTAACCTGACGAAAACAGTAGCCATGAAGTTTAGGAAAGGTGGGCGCTTAGCTGCTAATGATGCGCTCCGTTTAGCCGGTTCCCACCTTCCTTACGTCAGTAAGTTCCCTTATTTGGGACTGCTTCTAACGCCAAACGGCAGCTGTTTCCTGCAACATATCAAGGAAAGATGCAGAAAAGCGCTGGTCGCGATGACCACAATTAGAAAGCCGCACCTGTTGTCCATTCCAACGGCATTAAGGCTGTTCGATTTAAAGATTGCTCCAATGGCCGCCTACGGCATCGAAATTATCTGGAATGATCTCACTCAAGCTTGCCTCGAGCACCTAAATAACCTGAAGGCAGCTTACCTCAAGCGAGTCCTTGGCCTCCATCGCTCAGCACGCAACCGACTTGTATATCTCCTCACCGACACCCCTTTATTCGTCGAGGAGCTAAGGCGACGCTTTGACCTGCCGGCATCCCCCAAGTACGTCAACGTCCTCAAAATGTGGGAGTGCAAGTTTGCCGAAATCGATGTCAACTTCTTCAGCACCGGAGCAATGCAAAACCAGGCATGGAAAGGGCCGAGTCGGTCTAACCGCCATGTGGTGACCAGGTTTGCCGTGCACGGTTTTCACCATATGCTGTGCACGACCCCCGGGTTCCATGATCCCTCCGACTCATGCGTGTGCCTTCGTTGCAAACTACCATGCGGTAGATACCATGCTACCTCCTGTAGCCTAGTCCCCTCGCTAGCCAGTCTAAAGAACCAGGCCCACGTCATAACTTCATAGTTTTACATATCTATCTGTTTATATGACTAAATGTGTGTATGTAAACATACGCACATATTTTAACTGTACTATTTCTACACATTACGTGTGATAATAAACAAATTGTTTGTTTGTAATATACCAAAAACATCTGCGCTTGATCATATTTTCCATACTTATGGTTACGTAGTTACCTGCGAACTTCTGCAATATTTTTTCAAATCACTACTAAGTTGCTCTTTGAGAACTTTGTGGAGTAGGGTGCAATCTTTGTTGAGTCTCAACCGTTATTCTATGACACTAACTTTTCCGGAACGGTAGTGGTGGATTATACGGCAAACGAAGGTCTGCCGTATGGTGTAACCGGGAAAGGTATGAGCTTAACTAACATTTATTAAGTCTACTTTTAAAATTGGTGTTAAATAAATCAGCTTGAATGCCATAGTCATATTTATTTTAGTCATATTGAGCATGCATATAACATAGACATTTATAAAGTCCGCTGCTCGTGGAATCTTATTCGAGAAAGGTAAGATCTTTTCGCAAGGGCCATGCAGAGTACTTTTTGAAACCTTTATCTCGGAATGGGAGAATAAAGTTAAACAAGTCCGACAAGAAATTGGAGACCTGTATATTTACTCTCACCTCTAGTCTGGTCTTGTATCTGACTATAGCGGAAACATAGTTCATAGCTATTATCTGCTCGATTACAAACTTCAACGAAGAGTACACGGAATGCGTCTGTCAACTATACCCTCAGGTGTGTACGAAGTATCATGCGTCTGCCTGCCTGGTCCTTGCGAGGAAATCACCGCACTGTCTCTCGCGAATAACAGTAATAATGCCCAGAACAGCTGACTACTGTGTAATATCAATATTAAATGGATACTTAATATGCGTGAAGTAAATGTGATGATATTAAAACCCTGAAGCCTCAAAAATGACGGAAAGCATAATATATGCCTTGCTTGTTAATGTGAAGACCGCTTTTAGCACTGGTAAATAATTAAGAGACTTCAACAAGTACACTAAACCACTTTTGGACCTGAAAGTTGATTTAGTGTCGGCCTACGGCAAGATACTAAATAAAGTAAAGCCCGCGTTTTCCAGGCTAGCCACTGGGTAACCACGGAACGCGAAGAACAGAAACCACTGCAGCCCAACCGACATTTTGTGACTCGCACTTCACTTTATAAACGTCCATTAAAGAAATGTTTACGATCCCGATACCGGCGGTTATTATTCTGTGTGTGGGCCGTTTATGCGACTAGCTGCATCCTATCGTCCTGTCAGGGAGCTATTTTATTAAGCCAGTTAGCTCAATTATATTTTACTGCTTAGAAACATGTGTTTCCTATGATAATTATGCTATAGTATGTATAAGGTTTTTGATTACATATCATAAATATGGGTAATATATTATAAATGAGTTTTTAATTGTTCCAAACCCCTTCAACTCTATTCCAGGCAAAAAAATAGTTTGGTCTCACAATCTTTAAACTTAAAAACCTCTAACAACGGAGAAAGCTTCCTGTCCTGATTTGTACTTTTTATTACTGCAACTTCAATACTAAGAGCCTAAGTAATCCGGGAATCCATACGGGCTGTGGATCACTATTTATAGTGTCGTTAATTCTAAATCCTCAGAGTTAAGTGTCTGTATTTATGTTTCCTTCTTTTTTGTTTTTATGTTATTTTACTCTGTTGTCAACTGTTAGACGAGAGAATAAAATAGCATAACTCTATTAACAAAATAAATGGCATGGTCACTTTTACGAAGACCTGAGCGTGAGAGCAGTTTGATATACAACGATTCTATTTGTACCATAAGCTGGCATCATGTAGACAGGGTCCGGGCAGGCCGAACGACAAAGCATCAGTTTTTGGCAGATCAATGGTAGGAAAAATTTGCGTGGAAATAGTAGCCAATAACATCGTTTACACGAGAAATAGTGGTCATTTGTGTGCAACCGGCAGAGACGAAGTCAACAGAAACGAAGATTAGGCGCCCCTTGTTGAGTATAAAAACATTTTCGAGTGATTATAGAAAATAATATTTAAAGCGAGGTTAGATATGATATAATGTAATTGGAAGAAGCGATAGCCTTGTTAGATTTACTGGATGGGCACGGCTGCTGGGGAGTCAACAGGGCAGATGTGTTTACATCTGAATGCCAGTCAGGTTCCTCAGTTACTGCCCTATTTGCAACATATATGGAAAGCGGAGACGTAACATTTACAGGGGAAGCCAATCCATTACACGAAAGTGCAGGCTCAGAAAACGTATACTGATGGGCATCCGGGTGAAACTTGAGAAGAATATTCAAGAGCGAAAAAGTAAGAAAGGCTTAGAAAGGAGACTTGACGTTAAATAGTACAAGGTCTTAACAGAATACGAACCCAGCCTGGTGGGCTTATTAAACTGCCAGTGCAGAAGAGAAACGGAAGACCTTGGTTTAACGAGCGGTACAGGGTGGCCAGGCAGGCCAATAGATTGACGCGTAAATACAATGACGACGGCCATTTAATAGATGCGGCCGCTGATTTCGTGGGTTAATAAATCGCATAAGGAGGAAGAGCAAAGGTAGTGAAGAAACAAAGAGTGGGCAGCAATAGAGGAGGCTAAAGAACGGCCACAAACATGGCTAAGGCGAAAGAGGAAGCAATGTTTAGTAGAGACGGGCAGGCTAGTTGAACATCAGTTGAACATCAGTTGAACGGGAGAATATTGGCCATGTCGGATACAGTTTTCAAAGCGTTGCTAGAATAGAAAGATCCTGGGATCAGACGATAGAAAAAGTTAAGGTCTGGATAATGAGATCAATCACGCTCGGGACAGTGTTAGAAGCAATCGGCAGAGCATCACGGGGGAAAACATATGGAAAGAGTTTAATAAGGAATGAATACATGGAAAATACCCTAGTTCTCGTACCATATTAGAAAGCTCTATTTAATAAATGCCTAACCACAGGCCTAAAGAAAAGCGACCTTAAAAAATTCTCTAAGGAATGGTTATAGAAACAAAGCCGGAAGCTTGGAGGGGAATATCAAGAAAACGCTCTGGATACAGGAAAGAAAAGTCATTTCACTTAGCAATTGGAGAGCTGCTCGGAGCAACCTGGGATACGCTGTTCAGGCAGATGGATTGCTTATATGCTGTGTTTGTAGATTTAAAGACGACGTTTGATACACTACCAATAGGTAAGATAGTTGAAGGGCCGGCTAAAATGAGAGTGCCGGGAGCAATGCTAAGGTTGTTGATGAGCATCTTGAAAACAAAACACGTTGCTGATAGACAACAGGACCGGCATTGCGGGGGAGGTAACTCAAATCACAGGTATTCCGCAGGGCGATGGTCTGAGTCCAGTGCTGTTTTCCGTACTTCTAGATGGACTGCCAGAACGGACAAGGACAATTTGGGCCAGAGATTGGGCCAACATTTCACTGCATGCCGATGATGTGGTAAACTCTATTTGCAGTCTCTTCAGAGTAAAACGAGCCATGGATTGACTACTTACATTCATGGATAAGAAAAGGCTTAAAGGTTAATTGGGAAACAACAGTAGCCCTGAAATTTCAAAGCAGCAACTGTTTGGCCAAAGGTCCTTTTGGGTCTAAGATCTATGACCCGAAAGGTCAAACCTTTCGGGTCATAGATAGCACTTACCGCCACAAATGGTATTCTACTCATTTGGCATAAGGTGGGGGCAAACAAACTGCATTTAGTTGACGGGGTAATAATGTATTTCTAATGAGGGTTTTGCGCTTTTGAATACGGGCAGAAACTGAACCATTTACGTGCTGAAGGATGGCCCACTGCTAACCGAGAATATGCAAAATAATGGAATCAAGAAAATTCTGCGTCTTTGACGCTTATGTGCGGAAATGGCAAACCAAACTCAATGATACGAGATTCATGGGACAGCAGCAATGAGAAGCACTATGAAGAAACTGGCGGGGTAAAAAATATGCTTCTAACTACAGTTTACCCATAACTACAGCCCAATGATATATGCCTTTCCGCGGTATGTTCAGCGGTTCGGTTCATAGCATAACTGGCAACACGCTAGACTGATGGTTGTGTCAAAACACTCTGATGTAATAGAAACACACTTACTTAGCCCGGGTGTTAATTACAATTTGTCTGCGTGTCTGTTATAACCGGCCAAATAAGCATTATGCATTAGTTTTGATTCGGAACAAACATCCACGCTGCAATTTGCAACGTGTTGATACCACAACCAACTTCCCGGTATTTCATACATTCTCTCGAATAAGACGTGTCAATAACTACTGCACGCCAAAACACTTCTACTGCGGGCTAGCAAGCATTATATCTATATATATATATATATATATATATATATGAATGAGCATACCGGGTGAATATCGATGTAGAAGCCATACTTGCTGGCGCGCGGATGCTTCTCTATTCCTTTGATGGTGTAGGGTTCGGTTCGATCTACGTGCAAGAAATGCGGCAATGTCAGAATCGGCAGATAACCCTTTGTTACGAACTTTGCGTCCCACGACAGACGACTCGCAAAACATTGAGTGGCATCGAAGGCTCCTTTAGAGGTTTCCACGCCAAACCTCGACAGACAGCTGCAAGATTAGGTAGAGTCCGGTACAGTTTATTTGTTTTCAATGGGCAATAATACAACATAGTTAGATAGTTTCAATAAAATATGAGCAATATAAAAAGCGTTTATTATGAAGTGCTAGTTAGCACCAAATTACTTCATTAGTATGCCATTTTAATAACTGCGCCACGCCAAGCACAATCACGTGCACTGCTATTATCAGCTAAACATACGTTTGGACGAAAACAACGTAAAATCTAGTTGTCGTGCCCGGTGGCGTGGTGCATTCTTCTGCGCCTCACTACCGAAAAAGACACATAGGTGCACGGGTTCTAGCCCGCACATTTCTATTTTTGGGGTTTTTTTTGGGCGTCTGTGAAACAATGCGAAAAGCAGTCTCACAGACGTTAAGTCTTGGCTAAGAGTCAACCCAGAGAGTAATAAAAATATAATTCACGCTATCGATTTGCGCAAACTTGTCTTGGCGCGTCTTTGAATACACATACAACGCAAACCGGAGAATCTACGCAAATTTGTGTCTGGACCTAGCTAGGCCTTGCTTCACTCGGAAAGTGAAAGGGCATTTCACTGCCCTTCACTTTGCGAGAAACACTATAATCCTACACATATACGCCTGCGGCAAGATATATGATATTTACGTTTATCAAAAAGCTGCAATACATTGCAGCTTTTCACAAAGCGACCGACCCCGCAAGGAGCGATTGAAACAGCTAAAACAAACTAAGCGTTGCCGTTTGAGATAACTTGATGTTCTAAGTTTCAATACATTTTAAATACAAATAAAATCTAAATAAATAAAACAAATTATCGAAGCCTCTAGGCGTGTGTCTTTAGACTTGGTCACGCACATCCACATCACACGGCTGGTCAAAAATCGTCCGTAAATCGCGAGTAGTTTGAAAAGTCCACGACCACCAGGCTCCTTAGCCTATAACTACTAATTGATTCTGCTGACTGTTAGTGGCCGCTTTTATTAGTTTGGCATGATCAAGCTAACTATCAGCCAGGCTCTCTTGAAAGGTAGACGCTTTGTTGCCTGTTGCAAGGCGTGACATGTTTGTTATGGTGACAAATAACGCTGAGCCCAATAGCATACTTATCATATGATTTATTCCCGGTGTAACTGAAGAAGTCCCGTCTTGCTATATATCTTGCAACTGGGATATTATGGAACATAAATTTCCGCTTATAATGCAACTTCCACGGTTGACAGAAAGCTGGAAGGAGTATCGTAACAGTTTTTGGTGGCTTGACAAACGGCGCGAAGATCTCTCCATCTGCGGATAGCACACGTGCGGCAGCTGTTAGAAAATTAACTCGTTCAAAAATCGTTCAGCTTAACACGGACTTAAACAGAAAAACGTGGACAGCATAATATCTTAATGATGTATTTCGTGCAGCATGAGGTGTTACATGCAGTGAATGTGCTGTGATAGTCTGAAAAGAGTATGGCGTTAATGCAGGTATAGCTATGTGCATATGTGCGCGTTCACGCAGTACCAATTGCCGCACTCGTGAATTGCCTTATCCAGCAGTTCCAAATATTCCTTCCATACCACTAAAGTGCCCACGCCTCATCTAATGGTAGGCCCGCTGTCAGTTGATTTTACTTATATGTAGTAGAACTTTTTTTACATTCAGCAAAATCCGCTAAAATTCAAGCGAACTGGTTTTTATTATTTTTTTACTGGTTTCGGCTCTTTAGAGAGTAATTTGTATTAAAATTTTGAGTAAACTCTAACTGTACACTACTAATTGCCGTCGGCTTAGAGTCGCGTGAAACCGTAGTTGAATCATCGGTATCGTAGTATATAGGATGCGGCCACCGTTCAATAGAGGGGTTTTCGATAGAAATCAACACCAAAGTCGACTAGGCACGGTCAAAAATAGTTAGCTAATATTAGTTCAAAAAGTGGTATGCCTTGCATACCCTATTAGGTCTGAAAGGTAACGTAAGGAAGATGGCCACCCGGTTTTTTTTGGCATCGTCTATACGAGTCTACACAACCATGCGTAATTCCCTTTTGGCATAACTTGGGAGTGATTTAGCAAATATCTTGCCAAATGTTTTTTGGCGCTCATAAAACTGTTTTTCAATCAAACAAATGGTAGTAGTACAGCTCAATGAGCTCCGTTTTTTTGCGAGAGAGAAATGACATAACACTTCGATGTTTACAAAAGCTTACGTTCAGCGTCGCTGCTTAAATATGGCGACAAAAATTGGAGAATTTCGAGAATAATTCTAAGCAAACTCTCAAGTGCCTACTTATTGTTCGCTAGCATGTATACCCATTTCTACACATATTTTTATATTAGGGGCCTTTTAAATTACCGCATCTATGCGGTTCCGCCAAACCCTCGAAAATCTGGACGGGTTCCCCCGTCAAATGAATTGCCTTGCACGTTTGGTCGTATAGTGCATGTGACAGTCGCCACGCACATGCCCTATGCAGAGGCATCACTACACCTTTTATGAGAAGCACGACTATTTTTCCCCAGAAATCGCACTCCGAACGAGAATACAACTAGTTTATTTGATGTTTCATTTGTTATTGTTTCAATGGCTTGTTGTGTTTCAATGGCCATCGGCTAAATTATGTAGTAACCGCTGGCAGTAGAAGAAGTGTACAGAAGTGTACATGAAACCGTCGCGTCCCATACTAGCAAAGGGTCCCGTTCCCATGGTGTAAGGGTTTTTCCATCTGGGCGTAGGAGACTGTTGGTGCACATGCCGAGGGGCCTTTTGACTGAAAGAATTTAGGCGCTCTGCAGAGCGCGGTGTACGACAACGTTGATGGCGAACTATCTTGGATGACCGGCACTGAACCGGCAGGACAGCGCGTGTTCCGCCGTAACGGTAACTTTGCACCGGCATAAGTTACAAATGTGCTTTGCGCAGACAGCCTCCACAAGCCGCAGACCCGAGACGATGCGGAATGTGTTTTTTCCAGCATTATTTCCAGTTGCGGCGAAGGGATGGCTTGTAGCTACTTTCCGCTTATTGAATCAAAACAAGCCTTTGAGCAAGGCTTTCCTTTCTTCCTTTCAAGTCTAAGATTTGTGTTAAAAGCGCGTCTTGTCTCTTTTTTCCATCAAGTGGTCCAGCGCACCCTGAGTTCTTCGCTTGTCGGGCTCTCCCCAGCAAACTCGAAACTTCAGCTATCCGGGGCCTCATCGGAGGCCCCGGATAGCTGAACGGCGAATCCCTAACCCCCTGCGGGAAGTGATGCCTGGGCGCGGGATGCAGATCCTAGGTTAACGTTGAGTAGCCGTTGCCGTCATGTACGGAGAATGTCGTTGAAGTTGTCAAGAAAGTCGGTCTTTTCAAAATAAGGTGAACAACCCTAGAGGATACGCCAGGCGAGGAGTGGAGAGGCTTTGTCGCAATAGGTATAACGCCGGGTGGATATCTCAAGTTTGAAGTATGCTGCACCATCTACTGACTTCAACAAGTGCAAACTCTGCAAACGCGAAATAGACTTGTCGCGATGCTTCTCCGACAGTTTAAAAAGCTCGCATGCGTTGAGTGTTAGGCCGCAGCACGCTTGGAGTTCCCGCACGGTCTTGATCGGGTCGCCTTGTTGTACCCCACACATCGACGTGAGCGTTTGCCCCTTGCCACATAATATTAGCAGGTAGTCTATACATCTGGTACACAGCTGGGTAAATAGCGGGTATCAATCTTCTCACAGCATAAGTAAGTGATATTGACGAAGCATGTTTAAAAGTTTTGAAAGTCGAGCTTGACTAAGACTTTTTCTAGCCCTCTGTTGATTTTGATGAAAGCGGCGGCCGCATGCACAGCCGCTTCTGGTCCTCCTTTTATCCCGCACCCTACTTGCATCGGAGCCACTAGCTCAAGACTATTCTTGTCTTAGTTTTTTGCACTAAAATCTTACCTACCAGTCGATTGTGCAATTCTCGGTTGTGCACATCGAAACCAAGTAACGCAGCATAATGACATTTTTAATGACCGTGTACAAAATATATAAGAATGTAACCAGATTAGACAATGCCAATGTTAGCCTATTATTGCGATACCTATGAAATATATGTCCCTGGCTGTCGCGTTGTTGACAAGGCTGACCTGGAGCTGCTAGGTGGGCCCTTGCTGTCAGATGGGATATCAAATGTACTTGCCGGCCGGAAAGACAAACTGAACTTCGCCACAGACAGATTATGCCAATGGGGGGCCCACTGCGGTCTGTTTCTTCTTAAATCTTGCTTTTCAGTCACGAGGTTAACACACCTAGTTAGAGGTTGCAATTTATCCTCATCGTCTGAACTTTTGCAGCCTTTTAATGGTCTTAGCTTAGACCTTCTAGAGGAGGATACTAATTTTTCAGCTTAATGCTGTGGCAAGGGATTAGGTAATGCTTCCGATCTATCTAGGCGGCTTAGGAATGCCGGACGCTGTCATAATGGCTGGACCCGCGATCGTGTCATCATTGACCCAGGCTTCGGAGAGGGTTAGGGCTTTATTAGATAAAGATGGATGGGAAGCTTATAACGTTGAACTACAAAAGCTGGCCGACAGATTGTTGTCTTTATTCCACTCCTCTCCCGATGTCGTAACTAAACAGAGCAAACCCTCTGCAAGAAAAGCAATAAGCAAGCCTGATCGATAGAGCCCCCACCGTGGCTGACAAAGCCAGGCTTCAAGCCGTTAGTAGTCAAGGGGCTGGAGCCTGGTTACATGCCGTACCCTGTCCACAAATTTGGACGCTTTTGGATGATAAGACGACGCGCATCGGCACAGGATTGCGGCTTGGTGTCGACATAGTTGTCCCTCATCGATGTCGTTGTGGTTACCTTGTAGACGCATTGACGCACCATGGCTCATCAGGCGCCTTAAGTGCAGGCCGAAGAGCACGCCACCGCGGCATTAAATGACACTTAGTCGAGCACTGAGGTCTGCTGGCTTTCCGTATGTACTAGAACCCCCGGGTCTATCCAGAGACAACGGAAAAAGGCCGGACGGTCTTACTCTAACCCCCTTTGAGCGTGGTCGCATGCTGGTTTGGGACGCAACTGTAACCGACTCATTAGCCCCTTCGATTGTCGGTGCAGGTGCTAACGTAGAAGAAGAAGATAGGTCCCATCAGACCCTACCCGGTGGACGGCAAGTGATGCAGATCACAGAGGCTCGGTATTTTAGAATCAACTTAAACAAGAGCCATACGAGACGCAGTTACATAAAAATATGGGCAACTTAGGCGCCCAATGCAATCACAAGATTTCTGCCAAATATTCAACCAAGATAATGCAGGCGCGTATGGCTAATGCCAGCGGGACAACGGCCCGAGCTACAGTAAGGAAACAAACAAGAAAGAGTATTGGAGGCATGGCAGCCTAAATTGGACTTTATTTCATCTGGAGCACTGGGACACATACTTTGATTCCCAGGCAGACATAATGGATGGAACGCCCGGGGGGAGAACTCAACCATTGCCTCACGCAGATCCTCTGTAAATTTAGGGGTCTTCAGACTTCCTCTTTCGAACTGGAAACGCTCTGTCGGCAAGCAATGTTCACTGCCAGGAAATGGCGGACGATAACTCGACTCATGCTCTTCTAAAGTATCTGGTACTGAAACAGGCTAGAACCCCAGGTTTTGCAAAACTCGGGGGCAAATGGACTTATGAAAAATACGGAACAATCATCCCAGACTCCCCAGAGGAATCCTTAAGGACAACGTAGGCTATATTCGGCACGATTTGTGGAAGAAATTGGATTGGAAGCAGCTATGGCTACCGAAGTAATAAAAAAAGTAAAGCTCAGAAGAGCTATACTTTCGTCTGTAGTACTACTAAATTACATGATATTACATTTTACGGGCTTGCAGATGTTGGGGTAGAGCACGTCGGCGTGGTCGCATGCTGGTTTAGGACGCAACTGTAGCCGACTCATTAGCCCCTTCGATGGTCGGTGCAGGTGCGGACCAGGCAGGTCATGCGCTAGGTTAGCAGAGGCTAACAAATGTAAAAAATACTCTGGCGTTGGTTATCCGCACAAATTTTGTCCGTTGGCATTTGAAAAAATAGGAGGACCGGGCCCGCTCACATTGAAATTGATTCAGCGCGTGGGTAGAAGCCTTAGCCTCTTCACGGGAGACCCGAGAGCATCGGACTTTTTGCGTCAGAGGCTGTCGCTCGACATCCAACGAGAAAACGTAGCATGTGTTTGGGGTAAATTGTCGAACTGGGCTAATCCCGGGTTAGAGAACCCGTAACCACACGTTAACGCGGAGACAATTGTTCACTCCAAAGTGCTAACATAAAAAATCATTAATACAAGTATTACACACGAAAAAAAACATATATATATATATATATATATATATATATATATATATATATATATATAATATATATATATATATATATATATATATATATATATATATATATGTGCGAATATCATATTACAATATCTGGCTAAGCAAAACTAATTATTAACGACTGCTAAACAACAAGTTGGATTTCGGTACATGCAATAGATTTACGTGGAATAGGATATACGAGTAGAAGTATACGCTTAGATTACTCACTTGTGCCTCTAAGCTTATTGCATTGACGTGAATAAAAAGGAAGTACCCTAAGACAAGAAAACAAATAATACAATGTTATTTTCGTATGTGTTAGACCATGATGTTGGTGTGGTCCATAACTTATACTTGAAATTAGCCGGAGCAGTTTGCTTACTTGATAGCGTGCTACACTAAATAGTATAACTGCCTGACAATTCAATAAAAACGTCTGCGAATCACTTGCGAAAGTATACAGATTTTTACCAGATATAAACATTACATAACAGCGTCAAAGAAAAGCTACACGCTGAGCAACACGGATTTCCTACCGGGAAATCAACCGAAGATGCTATTAACCTTCTGCTGAACTATGTGCAACAACGTCGCCAAAGTAAATGACGTATACCGCATTTATAGATTTTAAGACCGCATTTGACTCTGTTCCAAGGGACCGTCTTTTAGAAATCATTCGTAGCAATTTTTTAATCGTTGGAGCAATGTACAACCTTATCCGGGACATGCTTCACTATAACTTCATCATATAAGCATCTGTAGCAAATGGTTATCGGACTGACGCGCTTAGCTATTGTTACGCCATCTAAAAATGTATGCTATAATTTCTTAAATCTTGCAAAACACTGAACGTTGTACTGTGCAATGAGCAAATAGTCGAAGAAAAGGTGCGTATGCTTTGGTTCAAAGAAAGTCGATATTGTTACTGTTCTGTAACACAAATGGATTTTTTTGAGTTAGTTTAAGTTTTGATAAGGTCGCAAAGGTGGCACATTGTCTTCGCATTGGCCTTTTTCCCACGACTCGAATATCTGCATTGTATAAGCCTTTGCATGAAGCGCCCGCCGCTGCTCCTCCTCCGCGATCGCCGGCTGCCGACACCGCCGGTGCCTCATGTGCCGAGGAGGACGCAGAAGACAACCGAATATATGTTCGAGGCTGTGCTGAGCCCAACGGTGGCTGTGGCACCAGCATCGGCGTCGTTGACACATCCGTCTCGGTCGGTTGTGGAACGGAGAGAGTGCGCGCGTCGCAAGTGGCAAGAGGCAGGGAAGGCCTGTAGATAGTGTGGCCGCTGCTAATGTCGGGAAAAGGGCAGCGCCTTCAGAAACAGCAAACAGCCCACTATAGAGTGACAAACCGGCGAAGACGCAAACGGCACGTAAATGTGCTGATGCTGATGATGACGACTCCATAAATAATACGGGGCCTGATGCAGATGGTAACGGCGCCAAGGAAGAATAGGACTGTGAAACTCTCATTTTGGGAAAGAACAAAGTGGCGGCGGAGGGCGGTCCTCTCAATGACGAATCCGACAAAGAATTGAATAAAGTCGGACTCAAGGGGAACATTTTGGCAACCCAAGTTACAATACAGAAGAACATCCCAACTGCTTGCGCAAAGAAGAAAGCCGAGGCGATCATCTTCTCCGCTGTGGATAGCTTGTTAGGGTCAAACTTTAAAGCTGTAAGTGACGATTTCGTGAAGCATATTGAACACAAGGTAGAAGGACCGCGCTTTTAGCTCGAGTAAGATAACTCAGTATTGTTAAGGAAGACGTTGAGGACGGGGCCACTCTGCTCCGTGGCTCGTGGCTCAAGATCGACTGTCAAAGGGAAATTGAACGGGATACATCCCACAACTGAGGCAACAATTGTGAATGCTTTGTGGTCGCTCGGCGTCACCGACGCTATTCGTGTCCAGTCCAAGAACACCAAAACCGGATACGTCATGGCGATGAACAGTGTCATCCTGACAGTTTCGGGCAACAATGTTTCGACGGAGGTTCGCTTAGGACGTAAAACCCATGGCGTTACTTTCTACTAGGAACCTCTCCAGTACTATCAAAGCTACAGTTCAGATCATATAAAACCTGATTTTCCTTTAAAAGCTCCTCGCTGTAGATGATGCGGATCTATTAACCACTTGCGAAAGGATTGCAAGCAAAGACGCAGCGCGGTGCTGCCTATGTAAGGGCGGCCATGAGGCGACCTGGGTATCGTGTCCCCATCGATTAGATCGCAATTCGCAGGTCAAGAATTGGAGAAAGCCATTAACGCTGTACTTAACTCGAGTTTGTAAGCACCGCTGCTTTCGACTGAGTCCAGTGCAAAGACTCGAGCCTGGACTGGAGAGCCTGAGAGGACAAAGGAGACAAACTCGCAAGCACCGTCATGTCAAATGGTCAATCGTATATAAGGCACTACTCACCACGGTTCTACAAGAAAATTTGCTTAGATTTCGTAGAGGCGCATGCTTATAAATAAAGAAAAAAAATATAAATAGAATCTTCACATAACCAATGAACGTCCTTCGTGAGCAACAGGTACTGATGACGCCAGTCGCAGAGCGAGGATCGCGCAGTCAAAACTGTCCCAAGAAGACGCCTCTTCCGCTGCTCGGACCCTGCTTTCTACAGATCAGATCGCACCAATCGACGCATATACAAGAGCAAGTTCATTAAAATAACACCTCGAAAACCCCACAGATCCAGCGTACCCTGATGCCGGCACCTCTAGCGTCCGAAATTGAGGTCACGACTGAGAAGATTCGAAGCGCCATCAGAGAGAGCCAATACTCTTGCCACCTTTTGCGTGACCTGCCTGATGTGTGGTAGGCTAGTTAGACCTGTGTCCAGGGTCACCCCTAGGTACCTGGCGTGGCAGGATGGCGTTAAAGCGTACCCGTTGAGCTCCACGGATATAGTCCGTGTGCGCCTGCGGGCGGTTAAGAAAAGGGCCTCGGTTTTTTGCGGTGCTAACTCCAGGTGATATTCAGTCATCCACCTGTTTATTCGATCAACAAGCATGACACTAGCTCTGCAGGAGGCTTGGGATAGAGTTGTGCCAGCAGTCGCACTACGTCCGGCGGGACTCCGTCCGGGCCCGGGGCTTTACCCGGTGCTAACCGCTCCGCCGCTTCTATTATGTCTTTCGTTGTTACTTCTCGGATCTGTTCATGGTCAACGAGAATGCTAGTATGAGCGGGGGCCGGTTGTTGCGGAAAAAGCTTAAGAACTTCCCGACGAATTTCTTCTGCCGGGAGAGGTGGTGGTGATGCGTGGAGCTTGCCCATAACGATTCAATAGGGAAAATATACACACGTCCGCCTCCACCGACCCCACCAAGGCCTTCCAGGATTTGGCCTTTGCCTGCTGAATGAACTTTCGTAAGTGGAGTCGATGCGTACGATCCTCTAGGCGCTTAACCCTGACAGCGGCATCTGCCAGAATGTCAGCACTGTGCCCCTGTCGTCTTCGTTTGCCATCTAAGAGCGTGCTCGTGTCTGTGTGCGGTTCGCGCATGTACACTCTACGCGTGCTCTCTAAATATCTAAGTTTCACCACAGGTTAGCAGGCCGGGCTCTCATGCCGACGTTTGGCTTGTCCCCCAGCCGCGCGGCAGGCAGCCAGCCGCCAGGATTGTAGCCAGGGTATCTTCGTTTAATGGAGCGTCCAATAGGCGAGACCAATTCAAACGTTAGGTAGCGGTGGTCGCTTCGGGTTTCCTCGTTCTTCTGGACTTTTCAGTTTTGCATCCGCCGTATAGCGGTCAGGTCCGCAAAGGTGAGGTCTAAGAACGATGTTTGACCTCGGCGCGCGAACGTAGGAACATCGCCGTGGTTGGCCAGGGCCATGTTGTGCACGCACATCCAGTTAAGAAGAGTCACGCCTTTGTCGGTGGCGCGGCGACCCCAAAGGCAGTGTGCACTGCGTTAAAGTCTCCGTGAGGAGCAGTGAGTGTTTTGGGTATTGGTGAGACGTTATTGACACCGATCCCCTATCCAGGTAGTCCTCTAGGTCTACCTGGATAGGCTATCGGTCACCAAATGGCCACATTACTTTGGTCATCAGTGTACATATAAGGTGTACAACGGGAGATGTGCACAGTTGGCTCTAATATGAGACAGACCCTTACGTGGTGCTCTGTGGTCTATGCGCCCAGTATGTCGTGGGCCGCCCGGCACGGATTGAGATTTACCTGGAGAAACTTGATTATTACTCGTCCTGGGGGATTTCAACCTGGGGGCATTGCCCACCTTTTTCCAGTCATCCGTCGGCGCAAGGGCCGTACGGCGAAATTGTTGCCGGCCCCGATTCGACGGCGGTTCAGGGGGTCTAGATGTTTCAGGTAGGACGTCAGGCCTGAGCTGCGCCGTAGCACCTGTTTTTAACTCTTCAAGTAGAATAGGCTCCTTCCGCTTACGCGACTATTGCAGTTATGTGCGGTATGACGAGCAGGCCATACTGTCGGCTCTGTGGCACGAAACCTCGCACACGATACAGTGTGTCGTCTCACCCTTACACGCAGCCGCTGCAGACAATCCGCATCGGCGACAGAGGTGGGTGACCGTCCTGGGTGCCTCGCAGGTAGCCGCCTTGTGGACGGGTCTCTGACTGTTGAAACATGTGGGTAATTACTCCCAGACCTCGGGTCTGCACCTGTTGCCCGCGATCAGGATAAATTGTTAAGCTTAATGCCACCTGGCTGTAAAGGCCGTCATCTTAAGCAGCGTGTACCAGCGGGCCTTGGTGCAACCCTGGCGTGGGTCACTTGCCACTATAGGAACCGCCCTGATGGCTCCTAGTAGCTGACGGATATCTGCCTCTATCGTTTTAGCGCTGGCCAGAGGATTAATGTCCCATTCGGCCACTTCTCGCATGCCGTCACCCATTTGGCTGTTAGCCTGGTGGCCGGTTGCCTTGCTGATGTTGTCAGCCAACTGAGCCGCAAGTCATAAGGGATGCCCCGTAATCGGAGAATGACGTCACCGTCACCATTCCTAACAAGGCCGGTCACGGCCGACTCTACGTGTGCATTGTCGGCCAGGTGAGCTCCAAGGCTCTTCCCTGTGCCGGCCCAGGTCCGGCCTTCTCCGATCCTCACCCTGACAGACATTTGTCCGCCAGGGCCGAGGCCGGTGAAGGGGCTTTACTCGTATTTGCTGGCAGCGTACCCCCTTGAGACGTGTGTGCCCGGCAAAGCTCTATTAGGCCGTCCCATGACGACTGGGCCACAAGGGCCGCCAGAATCCGCTGCATTGGTTCTGATCGCCACTGATGGGAAACGTATAGAAGAGGAGGTTTCGTGGTCGCTGAGGCTGAGAGCTGGGTCATGCGCTTGATAACAGAGCGAAACAGCGTGAGCGTAGCCTCATCGCAGAGTTTGTTGGGATGTAGAATGCCTACGACAAGGTGACGATTCTCGCCACCGTTGCCTGGGGTCCCAGCGAAAAACTCCCAGGTATCTGTGGTATGCAACACCGCCGCCGTACCTGCGGGCTGTGTAAGCAGCCGTGGTAAAGAGGGGAATTGACCGGCGAGGCCGGCAAGTACCTCTGAGTCAGCCTTTGCTCCCGGCACGACTAGCACGCCCCTCACTTCCCTGAGGGAAGTGATTCTCTCCGAAGATGGGGAAATCTGCCGAAGGGAGCCTGGGGGCCAGAACAGGCCCGTTAGTTTGGCAAAGTCTTCAGCTGTCGTCGCTGCCGAGATACGCTATTCTAAATACGCTCAGGCAGCCTTAGGGTCCGCCGGAGCACATCGCAGGCAGATTGCTGAAGGGTCCGAGGATTGAGAAGGCCGCGCCAGCAACTCATCTCGTTCCCTCTGCACCGCCCCAATGAGCTCCGGAGGTTCCCAATCCTCTCCTCCGCGTCCTTTAGCGAAGTCCGCAGAAAACCCTTGAAGGAATCCACTGCCGTTTCGACCCTGTAGAGATCCAGGTTCAGCTTCTCTGATATCTCGTTTAGCTCAATTCTGGTGTTTCTTAACTTGCAGGACTTTACCACTGTCCTGACATGTCCTTTGAGGACCGTTAACGCCCAGCCGTATGCTGCCTTCGCGTCAAAGCCTTGTTTAAGATTAGCCTCTGCGCAATCCGTCATCCCGGTTGTGAAGGTCGTCTTGGGTGTCACGGTGTATTGTTCGACGACGTCAGAAACGCGTTTCTTGTCAGAATGGAATCGTGGTATCCAATGGACGTTTTCGAATGCCGAAAGGCTCGACGCACGAGTGATCCATCTCCATCGAAGATTCTACATCGTAGACGTCTATGGCGGAACAGTTTAGCTCCGCTACGGGAGCGTTGAGGTCGCCCCCTATGTCCTTGCTGGTAGGCATCGGAGGATCAAGGGGCAGCCTCGCGTGGCTCGACAACGGCTGTACGGGCATTGTACCCTTTTTTCCCCCAGATATCTCGGGAAATGCAGCAGGTATTGTCGCGAGCGCCTTAGATTATGCTACGTTTGGGCAAGTCTCTTATGGTGGCGGAACGGCAAGGCGATATCTATAGCCGTTTTCTATTAGAGTTACTGAGAAAGAAACAGTACCAGCGTTGCCGCGTCTGTCTGGCCTGCGTCTCGCCGGGTAGGCGGACAAGGCCGGCAGCGGCGCCGCCCTGGTGGCCTTCAGGTCACAAATGGAACTACAGGTCGACACTTAGCTTACAGCGGTTACGAGATGCGAACACGCATCCGCGTCGCTCCGTGGGCTCTGCGCACGAGACGCGGGTGTCAAATCGCACAGATCACACTACGGGTGTCAAAGCGCACGGATCTCACTACGAGTGTCAAAGCGCACAGATCACGCCACGGGTGTCAAAGCGCACAGTTCACATCACGTGTGTCAAAGCGCACAAATCACATCACGAGTGTCAAAACGCACAGATCACATCATCTAGCACAGATGTCACGATAACAGCAAAGTTTAGTAGACCAAAAGTGTCGCGAAACGGACGTCCGTTTGCGGCAACGATCAGCACGAGACTACCTGGTGCAGCGTATCTCGATGGAAGTTCAACGTGGCAATGCAGTGGCTGTAGTGGGGTCGCTTCCATCAACGGAGAAAGGACTGCCAGAAATGCCGTAACAGTAACAACTAATAATTGACTGTAACAAATGAAACAATAAATAAACTAGTCTTACTTTCGTTCTGAATGCAATTATCTAAAGAAATTATGCGGTGAAGCGTCAAATGCCCGTGGAAATAAAAAAATACTCCCACGGGCCTGTTTCGTTTGTCAACCTGCGAACCTATCGTTTCTTGTTATTACATTAGTGGTGATTCTATACTATTGCCACTTCTGAAACCGAACTGGGTTTCAAGATATATGCTGTATTCCCACAACAAATATTGTTTCAGTTGTTTGCCAATTCATTTCCCAATTGACTCACCAATGGATAAGTGGGTCCAAAATTAATAATACAAATTGTGAAATTGTATAGTTTGTTAGTTTCAAAACACTATACGTGAGTTTATATTTATGCTGTTTATTCTTGTCGCTTGTTATGTGATAGCCTCCTCGTGTTTTATCAGTTCGAAGTGATCTTAGTCAATACTTTTGTATGTATTCCTTCCTTTCTTTCCGGTGCAAGGAAGCGTAACGGCTTGTTGAAAGTGTATGCTGGCAGGTCGTTGCTCTCTGCCATTCGCTTTTAGTAACAGTAGGCTTTCGCGTAACGAGTGTGTGGATCAATTTGCCGGCGCAACGGTGTCCTCTTTAGCACGCGTTATTGATTCTATAGCTTTTGTTTCCAAAAAAGTTTGCCTTATAGTGAGCATCCTTTTTATGACCAAATTGAGACTTAATATGGTACCTTATAGTTTCCTGTTTAAACCCTGAGTTTGTATTGGTTATTTAAAAAAAAATTATCTTTCAAATATTTCTCTGAGCATGCCCGATGTGGTCCATGGCTTGGGTATGGCCTTCTTTACGTGTGTACGACTACCTCCTGTATAATATAAATATTTCGCTTGACAAATGTGTAGTAAAGCTTTGATCACTTTACACATTGTTTACAACCTTGTTTATGACAAATAACTGACTCTGAACGTCTTAGGGCCATTATAATTTGTTTTTGTGAAAAAATAGCGTTTTTTAGTTTTAAGAATATTGTTTCTGGGTGTTTTTCATGTTCAAATAAATCGGTCTATGTTACGTTCCTCACTTCGGTCGCAAATTGCCTGCTGTTGCTTTTACCTTAGATGTTGACTTAGTGTCATGTTGTAAGTATTTTGCTGCGGCTGATACCATGCTTAGTATTTATGAGAAAGCATGGTAAACAATTCGATCTTGTTATTGACAGTGATTTCCCGACGTCCATGTTTGCGTTGGTAGGCATTATCTTGTTTTGTGAGCCGTTATGTGATGTTTTTGTTGAGTGACTCATATATGCCTAATAATCGTAATGTTGTGTTTGTTACAAGGTCCTGTGCTCTTTGCTATCAAGATATTCTTCTCTGCCCCAGGCCTCCATCAGGACCAGCGCACCATGAGCTATTTTTGTTGACAACATTTTCAGAAAGAGATCGGGATTGGCTGAACTACTGCTCTATAAGTAAATTCTAAATAATGTACGGGCTTCCTTATTGATACCATTGTTAAATGAAAATGCTGGGTGTCCTTATCACGTTGACTGAGCAGCTCTGGCAGTCCTGACCAGCTGGCGCCAGTAACAACTGGCGACTTGTTAGCGGGACCAAAGACGTTGTGTACAACAACATCCCGCAGTAACTGTCACTGCTGTGCCCGCAGTAGCTCACGGCACCTTCGTGTACATTGAGAACAGCTGCAAGAGCGTTTTCATCTCTGACCGTTGATTATGGATGGATGTTAGTTCGATATTGAGGTATTGTTAAGATAGTGCTTGCGCGGTGCCCACGCGGACTTAACGGAGCTACTTGCCCTGTCATTTTGACTCTGTAGAGTGGCCCTATTGGGTATACAGTGGTAATGCAAAACCTTGCAAATATGAGCATATAACCGATGAAATTCTTCTTACAGCACAATTTTTACTTCTAGACCAAGTCTTTTTGGTCGGAGGTCGGAACAATCTTAGGTGTAAAAAGACGAGTGTACGTTTTCCGGGGAACCGACGTGAAAGCGATCTGTTTCGGCACGTACAGATGAATGAGGGTTCCCAAAGATCATTTGATGTGTGCGTAAACCTTAACATCAAAGCTGTTCTTATAATCACACTTTCTCCACAAACTTATCATGCATTGGAATAGGTGCAAAGGATGTTAGCAACGCTAACGTTCTATATATAACTTTTGAGTGTTAGTCTGCACCAGAATAAATAAAGCAATGACCAGCAGAAACTATAACTTACTTTTCTTGATTAAAAACCAGTATCCTGTATTGGTAGCCAGGCCTACGTCCCACGTACATGGTGTATGTGTTCGGCGGGTGTTCCAAAGAGCCAAAAACTGATGTTTTGTTACCGATTGTTGGAACGAACATTTGTGTTTGATTTTCCCCAGCGTAAAAACTGCAAACATAGAAGCTTAGATTTTTTTAGTACAAACTATAAGCGTCGAGTGGCATTTGTAATGAAAATCGTAAGCTCCACTGATATTAAATGAATCGAACACATATATGATGTGCTGGTCTGCACAGCCGGCAGTTGGGCTACCGATATTCTGTTTTTCAAATTACTATTATTACATACACATGATGCAACGTGAGTACAAAAGTACATATTTTGCAATAAAAAAGAGTAATATGCACATGTACATAAATACGATTTTACCATTTTGTTGACCCTTGCTTTCATATATTTCAAAAAATTCTTTGAAAGGGCGCGTCCCGCCAAAACAAAAACATTATTTCTCTACAATGTTAAAATTGCCTGCTGATTAGGCATTTTTCTTCAATATGAATAATGTTAAGTTAGCTTAAGTAAGCATATGTATACCACTTAGCCAGGGTTCTTTTCACCGCGGCTCTATTTCTCTGAAAGTCTTATGGCGAACGTTGCAATAAATACTCGTAGCAAGCGCCAATCTTCTTCCGAAATGCTTAAGCAGATTGTTCGTAAGCACACCCCTTCAATGTCGCAACCGCATGGAATAAAAAAATTGTGTGTAACCGAGGCTTCAACACTTTCCTGCACTTAGCTGTTTTTGCTTGGACTACCGCCTATCTAGGGCAGACTGCGCTTATACCGACCATTGAAGGGGCTAAAGAGTCGGTTATGGTCGCTTCCCATTTTAGCATTGGTCCCACTTGAAAGAGATCAGAGTAATGCCATCAGAAGTCTTCCCATCGGGGGTCACCCGCCTTCTTCTGTCAGACGACGTCATGGTCGATGAGCCAGCCGCCGCAGCGTCGCTACGGGAAAAACACCCCCCGCGCAACCAGACCTATGCTGGCCGTCTCCTTCCCCTTCACAACTTTTACCTTCTTCGAACTCGGTCAAGGATGTTCGATATACGGTGGGATCATTTTCAAAGAGCTCGAGCGCCGGTCTAGATTTCATCAGACCTCGACTTCTACAGGACCTGCTCTCACCGACTCTCGGCTGCTCATCCGAAGGACTTGGCAAAGCCCTAGCAAAGTAATCGATCTACTGCGATGGAGAGCTCCGCATCCGAGGTGGTGTCCTCTTATCTTCAGAGCGAGGCTGTTTGCACTAAAGAAGAAGGACGGCTCGCTTAGACCTATCGCCTGTTCATCGGTACTACGCAGAATCGCGGCGAAATTGGCAGTAAGGGACTCTAGAGATGTCATCAGCCTAGCGATTGGACCGCACCAGCTGGGTTTCTCCACCAAGGGAGGTGCTGAAATAATGATTCACGCTACCAGGGCTTTTATTGATTCTCGGCTCGATCCATCCGTGCTTGTCAAACTTGACTTTAAGAACGCGTTCAACACCGTCAGGAGGGATCACTTGTTAAAGGTGGTTGGAGACGAGACCCCTGCCATTTATCACCAAGTAAAATTAGCCTACGGCGATCCATCGCACTTGGTCCTGCCCTCGGCACTGCTCACTTCGGCTGTAGGGGTTCAACAGGGAGATCCCCTCGCGCCTCCTCTGTTTTGTCTTGCCGTTAAGGACTTGGTTAACTCACTCAAAAGTCCTCTCAATCTTTGGTACTTGGACGACGGGGTAATTAGAGGCAACATCAGTACGGTCAGTGAAGACCTAAAGAAGATACTTAGTTTCTCCACATGCAGCGGTTTGGAGCTAAACCCAATCAAGTGTGAGGCTCACATAATTGGCTCAGGTACAGCTGAAAGCTCCGCCATACAGAACCTACCTCCAGGTTGCCGCGTAACAGGCGACGATCTGGATATTCTTGGCGTACCCCTGTTTTCTCGCCACCTTGGACCGACAATCGAACGTGGGATGGAAGAACTGGAGGTTGGTTTTGCTCGTCTTCCCCAGCTAGGCGCCCACCGGGGGTTGTACCTCTTGCGTTCGTGCTTTTCTGCGTCGAGGCTGAACTACCTGTTTAGGGGAATCAACAGTTCAGCCTTCTCGACACAGTTGGAGGAAATTAACTCGAAGATGGGCTTAGCGTTGGAATTTATACTTAACCTGCGGCTGCGAGACGATTCCCTAGTTCAGGCCTTCTTACCGGTAGCCAGAGGCGGACTGGGCCTGCCTGAAGCTGTTTCTCTTTCAGTCGCAGCACACATCGCCTCTTTACATTCGGCGACTAGTGGTGTCGAGTCTATCCTGAACTCCCGGGCGATTGCAAACTTCCAGGCCACGCTTGAACAGACTCACGATGACGCCATCGCATTCTGCGGGTCTCTACCGGAGACTCCCTCTTTTCAGCGCGCGTGGTCAGAACTGGCAAACGACGGCCGATGGAGCGGCCTGTGGGACCGAACAACTACGGCTGCTAGCAAGGCGAGGTTACAGGCAGTTTCCTCGCCCGGTGCAGGTGCATGGCTACACGCTCTGCCAAGCCCTCAGCTGGGTACCCTGCTCGACGATGAGTCTGCACGAATACTAGTCGGGTTGAGGTTAGGAGTCGAGCTAGTGTCCCCACACCAGTGCAAAAGCGGCGACGAGGTCGACTCCCTAGGTCACCATGGACTTTCATGTCCGCAGACTTCAGGTAGAATCGCACGCCACTCAGCCTTGAATAAAACATTTAGCAGAGGGCTACGGTCGGCGGGCTACCCATGCATTTTGGAGCCTCCCGGTTTAGTCAGAGACGATGGGAAGAGACCTGATGGCATGACCCTAACTCCCTTCGAGCGGGGGCAAATGCTGGTGTGGGATGCGACCGTAACCGACTATTTAGCCCCTTCAATGGTCGGTGCGGGCGCAGCCCGCCCTGGACACGCGGTAGCCCTAGCGGAGGCAGCCAAGTGCCGAAAGTATTCAAGCGTCGTTTACCCACACATGTTCTCACCCCTTGCGTTTGAGACGTTGGGGGGGCCTGGGCTGCTAACGAAGAAACTGCTTAACGATGTCGGAAGAAGATTGATGCTTGCTACCTGAGACAAGAGGGCGGGGGAATATTTACAGCAACGTCTGTCATTGGATGTTCGCGGAGAGGGAATGCCGCTTCGGTGAGAGGCACCCTGGCTAGGTGGACCAGCCCAAGCCTGGACCTAACGCCTTTAGTTATGCCCCGAGCGGGCTGTGGGCATGTTCTTACATCACAAATGTATACCTTGATACACATAAATAAATAATAATATATATATATATATATATATATATATATATTTTTTTTTTTTTTTTTTAAATATATATATTTATATATATATATATATATAAATATACATATATATATATATATATATATATATATATATATATATATATATAAGTGGAAGTGACTGTGCCGGTTCTCAGATTTAGGTAAAGTGAGTCCACCTATATAGTTGTTTTAGTGAAATATAGCGGCCCTAATTGACTACCTACCATACACTTGTGATAGATGCTTCAATTCCACTGAATCGAAGAGACAGTAATTAATCTGTCTGAAGCTAGTCTTCCATCTACTTACCACAAATATATATCTTAAACCGACACTACTATTGTACAAATAATTGTGCAATATTTAACTTCTACTTTCGACGCTATTTTGCATAAATACAGTACGTGACGAAATATGACATAGTGCTCCCTGGGTAGAGACAAACAGAATGATGGTCTAAAGACCGCTTCATTTTAGCGATTTTAACAACAGCATCTGCGTAAAATCGCGCCATCGTTCGCGTACGAAACTTTTAAAGAAATCTTACCACCGCTGTGGACCAAGACAACGATGGCATCACGTGACGGCAACAACACCGCCGGAAGACTCAGCTGCCAGACTTGCGGGCGAGTATGCAAATCTGGCGCGGGCCTCGCGAGCCACAATAAATTGACTCACAATCAACGAGAAGTTTGTGCCACCTCCCCAACTCTTAACCGATCACAGACTAATAATTTGATTTGAAGTTCCCCACAAAATCACGCTGTTGCTTCTAATAATAATTTTAACCCCCCTAGTACTTTACGCGTCTCCCAGCCAAACTGTAAATGTCAATCTGGTGTTTGCTTAAAGGTTTTTAATTCTAAATCAGGTCTTAATTTACACCGTCGTCGTGCCCATACGGACGAATATAATGAGAAGGCTTCTAAGAAGGCCAGATGGAACCCACAAGACCGTTAACTTTTAGCAACATTAGAAGCAGATTTTATATTAGATAATAATAACGAAACACCTAAAGAAATTGACCACCTTTTAGCTACTAAACTTAACTCACGCACACCTGGGGCGATTAGAAGCCAACGTAAGTAATTCTCAGGCGCATAAGAATCTGGTAGAGGACCTCTGTAAAAAGAGGTCTCACCTGGATATCAACCCTGACGGATCTGAGCTTCCTGGGCCTAGTCGGCCTCGATACTCTGAATCAGATGGCCCCTATAATCCACCCCAAAAATATATTATATCCAAAATACAAGCCCTCACAAACACATTTCCCAAACGCAACATAATTTCAACAGACCTTACTCATCTGTCAAATATAATTTGCTCAGGTGAGGACTACACTATCGCCTTAAACGACTTTCTGTACAAACATTTCACACACACTGTCCGACGTCGTGCCTTTAGAGAAACACCTTCCACTGAAGCGCGAATATCTAAAAGGCAACAGCAACGTCAAGACTACGCAACCACTCAAAAAGTTTGAGCCTAAACCGATCCAAATGCGCTCATGAGGTGCTGGACGGCAAACACACCATACACAACATGCAGGCCACTAAGTTGTAGAACACTGGGCCAACACGATGACACAACCATCCCCTGAACCATTCCCTTGCCCCGTATACACTCCCAACTCTGATATCTTCGAGGTTTCCTTCCCTATCTCCCTAAAGGAAACTCACGTAGCTCTCCAAGGACCTTCTAAAGCACTAGGCTTGGACGGGATTTGTCTTTCGTCCCTCCGTAAACTCTTGTTAGAAGTAGTCTGTTGTATTCTTAACATACTATTAATGAGCGATATTGCCTCAGCCCATGACCCGCTCGCTTAGTGTTCATCCCTAAAATTAACGATGCCACATCCACAAGCAATCTGTAACCCCTATCTATTACCTCATACTTACAACGAACGCTTAACAAAATCTCTCTAGATGCCTCCAGAACTCCAATAAGCTTCTCCCAATCCAGCGAGCGTTTCTCCCCTATAATATTACCTTCGAGAATCTTGCGGTTCTGGATGGCATTCTTAATGCCATCTCATGACTCCGTCCTGTGGTCACTCCAGACTCGCGGATACCCAAATGCACAAGCAAACAACAGTGGAAAAACGCGAAACTAGCGCGATAAGGAAGCACAGTCGTAGACTTAAGTGAGCTAACCGTGTGCTGCCTATGAAGGCTCTCCGTTTAGAGAGCTTCAGCCGAAAAACGTCGGCAGAACAGCTGCGTGGCTGGCTAACCGGGAGACACACTAAAACCGTGTGCTGCCTATGAAGGCTCTCCGTTTAGAGGGCTTCAGCCGAAAAACGTCGGCAGAATAGCTGCGTGGCTGGCTAACCGGGAGACACACTGTAGTGCGTGCTATTTAGAAACTCAGTTTCCCGGCCGGACTCCGTCTTCTGCGTGGCCTTTGGTGATGATGAATTTAGTAAAGTTTCGAGTAGCGCCTTCTGGCCGAAATGCGTGAGTTTCCGGCGCTGGCTGGGGGCTCCGCCGGTCCAGACTAGAGTATGCAACGAGTTTACTGATGGGCATGATTTAACAGCTCGACAGCAATGACGCCTTCTGCCAAGGCAGCTGCATGCTGCTCGCAGCTGCAAATTCTTGCTTTGGAATTGCGAATGTTTATCTGCGGCTTTACAGCTAGCACCAGAGCGCCTGTTTGATGACGTGGACATTGTACGCTTGACGGAGACTTTCATGCGGAATGCTAGCAAGTGTTCCAGACGGAGGGCGGGGCAGACCAGTAGGTGGACTTTCAATGTATTTACGAGCAGGGTCACCCCGAATGCAATGTGTGTGTCGAGGTGAGTGTTGTATGACACTCACCTCAGGTAGTTTCAACCTCGCATTGTTCTACCTGCCACCTCATTACGATGATGTTGACGTTGCCGATGCGATCAGTGCTGGTCTAGCGAAACTAAACCTCCAGCTACCCACTCTGGTCGGCGGCGACTTCAACTGTCGTATTGATAGTGGCGCCACCGACAGGAAGGGCGATGTGCTTCTTAAGCTTCTAGAAAACAGAGGCCTGCATTGTGCAAATGAGCGTGATAAATTCACGTATGTTTGCCAAAGTGGAAGAAGCACTATCGACCTCCTGTTTCACAATCTTCAACATCCGACGGAATTTCAAGGATGCGAGGTACTTGATATTTCAGCACGGAAGCACTTGCCGGTGCTGGCGTCTCTGTGTGTGCCTGACCAGGGACGCGCCCCACGTCGGCAGCCGACAACGTGCTGGTCTAGGCAACTAGATTTGCGTGTATTGACGCGCGAGTTAGAGCTGCTGAGATCAACTTCTGACATTGAACAAAACAACCACGCTTTGGAGGCCACTGTCAAGGCGGCTGTAGTCAAGAAGAAGTACAGACAAAGACGGGCGCGGCCCTGGTTTACACAGGCCTGCTACTTAAAACGTCGGGAAGTCTTGGGGCTCCTGCGCCGAGCACGGGCTCTACACCCTGACCCCCATGTAGTTGCTGATCGTAGGGCGCTCTATGGCTGACATAGAGCAACCTACAAGAAACTGCTTGTGGGGAGTAAGCGCCGGTATCATGACGAAGAGGAGTTTCGTTTACTTGAGAGAGCAGAGCGCGAACCCCATGTCTACATTGTTCGCCGGCAAAACAGCAGCATGCACAGCATGACAAAGGAGCAGTTGCGGCAGCACTTTACTGCCCTTCTGCTCGATGCATACCCCAGGTTTGGCACGAGGCCAGGCTTACTCTGCTATTCAAGGGCAAAAACATAGACAACGTGGACGATCCAAATCTCTATCGGGGTATCGCGTCGGAACGCACTCTCAAGAAAATCTTCGCCAAGTTGAATATCTCGAGGGCGCTTCCAACTGTGGAGAAGACCTACTAGTCGATTCATTTCGATATGCTAGGGTGGGTGGTTCTTTCCTACGAGTGCTCTCCAGCTTTCTTGCTGAAGACCGCCTTAAAGTAAACGTAAGGGGCGAAGACACCTTGCAGCTCTGTCAAAACGTAGGGACCCCCCAAGGGGACCCTCTCAGTTGCCTGGCATTCTCCTTGCTCATCGCAGACCTAGCTCGCCATGTGCGGGAGAAGTTTAGAAACGCCGTCGTCGTCATGTATGCGGATGACATAGTAGTGGCCTACCGGGACCGCGGTGTCATTCGTCGAATTGTCGGCAACGTAGAAAGTCACCTTCCCCGTAAGGGCCTGCAAATAAATGCGCGGAAGACGAAAGCCATGAAGTTTTGCCGTGGGGGTCGATTGGCCGCAGCAGACGTAATACCCTGTTGTAGCCAACCGCTGGAGTTTGTCAACTCTTTCTCGTATTTGGGTCTGAGACTACACTATACGGAACGACCTTTACCCAGCACATCGGCGACAGGTGTCGAGCGGCTATTACCTCTACTCACACAGAGGTGAGAGACCCTCGACGATTGTCTTTGAGTGCGGCCGTGCGTCTTTTTGATCTTAAGATTGTGCCAATGTTGAGCTACAGCCTTGGCAGGGTGTGGGGCCATATTTCAGCGGCAAATTTTGCGCAGCTAGAAAGATGCTTCACAATATATATGAAGCGGGTCCTTTGCTTACCCTGGACGGCAAAAAGCCGCTTCGTGTACCTGCTATCGGGTTGCGGGCCGGCAGTGGAAACAATCAGAGTCAGGCTTAGGTCACCTATTACAGGACCACTTCAGTAATTTTTGTTAGATTGGCAGGGAAAAGTGACCGAGGCCTCGGCTGAGGTAGCGCAGTTAGATGTGTACCTCGCCAGGGAGCTTTGGGATGGAATGGCATGCACTAGCCGGCACGTGTTCCCAAGATACATTGTGCATGGCTATCATCATTTAGTATGTTCGACCCAAGGATTTCACCAAGTTGGCGATCAATGTCGCTGCCGGTTCTGCTCGCAGATATGCGCTAAATACCACGCAGCGAGCTGCTAGAAGCATCGGCGGTTTTTGCACTTTTTCGCCCGGTGGTACGATCGCTGAAGTGTTTAAATTGTATAAAATGAATGAATTGTATTGAAATTATGTACCATCTTGAAATGCAATGTTATTGCGAAATAAACCATATATATATATATATATATATATATATAAGCGAATGACAGGAGCGACTCCCTCGAGGGGAGGTCGTTGTTGGCCGCCACAAGGTCGAGGACGTTGCAAAGGAGCTCGGCAACCAAAGACCTCACCGCCCGGGGAACCACGCGCATCACCCTTGGTTGTTAGGACGCAAGGCTGAGCCTGTCGACCAGCGGCTATCTCGGCTGCGACGGGAGTGTTGGCGCGGAGGATACAGTCGGAGACGGAGTGGCAGTCGCAGACGTGAAACGGCATCTAGCTTGATGAATGGGGAGACCGCGGCGGGTGAAGTCCCGGCCGCATCCGGGACAAGTAACCCTTATGAAGAAGTTACTTGCTACTGAAGCGCTCTGAGGAGGCGATAGGAGGGTGAGCCGGGGTCCGTCATTGGGAAGTGGGTGTGGGGGACACTAGACCTTGCAGCAACGGCGCCAGAGCTAGCAGCGGACGCAGTGCGTTAACGATGCCTCGAAGCGTGTCGGTTAGCTTCGGGTTGGTACGTGCGAGCAGTGACGTGGCCTTAGACAAAGAGCCAAGGTCAAAGTCGTCTGTCGACTTAGGCAGGCACGACCGAACACGGGGGACGGCGCGACCGCGCGGGACGGATCTACTCGTAACCAATTGGCGGCGGCGCTTGGGAGGGCGGTGAGCAGCGTCCATTACTCGTTCCGCTTGTTTAGGGGGCTCTATTTCTATGGATGGCGGCGTCTTTGAACGAAGCAAAGAATTTCGGGGGGCAGGGATCGGCCAGAAGGGGGGGGAGCACGACCTCAACGGGCGCTGCCGAAGGTTCTGGAGCCGCGCCCGAAGAGACTGGGACGACGTACCGCCGCCGCATAGATCTCAGGTGCCGATTCGCGTGGTTGAGGGGTACGGGGTCCGGGGCGGTGACCAGGGTGGCTGCCGGCGCCGACAACTGCGCATGTTGGAGCATACGCGACTCAAGCAGGGCTTTGTTTTTCTCGCGAGCTAACGCGAAAACGGGGCAAGACGAGTCCCCTCTAAAGTGAGGGCCCCTGCAGTCAACGCAGCAAGCGCGATTTCGACAAGATGCGGCAAAATGGTCGTGCGCACCACATTTTCTACACGCAGGGGCGCGAGTGCAAAGAGTTTCCGTGTGGCCAGTGCGTTGGCAATTGAAGCAAACAATTGGCGACGATGCTTCAATCGTTACATCATGACCCCTCCACACAATAAAGACCTTAGTAGGTGGTGTCCTTTTGAACTGAACATGTATCCTGCTAGACGGCACTCGAATGCTCTGCTTATATTTCCACCCAGGCCTCGTGTCCCTCCTTATTTTTACCGCGCCGTACGAGGCAAGCTCGGATAAGAGGCACTCGTCAGAGAAGGCCGGCTTGACGTCTTTGATAACGCCTCAAAACTGATCCATTGAGTAACAAAGTCCCACGACCGTCACGCCTTCTAATACCTTAAGTGACACCCAGTCACTTGCGGCAGAGATCGTGGACACCGTGGCCGTTATCCCTTTGGGACCCCCTCCCAACGTTGCCGCCGGAACAAGGTCATGGAGCGCTTTAAACACTTTCAACAGTTGTTCAGCCGAAAAGTCCGGGCGCTGGCCGTGCTGCTGCTTGCTGGGGGTTTCGGGCGACAAAGCATCAAATCCTGTGGCAGATATCGCACTGTATAAATTAGACCGGCGCCACTGTCAACTGATTCACGGAAACGCGAGAGTTCTGCTTCAGCTTTAAGCACCCGTCTAGGCAATTTCTTGTTCACAATTGTCACAAAGCCGTCGACATTCACAGTATCACCGGCGCTTCGTGAAATTCCCGCACTGTTGGAAAAGTCCTCCGTGTTCTAGGCAGCTCGGGCCCGTTTGACAGCAGGCTTTCGCGCAACTGAGACACCTGGTGCGGCCTCAGCAGCCATTGTCTCCGCCATCGTTGTGTCGTTGTCAGCTGGGCGAGGCTGTTCTATCGGTCGAACAGCAGCATTGCCTGCAGCATGGACGGGCGTCGACGTCACAGGCGACGTGCAGCGCACGTCGGGCGTAGGTGCATCAGACAACAATTCTAAACGTGACCGCAACGTGCGGCAACCTTCCGCCGCCATGGCAGACAACGAGGACGGCGTAGCAGACGCCAGTTCAAGTGGATACCCGCGCGAACCGCTGCTCTCGCCGCCCACATCCGTATCGCCGTCCATCAGCGCGTTTGGTCGGCTGAAACCACGATGAAGCTTGGAAAAAATGGGAAAAGCACACCGCACCAGGCACTTGGGAGCGAGGAGGAGCACTCACACAAAACTTGTCCGGGAAAACGAGGTAGAATCACCAAAACGAGGCGAATATTCACAGAGCTCTTGCGGAACACGACCGTTTGTCGCCGTAGCAGACGAACATATATATATATATATATATATATATATATGCTTTCTGATTGGCAACAAGAGTGGAGAAAATTGCGGAAAGGAGAGCCCGGAGCTAAGGTCTAGGGTCTAATCCCGGACATCAAAAAGTGAATGGATCGCCCGGGAGGCGACATGGTTTTTTTCCTGACCCAAGTCATGACTGGAAATGGAGATTTCCAGGCCTACCTGGACGATTTCAACGTAGTTGCTCAATCGGAGAGCTACATTCACTGCATACAAGTCGCACGAGACGACGCGTTCCACTCGATGTTCGTTTGCTTTGCCCTAGAGCAAGCATGGGCACTAGGTTTGAGCAAAGTGACGCACCGCTGGCAGTAAAACAGTGACCCGAACTTAAAAAATCCTCCTCTAAACATACAGACAACCACCATAAAGGATTTCAGTTAATTTATCTGCGAAACGACTAGCTTCTGGAAAGTCGGGGCTCAGACAGCAAAAGAAGTCCTCGAGGAAAAGGGCGACTCGCCCAAATACGCTTGCAAGGGTTCCCCGTCACTCCAGAGCATACAGCTCCGGGGTGCCCTGCTGGGCGGAGCAGCGTCCATTTTTAGGAACTCTTATGAACACGCACATTCTTAATCTACGCAATGTCATTCCGAAGATGACGTAATCCCTGGAACACTGACGGCAGCGGTTTTTACAAAGCTAAGACTGCGACTCTTGCACCTCTCTGCGGCTCCCGGAAACAGTTCTTGTCAGGAGTAAGAAGTCTCGCCGCCTCTGACTGTTTGATGCTTGCTTAAGTAGTTTCTAGTCAGTTGGGGGACGACGACATGAATGGTTTTCAGTGGATTGGAACCCCACACTACCGGCTCACACTTGCAGGAACCTTCCTGCTGTGGTGTCCGTGTGTGCAATGTGCATTTTCCAGCTATTCCTCTGCAAACAAAAAACGCTGGACGCTGAGCCGATTGGTTTGCCGGCATCAGTGCCAATGCCAGCTGAGTCCTCCTGTAGTGCGCGGGCGACCTGGCCTCGGAAGCTGTTTTCGATCTGTTGGTCGAGAGCTAGTATATTGCCTGGATAGAATTGATCTTAGCAAGACAACTGTACTTTAGGGGAACCTTAAATGTCCCATCGACAAATCGGACAGTGCTAAAACAGGCGCACGTTAGCGTTCCGCACTATGTGGGTGGTCTCTACAGCCGAGGAACCCACCTATGAAGTTTCCGGAAGAAAGTTCTACGATAGATATATCTGCAACAAGCACCAGGCATAGTAGCACTGATTACAACAATCCGTAAATAAACAAAATTTGCCCGTCGATACCAGACAATAACTCAAATGATTCAAATTTAGACATAAAGTCGAGTTTGTCAACCAATTGGTCCGGGCCGGTGCGCAGATACCGTCCCCGCATTCATTAGCCTTAACAATCCTCAGTGGTCCGTGACAATATGACGATATGAATTCGTTGCCATATAATATACATATATTGTATGCCTTATCTCCCAAAGCCAAACGGCGTAGGGAATGTTACTGTCGAGCGTCTACACATTGAATCACCCTTAGATTTACGCGTGAAGGTGTCCACAACACGCGTAGCTTGCGCGCATCGGGCTAACGACGCGTAAAGAAAGTCATAGTTACTTCAGATATGACCTTCCGATGTACGAATGCCAATCCGACACGTGCCCAACAGCCTCTTGGTTGTCTTCGTATGCTTGAAGGCGGCCTTTGATACAGCGCCACAGCGCCACAATCCCCCGACAAGTTAGCGTCCACACATCAGTTCGAACAACCGGCGTCATAAACTATATATATTTTATATGTACATTTATAATAAAAACAATATATAGAAATAAAAATGCCATACATTTATAACTCTTTAATGTACTTACCCCTTAAAGAAAAAAGCTGAAACCGTCGTTTCAAAAAAAACGGAAATGTTTGTTTTTGTTGGTTTTCTTGTTCTGTCGTCGACACTGAGCACGCGTATGTCGACCAATGCCGAGTAGTTGAGTCCTAAGATTTTATCCGATAACGATCCTTTTGACATCTTGGGCTCGAAGTGATACCTTGTGGCCTCGCGAACTTCCAAGAGATATCCTGACCACTTCATTACCTTTATCTTCTCGATTCTAAAATATATAGCAACGACAAATATTATGATTGAATTGGTAACTGTGAGCACATGCGAGACAATATAAGTGACTTCTCTCTCTCTGTATTATATTTATATATATACATCTATATATACACACATCGATACAGGGAATTCTAGAGCTCATTGAAGCATTGAAGCAGAAGAATTTGCCCACAAAACATGATTTCGAAGAAGTTTGTTTCGAAGTGCGAATAAATTACTACATTTTGTAAAACATACGATGCCAGCTAGAAGATGTGACATGGTCGAAGATATTGGCCCACCCCGGCCAATCCGCCGATTCTCGAAGATCACGTTGAGGCAATCACGTACCGCAAGGCTTTACGTATCTGCGTGTGTGTTGTCATCTTTGTTAAAATCGTTATACTTTGATATCGTTTACACTATATCGTGATGACCCGGTACACTCGGTGATATCGAGAAAGCCGACATCTCTTATACTAGGCAAGGGCGATAAACCAACCTGGAAACTATCGACCGATGTCGCTGGTGTCATTCATATCTAAGGTCATTGAGAGACTTATTAAGAAGCAGCTCGAGGAATACCTAAACGCGATCAATTTTCTTTCTAAGAACTAATTTGGTTCAAGGGAGTTGCGATCAGCGGAGTTGGCTCAGAACCAATCTGATGGGAAATAGTCAAAGCTGCTGAAGACGGAAAAATGTGTCTCGACGCATTCCTTGACGTAGCGAAGGCCTTCGACTGTCTAAACCACTCTTTGTTTTTCAAGATGCTGCGAGAAATGGGTTGCGCACCAGGCGTAACTGCCTGGTTTAAATCGTACCTAGGCAGACGTAAGCAGTTTGTGTCGGTGGCTTGAGCTCCACCCGTACGACTGTCTCGATTGGGACTCCCCAGGAGTCGGTTCTTGGCCCCTTCATCTTCATAGTCTACATAAATTTCGTCTCGCGTGGCATTAAAAAGGATATATGTCGACCAGTGGTATATGCGGATGATACAACTCTGCTGTTCCGCATTTCACCTCCTCAGCTCTCAAACGGTCAAGTTAATCTTAGGCATGTGGAGACCGGTAGCGAAACGGCAATTTCATATTTGAAACGGTTTGGCCTTGTCGTAAACCCGACTAAGACAAAACTCGTCATGTTTCACACACCTCAACGAACATCGAGGCTGAAACTGGACACGGGTATTATATCCCTCCAAGTAGGCGGTGCAGCTGTCCCTCTCAGTCGAGAAGTAAAATGTCTCGGTATTGGTCAATTCAATTATATACTTATTTCACTCAGATTGAGTATAATATAGAGTTCAAGATGTTTCTTCATAATACTCCATCTTTTTCACGCTTTTGGCGATGGAAGTAGTGCAACGATGTTTTGTTCAGCGCTGTGCATCCCACTGCATGGTACTTGGCACACCTCTGCAGGCAGAACCTCCTGAAAGTACTCCTCGTGAAAGGCTGCGTTTGAACATACCAGGTAGTGATAACCATGCACTATGTACCTGGTGTATACGTGGCGACTATCACATGCAGGACCAGACCAAAGGTGCACGGCATTGAAAACGTCCAACGTTCCACACCCTGTCAAGGCCATACATCAGCCCCGGAACAATCTTAAGCATGAAGAGCCTCACTGCTGAGAACACGGACAGTCTTTGGACATTGCCTACTTCCCCGTAAAGAGAGACAAGTGCCTTTCGTACTGTTTCGTTTATATGCGCTGTGAACGTCGTTCCCGTATAATGAACCCGAAGGCCAATATACTGGAAAGAGTAAACAAACTCCAATGGTTGGCCGCAGCAACGTATAACGTCTCCGGCAGCCAATCGACCTCCACGCCTGAATTTCATGGCTTTGGTATTCCTAGTGTTTATCTCAAGTCCCTTCGAGACAAGGAACGCCTCTATCATAGAGGTAATGCGCTTGATGGCACCTAGGTCGCGATGAGCGACCACGATATCATCTGCATACATCACCACCACGGCTTTTTGGTACTCCTGTCGGACGTAACCGACGAGGTCAGCAAAGATAAGTGTAAACGAGATGCAGCTCAGCGGGTCTCCTTGCGGAGTTCCCACATGTTGCTTAATCTCCAATACACCCTGCTCATCGTCTACCAACAAGGTGTCCTCCTCAAAAAAACTTGCTATTACGCTCAGGAGAGAGCCACCCACTCCTGTTCGTTGGAATGCTTTAACCAGCAGATAGCGCGGGGCTTTGTCAAAGGCCTTGACGCAGTCAATATAGACTGCATACAGATGACCTCTGGGTTGTGCCACAGCTCGCTCGATTTCTGACTGGAGAACGTGGATTGCATCACGGGTGCCTCGGCTTCTCCTAAAACCGAATTGCTCCGGTGGAAGTGCCTCTTCAGCCACGTGCTCAATCCGCCGAATCACCAACTTACAGAAAATCTTTTTCAATGTGCGTTCTGACGCCACTCCACAGTAGAGATTTGGATCCTGATGGTCATCACCATGCCTACCCTTGAACAGAAGAGAAAGCCTGGCGACATGCCAGACTTAAGGCATCCGCCCCCTCTTTATAATTTCATTACAGATATCACAAAGAGTTTCCGCCAAGAGAGAGTAACTGGATCCAATGCTCATAGCAGACTTGATCGGGCCCTGAGCTCTTTCTCTTCGGGAGTGACCGTAGGACCTGGCACACCTCCTTCACCCCGAAAGGCAGATTCATGTTGTGCTGCTCCAATGTAAGCAGATGCTGTACGATTGGAGATACGGCCGCAACGTCACGATTGAATAAAAGATTAGTTAGGTGGCTCTTTACCTGTCGAACACTAAGCGGATTCCCCGCCCTACGAGGTCGCACGATGTAAGCTGAGGGCTTTCGTTCTGCTCTTTCAAGCAGCCGTCGTTCCTCCCGCCTCGCGTGTTCCCTTTTATGATCATAGCAGAGTCTTATATAGGCCATTCTACGCCTAAAGTAGTCCCGCCTGGCTTGCAGTGATAATGGTGCATTGGCTCTTGCTTGGCGCAGGAGTTCGAGCACTTCAACGTGGGCTAGGTAGCAGGTTCGAGAGTACCACGGGCGTGACCTCTTCTGCCATAACCTTTTCCACTTCACTGCACTTCTCATCGTCCTCTCCAGCTGGTCACAGGTGGTATCGATGTCAGGGCTTACCTCAAGACCGCCCACCGCTCTGTCCAAAAGAGATAGATTAATCCGTCTCATTGCAGGCCAGCGAGGCGGATTATGTCGGTCTCGCCAAATACCGGGCACATCGACAACGGCCAACACTGGTTGGTGTTTTCGGGCCGCTTCATCGAGAACATCGAAGCTTTCAATTTCACGGCTGACAAGGTTGTGAAACAACAGGTCGATGGTGCTGCTTCCATTGTAACCTAAATATGTATAGTCTTCGCGCGCGTTTGCACAGCCTAGACCAATATTTTCCATCACCTGAAACAGCACCTCGCCTTTATCATCGTTGGCCCCACAATCGATTCTGGCATTGAAATCACCGCCGACGATAGTTGGCATGGTCAGGCTTATCTCTGAAAGTCCAAAGCTTACCGTCTGAGCAACCTCCGCAGAATCGAATGTGGGTGGGAAATAGAATACAGCGACGTTTACCCTCCCAGAGGAGAGCACCACGCAGTATTCATCTTTGCTGACGCATTGCATCAGTGGTAAGCGTTTATGTAGGTAGATAGATAACCCACCCACAGGTCTTCCCCGACCTCCCGCAGGTAAGACAGCCAGCTGGTGAAAGCCCCGCATATCATTGATATGCAGTTCGTCCCGCTTAAATGTCTCCGTGAGGAATGCAATGTCAACCAACTTAAACATGTCATCACGTGCAAGATCCATTGCCCCCTTAAAGTCCCTCACAATTCCAGAGAAGAACTCGTAGACGTATGTTTGTCACTTCGCTTGCAGTTCTAGAAATCGTCAGTCACTTACGGGGGCTTGGACCGCCAGGCGCACTAAAACTCTCTTTAACCATCCTCTCGTAGGAGACGACCCCAACCCAGCGCCGGAACAGGCCTCCCTTTGGCCAGAATTCATTTCTGCAACAGTTTGTGTAATCTTCGTCACGCACCACCACACAGAACACAGCATCACTACCATGTGTATGTAGCTTCTAAACTGCTTTTACAGTTATGCCCTTGCCAGTAAGCCAGGCTTGCAGCCCGACCGCCGATGTCTTCTGTGCCAATCGTGCCACTCTCAAGGCACAGATCTTCGCAGGTCTAGCATAGACTTCCAATCCGCCTATGCCATCTACCGCGCTGCATTCGATGTTTTGTTTTGTTGTCTCGTCGCTTACGAACCACAACAAAACCATCGTCGTCTGCCTTCTCCTCCGGACGTGAGTCAGCTGGATCTACTGTCGGCGTTGTTGTTACCGCAGCTGGTGACGCCGCTGTACCACCACTCGGTGGTTCCATCTCCACAACAGCGCCGTCAACTGTCGTTACTTAACTCTGCAGACGCCAAGCTTCTCTTGGCGCCTGCGCGGTTGTTTTTGCTGGTCTCTCCAGCCAGCTCTCTCGTCTTTGGCTCGGTGACGTCACCTCCTTCTGTGCTGTCTGTTAGCCTGGCTTTCTTGTTTTTCCGCGTTGTCCGCGTTCCGCCGCTTTCCTCCACGCTAATTTTGTCACTTAGCGTGGAGTTCAAACCCCTGTAAGCATAAGGGGTGCGGCAAACTGTTTCTGTGGGATTGCCTCGATTTTGGCAACCCGCTCCTGTAGTGCCGTGTGTGCTAACCACAGTTTCACAAGGTTCCACTGAAGCTCGCTCAATCGGCCGCACAACGTACCGTGAGTTGGTTCCTGGGTGTCACAGGCTCCACACGGAGCCGAGTGCGCATCATCGGGGAGCACGGGGTTTAGACAGCCCCCGTAGAACACTTTTGAGCAGCCTTAACTGCACAGCACTAGTTGTTACCCGTCTTTAACGGGAGCGAACACTTCAAACAACCGAACATCACGACTGCTAACAGACAACAAAATGTCTCGGTATTACGCTTCATGAGAACATGGGATGGGGAAGTTACGTTCGGTCGAGCGTCAGGGTCTGCTGTGCTGTGGTGGCATAGCTGGCCCGTCTGAGGAAGGCCAAGGTCTCCCGCATTGTTCTGGTTCTTGTATACAGGGCGCTCCTGGAATCGATTCTTACTTACGGAATTACTATAGGAGGCGCAACCTACTCGGAAACCCTTACTCGTTACGAGTGATCCAGAAAAATGCGGTGCAAGCCATGACTGGTCTATCTCGTCGGGACGACGTGTCGCCATGGTACGGCAGACTCGGACTACTCAAACCCGATCAGCTGGCACGAATAAATTTAGCCGTGCTTGCCCATAAAGTGGTTAAACGCAAACTACCTCCAGATGGCGAATGCGAAAACATTTGTTGGAACTAAATGCTGAAAACATTTGTTCTTAGCGTTAAATTAGTAAATTGTCGACACCGTGCAAGGGGAGATTACCCTATTATATGGGTATACAACGGGTATACAGAAAATGAAAAAAATCATATAGGTTTGTCTGTATGTATATTATTGTGATTACACTTGACAGGTGCAGGTGCTCCAACGATAGGTATTTTTAGGGAAATATGACTAACATAATTGTGACAGATTGCCTGTAAAAGAGCATGTCAATAAAACAATCTGATGATGATGATCTACTTATGCTGCTGAGCCCCGAGGCAACACATATATCAGATGCGTTTTCCAAATAAACGTTAGTCTAGTACACTAACACGTTTGTGAACATACATTGTCACGTATGCGGAGCTGGATCGTACCATGGCCGTCACTACAGCGCTGGATTGTTGAAGACGACGGATGAAACACCGTCTGCTCTCGGTCCATGCGGCGCATCGCAACACTGTATGTTCCGGAGAGTCCACCTCGTCACAGTACAGCCATTGCGTTTTCTCAGCCTTCCCAATCCGATTTAAATACACCTGGAAATCGCCGTGGCCCGTGAGGATCTGGGTCAGGTGGCATGAAAGACGGCCCCCGGGATGATTCATCCCTTGGCGGATGTTGGAGATGGACTTCTGATGGCGAACATCAGAAGTCTCCGGACGCTTTCTTTCGGGTAGCACGTGTTGAGCAATAGACGGACGATGTGAATTAGCCGCCTTTTGCGCCTTCTCAGCCGCAATCCTTACATCACGGGTTCCTCGCAATCATTAGTCTAAGTGTATGCCCAGTTACTTTGCAGTGTCCTTTAACTCAATTTTTACGCCCGACAGCGTAAGCTTTAGAAAAGCACGTTTCTTCGTCTTAATGAGTAGGATAGCTTCACTCTTCTGTGGTACGAGTGTTAGGCCGGCACCTCTCATCCACCTATCGACATCCGCCAGCGCAATATTCGCGTATGTCTCCAGCTCTATCTTAGTTCTGGCTTTGCTTGTCACAGCCAGATCATCCGCGTACGCGACCAGTTCCACTCCCGGTAGAAGATGCTGGATGTTTAGGATGTCATCGTATGCCAGATTCTAGAGAAGAGGTCCAATGATTGAACCTTGCGGCACATCGGCAGTCATCTCCACCTTGGTGTACGCCCGTTCTCTACCCGTCTATTGCGCAGGTGATCTAAAACCAACCGAACCAGATATGGTGGATAGATGGTGAGACATTCTTTCGCCAAAGCGTTTCTGTTATACGCATTTTTTACATCCAGCAACACCACTAGGAACAAATCCCTAGTTTTTCAAGTAGATTTCTTGATAAGTTCGCCCTTCGCTACCACTTTGTGGATGGCCGACCAAACAGACCTATGTTTTCGGAATCCGAACTGCATTATTGATAATAGTTAATTTCCCTCGGCAAAGGTCCTCAGCCGATCCTCCATGATGGCGTCTACACTTTTGGCTAAAGTGCCTAACAGGCAGATCGAGCGGTGTATCCCGTTTCCTGTGGGTAGTAGTACTACCTCGGCGGCCTTCCAGCTCTCAGGAAGCTTACCCATACAAACAATCTTTGTGATGATCCTCGCCATAAGTGACGAATACTCTCCGAAAAAGAAACACCACGCCTGGCGGTATTCCATGCACGTCTTTGCGGGTTGCACGTATTTGCGGACGTCGCGTAATAAGGCGTACACCGCAGCAATTCACCTAAAGGCAGTCGACGATGGCAACGGTACCCGCGTCGGATTGGTCGCGGCAAAAAGAAAAATTGTACCTATTTCGACTGTTTGATTACTAAACCGAAGAAGGAACTGGTTACAGCAACGTTAGTGGTGCGGCTTTTAACCAAGATACATAAACAGCTAGATATAGATTATGTAAGATCTATTGCTGGTTCGATGAGCAAATTGTGTTACAGCTGATTCGCTTCGCCATCCCGAGTCGGTGGGGAATAATCGTAAAAACCGTCTAGAATACGAAAACAAACGAAAGCATCAGAATGGAGTTATTGCTTTGGAAATCCAGAAGCCGTACCTATGAGTAAAATGGCTCTCAATTAACCACGGAACAGAGATCATAGCAGTTATAGATTGACAACCGACTACATTAAAGGTCCGTTTAAACTTCCTTACATATATTATGAAAAAGCATAATCAACACTTCCAAGTAAAATATTACCAGAAGGGCACCCCAGATAGTATTCGCGAGAGAATGTGGTTTCAGCACAACAGAGTGGCACTGGCACTCTACCTCTGCGATACGCGATTACCCCGCGCAAGCTTCGAGAATCGCTAATGTGGCCCACTGCGATCGTCTGATTTAACACGTCTTGATGTTTGGCTCAGTCATGACATATTTTCTGAAAAACCTTAATTACTCTGCAACCACGGATCGAATTACCACAGGTCCGTCATAGAATACGCAGTTGCCAAAATGTATTGGTTTTGACCTCGTGTCGTAAAAGTCGTAAAATTATCATTTTGAGGTATTAGACCATGATAATAATAAACGTCCATTTTTGCGAATTCTCTTCTGAACTACCATGCCACATCTTCCAGCCGGCATTGGTATGTTCTTCAAAAGAAGCACGATTTTCTCAAGGACACGACGGTGTGCTATACATCTTTATGATAAAACTAGTTTTATTGCAATCGTATATTTTGTGCTTTTAAGTCGGGCAAAAACACCATTAATACCAAATTTAGTCATTTCACACTCGCTCCAAAACGAGGCAGAGACCATGTACCACTGAAAAAAAGATTTTCTTTAGCGAGTCCTATATTAATCTTTAAAAAAATTCCAGACACCTTATATATATATATATATATATATATATATATAGCACCACAACATATTTTACGCGTGCAAAATATCATTTCCCTCAAACGTTATTGGCCTTACCTGAACACGTAAGGACCGATTATTTTGAAAAATTTCTTATCTTTTTCCATGGCATCTTGAAGTGAATAATTAAACACGTGTAGTTTTTTGTATAAAGGAAAAGGGGATATACCAAAGAGGGTTGCCGTCATTGTATGTGGCAGTAAAAGTTCCCAAGGTGTAATCTCATGCACATATGCAATGATTAAGATGCACAGTCCAGTACCGATTAGCACCGCAATGAAGCACGCTTTGAACACTAGAATAGTACAAACACACAAAGCACAGAAAGACAAAGAATCCTTGAACTCACATATATGTGTATTGTTAAATGTGCTCAGTCAGGCAACTCATCTATTAACATTTATATCCATACATGCAGAAAATACCTAATTATGCATCCAAAGTGCACAAACTAGTTCCGCCTGTCGACTGGATGCGAGCCGGAGATAACACGATGCGGCTGCCTAAACCGTAACGACCATTCTCTGGATGTCAACTGTGTATTAGAAATTTCCAAAGAGCCACTAAAGGCTGGTCTTTCGTTGTCTACACAAGCGATTACAATAAATTATAACAGTTCGTTGTTCCAAACATTAGCCATCTAGCCAAGTTTAATCCATTCTAACCTTGTTATTCATTCGTATTTCAACGCCAGTTTGAGTAATGAAGCATTCTTATATGCCATCTCGGATATATCTACTTGCCACACAGCGTTTTACAATTTGATTCTGTCCGTAGGATCCACAGAAGGCGCTTCGGCATAAAGAAATGTGGTCCTAGTGCCGATGTGCGTCAAACATGCGTCAGTTAATTTAAAAGCTGGTGATATGATACACTTTAATCAAAAGTTAAACTTGACTACGTTAGTAGTCCTGACGACCACGTAGAAACTTTTTTCCCACATTGAAATGCCGTAATAACTTTGCAAATGGAAATTCGCGTTTTCGCCTTGTAAAAATGTCACTGTTAATAAATCGTTCATTTTACCTCATATAAATAGGGCAGCTGTCACAGTGCAAGACCTATTTAGCCACAAATAAGCAGGGCACACGTATACAGTTATCCATTTTGTTAAAAAATACAGTAGTAAACGTACCCAGAATTCTGTTTCGGATCTCCATGGTGAACGATGAGACGTTTATGGTTCACTAAATTCGAACAGTGCGACAAGCTCGGAAGTCAGAACCATAGTGCGCACACATCGTTATTTCTAAAAACAGAGCAATACCGTTAAAACAACGTAAATCAGAAACAAGACTATACTACAGTGAACCGTAGAACGCGTGGGAACTGAAGATCCTGGTGAGGCGCAAAACTCATTTTGTAATTCTGTGTGAATTACGATTTTAAGATCTGCTGTCAATAATAATAAAGTAGTCTTTATTCAACTTAACATGTTTGGGGAACCAACCTAAAAAGTAGACTTTTATCGTAGTAGTCTTAATCTACGTGAACATGTTAGACCTATGTTCGTCAAATATGTATGTGGCAAAATGAGAATTTCTTTACAAAAATAGAGTGTAGTCCCAAAATATTGCTTGCTCAATTTATTTTTATCCGTGGAAACAAAAAACTCAGACGAAGCCAAATCCAGCGAATGGGAGTTGCGCAATGATATAAACCAATTTTTTTACCGAATAATTCGAAATCAGTAACAATGTGTGACCCGGCGCATTGTTGTAATGGGAGATCTAAGAGTTTGCCCAGAGTTTAGGCTTCTTGCGTCAGATGTTCTCGTATATTATTCCTAATATTTCACAGTAGTATTACTTACGGACGCTATAACCAAGTGGCAAATTATTGTGAAAGATAATTTCCCTGTACTCTCAAAATAGCTAAAGAAGACCTGGTATTGGATTTGCTCAGTCGAAATTTCTTCGAACGAGTTTCTCCTTGGAAACATCACAGGAAAGGGTTGTGTTTTGGGCTTGGCGTTTTAACTATTTACCTGTGACTCGTCTTCTGTAGTCACTCTTCCACCAGGGGCTTCAGCCACCGTGTGTGGCGGCTCAATTTGGACATTTTCCGGCAGCGTTCATCTGCTGAAAATTCAACACTTGTATAACAAACTTCGCTAACTGACGCATAAGATATTGGTTAAGATTGTTACAACTGATCCATAAGATACGTCAGCGATTTTTCAGCTATCTTCCTGGTAGTATTTTAATGACTTTGAGTACGATATCGCGAACTTTTTAAAGTTTTTTATTGTTATTGACGTCGAAGACCTTTCCAAACGAAGCATTTTGTATGCGCGTGTTCCGGGACACTGCTTGATCTGTATAAGCAGTTCGAAACACTTCCACTCGTTTTGGAACATATAGTTTGCTTTTTAACACAAAACTTGACGCAGAGTCGTTGTTCTTCATATCGGAATACTAAAATCGCCTTTTTCTCTTCCTTTCATCACTTTTTCTTTCACCTCTTTGAACCAAACTCAATCAATACACGCTGTCATAGATTAGCCCAGCATTGCTTTTGTGTAGCTGGTAGAGTGCGCTTTTAAGCAAATTAACCGAAATGCTTTAGTGGTTTCGGTTCAATTTTAAATTTAGAGTATTAGAAGCTTCAATTCCCTCTATGTCTAATAAGTGTATTATTTAAAATAAGATTTTGGTCATTTTGAGTGTCACAAATGCGGAACTTCTTGTGTCTTAATATATATATATATATATATATATATATATATGAGAACATGTGCACAGCCCGCTCAGGGCATTTTTTCTGGGTGGTTTCGGGAACGCATGATGCACATGCGCCACTAGCAGCCTACGTGAGTAGCGTGAGACTCGCAAACCCACTAAACCCGGATTTCTCCCACCCCCCAGGCTCGCTATTACTTCGACATTACTTCGAAGCCGTGGGAGAGGCGTATCTGCCGTTCTCCTTTAATCAGCTCTATCCCTAACTATCATGCCGCATGTCCACCTGCGGTTGAATAGGGGGATGCTATTTTGTAATCCGTCCTGTGAGGGTGCGTCGAGACCATGAGAGACTGCCTGCTCCCCACCCCCTCCCCCCTCCCTCGGCTCCTCGTCTCGACCACTCTCCCGAGAGACCCGCTCAAACATCTTCCGCCTGGCCGTTTCCTTGGCTGTCTTGAGTATCAAAACGGCGTCGAACAAGTTCATCGCCTCCCTCCATGCCTCCGCCGAAGTTATCATATGGGCGACCACCTCCTTGATGGGTCGGCCTCTCACAGCGGCTGGTGCTGCAGTCGCCTACCGTCACCCTGAGAATCGAACACCCAGAGTCGAAAGCAAGATCCAGCTCTCATTGACAGCAGGATTGCGTGTTGTGATTAACGTTTTTATAGACATTATTTAAATCAAATAAAATCGTGTCGATTGGTACGTCTTGGTTTACGTGCAGGGCTATGGCGTTCAGGTACTCCAACACGCACTAAGTTGTCGAACGCCCGTGGCTATAGGCAAACTGTTGGTCGGTAATAAGTCCTTGTGAATAAGCCGTATGGCGATTGATTTGTGAGCCGATCTGAGGAGCTGCTAGTTGGTGATCGTGCGGAGGACCATGTCAGCTCACACCGACGCCGCGTACACTGCCGTGAGCTCTGCCGCCGACGCTACCAATAATCTGTTTTTCAAATCGGCGCCCTCCGACCGAGGCAAGGTTTTACAGTGGCGATTCTGTGCACTGTTATTGGATGTGGCTAAGATGTGGCACGGCTCGTGAGGCCGAAATCAAGAGTGGCCCCCAGATATTTTGCTGTTTTGACGGCGTAGCCGCCCAGTGTCCAGCGAAGGCCGCCGGTGTATTTGCGGCCTGTCAGGTAGATTGCCTCAGTTGTTCTGGCCGGTGATACTAAAGGTACCGTTATGTGTCAGCAGGTGGCGGTCAACAGAAACGCAATTGCACGAGGTCTAATTGCAAGGGAATTTGTGTATCGTCCCGCTCATTCTGTCCTCCTACAAATACTTGAGATTCAAAATGACTAAGCCCTCTTTATAAATTATGGATCACCCCGTTTGACAGCGTGTATTTCGATTTTATATCTGCTGCTTTTGAGAGTACCACACACTCTTGGCTACTCAATAGCCTTCGGCAATATGGAGTGGGTAGTCGAATAGTTAATCGGTGGTTTAAGTGATAGACTCGTTAGGATCAGAGTTAACGACTGTCTGTCGGCTACGGCTCAGGCTACCTCGGGCTGTTCGCAGGGCACCATTTTTGGCTCTTTAATGTATATATTGTACGCCGACTCATTGAAGCATGCAATACCTTAAGTCGTTCATGTGAAATGTATGCTGATGATGTTTAAAAGTATATACTCGTAGATAATATAGACAACATAGTAACCTTTCAAGGAACGACGGACAAATGTATGGAGTGCTTAAAGGCCTCGCTCTTAAACTATCTGTTGGTAAATGTGATATGCTACAAGTGGCCTTTCGGAATCAACATGATGACAGAAGCATGTCGGTTTCACTTGACTTAACCCAAAGTCGAGGCAGGCTATACCCGAGGCAAGAATAACGCATGCATATATGAGTAACTAGACTTCGTTCGAACATATTTTCTAGGCAAGAGGAAGCGCGGTCGGAACGACGCCAAATCTAAGAAATCTGATTTTAAATACTTTGACGACCTGCTTGGGGCGGTTAGCAGCTATGCTAAATCTTCGCGGCCAAAGACTGCCAAGAGTGTTGGCAGTCACAAACCGATGAAGTCGACAACATCAGCAAAAAACGCCATATCCGCTAGTGTCGAATAGCGTTTGACGAAAGCTAAAGAAGACGTCAAGTCAAAGGGACAGAAATACGACCCATATGCGTACATACTAATGAATAGGATGACGCTTAGGAAGAGGTTTGTACAGATAGGTACTTTTGTTTTTCGTAGTACTAAGAAGATATATCGAAAGATGGCAATAGCGGCGATAGCACCCACTAACTCTTCGGCACAATGGAACTCCGCGCTATTATTTGTCCACTGCATCAACTGCCTGGTGTACAGTGCATGTAGTTGTTTATATGTGTAAAGTATACTGCTACTAATGTTGCGCCCATTTGAGTTGCTTACTTCTTATTTTTCTTAAGGGCTCAACGAACAAAATAATCCTTGAAACACCATCCTCAACTAAAGTGGTGCAAACTGTTAAACGTCCAAACACCTATCAACTGAGAGAACTAATACGATTTCTAATGCTAAGGCACTGATAATGAAAAAGCCAAGTCTGTCTAGTCTAACTTTACCAAGTTGTCTTTCTATATTCACAGAAGTCATTTGATTGTATAGATAAGGTTAGCAAACAAATGAAAGGTTTAAGAGCTATGCAAGACCAAATATGATATTAATTCGGAATTAATCGACAACATTAACATCCGCGAGAATTTCGTTAGTTCCGACCAGACCAGACTCAAAGTTCACGCTACCGAAGCAGTGGGTTAACGTTCAGTTAATTACATAACTAAGCGATACTAACCAGTCAGCCGCTTGACTTAATAAGCTGGAGCGGGTTCTTTTTAAGCTGTTTGGATGTTGACGAGATGCTCAATAAGTTCACGCGACGCTGTTGCTTTCTCATCAAAGCCTTCTGTGACGTCATCGTCGACGTTCGCACTGAGAGCGACGTCGCACGAGACGTTGACCTCTTAGTTCTCACCTCGACCGTAGAGGGCGCCACAGGCGAGACACATTCCTCCATAGGAAAATGTGCAGTTAATAATATCGTTGACATTTCAAGTCGTATACATTATATAAACACTAATATGAATAGATAGGTATAATTTACATGTGTAACTGAAACACGATGGCAATAAATATCGACTAAGGATAATAAATTTGAATTACCCGGGTTGCTTGCCGGCATGCACGCCGCCACGTGCCTCCCGTGACTGCATCGGCACACGCGCATACGCGCACTTGGTGTTTGACTGCCGTTCGTTGTGGTCACGGGTAGCGAGTCAGTTCTACCGTTATGGAGACTGCGCTCTAGGCGTCACCGGCAAGCAAGGCTACCCAGGGTTACATACCCGTGCCCAAGTCTTTTCATTATCAAGCCGCTGGTGGCGCAACATTTGGTGTCAGAAGAACAGAAAAGCCGAACCCGCGCACTCTTCAGGGGGAATTTTCGCCTAGCTGCGGTTACGTTGCACAAGTCAGCAACCCTCCAGGCACGGTGATCTCGGGCACACTGCCAAGATCTCCTGCACAGTCATCGTTTGTCCTAAACAGTCACCCGCAGCTGTCCACTCCTTCAGCGGAGGACGCTCATTGCAAACTTGACCAGGGTTTGGACCACCTCGTTCGTCAGTCGTCCATACCGGACAGACATTCTTCATCAACCGAGTCTATGACACGTGGTCGGGCGAGCTCAGGAGAGCCGCCAATCTCACCGTGCAGCGGGTGCCAGGCGCAAAGTCACCATCACCCCCACTCATCCCAAGGAGTCGCTCACGGAACACCAACCAAGCTCAAGCCTTCGAGAGGAAGCAAGAAACAGCGAAGAGACAAGGACACCCCAGTGCAAGCTATCGTCAGGAGTCATCTCATCTCGAGCTACCTTCAGGAGCCATCCTCTTCATCAACACACAGGTTGCTATTTAACACACGCCAATTCACTTTGACCACTATATTGTAGGATCATAATGGCAACAGCATCAACTGATACAAAGTCCGAAGGTATAGACACAAAGATAGACTCTAACTATACGCCACTATGGAAAAAGAGAAAGGTGGTCAGAGCGCTATTTACAAAGACAGCAAATGCTATATACAAGTTTCTCCAAAGTACCCCCAGAGAAGAAAAATCTATCAAAAAAGCTAGAAAATGTTTGATACAAGTAAAGGGTCAAAGGATCAGTTAAGTAAGCTTGACGAGAATCTTTGGGAACCATTAGTAAGCTCCAACTCGGAAAGCAAACTAGAGGCTATATTTAAACGCCAAGCCACTTATCAAAATGAGGCATTCGATTTAATATTCAAGTTGGAAGACTTCATTGGCAGACAAGCCAGTTGCGTCCCTATTGCGACGGCTTCTCATGCCTCCTACCCTCTCTCAGCTCCTAGCTTAGACAACCAAGTTAAAATCCCCAATGTTTTTTGGAGATATACAAACATTTAGGGAATGGTTCCAACTGTTCGACCTATATGTGAACAAGGCTAGCATCCCAACAATAGAAAAGTTTAGAAAGCTAAAAGAGTCTCTGCAGTACCCAGCTAGTAGTGCCATCTCACACCTAGACTTTGAAGAACAACAGTACGAGATCGCTCAAGGCACAATTTAAGTAAAGTACAAGTAAATACGGCAATGTTCACGACGCAGAAGAGGAACACATAAACCAATTAAGAAAGGCATGCAGATCTAGAGACTTGTATAGACTGGATAGATTAGACCATTTTGTGTCTGTGTGCAAACAGAACGTCAACGCTTTAGGCGCGCTAGGCAAAACATCGAAAGGGCTATCTAGTACACTTGCTCCATTGATATTAGACGCATTACCGTTGGATATGCGAACCGAATTCATACGTGCATATGAAGCTAAATCAGATGCAGAGAAAAAGGATGTGTGTAAGCTAGATATTTTGCTAGAATTTCTAGAACGGGAGGTTAGGGTGAAACGGGCTGCTGGCAGACTCGCCTTCAACCACACACACACCCTCTCTCATATACAACGAAACATAGCATTTCGTGCTAAGGAGAGCATAAGCGCAATTACGCGTTTCAAACGACATCATCTAGTGTTAACCACTCATGCATTTTTTGCGGCGGGACCCACCCCAGCCAAAAGTGTACCAAAATATTGTCGTTGGAGGAACGTAAAAAATGATTATGGATAATAATGCGTGTATGGGATGCCTCTGACGTAATCATACGGCAAGCAACTGTAGAAGTAAGCAAAAGAACTGTCCTAAATGCAATGGCAGGCACTTCGCAATATTGTGTAATAGACAGATCAACAACGATGACGACGACAACAACAACAACCAAAGACAGACCAGAGATACTAAACGCGACACAAACAACACACACAACGCCAACTACACAAACCCACACACATCAGCAAACCCACGCTTGTGCAAATCTAATGGTTTAGCTGATGGTACGCATGTGTCGCATATTGTTAGATATGGGTTCGCAACGCTCGTATATTTCAAGAAAAAATATTCTCTAAGGATTCTGAGCCTATGATGACTTACACTATAGGTGGAAACGTCTCGAGCGTTCAAAACTTTGAGGTTTACGACGTTGTTATGCAGAGCAGATTTCCACCTCACGATACAATCCAGATTAAATGTTTAGGCATTTCCGAAATCACTATAGGTGAGCTCCCAATCTCTTACACTCACAAGCTATCTCCGGTAACCGATTAGGCTGAGGGAGACCTCCCTACGTCTATAGAGATTCTAGTAGGCTCCAATTTCCTCCCAAAAATCCTCTCAAATGAAACTCAGATTCTAGACGAGGTTATAGCCACTGGCACAATATTCGGGTGGGTATTTAATGGTAAAGACGGGCCAACCCCAAACAACGACAAGTTTCAGACTTCTCTCTGCGCCTTGCGCTCTATGCAGCCATGTACAGCGGTAGCACTTCGAAATAACCCCCTAGTGTCGAGCACGCGTTCGGAGCAGGCTAACTCCGCTAACTCAGACATACAGTTCTTGTGGGACACAGAGCTCTTAGGGATAGAGTCTCTCTGTAAAGAAGACGATCCGCTCTCAAACGAGCTTACTAGGGCATTCAAAGAGTCTGTCGATAGGCTCCTCAATAGGCGCTACGTAGTAAGCCTCCCATTCAAAGACACAACTTAAGACTGTTAGGAGACAATGAAAATATAGCAAGATCTCGTCTAAAAAAATTCCTAGCCACCACAAGGAAGAATAAAGCACTGCTAGAGGCAGTTGACTTAGAGATGGCAAAAAACATTGAAAACGGTTTCGCCGAAGAAGCCATTCCAGGAAAGAACAACGAGCTCGCTCACTACCTCCCCATTCTAGCAGTTGCAAAAAATCCTAGCAAGCCTTCTGCTGAACTGAAGGTGAGGGTAGTAAAGGATGCGGGCGCTCGGAGACGAGACGAAGCCTCCCTTAACGATGTTCTTCATCAAGGCCCTAACCTACTCCCAGATATAATAAAAGTTCTCCTTCACTTTCGCAAATACAATATAGCCGTTGTTTCCGACATAGAAAAGGCCTTCATGGACGATATTTTGTCTGGAGCTTACATTCTTAAGGAGGCCAAGTCGAAGTTTAAAATGTTAAACGAAACGTTCCTAAGAAGCCACTTCCCGCTCAAAAAATGGGCTAATAACTCTCGTGATCTAGGAACTTTCATGGAGAAAGCAGCCCCTTTCCCGGATACGACAGTATCTTTCAGAGACGAAAGGTTCAAATTCCTGGGCATCCTATGGAACCAAGTTTCCGACGATCTCGGCGTCTTTCTGGAAAGCGCTATGGGCTGCCTAGAAAAGAGCAACCCTACCCAACGATCGTTGTTAAAAGGTTTAGCGCAAAATTTTGACCCGCTTGGTCTAATCTCGCCAATAACCATAAACTCAAACGTACTACTCCAGAAACTTTGGCAACAAAAATTAGATTGGGATACTGAACTTTCGGGGGACAACCTTACACGTTTCCAGTCCCTCGTCGACAGCCTCAAGTCTAACGCTCACTTCCGAATTAAAAGAACTTTGGGAAATATCGGAAGCTCGAACATACTAAAGAGCGAACTACACGCGTTCTGCGACGCCAGTCAAGTAGCTTACGGCTGCGTTGTATATCGCCGCGAAATATATAAAAATGGTTCAGCCAAGATTTTTTTTATTATTTCTAAGGCAAGAGTCACACTACTCAAGGGTGACTGGACAATCCACAGACTCGAGCTTATGGGAGCTCTCATCGCAGTTAGGATCATGTCCAAGATTAAAGAGTACCTACCCTCTCCAATTGACTCGTATAATTTCTGGTGCGACAATTCGTCAGTTCTAGGCTGGGTCAACGACTCTCCCGAAAGGTGAAAGCCGTTTGTCGCAAATACAATAAAAGAGACCCAGTCTTTCTCGCCTTCCGCTAAGTAGGACTACGTCAAATCGTCAGATAACCCCGCAGATATTGTTAGCAGAGGTTCCCCTCTCTCCCTTGAAGGGACTCGGGATCTGTGGGTCAATGGCCCAAACTGGCTTGCGTCACCAGGCCGGCCTCCGTACAAGCTGAATGAGCAGCCGAGCCCCTCGGTCGACAGCGAAAAAAAGGCCTCAGTTTGCCTCGCAGCATCCGCCATACCCACCCCCACACAAAACACGTTAGATGCAGAGAGATTTTCTTCGTGGGCCAAAGCTGTTCGTTCTCTCGCTTGCGTCAGAAGATTCCTGCCAAAGTCGCGCAAAGACCCAAAACAAGTTATCGGCGAGAGCATCAGCTCACAAAAATATAGTATAGCTGAAACAACCTTGCTAAAATACATTCAGAGCACTCACTTTAAAGAAGAGCATCTGACTCAATGCGCTGACCTCTCAAAAACTAGCCGAATCTACCAGTATAACCCCTTTATCGATACAAACGGTCTAATTTGTTGCCGTTCGAGGTTAAAGAAATCAGATGATCTCTCTTACGACGAAAAATATCCAATAGTCATCCCTGGAAATTACCAGTTTGTTAGAAAACTGATCGATCAATTCCACGGGAAGAAATGTTTAAACTCCGGAGGAGTACTCACCACTCTGAATCAAATACGATCTAGATTCCTGATTTTGCACGCCCGCAAAGCTATTAGGAAGACTATCCATAATTGCAAAGTTTGTCTGAGATTCCGGGCAAAATCAGCCGCGGAGCAATCCCTCCTTTGCCAGCTTTCCGTATCGATCAAATGCCACCGTTCACTTATACGGGTATAGACTTCGCTGGACCAATTTACGTGAAAAACGACAAAGGCGAAAAATCAAAAAGCTATATTACCTTTTTCGTTTGTGCCGTAACCAGAGCAATACACTTAGAGTTGGTTCCAGATCTTTCCTGCTGTGAATTTCTGCTGGACCTCAGAAAATTCTTAAATGGACACACTGCTGTCTCGAGGATTTTTTCAGACAACGCGCGCACCTTTAAGCATCCAAAGAGATCGGGCTAATTTTTCAAAACATTAAAGATAGGAAAATTCAGAACTTACTCGCCTCTTCAGATATAAGTTGGAAGTTTATAACGGAACGTTCCCCTTGGTACGGTGGTTGGTGGGAGCGAATGGTTCAAACCGTCAAGCGGCCCCTCCGTAAGGTGCTAGGCACCAACGTCCCTACTTACAGAGAATTAGCAACTATTTTTACGGACATCGAGAGCATGGTAAATAATAGACCCTTCTCAGCAGTCTCAGCAAGCCTAGACGACGTAAAGACCCTCAGCCCAGCGGATTTAATGTACTGCTACAAGAACAAGATACCTCTGCCAGAGACCACCAGACTCCCCTTAGACTCTGTCGATAGCTCTGCAATAGTCTTTTCGAAGCATTGGAAGCACCAACAGTCTATACTTAACTCCTTTTGGAAACGCTTTAAAGTAGAATACCTACAATATCTACGTTCGGCTCATCGGAGAGAACCAGCTATCAGTTCGCCCCTAAAAATAGGCGATATGTGCATTCTACAGGATCCCTCCCCTTCGAGAGCTTACTGGCCTCTTTGCCGCGTTATTTCTCTTTGTGGGGGGGAGAGATCGGATCTCAGGCAGAGATCCTGCACGATTGGAATGGCTACAGGCCAAATATTAAAGCGTCCCATTCAATTGTTATACAAGCTTGAAGCTAACTAACCAAAGAAAAAAAAACATAATAAAAATGTTAACAAATGAATAAAACAAAGATATAGTACAGTTACACACATATACGTATACTTAGAACAAACACGGCAGACATGAAACGGTTGAACTCGAAATAAGCTGCTGGCCGCCTCGCGCCGGGACCAAACAAGAAGCGATGGAAGCGCCTCCTTAAGTGTAAGTCACACAGGCACCATCGCTTCCGGCGGGAGTGTGACGTCATCGTCGACGTTCGCACTGAGAGCGACGTCGCACGAGACGTTGACCTCTTAGTTCTCACCTCGACCGTAGAGGGCGCCACAGGCGAGACACATCTTGGCGCGCACTTGGTGTTTGACTGCCGTTCGTTGTGGTCACGGGTAGCGAGTCAGTTCTACCGTCACGGAGACTGCGCTCTAGGCGTCACCGGCAAGCAAGGCTACCCAGGGTTACATACCCGTACCCAAGTCTTTTCGTTATTAAGCCGCTGGTGGCGCAACACCTTCACCCCTAGTGTGGATGTGACGGACTCGCTACTGGGCGTCATCCGATTCATTTCATATTTGCCGCCAATTCGACTGCGACACGACAACGTGCGTGTAAACGAAACTATACGAATGTGTATTGAATGTGAAATAAACCATAATGCGCTCTCCGGGATTCCAGCGTTAACTAGGGCGGAGAGACGACAATAAGGTCAAAAACCGCCGGCAGCGATCGGCGCCGACCGGTGTACACGGTCCGCCAAACCGGTACTCGCTGGCTAGACGTCACAGAGTCAGGGTGGTTGGTAATAGTTCCGAGCGAACTGCGCCAGTGCGGCGGCCACCCACCCACGTATACCGCCACTAGCTACTAGGACCTGGAAGCGTATATTCCTCTCGCGAGCACTATGTATTCCTTTAGTGGTAGCCTAGTTAGTTAGCGGTTGGTAACAGTGGATAACATGCAGCCTGCCTTGAGCGGCTCATGTTTTCGTACCCAGGCTCCGCCTCGTCCACCGCATGCTATCGGAACCTCACAACAGCAGCAAAACGTCTTTGCATTCTGACCGAAATGGGCATTGGCGTCTAGGACAGCCGGTCCCTGTTCCACAGCGCCAACAATCGGTCGTTCCGAGTAAATCACGATGAAGCTTTTAGCCACGACTGCCGCCCCGCAGGAGAGTTGCGTCTCCCCACTGTTATTCACTCCACAACATTTAATCTAAACATAAACACTTCTATTCCATCAAGTGGTATTTATCTTCGGTGCGCTGACGACCTACAGTTTGGAGAATATGCAAGAATGGAGTCTTCCTCATAATGATTGCATTAGGGGAATGCAAACCCTGTAAAAAAATACCTGTACCCTGCTTTAGCGCACACAGCTCTGCAGATTGCTGTCGACAGCATTAGTCGCGAGTGCAGTAAAAAAAAAAGGAGACGAAGCCCTTTGTTCGGAAATGCCTCATTTTGAAACATGGCTCCTCCGAGCTCGACTTTCATTTCACGGATTAACACTGCCTACCGCAAAATGATGCGCGGGAGCTAAGTGTTTTAGTGCCGATGAATCTCATTGCTCATATTAGAGATCTAGAGTAGATCTGCAAGGTTTACCTACTGAGCTGAGCACGGTGGCTTAGTGGCAAAGCCATTGCTGGGAGGTCGTGGGTTCAAAATCTGGACCGGCAACTTTTAATTTGGTATTCATGGTTTTCAATTTAAAGAAGGTGAATGCCGGAGTGAATTTCATTGGCCATGCTCAGACATAAGAAAGCGGGGAGCACTGATGTCTCAATAAAAAGAGATGGTGCATTATATCCACCCCACCCCCATAACAAGTTCTCTAGATCTATGCTTGTAAACATGATTTCCATCATTATTGGTGGTATTATTACAGCGTAAATATTCGCTCGAATGAACTAATGTTATCTAAACGCTTATACTGCACACCCGCCTGAAGCCCATATTTGTGCAAACAGATCGATATGACTGAAATTGTTTGGAGAATATGCAAGAATGGGGTCTTCCTCATAATGATTGCATTAGGGCCCTTGTTTCTTATCGTATTGCAAACCCTGTAAAAAACAAGTAGCAAGAAAACCATATGAAAACTTTTTAAGGAAAGTGACCTAATGGAAATAATATTTTAGCAAACAACATAGCGACATTACATTAAAATAACAATTTAAGTGCTCTTATACAGGTAGTTCAACAAGTTCTTAAAATGAAAACCAAGAATTCTCCAAATCTTGTTTTTAATTTTTTCTTATTCGATATACTCCCCGAGAAGCTAAATGCACTTTTCCCACTGATATTTTAGAGCATTTATACCTCTTGAGTAAAATTCCGCGTCTTTAGACTGAAAATAGGCATTGACAGCAGTTGTAATCTCTTCATTGCTGGAAAAACGCTTTCCACCGAGACTATTTTTCAAATGTCTGAAGAGGAAATAATCAGAGGGGGCCAGGTCTGGAGAATAGGAAGGTTGTTCAATAAGTTCGAACCTCAGTTGGGCCAGTTTTGCCGATGCTTGCCGCGACTTGTGTGCAGGAGCATTGCCCTGGTAAAACAGGACAACGTTATTCTGCAAAGCGGACCGTTTCACGATGAGTTCTTGCTTAAGGCAGTCCAACAGTCTTGCATAATATTCTCCTGAGATCGTTTTACCGCTCTCAAGGTTGTCGATCAGAATTATTCCACGTTGGTCCCAAAAAACCGTAGCCATCATCTTTCCGGCCGATGCCGTTGTCCGCACCCTCGTCGGAGGTCCTTCACCAGGTGCACACCATTGGCGAGATGCTTCTTGGGTCTCGGGAGTGTAGTGATGGACCCAGCTTTCATCGACGGTCACGAATCTGCGCCAAAAATCCGACGGATTTTTCGACATCTTGGCTACATTTCGCTGTGAAGCGGAAACACGCACGTCTTTTTGGCCTTGGTTGAGCAAATGCGGCACTTATTTTGCTCTGAGTTTTTTCATCTTCAAGTTTTCGTGCAGGATGAAATGCACACTACCCAAACTGATCCCCAAGGCCTCCGATATCTCCTTAATGTTCACTTGCTTATCTGCGGCAACGATTTTTCGCACTTTTTCCACGTTTTCCTCATCAGTTGCCGTTTTTGGGCGTCCTGAACGTAGTTCATCCTCGGTGCTCCTGCGACCTCTTTTTAACTAATTAATCCAGTTGGAAATAGTGGCAAAATATGGCGCAGAGTCACCGTACACCTCGTCTAACTCAGTTTTCACTTGGGTCGCATTCCAACTTTTGAAATAAAAACGCTTGATAACTACTCGAAACTCTTTTTTCTCAATTTTTCAAAATCACGCCGATACGTTGCACGGAAAAAGCGATCAAACGAAATCGCAACGGCCAATCACCATAATATTTTGACTGCTAGCAATCGAAAAGTTGCCGTTTTCAATAGCGGTAAAATTCTGAAAAGCTCATTTTAAGAACTTGTTGAACTACCTGTATTTGCAGTTGTCTACAATGCTTAACTATTCTATATAAAAAGGCTAAGGGAAAAAATAATGCAGTCAATTTATCATTGTACTGGGTGAGAACGCCTTCCTTGTTTGCCAGATATCACTTCCAACAATGCGATAGAGCAGCGCCGTTAATTTAACGCTGCTAATTAAAAAAGTATCAGATTCTAAAAACAACTTCTTTATTGCTCACTTTACATTGGGTCTGTGCGCTGGTCACAATATAGATAATTTCATAATCGTCTCATCACTCATCAATTACAATAATATGTTTTATAAATGGTTTTAAAGATAGTGCCACCTAAAGCCCTAACCAAATTAAAATAATATTATTATTGACTGCCGCTTCGCGCCCGCGAACATTGGATTGGCGTTTTTTTTCGTGCAAGACGACGTCACTTTAAACCCGTAAACATCCACAACAAGGAGGGCTTTCAGAATCACTTGAGGTGAGTGGTGATGTAATCGTTGCAGCTCGTCTCTGAAGCTTGCGCTGTAAATCACACAGACAACACGACAGATAGGCAGCATACAAAGAAACTGCGTTAAATGCACAAACTAATAACGTTTTAACAAATCTTACTTTTCTATACATATGAATACTACAGCACAGAGAAATAAACTTGTCTTTGATTTGAGCCTCGCAAGTGCCTGACGTCTTTTACAGAGATTCAAATTTAAGTATACCTGACATCTGCTGTTCTATTCAGGTTCAAGTATACCTGACCTCTGCTGACGACGGTAACGAGTCGGCATGGCGTCTTCTGGTACCGTTTTTTTTTTTGCGCGGGGCAGAAAAAACCTTTGCACCAAAAGAAATAGAAAGTGTATTCTCTAGGAAACGTCCGTCAATTGTTAAGGTGACAGATCGTACAAAAGCTTGCAGAATTAGATTGCTGTCGTCCTTGTCGGCACCAAGTAGGTCTATTAGGTGGCGAGGCCGTGAGAGCTGCCGGAAGACCTGTTAGGAAATCTGTTGACGGTGTTACGGATCACAGTTAGCATAATGACGACTTCTGATACTGATGGAGTCGGCGTTGGTGCAAGTGAAAATGATGGGTTGGAGATTGGAGGTGCTTTTTCAGCAAACTGCAGCGAGTTTGTGAATCGAGAGCAGCGATCGTATCGTTCTGGTGGCTGCTGACACGTTGCCTTAAGCGAGCTTTGCCTGCACGCTTATTGCTCCGCAACGGCCTTTCTTTTTTCGCCGAGATGCTGAACACCGTCCTCCCAAATGTAGCCTTCCCAACTCCCGGATAGCCGAGTGGTTGACACGGTCAATGGCTTTTGCCAGTTCAATAAAAATATTGTCTGTCTAGCTGCCTGGGACGCAGGAGATGATCTTAACATCTGCCTTTATCTGGGCCACTTTGAATTCAGATGGGAGGATGTTTTTGCTAAATGTAGGTTGTTTGAAGTGGGGAGCAGCAAGCGCGGTTGATTATGACTGTACCGGAGACAACCAATGGCTTTACTATTTAACATGTTGGACTCAGTGCAAAGGGCGATTACCTGTTGCTAGGCAAACCACGGTTGTTTTATTGCATGCTGTGACTGCGGCCACCTTGAGGAGCGCTACACCTTGAGAGCTCTACCTCTCAAACGCTTGCTTGGTCGCGGTTAAACCCGGAAAGAGCGACGTCAGGACAGATTCGACAACAGCGCTAATTTCTCCCACGGTCGTTTCCACCAGACGAGGAATACGAGCAGAACCACTTTCTCCAGGGACGGAGCAGCCGATGCGCAAGGAGCAGTTTTGGTGCCGTCAACTGCCTCTGAAGCCACATTGACCTTACATTGAATCAATTATGTATGACGACAGCAAACCTGCGCTTGCCGAAGGTGGCGACGGGTTGCATGTCTGCAACGGGAGCGCAAATCTGACAAGTGCGACGTCGAGGTGCAGCTAGATAATTTGCCTTGCAGGCCGTTTAAGAAGCTCCATGCGATTTACTCGATGTGGACTTATAGAGTTAGCGCCGCGAGAGATTGGTTGTAGTCCTCTGGATATGTTTGGTAGATTTACAGTAATGGTAGCGCGGAGATTGTCAATGCGTTGAAAAAATAATATTAAAAAAACACATATGTAAATATATATATATATATATATATATATTTAATATATTATTATATATATATATATTTATATATATATATTATTTACAATATAAATATATATCTATATCTAATCATCTAATCTACTCGACTCTCTCCTTTCTATATATCTCTTCCTATCTCTTATCCTCTCTATCTCTCTACTCATCTCTATATACTATCTATCATATCCCTAATCTCTCCGTTACCTCTCTATATCTCTCTTTTCTCTTTCTCCACTCTCTCTATCATTCTTCTCTTTTCTCTCTCTTCTCTCTTCTCTACTCTCTCTCTCTCTCTCTCTCTCTTCTCTCTTCTCCTCTCTTCTCTCCTCTCTCATCTCTCTCTCTCTCCTCTCTTCTCTCTCTCTCTCTCTCTCTCTCTCTTCTCTCTCTCTCTCTCTCTCTCTCTCTTCCTCTCTCTCTCTCTCTCTCTCTCTCTCTCTCTCTCTCTCTCTCTATATATATACAGTGCTCCCCTGTGCTCCAGATGCGGTAAGGAGATGAATGAAGAAAGGGCCGAGGAGCTTAGGGTGGCTCGGATTATCGCTGAGCTTGACCCAGCCCTTCAGGTGGCTTAGTCGGATGGAGAGCTACTCGCGGTTCTCCAGAAAGACTGGCCCGAGAAGATGTTCCAGAGGGCCTCGCTAACCCAGTAAGGCATCTTGTTAGCAAGAAAGACCCGGGCTCTTATCATACGGGAAGGCTCAAAAAGGGACTCAGCGTTGCTGGCCCAACTAGCGATGCAGTTCTTCTCGGCCCCAGAGGCAGCCAAAGTCCCGGTGAAAAGGCTCGCAGTTCTCCGGAGCAGGGATGGCTTGAAGCTGGAATGTGACGAAGCCGAGGATACTCCTATGACTGTCAAGTGCACGTCACGCACTTTAGTCGTTGGAGTGGTCCCTGAAGGGGCGCCAGCAGGCGGGTTTTTTCAGACTACTTTCTGAGGTGGTTCTGAAAGCAAAGGCGAAGCTAAATGATGAGAGGTTTACCCTTCAGGTGCCTGAAGAGTACCAAATTGACGACACACGAAGAGCCCTTGAGGCATTCTGCCGCCGGGTGGGCTGTGACGCCGAGTTAGTCACACCGAAAACTCCCACAGGTGGGTCGATAAAGCCTGGTAGTGCCAGGCCCCTATGTTTCAAAGCACTATCAGGGTAAAGACCGCTGAGGCAAAGACCCGGAAATTGTAGCACATGTGCACGGAAACCTATTCCTCAGGTCTGCAAACGGAGCCTCCAATGGTGACGCTCCGTCGGGACCACAGCCTGGCAGCCGCAGCTGATGGCAGCGTTGCCAGACACTGCCAATAGCTATTTTTCCCCATGCGGTTGTCTTCAGTGCGAAGGGGGTGTCCTCGGACAGACCCAACGCCTGCCGTAGCGTTGCTTCTATCTGCAATTTGTCGGCGAAGGGGTCAATGTTCCGAAGAACAGTGCTCTTGGGGACCCCGCCTACCCTCCGGTCAACTGACGGGCCTGAAGATTGGCGGGGTCTTCAAAACCAAAGAAGGGGAATCGGTTATAAAGGTCTGGGAGAGCAAGGCCGGTGCCGGGAGCTCTTTCGCCGACATTCTCCGAAACAGCTCCAACCTGAAAGTTGACCGGAGGGTAGGCGGGGTCCCCAAGAGCACTGTTCTTCGGAACATTGACCCCTTTGCCGACAAAATGCAGATAGAAGCAACGCTACGGCAGGCGTTGGGGCTGTCCGAGGACACCCCCTTCGCACTGAAGACCCCCACCCGCATGGGGAAAAACTGTCTGGCAACACTGCCATCAGCTGCGGCTGCCAGGCTGTGGTCCAGACGGAACGTCACCATTGGAGGCTCCGTTTGCAGACCTGAGGAATGGGTCTCCGTGCACATGTGCTACAATTTGCGGGGTGTGAGACACATGGTAAAGGACTGCAATAGCCGAAGGTGGACGCCAAGCGATGTTATCGGTGCAAAAACAAAGGTCATCTCGCGAAGGCATGCGACAAGCCCAATTTTCACTGTAACGTCTGTGATAAAGAGGGACATTCGGTGGCCTTAACGGCCTGCCCGGCGTTCGCTAAAGCTCTGCAGGAGCGACGCGAGGCTGTAAAGCAGAGGGCCTTACAGCGGACAGAAGAAGAGAGAAAGAGGACAGAAGAAAGGGAGAACAAGTTGGCTAAGAAGGAGCGGAAACTGAAAGCCAGGGTGCTAACAGTCGACGAAGACGGTTTCAAGACGCCTAAGACGACAGCCAGGAGGCAACAGGTTAGTTCCGAGGGGATCGAGAGAGGAGCAGGTAACAATCACAATGATTAGGGTTATACAGGTCAACCTGAACCGATGTAGGGCAGCTCACGCTCTGTTGGACGAAACAATCCAGCACAGCTTGCTCTAGTATCGGAACCGAACAAAGGCATTGCACTCCGGAAGGGTGTTATCAGCCTTGATACGGAAAATGACTCAGGCACCTGGTGGACTGGGATTAATAGGCATTTATCGGCTAGAAGTCGGGGTTTCGGTTCAACCGGGGGTTCGCATGGGTAGAAATAGAAGGGCTAGAGGTTTTCTATTCTTTGCTTTTTTTCACAAAATAGGGAACTTAGGGATTTCAATGTGTTTCTCGATAGTCTGGGGCAGAGCCTTCGCGTTCATACGGAAAAGGGAATCGTTCTCACTGGAGACTTCAACTCAGCCAGCGTCGGGTGGGGCAGCAAAACTACAAATGATAGGGGCCAGGTACTAGAAGAATGGATGGCAGAAAATGGGTTGCTTTTAGTAAACGACGGGAAAGTAGCCACATTTTCACGAAGAAATCAGAAGTCTTTCGTGGACGTCACGATGGCAAACGACATAGCCTTCCCAAAGATATTGGGTTGGCAGGTTGATGAGGAGAAAAACGGAAGTGATCACAAATACATTTTGTTTGAGGTCGCTACCCCGCCTGAGCCAGCTGCCACTCCGCGCAGACGCTCGCAGATGCGCAAGCTAAACCAGCGGGTTCTGGCGAAGAAGATTGACGAGGGTTGTCGACAATTGTCAGAGGAAACTACGGACGAGACCCGGATCGCAGCTGTTCTCACAGCGCCCTCTGAGAAGGCAGGCCCCCGGACCAACTCTGGGAGCCGCCGGCGGCCAGTGCATTGGTGGAACCAAAAGATTGGCGAAACACGTCGTAAATGTAGTAGGATCGGCCGACCTCCTGGCGTCTTGAGGAGCTACCAGACAGACACTGCAGAAGCTCATTGAGAAGAGTAAGGCGCAATCTTGACAGCTTTTGATAGAAGAGGTGGCAAGGGACGTATGGGGTCGGCCCTACCGGATCGTTTCGGCCAAGCTCCGGAAACCACCTCCTAGACTACCACTGGATGTGCTGGAGAAGACGGTTCGCCATCTCTTTCCGGACCATCCGTGAAGAGGAGAGGAGGAGTTTTTGGTTGCCCCGGAAGACATTCCGGAGGTAACGTTAGATGAGGTCAAGCGAGCAACGAAAAGGTTGACACCCGGAAAGGCACCCGGCCCAGACAGAGTTCCCCCTGGAATGGCGAGGCTGCTAGTGAAGCGCTGGCCAAATGTTTTTTAGACTCTGGATGACAGACTTCTCAGAGAGGGGCGTTTTCCGAAGCTGTGAGAGAAGGCTAACCTGGTGCTGATCCTGAAAGGGGGAGGGAATGCCCCCACAGGAGGGTCTGCCTACCGTCCCATATTTCTTCTCGACACTATGGGTATGATCTTGGAGAACGTGCTGGTTGATCGGCGCAACGCCGAGATCACAGCCAAGGGGGCTCTATCAGAAGCACAGTATGGCTTCCGGAAGGGACGGTCCACGTTCGATGCCCTGGCAAGAGTACTGAGACGGGCAGGTGAGCAGCTAACGAAGACCCACAAAACACGGGACTTTGTGCTGCTCATTCTCCTAGACGTGAAGAACGCCTTTAACTTGATGAGCTAGAAAGTGGCAGTGCAAGCGATGGAGCGCAAGAGTATCTCGTTCTACCTCCGGTGAATTATAGCATCGCACCTGTCGGAGAGAAGCCTGCTGGCCGGCGATCAGAGCTACGCAGTTACTGCAGGGGTCCCGCAAGGATCAGTTCTGGGACCGGTCCTGTGGAGCCTCGCCTATGACGGGGTTCTCGAGCTGCAGGTCTGCCTAGGGGTGTCGAGATGGTCGGTTATGCCGACGACTTGGCCCTTCTGGTCACGGCCCTAGGTACGGGAGCATTAGAACATTGTTTTGGACAAAAGGCAAAGTACCTCGGGGTGATACTTGACAAAGGACTGACTGGCGCAGCACACATACAGCACGTGTCAGCAAAGGCCCAAAAGGTGGCCAGCAATCTGGCGCGCCTGATGCCACAAATCGGAGAAGTTTGAAAAAAAAGCGCCGTCTCTTGGCAACTGCTGCAGAATCCGTCGCCCTTTACGAAGCACCGGCACGGGCAGACAGGGCGCTTAGGACGGCATGCAACACGAGGAAGCTGAGGTCGGCGCAACGGCCAGTGGCCATAAGGGTCTGCCGCGCATTCCGTACCGCGTCGACTAAGGCCGTACTTGTCGTGTCCAAGATGCTGCCATGGGATCTGCTGGCCGGGGAGTGAGCAGAACGAGCGCTGGACGGTGATGTAGACCCCACACGGGCCAGATTAGCTACTTTGGACTCTTAGCAAAAAGAATGGGTGAGGCCAGCAGCTCCTGGGGGGGGGGTCACCAAGAATCGCTGGACCAAAAGTCTGATCCCTGACCTACGGCAGTGATACGACTGCAGACACGGCGAGATATCTTAAAAATGCGTCCTTGGTGCTGACCGGCCACGGCCAATTCCAGACGTATATGGTTAAGATTAACAAAGCACAAGTCAACTTCTGCGTACTATACGACTCGAGGAAACCGGATGACGTAGAACACACTGTTCTGCATTGTGGGGCCGTCTGGAAAGTGCGGGACGCGGGGGCGGCCGGTCAACGAGGTCGTCACCCATATGATGACTTCAGCGGCGACCTGGAAAGAAGGTATTATCCACTTTGATGCGATCATGTCCGCGAAGGTTGTCAAAGAGACTGCCAGGAGAGCTCGTTTTAGCATCCACTCAGGCTCCAGTCGAAAAGGGGAGTCTGTAGACGGGAGGCAGGTGGGTGATAGGCAGGCGAACCAGGCTAGGCAAATACAGCAAAGGATTCCCCAGATGATGACTCTCGACGCACCTACAGGCGGGCGGGCTGCGGATGGTGTCAACGGCCTTCTTGAAGTCGCCGCCCCGCACCAAAGCGGGCTACGGCGACTGTAGGAAAGCTGGAGTAGGAAGGAGAGGCAAACTGGCCATTTTCATGGATACCAAGCGATGCCTAGCAGTTACCGTTCTCTGGGGGTGGGGGGTATGTATATGAATATATATATATATATATATATATATATATGTGTGTGTGTTTATATATATAGGTAAATATATACTTGTATATGAATATATATATATATATATATATATATATATATATATAGAGTGCTGCAAAGAGAGGCGTGCTGCAAGAGTATAGAAGAAGCCGGGCCTTACTCAAGCAAGCCATAGCCGACAGCAAAACTAGGGGCCATAGAAGAGGTCGAGAACGATCCCTGGGGAAAACAGTACAAGATAGTCAGGGAGAATAGAAAAAATACCCCTGTTGCCTTGGACGAACAGCAAACCAGGGCTGTCCTAACTAAGGGAAACTGGGGATACCGGCCGATATGTCTGCTGAGTGCGCTGGCAAAAGGATACGAGGCCATAATTGAGGAAAGACTGAAACTCTTCGCAGAGGAACACGGCCTGCTTTCGGACACACGCTTTCAACAGTTTACCATGGAAAACCATTCTGGACACACTGAGACAAAAAAGTCCCTAATTTCCGGCTACCTTAAAGCACGAACAGTTGTCAGTGGCCAAGTAAGCTTCCAAATAACAGCCGGGGTCCCGCAGGGGCCTATACTTGGCCCACTTCTCTAAAATTTGGCTTACGACGACGTCCTCCGTCAGACCTACTGTGTCCACTGCAGTAGCCTATGCCAAAGACCTGGCGATAGTCTAAAACGGCTAAAACCGCCGACGAACTTGAATTAAAAATTGAATAAAGCTGTTTACCTGATATCAGAGTAAAAGATGAGCGCAGCGGGACTTAGATTGGCCCCTGAAAAGAGCGATGCAACACTTCACACAGGGAGAAGGAGGATCCGTCCGCTCACTCTACAGCTTGACGGCGAGAATATTAAAATGGAAAGGAAGTCCGTTACCTCGGGGTCACACTGATTACTGCGATGAATGGCCTCAGTCGCATAAAAAGGCGACGACAAAAGCAGCCAAGGCAGTGTGTGCTATAGCTAAGATTCTGCCGAACATCCATGGCCCCCGGGCCCGCACAAGAGCACTGCTAATGACGGTCGCGGAACCAATTGCATTATTTGGAGCGCCAGTTTGGGTGAGAGCAACTCTTAAGACGAAGAAAGCGAAACAAATACTACGGAGGACCCAGAGAGTGGCAACCCAGGGGTACCGCACAATCAGCACAATAGCTGCTCTGGTGTTGGCAGGGTCGATTCCCTGGGATCTCAAGGCACTCGAGAGGAAGCGATTATGGGAATTAGGTGCCCCTACCCTGACGGAAAAAGACTGAGAGAAACGACACAATTAAGACATGGCAGGAGGAGTGGGATACCATCCCCCGGGGGTCCTATAGGATCCCTGTGCGTATTGCTGCCAGATATCAACACATGGATCGAGATGCCTGGGGGAGACCTTACCTATCACCTCACCCAAATCCTCACAGGACACGGAAACTTCAACCAGTATTTGTCCCAAATTGGAAAGGCTTCGTCGCCGATATGCGTATTCTGCCAAGAGGCACATGAGGACACTTCAAGTCACACACTGCTACAGTGATCGGCCTAGGAGGCTGCTCGGTTAAGGGCAAGCAGACTCGTCCGAGTGAAATGGGCCAGGGAGGGAGACCCACACCACGAGGTCAGCGATCCACCTCGGTCCAGCTAAACAAAGTTTACAGAATACATTGTTTCCAGTGAGCAGGCCTGGAAACTAGGACCGGCAAAAGAAGTCCTCCAGGAGAAACATGAAAAGTGCAAAGAAAGATAGGCACAACTGCGGCTTCAAGTCGAAAGCATCCATAGAAAGTGCAGCTCAAAGAAAACGGGCTTGCAGGTGCTGGATCCTCTGGGCGACCCCAGCCAATTGATCTGAAAGGGCGCTCGCCACTTCTCCTGATGATGCATAGTACTGTTTTTTTAATGAAGATCTGGGCTATCAGAGCGGAAAGCTTAAGGGGGGAGGTGCGTTTAGTGAGTGTGGGTCTCAACCAATTAACATCCAACCGTTGGGGTCGAGTCCCACACTGCTAGAGATAGAGACTCGTAGCGATAGTGCGTAACTGCATTTTATACCTCCTCCACAAAAAAAAAAAATATATATATATATATAAGAGGGAGCAACTATGACTCTTTCCGGCATTGGTCCGCTGGTGTGCGAGTTACGCGCGCTGCGGGGGCCTTTACGCGCCCACTTAAAAGCTGGTCAGACTGTAAACTCCCAATAGTAACTTCCCCGAGGTCAATTTTGTTGGCGCGGGAGGCAAGGCATACGATATCGATTGAGTGGCAACGAACGGTAACCCCTGCTCTAAGCCACCCAAGGGGTGAGTATATTTCGGGGTGTACCGCGGAAGGGGTAGTGTGGTACCATGCAGAACCTCGATAGGGGGGAGGGTTGGGCTCATTGAGAAGAGTAAGGCGCAATCTTGACAGCTTTTGATAGAAGAGGTGGCAAGGGACGTATGGGGTCGGCCCTACCGGATCGTTTCGGCCAAGCTCCGGAAACCACCTCCTAGACTACCACTGGATGTGCTGGAGAAGACGGTTCGCCATCTCTTTCCGGACCATCCGTGAAGAGGAGAGGAGGAGTTTTTGGTTGCCCCGGAAGACATTCCGGAGGTAACGTTAGATGAGGTCAAGCGAGCAACGAAAAGGTTGACACCCGGAAAGGCACCCGGCCCAGACAGAGTTCCCCCTGGAATGGCGAGGCTGCTAGTGAAGCGCTGGCCAAATGTTTTTTAGACTCTGGATGACAGACTTCTCAGAGAGGGGCGTTTTCCGAAGCTGTGAGAGAAGGCTAACCTGGTGCTGATCCTGAAAGGGGGAGGGAATGCCCCCACAGGAGGGTCTGCCTACCGTCCCATATTTCTTCTCGACACTATGGGTATGATCTTGGAGAACGTGCTGGTTGATCGGCGCAACGCCGAGATCACAGCCAAGGGGGCTCTATCAGAAGCACAGTATGGCTTCCGGAAGGGACGGTCCACGTTCGATGCCCTGGCAAGAGTACTGAGACGGGCAGGTGAGCAGCTAACGAAGACCCACAAAACACGGGACTTTGTGCTGCTCATTCTCCTAGACGTGAAGAACGCCTTTAACTTGATGAGCTAGAAAGTGGCAGTGCAAGCGATGGAGCGCAAGAGTATCTCGTTCTACCTCCGGTGAATTATAGCATCGCACCTGTCGGAGAGAAGCCTGCTGGCCGGCGATCAGAGCTACGCAGTTACTGCAGGGGTCCCGCAAGGATCAGTTCTGGGACCGGTCCTGTGGAGCCTCGCCTATGACGGGGTTCTCGAGCTGCAGGTCTGCCTAGGGGTGTCGAGATGGTCGGTTATGCCGACGACTTGGCCCTTCTGGTCACGGCCCTAGGTACGGGAGCATTAGAACATTGTTTTGGACAAAAGGCAAAGTACCTCGGGGTGATACTTGACAAAGGACTGACTGGCGCAGCACACATACAGCACGTGTCAGCAAAGGCCCAAAAGGTGGCCAGCAATCTGGCGCGCCTGATGCCACAAATCGGAGAAGTTTGAAAAAAAAGCGCCGTCTCTTGGCAACTGCTGCAGAATCCGTCGCCCTTTACGAAGCACCGGCACGGGCAGACAGGGCGCTTAGGACGGCATGCAACACGAGGAAGCTGAGGTCGGCGCAACGGCCAGTGGCCATAAGGGTCTGCCGCGCATTCCGTACCGCGTCGACTAAGGCCGTACTTGTCGTGTCCAAGATGCTGCCATGGGATCTGCTGGCCGGGGAGTGAGCAGAACGAGCGCTGGACGGTGATGTAGACCCCACACGGGCCAGATTAGCTACTTTGGACTCTTAGCAAAAAGAATGGGTGAGGCCAGCAGCTCCTGGGGGGGGGGTCACCAAGAATCGCTGGACCAAAAGTCTGATCCCTGACCTACGGCAGTGATACGACTGCAGACACGGCGAGATATCTTAAAAATGCGTCCTTGGTGCTGACCGGCCACGGCCAATTCCAGACGTATATGGTTAAGATTAACAAAGCACAAGTCAACTTCTGCGTACTATACGACTCGAGGAAACCGGATGACGTAGAACACACTGTTCTGCATTGTGGGGCCGTCTGGAAAGTGCGGGACGCGGGGGCGGCCGGTCAACGAGGTCGTCACCCATATGATGACTTCAGCGGCGACCTGGAAAGAAGGTATTATCCACTTTGATGCGATCATGTCCGCGAAGGTTGTCAAAGAGACTGCCAGGAGAGCTCGTTTTAGCATCCACTCAGGCTCCAGTCGAAAAGGGGAGTCTGTAGACGGGAGGCAGGTGGGTGATAGGCAGGCGAACCAGGCTAGGCAAATACAGCAAAGGATTCCCCAGATGATGACTCTCGACGCACCTACAGGCGGGCGGGCTGCGGATGGTGTCAACGGCCTTCTTGAAGTCGCCGCCCCGCACCAAAGCGGGCTACGGCGACTGTAGGAAAGCTGGAGTAGGAAGGAGAGGCAAACTGGCCATTTTCATGGATACCAAGCGATGCCTAGCAGTTACCGTTCTCTGGGGGTGGGGGGTATGTATATGAATATATATATATATATATATATATATATATATATGTGTGTGTGTTTATATATATAGGTAAATATATACTTGTATATGAATATATATATATATATATATATATATATATATAGAGTGCTGCAAAGAGAGGCGTGCTGCAAGAGTATAGAAGAAGCCGGGCCTTACTCAAGCAAGCCATAGCCGACAGCAAAACTAGGGGCCATAGAAGAGGTCGAGAACGATCCCTGGGGAAAACAGTACAAGATAGTCAGGGAGAATAGAAAAAATACCCCTGTTGCCTTGGACGAACAGCAAACCAGGGCTGTCCTAACTAAGGGAAACTGGGGATACCGGCCGATATGTCTGCTGAGTGCGCTGGCAAAAGGATACGAGGCCATAATTGAGGAAAGACTGAAACTCTTCGCAGAGGAACACGGCCTGCTTTCGGACACACGCTTTCAACAGTTTACCATGGAAAACCATTCTGGACACACTGAGACAAAAAAGTCCCTAATTTCCGGCTACCTTAAAGCACGAACAGTTGTCAGTGGCCAAGTAAGCTTCCAAATAACAGCCGGGGTCCCGCAGGGGCCTATACTTGGCCCACTTCTCTAAAATTTGGCTTACGACGACGTCCTCCGTCAGACCTACTGTGTCCACTGCAGTAGCCTATGCCAAAGACCTGGCGATAGTCTAAAACGGCTAAAACCGCCGACGAACTTGAATTAAAAATTGAATAAAGCTGTTTACCTGATATCAGAGTAAAAGATGAGCGCAGCGGGACTTAGATTGGCCCCTGAAAAGAGCGATGCAACACTTCACACAGGGAGAAGGAGGATCCGTCCGCTCACTCTACAGCTTGACGGCGAGAATATTAAAATGGAAAGGAAGTCCGTTACCTCGGGGTCACACTGATTACTGCGATGAATGGCCTCAGTCGCATAAAAAGGCGACGACAAAAGCAGCCAAGGCAGTGTGTGCTATAGCTAAGATTCTGCCGAACATCCATGGCCCCCGGGCCCGCACAAGAGCACTGCTAATGACGGTCGCGGAACCAATTGCATTATTTGGAGCGCCAGTTTGGGTGAGAGCAACTCTTAAGACGAAGAAAGCGAAACAAATACTACGGAGGACCCAGAGAGTGGCAACCCAGGGGTACCGCACAATCAGCACAATAGCTGCTCTGGTGTTGGCAGGGTCGATTCCCTGGGATCTCAAGGCACTCGAGAGGAAGCGATTATGGGAATTAGGTGCCCCTACCCTGACGGAAAAAGACTGAGAGAAACGACACAATTAAGACATGGCAGGAGGAGTGGGATACCATCCCCCGGGGGTCCTATAGGATCCCTGTGCGTATTGCTGCCAGATATCAACACATGGATCGAGATGCCTGGGGGAGACCTTACCTATCACCTCACCCAAATCCTCACAGGACACGGAAACTTCAACCAGTATTTGTCCCAAATTGGAAAGGCTTCGTCGCCGATATGCGTATTCTGCCAAGAGGCACATGAGGACACTTCAAGTCACACACTGCTACAGTGATCGGCCTAGGAGGCTGCTCGGTTAAGGGCAAGCAGACTCGTCCGAGTGAAATGGGCCAGGGAGGGAGACCCACACCACGAGGTCAGCGATCCACCTCGGTCCAGCTAAACAAAGTTTACAGAATACATTGTTTCCAGTGAGCAGGCCTGGAAACTAGGACCGGCAAAAGAAGTCCTCCAGGAGAAACATGAAAAGTGCAAAGAAAGATAGGCACAACTGCGGCTTCAAGTCGAAAGCATCCATAGAAAGTGCAGCTCAAAGAAAACGGGCTTGCAGGTGCTGGATCCTCTGGGCGACCCCAGCCAATTGATCTGAAAGGGCGCTCGCCACTTCTCCTGATGATGCATAGTACTGTTTTTTTAATGAAGATCTGGGCTATCAGAGCGGAAAGCTTAAGGGGGGAGGTGCGTTTAGTGAGTGTGGGTCTCAACCAATTAACATCCAACCGTTGGGGTCGAGTCCCACACTGCTAGAGATAGAGACTCGTAGCGATAGTGCGTAACTGCATTTTATACCTCCTCCACAAAAAAAAAAAATATATATATATATATAAGAGGGAGCAACTATGACTCTTTCCGGCATTGGTCCGCTGGTGTGCGAGTTACGCGCGCTGCGGGGGCCTTTACGCGCCCACTTAAAAGCTGGTCAGACTGTAAACTCCCAATAGTAACTTCCCCGAGGTCAATTTTGTTGGCGCGGGAGGCAAGGCATACGATATCGATTGAGTGGCAACGAACGGTAACCCCTGCTCTAAGCCACCCAAGGGGTGAGTATATTTCGGGGTGTACCGCGGAAGGGGTAGTGTGGTACCATGCAGAACCTCGATAGGGGGGAGGGTTGGGGATCCGCTGGCCTGTCTATTCGGGCTGGCGGGCACTCCCGCAAAAGGTCCACGCGTAACTATGAGAGTGGCGGGAGTGTATGTATCTCTCTTTTATATATATATATATATATATATATATATTTATATATATATATATATATATATATATATATATATATAAGTAAGACTGCAAGGTGTCGCGGTCCAATCGGTATAAGCTTTAACGCAAAGAGAAGGCGTGCCATTGTGTATAGTGTCTAGACAGCAGGCCAGTTTTTCTACCAGAACGAAAGTGTTCTTTTTGGAAGGAACGTTTGATCCTGCGTATCTTAAGACGTGGCCCCTGGAAGCCTTTTTGCGATTGTTGGGCCGCTTGCGACCTGTACCCTTAAAGTGCCGACGCGAGGTAGTCGTAGAGTATGGGCTTCCAAAGTGGCCGGTGCTCCCGACAGCCCAGGTGGGCACCACGAAGAGGTCGTCTCTGCTGATGGCTGGATTGACTGTTCCCTCTCTCTCATCTAGGCGGGCTTCTCGCGCACGAATTGCCCCTGAACTAAGTTCAGATTATCCAGGGTGATTTCCTGCGGAGTCGGTTTTTGCGGTTGCCTCTGGCCAGTAGATTGTTCCTACTCGGCCCCGCATCTTCTGTGTTATATTTTAACTTGTTGATTGCGTTGGGCGTAAGTGAATTTTTCAATGGGATCTCTAATAAATAATTTACGCTTCAAACAAAAATTCTTTTTGACGGGCTCTCCGACTGTAGTTTTAAGAACCGCGTTAGACCATCTCACGGTGTGCCTGAGCAAAGGGCACATACACAAACCCTGAAGTTGGTGCGTGCAGAGTATTTCTTTGACCGTCGTTTGGTCATTTAGTCGTAGCACGTCTTGAAATGCCCACATTATTAATAGCCGGAAGGCGGAAAGATCGTTAGTGTTTCTAGGCCTACTTTGTCTACGGCGATATCAGTAATACCGGACTTCCTGCCGGCCCGAACGATTACCTCTACCTTCTGGAAGTAGTTCCTTGAGAGCTGGACTACAAGAAGCGACCGCAGCATCACCGATTAAAGGTGTAGTCTTCTTTTCTGGGCGGATAGTTTCATCGCTTTTGGTTACAGTGCCTTTCGTGACGACTTGCATCCCACTATAATTCTCCGCGCGACGGAGTCTGCACTCAGATACTTTCGTTTCAAATCTCAACAGCCTCTGAGAGAACGCTTACAGCTTGCCAGTGTCGAGGCAAACTACAAGCACAAAGCGCACACTTTCAATATACGTGGTTTTGTATGTTATATTTGTGTCCTTTTCAGAGGCATTAAAAGTGCAGTGCTCGCTAGCATCGATCGCTCGCTAGGTGTGAACGTCTCAAGTATCTCAGAGTAATGCAAGCACAAACGAATGGCCATGACAAAGAAAAGAAACACGAGAGGAGAAATTAAGAATATTACGTGAATACGTGTGAGAAATGTCGAATAAAACGAGTTTTAAAAAATCTGATTTACAATTTCAGAAAAACACACGAAAAAATAAGCCAACCGTCAGTTGCAGTGGTGTTTGACAAAAACAATGTCGCACCTATTGTTTCTAATGTGACGTTTATCGTCACCTTTGTTAGGTACATTGTAAAAGTTGTGTTAGTATACACATGCCAGTTCCGTATTCAAATATACAGATCCACATGTTTCCAATCCGAGGATAATCTCCTTTCCGCTGCGTGGTACCTAGGGCAAGAGTTTTTGCACCTACTGCAAATACAGGTATCACACGGCACATGGAAAACCAGAAGTTCTGCGAAGAATGTTAAGTCCCTTCCATGCGTCATTGGTCATTGCACTCGTATCCTAAAATTCAGGGTCAATATCTGCCATCTTCCGCTCCCAGAGTCTAATGAACTCTAAATAAGCTGGAGTGGTCGGAAGGTCGAAACGTCGTCTAAGAGTTTCTATAAATAGTGGCGTGCCACCTAGGAAGTAGAAACTAATCTGTTTTTCTTGAGCGGTGCAGCCCCATGACACGTTTGTGAAGTGCTGGCTTTATACGATCGAGCATCTCAGAGCTGCGACGTGGAAAGGTACTCTCAGATTACTTCAATTCCGTATGCAGAAACAGGGACAACCTTCATCTCGAACAAGTCCATTGCTGACTGTAGAGAAAGCTTCGATGGTGTCTGCAGTCCAACACTCGCAACCAAGGCTCGCCCGACCCTGTCCTTATGTGCTGTTTGAAGCATCGACCGTTGGTAGGTAGTACCATCCGGTTTCGGCCGGCTGACGGCACTGCGCACTTCGCTTAGTAATGGGTTGCATGCCTTATCATTGAACGCTTTGTGCGAAAACAAGTGCTATTCGTCCAGTATGCAGCCGCGGGACTCCAAGAAGGTGCTGAGCCTCCGAGTGGTAAGAAGTGCCAGGAGCTTATAACAGCAACTTTTCTTCGCAATGGACTTCCAGGATGACGGCACTCCGGATCGCTGATGATGATAAGCAGCGCACTACTCGAAGTTCGTGGTAAACGTCCCTGATAGAGGCAAGCATTGAATAACCTCGTCCAACAAGGAGCCATGCCAGCCGCAGTCTTCAGATGTTCGTTGCGAACTCAGTTGAAGCCAGCTGTTTTGTTTGGCTAGAGCCGTTCCATGGAGCGTACAACTTCCACTACGGAGAACTCTGCTGATAGCTCATCGCACATAAAGGAAGTCAGTTCGTCACATGAGCTATTAGACAATGAAACACTGCTGGAAATGGTATTTGCACTTGCATACATTGCTCTGAAGTGCTCTATCAAGACAGCGGCTTTTATGATAGCAGGCAGAAGAAGATTGTCTGCTTCAGTAGCGTCTCCTCCTGCCGTTCAAGATTTTGCCGTCGCGCCGTCTTCAGAGCTCGTCTATACGAACTCTTGAGCAGGTTACAGAGCGGCATCATGCAAGGGTGTTGTTTAGCCAGCAGACGGGCACGGAACTGCGCTACAGAGGCTAGTCTACAGCTTGTATTAAACCATGGCCGTTGTCAACGCGGGCTCGACGCACAGCCAGACGATGTGATTGCCTCTGTCAGCACACCAGTGTACAATTCAATGTCTATGTTACGCTGCACTGGGAATAACGCTGCAAGTTTTAAGCGGAACTTTTTAAGGTCCAATGCTTTAACTAACCCAGCGTTACTTTGCGGCGGAGTCTCTATTTGTGGAAGTAACATTTCAACCCTACCTAGAACATGCGGTTCAAAATTACCACTATTATGTGGTGCGGAAATCCAAGGAGGGGAGAACGTGGATAGCTCGTATGATTCCGTCAATCAACACCGTCGTGTTCTCGGCACGGGTGGCTGACGAATCTTGACCCCTAAAAAAGATGACGCGCGACGAGCCATCGCTTTTGAACGTGCTTCTGCAGAGTCCTGAGCAGCCGTATACGAGTACATACCTCCATAGCGCCACCATGGTGCAGTACGAGCAAATCACGTTACTTATGTTGATACCCCACTCATGACAGCGAATGATCAAAGCTGTCTTTGCTTCACGTCACTCTTTCAGGAATTCTGGTATTGTTAGCATAGCAATTGAACAGTCCGGACAACTTTCCCTGATCTTGGCAGCGAAAACGCGATTTCCTAAACTCCATACGCTCTACATCTCCGTCTGACACAGCTCGCAGGACCATTGAGCACTTTTTGAGCAGAGAGACCACGATCCTTCCTGGCGTGTCACAAACAATAGTTTTGTGACACTATTGTGCTTCATGTCTTCGCAGAAGCAGTGCAGAGTGGCGCCAGTCTGCTATCTCGCTAGGCTCCTGTCGCTTTGGGATTCGCGTCTTGAGGCGATATCCAAGGATTATGACTCTTTGCGCTCAACCTGGCGATTTCCTGCTTTCTTGCCTTAATTTGCTCATCAGACGAGTAACAAAATTCATGAATTCGTTATCCAGCGGCAGTTCGTCGAGAGCATCCATGAATTGCACACTGTCCATTTTAGCGGTGGGCAAAGAGCATATTTGGTAGTACCAGCTTCAGCTGATGGCTAGCTTTCATCCGTGGCTCTACAGGCACTGTGGAAGGTTCGTGCACAGCCGCTACAGTGCAGTCGAACAGCGGCCAGCGAGTGCTTACAGTCTTGAACAGCTGTATTCGACTTCCATTCTGTCCGAACGTTTATAGTGATCGGACGCCGCACTGTTGTCTGGACTACTGTTTTCTTCGTTCAGTGAGGGTGTGTTTTCGTCGATTAGAGCTATGGCACGGAGTTACCATTACCGGAATCGCCGAAACTGGCTCAGATGATCTTCGTTGCTCTTCTTCACTTCAGCTTTTAGACTGCCTCAATGCGTGTGATGTTATAACACTACATTGGCTGACGTGAAATGGATCCGGCTGTGGATGTCACAAACACTGTGTTTCCAAGACAGTGAAAACTCCAGAAACTATTCACGAAACTCTGGGAATTGCACGTAGTCAATTTTACGTTACGGTAGAATTTAAAGAGAACAACGCCCCAAAACACGTCATACGTATGTTAAGACGGAAAGCCACACCTTGGGGTCGTGGTTATGATTAACAAGAGCATCATACACTGTACTATGATCTTACTAGAATAAGATACTAGATACTATTATCATCACATTCGAATAGGCAAAACTAGAAATAATTTAACAACTGGGCTTACGTAATTCTTTGCAGGTGCGCCAGAGGAATCTCCCCCTGTCGTTGTTGGCGATGTCGTCGTCGTCGTCGTCGTCGTCGTTGCTGTCGTCCGTGTTCTCCCTCCACTTGTACCCGGCCTCCTCGCGATCTCATTCCGATGATTAGGACGATCAGTACGCCTCCGATAACACCCTTCGCGGTACAACACGACCCACATGCACGCGGTAATCAGGGCGGTGCATGCGAACAGGCCAGCGGCAATAGCCGACATGTAGCTAATGTTCACTCGTTCCTGCCTGAGATTATTAGCCAGATCGTTAACGTCTTCCTCCAAACGACCCTGGCAACAAATTAATACAGATGGCACAAAAAGAGCCCAAATAAGCGCAATAGCACAAGCGCGCAACATGCCGGGTGGGTTTTGTGTGACGTTGCGTCGTGCATCAAGGTGGTCAGCCAGTCTTCTACGTTTTGCCCAGGCGTACCCCCTACCTCCCTTTAAAGAAATAGCCTGTTAGGTACGCCATTCTGATAAATACTACTCGCACCAGCGAGGCATTTATGACACTGTTTGTTCTCATAAGACTAAGTGCAGGAAATTCCGGGTGCGCGGAGACAACTAGTTTTTAAGCATATCGCACCGACAGTTTTTGCTGGTTGCACTCAGTTTCGTTCTAGGGTCATTGACGGGTTATTGAGTCTTATTACGTGAGCTGGGGCGAAGTCTGCTTTCACAACAGGTGCGTTACAAAGTTCGCTCACGATGTCAGCTTTGTGTCATTTCGTTCGCTCCTGGCTACTGGATCTATCATCACAGATACTATACTGCCACCATTTTTATCACTGATAATACTGCCGTGCCGACTTTGACTTTTACGCCATGTGCTTGCAAACTTCTACTTGTACAGCTATGTACAATTTCCCGGCTAGTAGTTTCCCAAAGCTGTCTCTAAAACGATAAAGCGGTAATTATTGAAGAATAATCCAACCGCGTACTTTTTACGCTTATGATCCGGTAGGCCTCTGCTCGGCGCGTCATTGCTAGCGCAGTGCACAAGGTCTACTCATCGAGGTTTTTCAGTAGTATCGAAGGGGCGCTCGGGAGTGGATGGCGCCGGGTTGGTGCCGAGGTGCCGTACCCTTGTCGGAGCGGGTACGGCAGCTTGTCGGATGTTAGGCCGGAAACTACTGCTACAGCGGACTACTTAGAAGAGTAAAATATATGTAGCGTTGGTGCGGCTTAAGCGGGTAACGCACCGTTCCAAACAGAGCGTGCTGGTTGTATTTGTTGGACGTTGTTGTCATTGCCCTGCTTCTAAGTACCTCGGCTGGAGCACCTTACCTGCGTTTCTTCTAGTGCCAGAAATCTTGCATCTCGACGACCAGGTGGGGAGAGCTTTCAGGAAAACCCGACCTGACGCTTGAAAATAAGGCATGAACGCTGGCAAGCCTACCGGACCGGCGGGGTGGAATGGACATTCGCTCGGCAAACGGACCTTGCCTTGCCCGGCTTCCTTGCCTCGTCACGAAGCTGCGCCTCTGGAGTGGCGGCTACTGCTGGCGGACACACCAGCCACCAACAAAACGCCGTTCGGCTCTAGGACCAAATCGCCACTCTCTAGACTACCGACGACCGGTTCCGTGCCACCAGTCGTCACAGACTTGGCATTACCATGTTGGGAGGGAAGAGAGAGGGAAATATCTTTTTGGCGAGAGAGCGCGACTTGCATCGCCTTAGCCGCACTAAGCTGGCCGGGTTCACTCAGGGCCGCCACAAAGCCGTCGATGACATGCTCGGGTGCGCTTTCATATGAGCCAGCTTTCACGTTACACTGAAGCCTGGTGGACTGCAAAGGGACGACAGGCGTTGACCGGATGGACTCAGTAGCCGGGACTTAGACCTGAATCGGCCCCTGGCGTGGGACGTCACTGTCTTCGATACATACGCCCTCAACTAACGTGCACTAAAAATCGCGGGCATCGGCTACATCACACACTAACGGGAGATGCACAAACGGCGCCTATACGCGCATCTTCTTGAAGACCATGGCTGTAACGGCGTTCGGTCTTGGGTCGCCTAGCGTTTGAGGCAAGTATGCCCGCAAACTGACAGAAGGAATTGACAGAAGCTCTTTAAGGCCACAGTGGAGCCAAGATCAACAGAAGTTGTCATTGGATCTACAGAGAGGCAACGCCAAGATGACGCTGAGGTGTCACCTATACTCAGGTAATAATACAAGCAATAATGTACTATTATATACTTAGTGAATTAGTGAATGCACCTGTACATTGTAATAATTATATTATTATTATATGACTTGACGGTAAACCCAGCAAGTGACATACCAGAGTGATGAGTGTAACTCAGTGATCATTTTGGTGTACTGTGTGTGGCCATGCGACGGAGGAGCCAGCCGTTCCAACAATGACACGATGAAGCAAAACGAAACCACCCACATAACGGGCTGTAGGCTCCGAGCGGCATTCCGCTGTCATTCAGATTCGAATTATTAACTGCTGCTCAACCAATAATTTAAAGTTGGAGCGTCTGATCTACTATTTAAAAAAACTTAAACTGCTTAGCTTCAAAGAAGCAGCAGCAATGGCTAATGAGTTTCAATGCCGGTGATGTTTTCCTTGTTCCTTCATTGTGTTTTCCTACGAAGCGGGGTGTCCAGATTCACGCAGGAAGGACTCATAAGAAGATAGCCGAGTCTAGTGGAACAGCAGCGCTCCAGCAAGCCGTTGCCACTACTAGCAGCATCTCACAACCGCTGCCTTCATCGCACGCTCCACTAGCAGAACCTTTTCGTCAACCCGCCTGCCAGCCGCCAGTTAATGGAGAGCCGACACCTGATCATCACCTGCCGTGTTGGTTCTAACTCTTCACAAGTTACTCGCCAAGGCCAAGATGACACGCAAAGTGCTGCGCAGGATCCTAAAGGGCCAATCATGAAGAGAAAGAGCGTCATACCTCAACCGGATCATCAGAGAAAAAACTTGCCTAGAGAAGGAAAGACGCGTTTCACTTGCTATAAGAGATTGCGAGACGTCCTTACAGGCCTCGGAGGCCATGCCGTAGATGTAGAGCGGACGACTCCCCCCCAGGGCCTTAAAGAACTAGCAAACAGTACCGCACCCTGGGGGGTAAATGTGAGGACTATTTTTTTTAGTGGGTAACCCCACGCCATCACGGAGTCTCACACTACCTACGCGCTTCTACACGCCCAAACAGTGATATCTGCACTGGGTGTGCATAAAGCTATTTTCCCCAACGTCAAAAAAAAGGATCTTAAACGGAGCGATAATCCCTTTGCAAGGACTCTTCCATCGTCTGCTTAAAGACGTCGTGAAAAAGAATGACGAAGCGAGCTGGATCGCGCTGCTCACCCTCGCCCCAAAAATCCACCATGTCGACAAAGAAACCCAGGGAGACCATAGCTTGGCCGGCGTAGTCAAAGAAAAGGCGGCCTTTTTCGAAGCTGCCACTATCACTTGCATGGAGGCTGAGGGGCGAAACAAACGTGTGTTGACGGATAAAGCTCGCGCCCAGATCGCTGCTCACAAGCTTCCCATTTTAATGTGCGGAGCGCCATTAGAATCTTGTCTTCCGATGACACGATTGCGCCCGTAGCAAAGAAGTCGATTGATAGGATGGTCGCAAAACACCCTCCTGCTCCCGCAGGGGACGTGGTGCCACCGTCCCCTATCGGCTTGCCAGCGGTCGGGTCATGCTCAGGCGAGCGTGTTGCCAAGGCACTTCGCGCCTTTCCATTTGGTGCGGCGAGAGGTCTCGACGGCCTCACGCCTGACCATCTAAAATGCCTTCTCCCTGCCAGCGGAGACCACAACGATGTGCTAGAAACACTCTTCAAGGTATGCGACATCATACGTAACGGGCAAGTTCCGGAGACTGTGAGGAACATCATATATGCAGGGTGGCTTATAGCTCTGAAGAAGAAAACGGGAGAATACCAACCCATAGTCGTGGGCTGCACTCTGCGTAGACTGGCCACAAAGGCCCTGCTTCCCCAGGTCAATGTGAAAAACTAGCCGCAGTAATACTGTGGCAAACTGGTGCAGAAATAATTGCTCACACGGCTCGCCTTCCTCACAAACAACGAGAAATGCTGCCTCCTAAAATTAGATTTTAAAAATGCGTTTAACTTGAACAAATAAAGGCACTTTTTGGCAAAGATTTCCAAGCACGCCCTGGCCTTCTATCCAATGACGCACCAGGCATAAAACAAGTCGACTCCTCTGATGTTCAGTGAAGTTGAAATTAGGTCATCAGCCGGTTGTCAGCAGGAAGACGTAGCGGCTCCTCTTGCGTTTAGCTTGCTGTTGCATCAGTACGTCAAACAGGTGACATCCAAGGTCCCTCTGTTTTATCTCGACGATGGGACCCTTCTTGACGACGATCCATCGGCATTACTCAGAGACGTTAATGGTCTCAGAACATTCGAGCAATGGAGCGGGCTGCAGCTTAACCCATATAAATGTGAGCTATTCTTACAGGGATTCGAGAACGAAGAGAGACAGCAGGTAATTGCAGAATTTAACAGCAACCTTCCGAGCTTTCTTGTAAAGGACCGGTGTGAACTGGACCTGCTGGGTACGGCGGTCTTCCCCGAAATTATCGGCCCGGTACTGGCCGAGAAGGGAGAACGACTCTCCCGACTTTACCATTCGCTCGTCCACGGACCTTGCCTTGCCCGCTTTCCTTGCCTCGTCGCATAGCTGCGCCTTCGCAGTGGCCGCTACTACCGGCGGACTCATCAGCCACCAACAAGACGCCATTTGGATCTGGGACGCGCGTCAGTCTGGTGGTCCTTCTGAGGAACAGGTCACTAGGCAGAAAGGGTGGGACCAAATCGCCACTTAGGCTACCCCCTTTACTCTTCTGTCTGCCTGTGAGTTAGATGTAGACGGCATTAGACAGAAAGCGGTTTCATACGACGCCGCCGGAGCGTGGCTTGACGTGTTTCGGTCCGATCTAGTCGGCAGTAAGCTGGCTGATGACCACTTCCGTGCCGCCAGTGGCCCCAGACTTGGCATTGCCATGTTTGAAAGAGAGGGATCCCCGTGTGGTGGAACGGTGGATGAACGTGGCCTACACCGACTTAGTTGTACTAAGCTGGGCGGGCTTACGCAGGGCCGCCACGATGCCATTAATGACATCCTCGGGCGCGCTTTTAGACAAGCCGGCTACCGCGTCACACTGGAGCCTGGTGGACTACAAAGGAACGACAAGCGTCAACCGGATGACCTTACCAGTCGAGACTGGGACCATAATCGGCCGCTGGCGTGGGACGTCACCGTCTCTGATACGTACGCCCTCGGCTATCGTGCACTAGCCAACGCGGGCGTCGACAACATTATCCACCAACAGGAGAACTACGTTGTAATGGGGTTCGGCCTCGAGTCATCTGGCGTTTGGGGCAAGGATGCACTTAAACTGACAAAGGAGCTTGGGAAGAAGCTCTTCGAGGCTACAGCGGAGCCAAGATCGACCGCGATCCTCCGACAGAGAGTGTCATTAGAATTACAGAAAGGCAACGCCAAGATGATGTTGAGTGGTCACCAACACTCAAGCAATAAGAATAATATAAGCAATAATGTAGATATTATATAAGTAATATATTAACAATTGTGGTACATGTATATATTGATAAAATAAACTCTTGTGCAAAGCATTATTATTATAGAACAGCATTTGCACCAATTATTATTGTTATAATAATAATAATAATAATAATAATAATTATTATTATTAATATTATTATTATTATTATTATTATTATTATTATTATTATTATTATTATTATTATTATTATTATCATCATCATTTATTTAAGTGTAGCAAAATATACATTTGTGATGTAAGAACGTGTGCACAGCCCGCTGGGGCATAACTCAAGGCACTAGGTCCAGGCTTGGGCTGGTCCACCTAGCCAGGGTACCTCTCACCGAAGCGGCATTCCCCCTCTGAACATCTAATGACAGACGTTGCAGTAAATACTTGCCCGCCCTCTTGTCTCCTGTAGCGAGCGCCAATCTTTTCCCGACATCCTTGAGCAGTTTCGTCGTGAGCGACCCAGGCCCCCTCAATGTCTCGGATGCAAGCGGTGAGAACATGTGTGGATAACCGATGCTTGAATATTTTCTGCACTTGGCTGCTTTCGCTAGGGCTACCGCGTGTCCAGGGCGGGCTGCGCCCGTACCGACCATTGAGGGGGCTAAAGAGTCGGTTACAGTCGCGTCCCACACCAGCATTTGGCCCCGCTTGAAGGGAGTCCGGGTCATTCCATCAGGTCTCCTTCCATCGTCTCTGACTAAGCCAGACGGCTCCAAAATGCATGGGTAGCCTGCCGATCGAAGCCCTCTGCTAAATGTCTCGTTCAACGCCGACGACTATAATTATTAGACCTGCTGGGTACGGCGGTCTTCCCCGAAATGATCGGCCCGGTACTGGCCGAGAAGGGAGAACAACTCTTCCGACTTTACCAGAGGCTGGGTCATCTCGGTAGACATCAAGCCTACTTTCTGCTTCGGCACGCAATGGGAGTACAAAAGGTCCTGGATGTACTACGGACCTCACCTGCCTTCCTTTTGCCGTCAGAAACTTTGGACCTCGACGACCAAGTGAGGAGAGCCTTAGAAAACATCCTTGACCTGACGCTCGATGATAAGGCATGGATGCGGGCAAGCCTATCGGTCCGGCTGGGTGGAATGGGCATTCGCTCGGCCACGGACCTTGCCTTGCCCGCTTCTCTTGCTTCGTCGCATAGCTGCGCCTCTGCAGTGGCCGCTACTACCGGCGGATTCATCAGCCACCAACAAGACGCTATTCGGATCTGGGACGCGCGTCAGTCTGGTCGTCCTTCTGAGGAACAGGTCACAGGCAGAAGGGGGAATTAGACTAAAAGCGGTTTCATCCGACGCTGCCGGAGCGTGGCTTGACGTGTTTCCGTCCGAGCTAGTCGGCAGTAAGCTGGCTGATGACCACTTCCGTGCCGCCAGTGGCCTCAGACTTGGCATTGCCATGTTTGAGATAGAGGCATGCCCGTGTCGTGGAACGGTGGATGAACGTGGCCTGCACCGACTTAGTTGCACTAAGCTGGCTGGGCTTACGCAGGGCCGCCACGATGCCATTAATGACATTTTCGGGCGCGCTTTCAGACAAGCCGGCTACCGCGTCACACTGAAGCCTGGTGGACTACAGAGCGACGACAAGCGTCGACCAGACGGCCTTACCAGCCGAGACTGAGACCGCATGCATGGGACGTCACCGTCTCCTATACGTACGCCCTCGGCTATCGTGCACTAGCCAACGCGGGCGTCGGCAACATTATTCACCAACGGGAGATGCACAAACGGCGCTTATACGCGCATCTCTTTGAGGACCACGTTGTAATGGCGTTCGGCCTCGAGTCATCTGGCGTTTGGGGCAAGGATGCACTTAAACTGACAAAGGAGCTTGGGAAGAAGCTCTTCGAGGCCACAGCGGAGCCAAGATCAACCGCTTTCCTCCGACAGAGAGTGTCGTTAGAATTACAGAGAGGCAACGCCAAGATGATGTTGAGTGGTCACAGACACTCAAGCAATAAGAATACTATAAGCAATATTGTAGATATTATATAAATGATATATTGATAATTGTGATACATGTACATATTAATAAAATAAACCCTTGTTCAAAAAAAATATTATTATAATTATTATTATTATTATTATTATAAATTAGAAGAATATATAAAATGATTTACGGCGTTGCTGCTCGTCGACCTAGTTGCTCCTTCTGCGCGCCGTAGCCGCTCTATCGCTCATGCCCGTGAGGAAGTCCTGCCCGCCCCCTGGCGCGAAGGTCCGGGTCCATCCAGTCTCTCATAGTTTCGAGTACTGAGGTCGCGTTACCTCTTTGGATCTCCAGGGACAGTCGCTGGGAGAAGAAGGCGTGCGCCCTCTTGTCCATCGTCGCCTGCCGTAACGTGTCGCCAACCCGAGAGATCAATGTTACCGTGAGGGGCCCAGGGCCACCCATCGTCTTGAACGCGAATGGCGAAAAGTGGTGCGCCCGACTTAGGTCCGCATACTTTCTTATCTTTAAGGTCTCAGCTCGCGAAACGGCAGTCCTCGGGCGAGACGCGCCGGGACCGACAAGGGAAGGGGTCAGAGAGTCGGTTACCGTCGCATCCCACACCAGGGAACGACCCTTATAGAAGGGTATCAAAGTCATACCGTCGGGGCGCTTACCGTCGTCTCTTGAAAGCCCAGGTGGTTCCAGGACGCAGGGAATCCCCGCCCTCCGCAGCAATCTTGCAAGCATTTCATTGAGGGCAGTGTGTCTTGGGCGCCGGCCCGCTGCGTGAGCGCAAGACAGGCCGTGTCTGGCGAGTCGCTCGACAGGCTCGCCACAAGAGCATCTGTGTGGCTCAACCAAATCAGCCCCCAATCTCAGGCCAACGCATATCCGGGTGGATTGGTCATCAAGGCGGGCACCCAGTAAGTCAGCGGGTAGTGCATGCAACCAGTCGCTTGCTCCTGGGCGAGCGACAGCTAGAAGGCGTGCCTTGTCCTGGTCATCCCCGCATTCTTCAAGCAGTGAAGTAAGCGAAGCTTCGTAGACCTTCTCGGCCCAGGCCCTCTGGCAGGCTAGTCTATCGGGACCAGGCGATGAAGCTTGAAGTCCAGTCGCTATATCGTCACGAGCCGCCTCGAACATTGCCTGGGCCGCCGGCGGGAGCAGGCGCTGGACATTTTCCGACGTAGCATGCATCGAGGCAGCCACGGCCGGGCCCGCCAAGGATCGAGCCGAGGGGAGACCAAGGCCGCCCATGGACGTGGGAAGGGCCGCCTGGTCGTAAGTTTAGACTCAGCACCGTCTGTAGGGCCTCCACCACCTGGTCGTCGAATGGTTGGAGAAGATGGTTCAAATCCCCTGAGCAGTCTATGGATCGTAAAATATGTACGATGCGGCACGCGGAGAACGACGAGCGAAGCAGGTAGAGTCCCTGGTGGGCTCCAACAAGCGAAAGACGTTCCTGCATCGCCCACGATCTGCCCATTAAGGGGTCGAGTTATCCCGGCAACGCAGAGGGCAGAACCGGTGCGCCAAGAAGATTTATTTCGTGGTCAGCCACGACTCTACACCCCGGTAGCAGCTCGAGCACGGCCCTCAATGAGGGATCGTCTGGGTCTGTCCCCGGAGCGAACACCTCGCATTCGGCTGAATAGGGCCGTTCCTAAGGGGTCCCCCTGCTGTATGCCTTATGCCGAAAATAACGTCTCGGCGCCAAACAACAGGATGGATGGCTCTTTGTACGCGTGTTCTACTAAGGTGAAGAGTTCCGGGGCTGTATCTCAAACCGCACGAAGGAGGTGATCCCTACGGATAGTGTTGAATGCATTGCGAAAATCTAACTTCAGGAGTGTCGTACCGGGGGGCTTGATTGCATAAAGGCTCTTGCTGCATGTTCGGCAGTCTCCGTTCCGCCCGCCATGCCAAATCCCAGCTGGTGCGGGCCAAGTTGTTCCATAATAAGTTCTTTGGCCTCGCGGCAGGCAATCTTTGCTGCGATCCTCCGTAACGTAAGAAAGCAGGCAATGAGGCGAATTGATGCGTCTTTTTTGCGCAGTGCGAATAGGTTGGCGCCGATTACGATCGCCTTGACCTCAACCGGCAGTCGGCCCCATCTCAGGACGTTCATGACTCTGGCAAGTGATGCGGCCAGTCTCCCGGCCAGTCTCCCGGAGATCCTTTAGATGGCGCGGGCGGGGACCGTCAGGACCAGCGGACGAACTGGCCGGAAAGCCGGCTACAGCTCCCAAGACGTCATCGACTGAGGTTTGATGCTGCGTCATCGAGTCAGGAGGGGCAGGAAAAGCCAAGTGCGGCGGTGCAGGTGGGTGCTTGGTGGCAAGCGAAGCTAGGGCTCCGTCCCCCGAGGCAAATGAGTCGGTAGAGCATAATAGTCGGGCCGCCCCGGAAACGTCTCCCTCAAATAGCTTGCTCGAAACGCGGCGTGCCGAGTCCTCAGGCGAGTCGCACGAGTCCGTTCTGGCTCTTCTAATACCTCCTACGCGATACTCAAAACGCCAGCCATCGGGAAATGCACGGAGCTGCCAAAGAGATTGACGACAAGGTGCGAAGTGGCAGTTGAAGGACCACATAAGCGAATGACAGGAGCGACTCCCACGAGGGGAGGTCATTGTTGGCCGCCACAAGGTCAAGGACGTCGCAAAGGAGCTCGGCAACCAAAGGCCTCACCGCCCGGGGAACCACGCGCATCACCCTTGATTGTTGGGTCGCAATGCTGAGCCTGTCGACCAGCGGCTGTCTCGGCTGCGACGGGAGTGTTGGCGCGGAGGATACAGTCGGAGACGGAGCGGCAGTCGCAGACGTGGAACGGCATCTAGCTTGATGAATGGGGAGACCGCGGCGGGTGAAGTCCCGGCCGCATCTGGGACAAGTAACCCTTATAGAGAGGTTACCTGCTACTGAAGCGCTCTGGGGAGGGGGATAGGAAGCTGAGCCAGGGTCCGTCTAAACCTTGCAGCAACGGCGCCAGAGCTAGCAGCGGACGCAGTGCGTTAACGATGCCTCGAAGCGTGTCGGCTAGCTTCGGGTTGGTACGTGCGAGCAGTGATGCGGCCTTGGACAAAAAACCAAGGCCGCATCACTGCTCCAACCAATCGTCTGTCGACTTCGACAAGCGCGACCGAACGCGGGGGACGACGCGACCGCGCGGGACGGATCTACTCGTAACCAATTGGCGACGGCGCTTGGGAAGGCGGTGAGCAGCGTCCATTACTCGTTCCACTTGTTTAGGGGGCTCCATTTCAATAGATGGCGGCGTCTTCGGACGAAGCAAAGACTTCCGGGGGGCAGGGATCGACCGGAAGGGGGGAGCACGACCTCAACGGGCGCTGCCGAAGGTTCCGGGGCCACGCCCGAAGAGACTGGAATCACCAAACGGCGTACCGCCGCCGCGTAGGTCCCAGGTGCCGATTCGCGTGGTCTAGGGGGTACGGGGTCCGGGGCGGTGACCAGGGTGGCTGCCGGCGCCGACAACTGCGCATGTTGGAGCATACGCGACCCAAGCAGGGCCTTGCTTTTCTCGCAAGCTAACGCGAAAACGGGGCAAGACGAGTCCCCTCTTGGGTGAGGGCCCCTGCAGTCAACGCAGCGAGCGCGATTTCGACATGATGCGGCAAGATGGTCGTGCGCACCACATCTTCTACACGCACGGGTGCGAGTGCAACGAGTTGCCGTGTGGCCAGTACGTTGGCAATTGAAGCAAACAATCGGCGACGATGCTTCGACCGTTACATCGTGATCCCTCTACACAATAAAGACCTTAGTAGGTGGTGTCTTTTTGAACAGAACGTGTATCCTGATAGACGACACTCGGATGCTCTGCTTATCTTTCCACCCAGGCCTCGTGTCCCTCCTTATTTTAATAAATATTATTATTATTATTATTTCGACCTTTAACTGATTAGTTGAGTGACTCAGTCATAGAATGGCTAACCGTAGCAAAATGTGCAGGGATTATTGAAAAGACAGGCGTGGTATCTACTGCATGCCCTATTTTTTGTAATTTTCATAAACATTGAATCATTGTTATTGATAATGCATAAAGAGGCCCAAAAATCGATCGCGAATTCAAAATCAGGGCCGTTATTCGCATTGGTCCAGGAGACCCAACTAACAAGACCAAGTAACTTTAGAAAAAAAACTTTAGGCATGTACTTATCATCGTCATTTTGTTACACATTAATTTCTAATGCCGATTCGACTCGGCTACGACAGAAACGCAAGCCATTTGACCATGGAAAATTAAGTAAAAATTAGCGCGGCATTTCTGCGTTAAATTTCAACCGATATCCCCTGTTGCAAAAACTGCCATGCTTTTCTAATACCGGTTGCTACAGGGACTTTGATGCCCAGTTGCGACTGATAACTCCCTAAGATCTTTCCTATTGGAACCAATGTCTCGGAGGCGACCGGTCGACAACCGGAAGGACCTCGGTATCGATCACTGCCCAAGCTGAACTCTCAGAATACCCTAAAGTGTAGTTCGCAAGGTTTTGTCGAACAAGTGAAGTGGGTGTGGCTTGGCACAGAGTTGTTACCAGCAAAGGGGGTAACCGGTGTAAAGGTCTAAATCTAGGGTACCAGGTAAAGCTCTGAATCTAACCCCTCAAAAAAAGGTGATGGTCTGAATGAACGTCCAAGGGCCGCAGTCGGAAACACCAGCAAACAAGGTTAAAACCTTAGAACTGGGAGAAGGTTGCACACCACTTGAAGCACGAAACCCGATGGGGATTTTCTTGAAAAAGAAAGAAGCCTTCCTTGCCGTCTCTGCCGATAATATACTTTAGGTGGCGCGCGGCCAAGACCGTAATAGTCATATTATTACCGCCCGAGCAGTTGGAAACATGAAAAAGCTACGAATGGCATAGTTAACATCTATAGCAGACACGGTGAGACGTCGAAAAGGACATTGGCGAAAGGTGGCGAATTGCTGCATGACGTACTTTCTCGTCGAGTGGGAGACGTCGAGGTGTGAAGATTTGTTTCAGGTAATTTCCTACTCGGAAACAGTTCAGGTTCTCGCGTAGTACCGATGTGAGAGTTCGGTCAGGATCCTGCCGAGGTATGCAGAATACTGAAGCTAGGAATTGCAAAACCTTCTTATATGAATTTATTGTTGTCGCAAACACCGCGACACGTGCAGGAAATCATCTGAGGTAAGTTTCAATTATGCGTGTGATAAACCGCCTACGGATTTTTTGATTCCACCAAGAGTTGAAGGTTACGTAGAAGCCAGCCATCCAGAACAATTAGCGACGAGCTAATGGCGAGGTTGCAAGCTAAGCCGCTTGAATAGAAGCAAAAACTGAGCAAATTGCTATGGCAAGGTGATCAATACAGGCCACATTGCAAACAACAGTCAAGGGCTCCTCTTTTTTCCTTCTCGTTGACCACTACCCTGCGTCTATTCAAGAGGGCAGACTTCTTTCATAACTCCGTCGTAACGCTGTTAATGCCTATGTCCTCATAAAGAACCGACGAAGAGGTTGCGACATATTCAACAAACAAATGGCAAAACAGCCGTTCACGATACGACGATAGCAACGAGGAGTTGACTACGCTAATGTCAGGGTGACCGTTCATGCATTTCCAAACCATGGTATAACCACCGAAATGGTATTTTATGTTGATTTGAATATAAATCTGCAATCATATTTTACAAAAAAAGAGTTATATGTATATATTATATATATATATATATATATATATATATATATATATATATATATATATATATATATATATATATGTATATATATATATATATATATATATATAGCCACCCTTCCTTAAAGGGTAAGTTCCTTTATTGTTCTGTGTGAAAAACTGTGGCATATCCTGATTACCTCTAATGTTCCAAAGCTTGCACTTAGCAGGCGTTAAAGCCCCTCTATCCCCAAAAATGCCACTTGATGACGTGGTATGACACAAAGACCCACCCCTCCGAGTAAATCAATGGAAATTATGCCTAAGTCTAAATAAAAATTATATTTTTCAAATAAAACAGTTCTGAATGTTAAAACTGAGCAAGGCCCCCATATATATATATATATATATATATATATATATATATATACGCATGCTATAAACACAATAATTTACTTTAATAATTCACAAAAGAGCGCTTTGAACATCCTTGCTCCAAATTGCCCAAACCCTATTTGCCGCTATAGCAATATATGTAATGTAGCATCCAGCAATATTGTATACTATATACTATTTATTTCTACATACTACATCATACATGAGTAATTGAATTATTATCAATTGTCACGAATTTCAGCGCGAATTATACGCATCAAAATTAAATGTGATTTCCTTAAAACACCCTCTAGCGTTCCGCAGAGAATTATAACATCAGAGAAAGTGTTCGTACTATTTCGACCCAGGCGACAGGAAAAGCCCGGCTGGTCTTGATTTTCGAAGTGTCCTTATGTGTGATCAGGAAGTTCACTTGATAGCGAATCCGCATGTCCAGAGTAAACCCTGATGCCTGAAATACAAAGATGCGGGTCAGATGACTATAACTCAACCGTTAATAAAGCAACTTGGGTTGGTATTACTTTAGGCAGAATTCCATCTTATATATGCATATAGGTGTATATAATTATGTCGTGTATAGAATCAAGAGGCATTCTTCACTCTTGCAATTCACTATATTCTTTTTCGCCAAAAGTCTTTTCACTACTTCCACTGGTCTTGTCAAAGATAATTAACGTTCTCTAAGATCTACTTTTATTCTAGTGCGCGTATCTCCGTCAGACTCTTACTTTTGTACGATTGTGACTCTCTGACACACGCTTATAATTTTTTTCATAACAGTACGCTGCGCATGTACGCAGATAGGACATAAAGCGGGACACCAACGTGGACACACGCTTCTCCGAGAATCTAAAGTGCAAAACAATTCGGCAACAACAATTAACATTTCGCAATCCGGTCAGAAATGTTCTAAGCTGTGTAGGCTCAACGGAGTGAATACTAAGCGGGAGGAGCTTCAAAAATAAAGAAAATTAACTGGAACCATTTTGATTTTGGGAGACCATGATAGGGTATGCAGATGCCGCGTTGCATTACTAGCAGGCATTTAGAGTCAATTGCCCCTGCCCTCTCTCATAATAGGACAACGCTTGGCATCACACAATGGAACATCGAAAGCGCAGGTTCGGCCATGGACTTCATATAAAACGGCAGTTTTCACGGACTAGATGTAGTTTTGACACAAGCATTTGCAGTGAAAGATTTTGATGTTCTTACATTTTATGGCTACCACTGTCCAGCTACTGCTCACCAAGCGGAGCTACTGCTCACCAAGCGGGGAGACTAACGGATGGTGTTTTCGTATTATTGAGAAAAGGGCTCGCGAGGCTATTGGTCACACGAAAGGAAATAGAGTCTTCGGTTTTGAGCTTATCCGAAATGAACACCTCAAAGGCGCTCTTCATATTTAGCCTATTCTCTTTACAAGCTTCAACTGATACCTAGCTGAAGATTATGTCTCGAGAATAACGAAATGCATACTTGAGGTCATCTCAGAAGGAAAAAGTAGCCTTACTAATATCCTTATTACTATTGTTTTATTATTAGAAGCCTCGGACGTCATTAGTGTTAAAGAAGGTTTTCATTTGCCTTGTTTTTTGCTCTAAATTCCGCTTTTGACATTGTTTCATTTTCTGCTGTACTCTATTCAAGGCGGTCTTCAGCAAAGAAGCTGTAGAGCACTCGTAGGAAAGAACCACCCACCCCAGCATGTCGAAATGAATCGACTAGTAGGTGACGGGGAGCTTTGTCGAATGCCTTGACACAATCGATAAAGACGGCGTACAAGCGACCCCCGGGCACAGCCAACACCCGTTCAACTTCCGACTGGAGTACGTGGATCGCGTCCTGTGTGCCTCGACCTTTCCTGAATCCGAATTGCTCCGGAGGTAGGGCCTTCTCCACAGTTGGAAGCGTCCTCGAGATAATCAACTTAGCGAAGATTTTCTTGAGAGTGCGTTCCGACGCGATACCCCGATAGAGATCCACGTTGTCACCGTTTTTGCCCTTGATTAGCAGAGTAAGCCTGGCCTTGTGCCAAACCTGGGGTATGTGTCCCCCGCTGAGTATCTGATTAAACAGCTTACACAGCTTCTCCGCTAAAACATCGGACGACTCAGCCCAATGTTCGTAATAGATCCCATCAGGACCACTACTCTTTTTCTTGGGTAATTCGCGATCAAGATCTGCACAACTTCCTCCACCGTAAACGGCGAATTCATGTCGTGCTGCTCTGAAGTGAGCGGTTGCTCAATAACCGGGTTAGGCGCGGAGGCGATAGCATCGAGCAGAACGGCAGTAAAGTGCTGCCGCAACTGCTCCTTTGTCATGCTGTGCATGCTTCTGTTTTGCCGGCGAACAATGTAGACATGGGGTTTGCGCTCTGCTCTCTCAAGCAAACGAAACTCCTCCTCCTCATCATACTGGCGCTTACTCTCCACAAGCAGTTTCTTGTAGGTTGCTCTATGTCGGCCATAGAGCGCCCTACGATCAGCAACTACCTGGGGGTCGGGGTGTAGAGCCCGTGCTCGGCGCAGGAGCCCCAAGACTTCCCGACGTTTTAAGTAGCAGGCCTGTGTAAATCAGGGCCGCGCCCGTCTTTATCTATACTTCTTCTTGACAACAGCCGCCTTGACAGTGGCCTCCAAAGCGTGGTTGCTTTGTTCAATGTTAGAAGTTGATCTCAGTAGCTCTAACTCGCGCGTCAATACGCGCAAATCTAGTTGCCTAGACCAGTACGTTGTCGGCTGCCGACGTGGGGCGACACACACATTGCATTCGGGGTGACTCTGCTCGTAAGTAGATTGAAAGTCCACCTACTGGTCTTCCCCGCCCTCCGTCTGGAAGACTTGCTAGCAGATGGAAACCTTGCATCTCATTGAAATGCACTTTCTTCCGCATGAAAGTCTCCGTCAAGAGTACAATGTCCACATCATCAAACAAACGCTTTGGTGCTAGCTGTAAAGCCCCAGATAAACCTTCGCAATTCCAAAGCAATATTTTGTAGCTGCGAGCAGCATGTAGCTGCCTTGGCAGAAGACGTCATTGCTGTCTAGCTGTTAAATCATGCCCATCAGTAAACTTTTCGCATACTCTATATCTTGAGACTTAGTACTGCAGCAATTGAGTTTGTTAACAACGTATGCTATCTTGGGCCTAACCTTCGATGAAAGGCACAACCATCGGACAACACATATTCAAACGGGTAAGGACAATTTTAATTTTGATAATGATTATTAAGAAACCTCAACAATACTTTCTGAGCGCGTCAAAATCACTTCTTGATATGCAAGTTTATCAGTGGCGGCCTACGGCATCCAGGTCATATGGGAACATCATAGTTAGATAAACTAGATAAAGTTAAGCGTTTTGCAAGCTAACCATAGAGAAAACTTTATAGCGAAAATTTAAGCAGTTCTCGAAAGCTTTTTGAAATTGCCAGTAATGGTCACAAAGAACTGGCAAAAACTAGAGCCCAAAAAAATTAAGGTAATAATAGTAATTATTAATTTTGGGACCCTCTATTCACTTCACAAACTCTGCCATGGAAGAGACTTCCACAATCCTGACGTCGGCTGTCATTATTCTGTGTGAGTGCCGTTTATGCGACCAACGGTGTCCTATAGACTATCTCGTCCTGTGAGAGAGCTATTTCACCTACGCAGTTAGCCTAATGGTATTTTATTACTTATAAACATGTAACATAAACACATTTCTAATGATAATAATAGTATAGTGTGTATATGGTATTTTTGCATTCCATGAATAGACTAAAAAATCGGTGCAACGGTGGGGCTCCAACAATCCATTCCAATTTGACATTCATCACATTTTGGCGCCTGTATTCGTGGTTACATATTTATTTTATTCTGTTGTCAACTGTAAGGCGGCTAAAATAAGCTGACGCAGCAACTCTACCAAGAACATAATTGGCATAGTTCGGAATGATTTCGACTATTTCTGATTCCAGTCGGAGCTCATCGCTTTTGGTCAGTCCTCCTCCTCGTCGGAATTTTATCGCTTTTGTCTTGCTCGCATTGATCTCCAGTTTGTTCCGGTTCGCATAGCCCTGTAGAGTTACAAGCCACTGCTGCAAGTCAAAACGACTTCGGGAGAACAATACTAAATCATCGGCATACATAAGAGTTTCCACTTGTGAATGCCGACTATGTATTTCCGCCGGGAGATCGCTTACCAACACTGAGAACAACAGAGGACTCAGGTTACTGGCCTAGTAAATGTTCACGGACTTCTAAATATAATCTAAGCTTGCCGAGAACTATTATCATTAACAAAAATATCTCCGAAAAGATTGCAGGACAATTTTTGATTGGTGTAGGACATATAGTGGCCTTTCCGACCAGTTTGAGCACTTGAGCTTTAACATACATCGCGGGACGAAGAACAACTTCATTCGTATGCACACAACTGCTCGGGTAGGCGCTATGTGCCCACTGAACAAATATAAACTGAAGTGCTCTCGATGTACAAACAGTAATGGAAAACCTATATTTATAAGAGATAATTGTGTGGTCTGTATCGTCTCAAACAGTATACAAAAGCAATACCGCTAAGGAAAGTGATATAGAAGAGCTGTGGCACATATGTGCATAAACCAAATATTGGTTCATAAACAATAGTGATTCGTTCGTTCATATTAACTAAATGAGCGTACCGAGTGAATATCGAGGTAGAAGCTATGCTTGCTATACTGCGGGTGCATGCCTGTGATGTTGTAGATGTTATTTAGATCCACTTGCAAAAAATGCGGCAATGTCAGGATCGGCTGATAAGCTGACGATATCTCCTCACTTCTTTGCGTCAAACTCACAAAGCATGGAGTCGCATCGAACGCTCCATGCAATGTTCCCACGCCAAGCTTTGTCGTGCACCTGCAATGTTCGACAGGGCCCAGTACATTTACTACTTTTCTGTGTAAGAGAAAACTAGCACTTGGCTACGTAAACTCAATAGTGCGTAAGCAGTAGAAACAAATTGACATGTGGTATCATTAAGGGCTCTTTAGTACTAAATTCGTTTAGTTAAAAAGCGGCTTCGTACTAATAAGTGCGCCACGCCACACCAAGCACAACAGTGTGCACCGACATTAACAGCTTAATATATGTTAGGACGTAGATTAGTCAATATCATGGAACCACCCTGGCCGCACGCAAAATCGCTTATGACAAACGACATCAGTTTTGTGGTACATTGCAGCTTTATACAGACTGGTCGCCGAGAGCGACCAACAGGACCGATGTAAGATTTAGAACGCTTTCCCGTTAGAGATAAACTTGGTGATCAACGAGTTATCAAAGCTTCTAGCCGAGTGTGCCAAAATTCTTCTTCGACGGTCATCACGGTCAGACTTCGTCACGACATGACACGACTAAGCTAATCATTGCTGTACTAATAACGTTAGGTCTAATAGCGTACTTATCAAATTCGCTGTCCCCGGTGCTGCTGAAAAAATCCCTTTTAGCCGCATATCTTGCAAATGTCATATTATGGTAGACAAATTTCCGCGCTAAGTGTAACGTCCACGGTCGACACAGAAATGGAAGGAATATCGTGACAGTCATCGGTGGCTCGATAAACGGCTTGAAGATTTCTCCATCTGCGGATGGCACACACGCAGCAGCTGTTAGTATATCAAGTCGCTCAGAAGTCTCCCAGCTTAACACGAACTGAAACAGGAAAGCGTAGTCAATGTCGTGGCATCAAGCTCTTCACGTTTTTTATGCAACGTGGACAGCACATGCACTGGGTACAATGCAGCGCGTGGACTGTGATGTTTTGAAAATAGCATAGCATCAAGTTATAGCTGTCTACATCTGTGCGGGTACACGCAAACAATACTAGCAACTTGCCACGAAAGCTCGCCCACGTTCCGGCAAATGGTAGGGCTACCTAATTTCAGTTCTAAAAAGTTTTATCTTTCTGCATGCCGTTAAGCCTAAAAGAGAATATGAGGAAAACGGCCGCCCGGAGCCTTCTGGCATAGTCTATATACGAGCTATATACGAGATAAACTACTATTTGTATTGACTTTTTTTTGGCAAATCTTTTAGATATAATTTTATGTAACTAGCGCCGTAAATGTGTGATCCCGCCGTTCCCATACAGTTATCTTTGGCACTACTCTTTTAAAACAGACTCTAATTTGCAGTATCACTAAGTCAAACCATTTTAAGCAATTTTTGCGCCTTTTTTAGATCTCCGAAAATCAACGTCTTAAATATCTGCTTTTGGGAGTGCCGTAGTAGTCCGCCGTAATTCAACGTGCTTACTCGTTTTCTTTCCAACTGCATATTGACCAGCGACTTTGCATTTAATGCCACCTCAAAAATAGCCTGCAGCCATCTGTTTTTGCTCTTAGATTTTGAGAAATACCTAGGAGACGCAACCGCTCATCAAAGGGAAGTCACAAAAAAATGTTGCTTAGGTATTACCCGAACACAATGGGCAAGCATGCAATCAAAGCCACTTGTCTACAAAATCCCTCATCAGGTGTTAATTGCAAGTTGCACATGTGACCGGCATGTAGAGGCTGTAAGGCTTTTTATTATTTGTTACTATTGCTGCTCCGAGAACGTGATTTGCAATGGCTTGCAACGCGGTTATATATATATATATATACATATGTCGCTATATATATATATATATATATATATATATATATATATATATATGTCGCTGCTGCCCCGAATTACCGTGCTTTCTACATCAAGAGAAGAAGACATGGGCACTTTGTGTTGATGCGATGACGAAAGAAAAGCGGTGTTCGTACAACTGAGCTCGTTCTGTGGTGTCCGTTGGGATTTGCCGCGCGAATTGATGGCGGTGACCGTTGGTTGCCCACGCAAATGAATGGATTTCAAATAAAGGTACTTCACAACGGCGGCATATACGGCTCTCACTGTAGAATTCGCAGAAAACGCGGGCGTCACTGAAACCAACGTGCTAGGTCCTAACAAGTCTGTCTCGGCCGACATCCTGGGATATGATTCTAACTAATGGCCAATGTAGTCACGGCACGTTATCGTCCTTTACTAGGGCAACGCCGCCCATCTTGATGGTCTTACCGAACAGTCCATGAACGTAGCCGAAGTAAACATTCGCGTTTTATGCAGGGTAGCCTATACGCTGCCTTACGCACCAGACGCTCATAAAAACGGCCATGCCAAGAAGCTTTGGGGCAAAATTTCTGGCATTGTCAGATTTGAATCGACGGCATCCAGGCGTTGCAGCGAGAAATCGTCGGAGCGCGAGGTTACAAATTGGGGTGGCCATCGTCGGCAGTACCTCCAGATGTATAGCGCGACTGCTTGCGCAGGTGATTATTTCAGACCGATTGGGTATGTTAGGGCTGTTTACATTTACGGCAAATTCATTCGAGGATAGTGTTCACCCTATCGTGCCGAAAATCATCCACTCGGTGTGGTCGACATGTCTATGCTTGAGATCGCAAAGGTGATCGACGACGATTGCGGATTTCGTCCTCTACTTGGCGATTTTCATTCCAGCGTGGCCCAGTCCATCAGTCAATCATGTTACAAACCGGCATGACTCTTCCACGTTGTTGGAGCTACGCAGCATGTCGTCATGGTAGAACGAATTCGAATCAGTTCGTTCTTGGGATCCACGGTAAAAGCGTTTTTGCAGTACTGCGGCTAATAGGAAGTCACTGCGGGCCGCGCTTCACGTCACGCAAAACATCAGATAAAAACAAAACATCGGATAGGGATGTTCAATAGGAACAGGAAAAACATCCTGTCCTCAGGCACGACCTCAATCAGCATATATGTCTTGCAGATATGAGCTAAGCCAGCAATCGAACGTGTAGGGCCCGACGCAATAATGAGTCATATAGTAGGCTCCGTTAGGTGGTCCTCCACCCTGGAAGTCGTAAGCGTTTTCGGATATCCGCTGCGGGCAAAGGCCATCAGCTCGCTGTCGTATTTTGAGTACTTATCAGGGTCACGTCTCCGCTTGATAAGCGTAGACTTAAGTCGCTGCAACGCCGTCGTCTTGTAATTGGCTAGATTCGCGATGCTATCTTTCTTCGAAATAGTCGCCGCATGGCGGCCGTCCTGGTACTGAATTGCTGTTTCGAACAACATTTTATCGATGTTGTCAACCGATGCTGCCAGTGTGGTGGAACAGCTATGCACCTGGACGAATTTCACCGTGGCATTGACTTGCGTTTTCACCGGCAATACGCATATACCCATCCAGAAAAAGCGAGCCAATTGACTATCCTCGCCATTCATAAAAGTCGCCGTAGCAGGACGTTCATCGTAGATGTCTCTTAATTTACCCTTATCGCGCATACGAACAGCGACATAGAAGCATCTGGTGCCGTCTTAATTAAAATTTTTGCTTCGAGAATAGCCGAAAGTTGTCAAGCTGTAGTGAATCACAAATCTAAAGAAGGAGCCTATCCAGCGGCGCGGACGTATCCTGGCCCTGATAAAGAAGCCATGGAAGCAGCCTACAGATACAGGTGCGTATCGCCCCATATACCTCCTCCTAGAAATTATCGGGAAGGCGGCATTTAAGGCGCTCATCAAGCAGGCTCACGACGGAATTGGAGAATGGGACGCTCTCAGACAGAAAATTTAGCGTTCGACAAAGGCGCTCGACAAAAATGGCCACCGATATGGCGCTACACGAGAGTCAAGACGGAAAAACTAGTAGTCGAGAGAGCGTCATGGCAGCAGGCGCTTCCCATCAGCATCCGCCCTGTGGCCCCGTTGTGGAACATGGCGTAAAATAATGGGCGTTCAAACCGTATTGCGTATGCCGACGACCTACCCATCCTGGTCACGGCGCAATATAGACGCACTCCTGGGGAAAGCCCAGCGCGCTACTAAGATAGAATAAGGTGGGGCAACATATTTAGAAGGTACATACGTTAGCACAAATCGTTTCTCTTTTGGACACAAGCTCTCCCGCCTTCAGTGCTGTGGGACGTTTGTCTATTTCAGACTATCATCTTGGGCACTACTTTAGCAGCCTGGCTACGGAGGTCGGTTTACAGCCTGGGGTTTCCTAGTTTTAATTTTTTTTGTCATATACTTAGCCCGACAGTTATTATATCACGACAGATCTTCTACACAGTATATAGGAACCTTCTCCTAGGAGATCTTTGCAATTTTATTTACTGCATTTCCCGCATAGCGGAAAGTGAGCTAAATCATATTCGCTTGCCAATAGTGTCATCTCTGCATGAAACATTCAAGTCAATTTCTCCACCCGAATGTCGGACTGTGTACAGTTATTTTGTACAACTTTCAGCGAGGATTTAGTTTGTCAGCACACGAATGTTTTGAAGAACTTAGATCCACTATTAAAGATAAAGGCCCATATCTGGGAAGTATCTCTAAATGGTATGAGTGGACAATCCCATGAAGGATGTCCAACAAGATCCTGCACGACGACCTCAAACTGACAAGGAAGAGATTGTAACCTCTACTAGAACAGAGCCAATCTAAATCAAAGAGCATACTTACACGAGCCCCGGAAAGCAAAGTCAGGAGACATCATAACGCTTATAAGTCACTAGCTATGAAATCCGAGTGAACAACTGGCGTATCACTTAACACAGTTCTTGACCGGACACTGCAACTTAAAGGAGTTCTTCTGCATAGTAGGAACTGCTCCTTCGTTCACAGGTGTAACATTTTAGCTAGGACCAAAGAATGACCCGTGCCACTTATTTATTGAATGCTTGGCTGTCGCGGATGTGAGACGAAGCGTTTTAGACGAGACAATTTATTAACTAGGAGAGAATAATGACAGGATCTTGCCTCAATAATGGCGGGGGCTCTCCAGACGGTGTCATGCTTTTATGTGAATCATTTCGAAGACAAACAGAAACTAGCATCGGCACTGGCAAAAAACAATCTTAGAACTTGCGGTATGAGAGCAGAAACGCACCAGGAAGCTGCGGCAGAGCGGCCAGTGAGTGTAATAATGGATACAAATGCAGCAAGTCTAAACATGCTGCATCAACTGGTGCACACGGATGCATATCATCTTTCGGAGGATCACAGGATCACTTGCGCCCTTGGTCTTATATTGCATGTAACAGTCGCTAAGCACATACCATGTGCATTATTCTTAGGCTTCTTCTAGCAGTCGTCACGAGCGGTCGCGTTTGGCTTTGCTCCGTAAAACTCGGTCGAAGAGTGCAGGAACCTGAGGCCTGAAAAGGCTGACCAATTGCACTCGACGACCTCAGCGGTAGGGAGTTCAACGCGACCAGTAATTACTGCAAAGGTACTGTGCAAAACTCGATTTTTTCTTGTTTTGTGTTCACGCGTGTTTGAAACTCGAACGTTCGAAAAGTTCGAACGGTGCCAGACATCGTCCGTGCAGTGACCGGTAGGCCGGTTAACCGGGCTTCCCGGCAGTGTTTATACACGTAGCCCACTGTGTACATAACTATCCGTGTATAGTACTAACTGTGTATATAAGTGCAAATGAGCGCTGCCTATTTAAGTGCTCATTCTCAACATTGTATATAACAACTACGACAAGCCGCTACGAAGAGTGATAGAGCGCGTGCCGAAGCGCTGCAGTGCACGGGGAGTGGATAGCAGAGTGGCAGCGTCGGCGATCACAGTACCGGTCTAAGCCAGACCGGTCTAGGTTCAAATCGCAGCAATGTTTTTTTTTTTTTTAAATAAATATAGTTTCTTACTTCACACTTAACTTTTAATAGTCTAAATCTTAATAATTTGCCTACTTACATAGCATAGCTTACAATTCTCACTCTTAAATTTCTTAAACATAAATTGATTTTGTTATCCCCCGTAACTTTCGTGTTCTGAACTACTTTTACTTAATTTGAACCTATAGTAGTCCTTACTAGCACTATGTTTTCCCGGGCAAAAGACCCGGGCAAATGCAGCCCCCACCCGGGCTGCGAAGAAAACGCAAAGAACGTCGATAACATCACTCCTGGCGGGGGTAACCCCGACGAAGCGGTCTCGGGTAACTACCTCGACAAGATAGCCGCCATCGCACAAAGGCTTAATAACCACGCGGCCAGCAGAAAAAACATGGACATAATGGTGAAAAACCTGGCTGAGGAACTTCGCGTCGCGACAAAAGAGGCCAAGGCACGAAGTAAGGATGTCGGCACACAGACCGTTAACGAGACCGCAGACTCGGGGTGCCAGTGTACACCTGACACCCTTGCCCTGGAGCGGCAGGCCGACAACATCACTGCCATGATCGAGAAGTGCCAAACAGAAGAGGACCTCAAGCGCATCCTCTCTCTTGAATGGCCAGCAGCCGCCTACACAAGGGTGTAGGCCCTTCGGATCCTGGTTGCCCGGGAAGACGATCCTTCAGACAAGACCACATGGCAAAACATGGCCTGCCAGTTCCAGGGCATAGCCGGTGAGGCCGGCCGCAGGACAGGGGTGGTCATGTCGCGCCAAATTTGCGAATCGGGGGATGACGGCGAGCCCATCACCCGGGCCCTAGTGGCAATCACGCTCCCTAAGGACGCAACGCTCCTCCAGGACAAGAATCTCCTGGACCAGGCGCTGAAAAAAGCCAAGGCCCTCGCGGGCTCAAGGGACCTTGGGCCAATACCCTGCCACATGACAAGCCAGGGCGAGCGGAGGGGAGTCGGCAAACTCCTGGAATGCCTCTCCCGGGCACAAGACTTACATCTTGCTGTCACCCCTACGGCGCGCACAGACAGGGGGGGGGCAGACGGTGGCAAGAAGAGCTCGGCCAGCACCACAACAACTTTCCTTCTTAAAAAGAAGGAAGGCAAGACTTACGCCGACATGATCAAAGAGCTGGGTGTCAGGGTGGACCTTAATACCCACAACGTGAGGGTAAATTGAGTTCAACAACTGCCCAGCGGAGATGTGCGGTTGGTGGTGGCAGAGGCGGTACAAGGAGGGGCCAGCTCCTTTCTCCAGGCCCTGCAGTCAGCCGGGGAGGCGGACGCCAGCGTCGACAGGACGTCACTAAAGCGTCTCCTGATCAGGGATGTCATGGAGGGTACCACCCAGCAAGACATCGAGGCTGCCATCCGCAAGGCGCTGCCCATCGAGGGACCACTGGCCGTGGAACCCCCACAGAAGGGGGCCACCGGCAGATGGACGTTCCTGGTCCGAGCGGCCCCTCCCGACGCCGCCAGGCTCCTAAACATCAAACGCATCTACATGGGGTGGTCCTCGTGCCCAATCTCGGAGTGGATCACCGTGCCGACGTGCCAGCGCTGCCAACGAGTGGGCCACTCTGCTCCCTCGTGCACTGGCGCGGTCGTCACAGGTAAGCGCTGCCACAGGTGCGGGGTAGTTGGGCACCTCTCGAGAGAATGCAAAGCGGCGGCGACCTGCTATAACTGCGGCGAAGCAGGACACGCGGCCAACGTTGCCGCTTGTCCAAAGTACAGAGAGCAACTGGAGGAGCTCCGCCGCCGCGGCACCCGGCCAACGGCCGCGCACCTCGCGATAACACGAGTGCCAAACCCAACCCCGGCACCGGCTACCCACGAGGACCACCCCAGTGACGCCGTGGACGCCGAGGGGTTCACCCTGGTCACCCAAAAAAGCCGCAAGAGGGTACAGACTTCGCCTCCTCTGGACCCTCGTGCAACGAAGGCATCTAACAAGCAAGCCTCGCCCACCAACGACAATGACGCCAGTTCGTAAAGTACTCCAGCTCAACTGCAACCGCAGCAGAGGCGCGCACAACATGCTCCAGGAGGTCAGCAGCAGAGTAGGAGCCGACCTCTTGTTGCTCAGCGAGCCTAACATCCGGTGGGCAGAAAACCGTTCCCCGGACTGTTTTGCAGACGCCAACAGCGCTACGAGCATCGTAATTGACCATCGCAGCCAGATGCGCATCTCCAGACACGGCTGCGGCTACGGTTTTACATGGGTTGACGTCGCAAACATCGGACGCTTTTATTCCTGCTACTGCAGTCCTAACGTTCCACTTGACAACCTTAACAGGCTTTTAGACGACTTATCTTCCTCTTTTAACCAAACTGACGCGCCACTTTTAGTAATAACCGGAGATTTTAACGCCGCGGCCAGCGCATGGGGCTCGGCCAGAACCAGTCATAGGGGGCTCGCAATCCTCGACTGGTTAGCGGCTGAAGACCTCGTGGTTCTTAACAAAGGTACGCCTACCTTTCACAGGGCCGGGCGCACCTCATGTATCGATCTTACTATCACGCGCAGGGCCGATGCCAACAAGATTTTAGACTGGAAGGTGCTTCAGGAAGAGGAATCCCTCAGCGACCATTTTATTATCGAATTCCACGTGACTACTGCCGCGATGACAAATCCAACGGAGCGTCCGCCCATCATACGCCAGGGAGCCAGCTGCTCCTAGAAAAGGCGTGCGCGGTCTCCCCAGGCCGTCCCGCACGTCGAGGGTACCGAGGAAAGCCAAAACACTGGTGGACCGCGGCACTGGGACAACTACGGCGGAAATGCCTAAAAGCGCGACGGTGGCTCACCCGCGCCAGACGATCGTCACACGACGGGGAGGCCGCCAGACGCTTTAGAGCCGTATACAAGAACTTGCGGGCCCTCCTGCGCAGGGAAATCTTCAGGAGCAAGGAACGCTCCTGGAGGGCTTTCCTGGAGGAGCTGGAGGACGACCCCTGGGGGCGCCCATACAAAATGATCAGGGGGCTCCCCCCTTACAAGCGCAGGGTAGAAATATCCCCGGAAGATGCGCGGGTGGCGATCGAGGCGCTCTTTCCTCAACACCCACAATTCGACCGCGCCCCCTACCTAGAGGCTTCAGGGGAGGAGGAAGAGGATACCCCGGAGGTCACGCTCCAAGAGGTGCTGGACGCTGCGGCACGCCTCAAACAGAGAAAGGCACCGGGCCCAGATGGTGTCCCGGTCTCCGCGGTCACAACACTGATGAAAGAATTTCCAGAAGCGGTGGCGTCAGCGGCGACCGGGATGCTCCGGTCGGGCTCGTTTCCCAGCGCAAGGAGGGCCGCAAGCTTGGTCCTCATACCCAAAGGCCCCAGCTCTTACCGCCCTATTTGCCTACTCGGCTCCCTGGCCAAAGCTTTCGAGTCTATCGTGGAGGCACGCCTGCGGGACTTCGCGGAGGAGAACGACCTGCTGTCAGAGGCCCAGCATGGGTTTCGCAAAGGCCACTCGACAATCGGCGCCATAAAGCAGATCCAGACGCAGGCCGAACTCCTCCACGAATCCCCGCCAAGAAGACGGGACCTCTACCTCGCTATTTTACTAGACGTACGAAACGCTTTTAACAGCCTACCCTGGAGAGTCATCCTGGAGACTCTTCACAGGAAGAACGTTCCCTTTTACCTACGGCGCATTATATCGAACTACCTAAAGGACCGGACAGTACAGTCCCACGGAAGCGTTTTTAACATGACTGCAGGGGTGCCACAGGGCTCCATACTTGGCCCCCTGCTATGGAACATAGCGTACGACGACGTGCTGCGACTAAGGGACTTGCCCCCCGGGGTCAGCCTCCTAGCCTATGCCGACGACCTCGTTCTTACCGTCCAGGCCCGGACACCGGACCTGCTGCAAAGCCGTGCGAACGAAGCACTTGAAGACGTCGCCCGCTGGATGCAAGCGGCGGGACTCGCCCTCGCCCCCGCCAAGAGCGAGGCAATACTTTTGGTAGGACGGAGAAACTGTCCTGCCATTCACCTTCGCCTAGAAGACCAAGAGATTGTGCTTGTTGACAAGGTCAGGTACCTCGGGGTCACCCTAGACAGGGGTCTCCGCGGCACTGAACACGTGCGGCGGGCGACGGAGAAGGCAACCAAGACAGCAAACAACGTCGCACGGCTAATACCTAATAATCATGGACCACGACAAACCCAGCGGCGAATAATCATGTCCGTGGCCGAGTCAGTCGCCCTATACGGAGCTCCGGCCTGGCCGACCGACACTCTGAAGCTTGCCGTCAACAGGACGCGCCTGCGTCGGGCCCAGAGGGTCGGAGCCCTCAGGGTGATCGCGGCGTACCGGACGGTAAGCGCAGCGGCGGCGTTCGTCCTTGCTGGAACGATTCCCTGGGATCTGAAAGCTGCCGAACGCCGCCGCTTATGGGGTAACCCCCAGCGCAAGAAGGACGAGGAGCGTCGGCATACTATCGACCTCTGGCAGGAAGAGTGGGCCGGCCTACAAGAGGGTGCCCCTGGCACCAGTCTCCGCGCCGTTATACCCGACATCAAGGAATGGCTAAACCGCCCGGGGGGTGAACTCACCTTCTACACGACCCAGATCCTGACAGGGCATGGCGACTTCCAGTCCTACCTGTTCAGGATCGGGAAGGCTCCCAGTCCTAAATGCATCCACTGCGGCGACGGACCGGAAGACACTTCAGACCACACGGCACTGAAGTGCCCAGCATGGGCGGAGTAGCGCGTACCTCTACTGCTTCTAATGAACACACCGGATTTTAACCTACGCGACGTCTGCAAAAAAATGACGGAAACGCTTTTAAACTGGAACACCACAGCCGGAGTCTTCAGAGCCATTCTACAGAAGAAAACGAGCGCCAACTACCTACGGCGCCCCCCTCTCCCCGTGGCTCCCGGGGAACACACCCGCCAGGAGTAGAAGACTCGCCCCCCCTGACTGTTTGATGATATGCGCAACGCAGTTCCCAGTCAGTGTGGGGGACGGGGACATGACTGGTTTTTAGTGGGTTGGAGCCCCACACTACCGGCCCGCATCTGCAGGGAGCTCCCCTGCCGCGGTGCCCGCGTGTGCAACCGTATTTCCCAGTTAGTCCTCTATAAAAAAAAAAAAAAAATGTGCATTATTCTTATTAGTTATCACTACGCCTTTCATGAGCAGTGCCATGCAGTAGAAGGCGCAACACTGGAGTCGTTGCGTTACGCCTCGCTGGAAGGGTGGATACACAGCAAGTATTCTATTCTATCTTCACCGTATTCATGTTTAATGAATATTATAATCAGTTTGAATAAATTAAAAAACCTCTCCTTTGCTCCGTCATACCAAGCTTATCTAACTGACCAAGGTAGTTTGGCTGTCAAAAACCAACAAAACAATTTTAATTATAGTATTTTGTAAAAACGTGTATTGTTTACAATAAATAACTTTGCGGATAACAAACAAACACGCCATACTTTTTGTATCTGTAGGAATCGTGATTTCTACAACTACAAATCGCTTTTTGTAGTTAAAAAAAGGTCACAGAATATACACGTGTAAGTAATTTAGACAAAAACGTTTACTAATAATAATAAAATTAACGTTCAACCAAATATAGTGCATGACTGTTAAAAGTGAACGCAAAAGGCGGCGAGTAATGCAACATAAATACATTTTCAATTTAGAGAAAGAGGCTACTATTGCGATATCTATGGCATGTGTGTGTGGTAACCATAATACGTACAATTTCTGACCAAAAAAGGCTAGTTGTTACCAAGTGCTAAACCTCAAAGCTAGCTTTCAGTGCATGTCATATAGTCCCTTAGTATTTAAGAGTAAAAGTTTGTTTACGTTACTTACTTGTGCCGTGAAGCTTATTGCATGGTGCTTCGTAATAAGGAATATGACTAAGACAAGAGAAAAAATGACACAATGTTATGTTCTTATATATTAGACCGAAAAGTTGGTGTCCCTTACACAACTTAAATTTATAAATAGCTTGAGTGCTCGAACTTAGTACTACAATAAACAGCATAACTGTCTGACAGCAAGTAAAACTGATATCTGCGTATTACTTGCAAAAGTAAGCAAATCAATTGGCTTTCCCCCCATGGTTCAAATATCTGCATTGTGCAAGCCTCTGCAATAAGCGCTTTAGACGACATCCAGCACAAACTGTCAGCTGCTGATGCCTTGTGCGTATATTGTAAGTACACTGCTTATATAACGGCATTTAGCTCAACTAAATCAAGGCGAAACTGGCTAGACAATATATCATCGTAAGAAGTTGGCACACAATACGATAGTTCTAGTCAGACATATATTATCTACCATAAACGCTGTGACACATAAATATGCCCTGGTACAAACCTATTTGAACTTTTAGGTCACTTCATCAGAACTTCATGAGTATCTAACAGGCGCAAGCGTAACCCACAACCTGTCTCATCTACTTAGACTGATGAAACCTGGGTTAACAACGAAGCAGACTTTGGAAAGTGCGGTTCTGTTAAGGCCGCTATCCGCTAATTTATTGATCGCTAGCATAAGAGTGCCTTTCTTTGCACGATAAAATGACAGCCCAATAAATGTAGAAGCAAATTTGTAATGGAACAAATGGCATATATGCGCAATACGACTGCAACCCGTTCCTTGCTGTAAACACATCCTTGATTTACATGTTCCTGCACACTGGGCCACGTGTGTATCGGCAGTTTGGCTATCTCGTTCTGTTTACAGTCATGCCTGCGGCTCATTATCACTGTGCAGACTGTGCCCTTCTACTATGGCAAGAGTTTTAATCGTCGACGGCTGTCATTCGGCGGTTGGCGACTGTTTACGGTACACAACTGTTTAATAGGTTTGTATGTGATGAAGTCGCTGTCTCAGTTTGTGTGTGTTTGAAGTAGTATGTCATAATGCTGTCCTTTTGTTGACTAGCCGTGTATCGATCTGTGTGGAGTTTAAGTTTTACACCCGGTGACTGATGTTTAATTGATGTATTTTTTTTCCGAAGGATAAAGAAAAGTACACTTTGGGCGTCAAGTAAATAGAAGGGAAAGGCTGTCGTGCGTGTGCGCATCAGTCGAGTCGCACCGCTTTTTTTTGTGCAAGACTACGAATGGTTGCAGTACAGTAGGAAATGTTCGGCCAGCAGCTATAATTTTAGTTTGAATTATGTCGTAACAGACAAACGAATTTAACTGAAAACTGCGCAACGCCTTTTTGGATTTTGCGGGCAGCGTAGGTTGCGCGTGGCCTGATCAGGCTCTCCTGAGCGGCACAGGAAGGTCTTAGATCTACCCTTGCCAATTCACCTTTATATAAATATTTTTCTTTTCTACAGTGAAACTACGTGTTTGATGCTCCTGAAGTGATTCCTATGCTTGACGTTATTTTAAAGTGTTGAATGCCCGAGGGGGATCGAAAAAGACTGCAATGCGCAGATTTGCTTTGTCAACATCCATGTTATGTATCGTTCCTTGTAATGCCATAGGTGCTGATTCCGTACTCTTCCCCATTCTAAAGCCGAACTGAATACGATGTAATACATTGTATTTCTGTAAGTGTTATTTGAGCCGCTTGGCAATTAGTTTATCAAATAACTTAACAATAAATGTGTGGGTCTGGAGTTGTTGGTTTCTTTGTTGCTAGCAACCATACTTTGATATGGTCACTAATTCTGATTCTCTTAAGGCCATTGGAAATGGTCCTTGTGCAAATAGCGTTTTTTAGTTTTTAACACAATATACAGTGTTGTTTGATAGCGTAGATTGTTATGCGATAGCCTCCTCGTGTCTTATCAACTTCGAGTCGGTTTTTAGTTGATACAGTTGTATGCATTTCGTCATTTGTTTCCGGTGGAAAGGCTCGTTACATGTGTTTGTTGGCAGGTTTTTGCTGTGTGATGCTTGTCTGCCCGTTGGTACGCTCAGACGTTTTCCGAATATAGCAGAGTGCAGATTGCAATCCGCCTTTCGTAACAGGTTGAAGACTTTCACGTATCGAGAGCGCGCTTGGGTCAAATTTGTCGGCGCGACGGTGTCGTCCTGTTTTGTACGCGGTATAGACTCGCCAGTTTTTTCGTGTCTCCGACAAACTTTGCCACAATGTATGCATCCTAATTGTTTGTCCCAATTGAAACTTAATATAGTACCTTAGCGGACTGCATTCGCTCTTTGAGGTCTGGGTTTGTTTTGGTTCGTTTAAGAATATTGCTTTTTTGTCTTATTTTTCGGAGTATGTCCGATGTTATACATGACTTGGGTATGGTCTTCTTTGTCTGCATGCATGACCGCCTCCAGTAGCATAGTATAAGTACTTTTGTTGGCATGTCTCTAGTAAGGCTTTGTAGTAGCTTCACAGATTGTTTATGGGTCTGGTCTTGTTCATGTTCTACTTCTAAATCGGTATATTGCATTTTCTGCACATTGGTCGAAATTTTTTGATGTTGCTGTTTATTGCCTTGAATGTTGTCTTGCTATCATGCTATGAATATATTGTTTTAGTAGTTGATGCCATGCTTAATATTTATAGGATAGCATAGTGGTGGGGCAGGCCTCTGCTTCTTTGTAACTCGATCTTGTGTTTAATAGTATGTGGTCGATTACATTTGTGCTGTCTGCCGCGACTCTCGTGTGGTCTGTTTTAGTGTAGTTCATCTTCTTTCCGATAGGGCGTCCACATACGTCGAGCCCGGTGGGTGGGTGCATTCGTCGCGACCAGAGGAGACATAGGTGCGCGGGTTCGTGCCCCACCGTTGCACATTTGTCTTTATGTGGTCTGTCTATGAAGCAATACAAAAAGCAGTTCCATGGGAGTTAAATCTTGGTTGAGAATCGGCCCAGAAAGTATTTTTAGGGCGTCTACATACGTGTAGCCGATGTCGAATGATTTCCTGTAGATGCCGATTATTTTTGTAATGTTGTGTCTGTTATTGATATTTTTACTAAACAGATTGATTGATATCATCGTTTGCCGAGATGTAACTTAACTCCTCCAGTTCTGCTCTTGCTCTGTCAGGTGCAAACAACCCATTTAAACGTATGCTATCGGGATAATCTTCTCTTTCCCAGGTCTTCGTGAGGACCAGCGCATCATGAGCCGACTGTTGGCGTTTTTAAACCATTGCGTTTTTGTTGGCAACATTCTTCGGAAGAGATCGAAATTTGCAGAAATACTGCTCGATAAGTAAACCCTAAAGCCAGTCGTAGAGCAAAGATCATGCAGTCAAAGCTGTCCCAAGAGGTCAGACCCTGCTTTCTACAGATCAGATTGTCCCAATCGACACAAATACTAAGACTAGTTAATTGAAAAACACCTCGAACACCCACGGATCCAGCGTACCCAGAGGCACCGACGCCGGAATCTTCAGCGCTGAAATGGATGTTACTACTGAGGAGATTCGAATTGCCATTAGAACTTTTCTAAACAGTTCTAGTGGCCGTCCGGATGGTCTTCGCCCTCGGCATCTGAAAGTTCTCACAGGTTACTGCTAGAATGATAGCAACCCTCTGTTGCAAGCGTTACGTAACTTCGCTATTTTAGCAGTCAAAGGGCGACTCCCAGAATTCACGCTATCAAGTTTTGACGGCGCTACATTATTCCCCCTACGAAAAGAAGACTGTGATAATCGACCAATCGCCGTAGAGCTCACTCTGTGTGGACTGGTCGATAAGGTCTTAATGAAACAGCTATGACGGCTATTCTATGGCTAGTGTCTCTTATGCAACTAGGGTACGGGATAAGAGAAGGAGCAAAAGCGGCTGTACATGCGGCCGCCGCCGTCATCAAATTCAATAGACTGCTAGGAAAAGCCTTATTCAAGCGCGATTTTTAAAACGCTTTTAGCATGCTTCGCCGAGATCACTTACTCAATGCGGTATGAAGAATTATACCCGCTATTTATCCAGCTGTATACCGGATGTATAGACTGCCCGCTAATCTCGCGAAAAAATCGACTGCCCGCTAATCTCGCGAAAAAATCGATTTTCTTGAGAATTTCGACGAGATTCTGCACTCGAGGCTACAACGGCTGATTAACGTTCACCTGGGATCTGCATTCTGGGGCCTGACATTACTTCCTGAGAGCGCAAGAGGCTTGGGAATTCGCCGTGTTACGGATTAATCATTGTCTTGTTAGTTGGGATCCTTGGCAACATTTAAGACGTACTTCTAACACCGTGCAACCCTAGATTTTAAAGGAAAAGCTCGCCTGAAGGCTTACTTTGATGCAATGGACGGGAAGGGGCTACAAGCCCTCCCTCTGCCGATGCTGAGGGCGAACAAACTCCGCATTGTCTAGGGTCTGCGGCTTGGAAGGCTGCTTGCACAGAGCACATCTTCACGTCATTCAAGACATTCCGTCATCAACAATGTCGTACGCCGTGCTTTTTCTTTACTTCTTTTTATGCTGAAATTAGAGTCAATGAGTAAGGCGACCGTCAAGTTCCTCAAGAAGCTCAAAAAGAGGGTAACTGCTATGACAAAGGATGCGCGAGACGGGAAGTACCTGGTGCACCGTGGAAGTTCAACGTGGTAATGCAGTGACAGTAGTGGGACTGCTTCAATCGCCAGGGGAAAGACTGCCAGAAATGATCTAGCAGCAACAGTAAATATTTGACTACTAGCACACGAACACATTTACTAGAGTGTACTAGTGTAGTAAATGTGTTCGTGTGCTAAACTTTACTTTAGCACACGAACACATTTACTAGACTAGTACTCTCGTTCTAAGTGCGACGCCCTTGAGTAAACGCTAAATAGTAAACTGGCTTCCTCATTTATACCTGCATCATTGTTAAATAAATATTGCTGATACGAAACGCTTTCAATGCATGTGCTATGCTTCCCGAATAAGTAGTTTATATCAAATTATAAGAAAAGTAATTTTTTTCGTTGTCTGCTATCGGTGAGTACGGTCATACATTGGTGTGACTCTCAGATATTATTAGATTCAAACATCTAGTAATATTTGACTTACTTGAGCTGCTAGCAAGCACTGCTTCTCGAACAGTTTAAGATCATACTGTTGTCTATATTTGTCACGGTTGAGCTCACATTTCCGAAAAGGCAACACTGGCGACAAAACGGTGTAGAAATTCGGGACCTGACGAATCGGACGAGTTCCATTCGCCGGATCCAAAGCCGAAACCGAAAAGAATGGATAAATCGACGCCTCCTCCGGGAGGCTCGCACGATCCAGTAGAAGAACCACAGACTGGAAGTTCACAAGGCAAAACGCCCTCGAAGCCTAAGGTCAATTCACCTGCGCAGCAGGGAAAATCTTCTACTGCAGACCCTGCAGCTGTTTATAGTCAAATTGGCTGCGGATCACAACAGTGCGAACAAACAGTCAACTCCACAGAGGAACAGGCCACAACCATCGATTTTGACGTGCGCGAACGCGCAGAGCACGAAGAGTTCATGAACAACGATGATGTTGTGCACGTTCCAACGAAGGAAGAGAAGTTGCGAATGAAAGCTCAGCGGCTTGCAGAGAGGGACAGTCAGCGCATGTTGAAGAAATCCACGGAAGAACGAACGTCGAAATTAACAACATCAAAATTTGGTCAACACTGCGTCGAGCTCATGGCGATTGACGAGGGCGGCTCTGAATTAGATGGTGGCTTTAAATCAAAACAGTTCTTGCCAATATACGTGGCGGTGAGAGCACATGTTCCTGGAGCAAATGTTCGTGTTAACAGTCGAAACAGGCTGGAGATATGGGTCAAGACAATGGAAGAGTTTGAGAAATCAAAGAAACTTCAAATGCTAGGCGATATAAGGGTGGCCGTATGTAATAAACCTACACTGCCACTATGGGGAAGAATATATGGAGTGCATCCACAATTTTCCGAAGAAGAAGTAGCAGGAGTTCTCCAATCGCAGGGAGTCGTAGAAGTAAGACGGGTACAATATAATGTCAAGGGCAGTGAAGGCGGTGACGGCACCCCACAGCTAGATAAGAGGAACACGTCGAAGATGGACATTCGTTTCGAAAGAGAGATTAAAAAACAAGTTGATATCTGCGGTGAGCTATACACCGTAGTTCTAAAATCAACGACAATGCAGTGCGTTATCTGCCTGCGTTATGATCACAAAGCCGCCGCGTGTCAGCGCAAAGGCAGCAAACTCTGCAAAAAATGTGGTACAGAGGGCCACATCATGGCGGAATGCACCAGTAGTAAAACATGGTGTGTCAACTGCCGCATGAGCCATCCGTCTGGAAGTAGAAGTTGCCCAGTGTACCAAACGTGGGCAAAGGCTCAACAGATCCGACACACTCAAGTAATCGGCAGACAATGTGGCATTCCGGTTAAGGTTACGGAAATCAAACCTGACACAAAGTCGAATACGCTCGGCGCAGAGCAAGGACAAACCAGTTGGGCAGGGGTAGTCAAACGTCAACTAGTTCAAGTTCTGCCAGACGGTGGCGAACAAGTAGTTTGCAAGCTTCCAGTTGTACCCGAAATCAGAAAGACATCTAAGAAGACATCTCCAAACAGCGAAAAGCCAAAAAAGCTAGGAATTAAGTAAAGACAAGGCACACAAATCAAAATCTGAGTTTGCAGAGAGAGCAGCCAAACTTAAGACTTTTTGGTCAGGCATTAAGTTTTTTATTATGCCGTGGCTTCAGGAGAACCCAGAGGTGGCCAAGTTGGTAGAACTCTTAGAGGCTGGAAGCGCCCTGGAGAGCTTCCTAGAGTTCATCTCTCAAAAGCATTTAGATGTCTAGTTTTCTTGCGCACTGGAATTGTGGATGGGGGTACACGAAGGCACTGCCGCTACTACGGCAAATGTACATACAAGATAAACTGCCTGTGATCTGCCTAAACGAAGGCAATTTTAAAAACAACGGCATTGCTGAAGGATACGTATTTTATGGAGATACAACGTCAATAAATTCATCAACTTCTCTAGCCTCGATTCTGGTTAGAAATGATATTCATCAATGCAGATTAGAGCTGCCTCACATACCAGGTGCGAGAATATCAGGTGTCAAAATAAAAATAGAACAACAGACTCTCAATATAGTAACAATGTACCTGTCGCCAAACAGAGAAGTTGATATATCAATGATATTAGCCGCGCTCAAGGATATTTCAAACATCATAATCACCGGAGATGTTAACGCCAAAAATCCGATGTGGGGAAGCCCGACGATGGATAGCCGAGGATTAGCAATAGCTGAACTAATGGAAAAACTGTCATTAACTGTATTGAATGATGGGAATCCAACATTTATGCGCAATTACTCCAGTGGTTTCGTGGAATCTCATTTAGATATTGTGGCTGTTAGTGAAAACTTAACCCCTATCAGCAAACTGGACATTGAACCAGTAGCACTCATCTCGGACCACTGTAGATGCTTTCTGTATATGAAGACTAACAAGTACAAATGGCGAACTACACAAATAACCGACTGGGAAAAGTATAGGAAAATAATATCCTCAAACGTCGCAACCACCACCAACATGGATACACTGGTAAAAACGGCATATCAAGCAGCAACTAAACGCATACGAGTCCCCCCACAAATTACCCAACCGAACATGAAATTGGCTCGATTTCTGGACGCAATCAGCAAGTTACGAAAACGATTTAAGAAGCACGGGTTTCTAAGTGATTATGTACGGTACGAATCCCTTAGGAAAGCGGCACTGTCGTACTCAAGAGAACTGCAGGACGTACTGAATAAAAAGTATGTGTCAACATTGAGTCAAACAACGCCTCTCACAGACGTGTGGCGGTGGATTAAGGCTACCGAATCTGGAAAACCAACAACTCCACTAGGAACATATTGCCTGAAAAATAACGTCAATATGCGCTCAGCATTGAACGACCTATTAAAAACGGTTACCCTGCCGGACATACCACCATGTCCAATTGCTAAGTCAACTGAATTCGATATTAATAAACAAATTTCGTCGAAGCTATCACGACCATTCAACGTACTTGAACTTGAAATGGCTCTTGCAATGGCACATTCAAGAAGTGCTGCTGGACCTGACGGAATCACTAACAAGCAACTAAAATCTCTAGGAGAAGATGGCAAGAAGTTTATGCTAACCAAAATGAATGAGATACTTGCGTCTGGGGTGTTCCCGATGGAGTGGAAATCTGGAGTTGGGGTTCCTATTCTGAAACCGAGTAGGCCAACAGGAGACATCAAATCATATCGTGTAATTGTCAAATGCTCCCACCTTGGTAAGGTTCTGGAGCGAATGCTTCTTCGAAGAGTAATGTCTGCGTCAGAAGCTAAATCGGCTCTCACAGATAGTATGTCAGCATACAGACCGCTACGGTCGCCCCAAGACAACGTCATAGATCTGACAACAGATATTGAACAGGCATGCCGGAACAATGGCCATGTATTGGCCGCATTCTTTGACATCGAGGGCGCATACAATGGACTGACACACACAGCTGTCCATGAATCTCTACAAAATATGGGGATCGACGCCAATTGCCGTTTCTACAAAATCATATCAAGCTATCTGCACGAGCGCACGCTGTCTATTACGTGCGAGGGAAGCTCCTCCAGGTGTGTCGTGTTAGGAGATCCTCAGGGTGGAGTGCTTTCCCCGATTCTTTTTGTATTAGCGATATCTAATATTGCAAATTGCGTTCCACACGGCTTTCACCTATCCCAGTACTCGGATGACGGGGCCATGTGGAAACAGTCAACCCCATTGCTGTTTTTCAGCTTCAGTGTGGCATCAAAGCAATTGTATCTGCATTGGAGAAAATTGGCCTTAAGATTGAACCATCTAAAACCAAAATAATGGCTTTCAATATGCGTCGAGCACAGCATGTAGTAGTTAAAATAGACGGAAAAACAATTGACCAAGTCACGGATATACGGTTCCTTGGAGTACATCTGGAAGACAACTGTCGATGGAAGATGCAGATTAATGAGCTGAAAGAACGAGCCCTTAAAGTTGTAAACATAGTCAAGAATCTGTGCGGACTCTCTTGGGGAATATCTCCACCATCTGCCATTAAAATTGTCAAGGCGCTTTTCTCGTCGAAAGTGGACTACGTCCTGCCGTTCATGACCAACCTGACAAAAAAGAGACAACCGATCTAGACGCAATGACTGCAGTATGTGCTAAAGCAGCGCTGGGTTTACTTCCTATGACCAGTACACAAACCGCTCTGGCAGAAAGTGGCCGTATGCCCACTAACATACGACAAGAATTTCTAATGAAGTGTATATTAATCAGATTAGCCAGAAGTGGCAATAAGCTACTGAGATTAATCCAGGACGAACGCCGAAGTACCAAGGCAGCTGCCGCCCTAGAGGACATTCCCGAACTGAGCGACGGGATGCAGGCTCCTGATAAGCATGTATTTGATATGTCAAATCTTGAGCATATGTCTGTGTCACTATCAATACCTAACATTCACAAAAAGAATGAACATGACTCTTGGTACCTGAAGACTGCCGCCGAGCACCACATAAGCTTACTCTCACAGGAGTACTCGTCAGTGATGTTCAGCGATGGGTCACAGCAAGGTTTTACTGGAGGAGCAGGAGTTGTCATACAGGAAACCGAGACAACTATAGCGGTACATGTCGGAAACTGCCAGAGTTCAACCACGGCCGAAATTGTGGCAGTGCATGAGGCGCTTGTATTCGCTCTTCAAGACGATAATCCCAAGGATACGGTTATCTTCTGCGACTCTAAAGCGGCGCTGGAAGCTATCACAGCTGCAGACCCATCGGGTCCCAACTCAAATCCCATCCAGTGCGTTCTTCGCTGCGCCGGCCATCTCAAGGCACGGCTGCGACTACAGTGGATTCCAGCTCACGTAAATGTACGAGGAAACGAGGCAGCTGACGAGGTCGCCAGAGACGCCCTACAGAAGAAGAAGCTGGATCGCCTATGCCTGGTGCCGCCTTCCTCAAGTCATGTCAAAGCTAAAGTGTGGAAAGACAGTTGTCAAAAATGGGAGGAGCTGGCAAACGGAATTTCACAAAAGCGTATTAAGATGGGGATCGGGATAAATTTTGCAGGACCACATGACTTAAGCGGGGCCTCCCGTAGATGTGCTGTGACGGTTCACCGTCTGAGATGTGCCAAAGGTCTGAGCGGAAGCACGCTCAACCAAATTGGGGTAAAATCATCACCCATGTGCGAGCAGTGTAACAAATATGATGACGTTATACACATTCTTACAGAATGCAGAAAATATGAAGTGGAAAGAGCACAATGGATTAAGGCCGTCACTAAGCATGGAGAGGACGGAAACATGTTATCAGCACGAATGGCTGACAGTAGACTTGCCAGTCTGGTGAAATTTGTCAATTCTTGTGATCTAGTGCTGTAAGTTAGCATGGGACTAGCGATGTAACTATCAGCGAAACATGTACACGCTGTGAGCTTATCGGATGTTAAAAACATCAAAAGCGTAAAATGTACCACTGTGTAGTGGGTCTCTGATGTGAGACTCTCCAGATTATATATGTAATCAATAAACATCTATCAAAAAAAAAAAGAAAAGTAAATACACTTTTTAGATAATACGTACAAACTACCAAAGTGCGTAGTTTGCCTCCTTGCTATATATTCTCTTGGGGTCAGAATTTTTTTCATGGATGTATTTTCAGGGCGGCCTTTGTCGCAGTTTTTTCTGCAGTAGTGTTCGCTCCCTTTCCTTCCAACTTATGGGGGTAAGCCCGTAATCCAGATATCAACGTAATCTGAGTCTCCTCTCCGGACATATTCATAACGTAGGCTGGACAGTTGTAGATGTTCGGTCTGGTGCATATATTGCATTTTTCCTAAAATTAATTCCCTTACAGTTTGTATAGTTGCGGGGTCTTTTGTTATTTCGCCAATTAAGCCGTTGTTGTGTTGTGGTACCTAGTGGCGGTGTAGTACACCCCAATCAGGGTAAGTGGTCTGGCTTAAAAGTTTGCGGGAATTTTTCGGTGTCGAGGGTGACCGTTGAGGCGCTATTGGCTTTTATGGCAATCGTTTTACGAATTACATGTTGTCAGCACGAGCAATACTGCACTGCTCAGCTGTAGGACTAAGCGGGTCACGCGATTGGCGAGTCCTTGGCTAGATCAGAGACGTTGTGTACAACAACATCCCGCAGTAATTGTCACTGTTCGAGTTTCAGAAGCAGTTTGCTATCGGCGACCTCACCTGTCGAGCTCATTTCATCTTCAAAAAGGCGTTGTTAGTTTCTGCGCGTCTTCCTGGATAGTGTTGATTTATTTTGTGGTGATTGCTGCGACAGCGTTTTCATCTCTGACAGTTGACTGTGGATAGAATTTAGTGTGGAAGTAATGTATTGTTGAGATAGTGATTGCGCGACGCCCGCGCGGCAAATGCTACTTGCCCCGTGATTTTGACTCTTTAGGTAAGCCCGAGAACGTTAGGTGTACTGTGGGCTTGCCAATTTTGCAAACTAAAAGCATAGTGCGATAAAGCTCTTCTAACAGCGCAATTTGAACTCGTGGACTATTTTGGTGCAAGGGTGGAATCACTCTAGATGTGAAGTGCTTTATATTTCACGTTTTCGTTACACAGGGGAACCGGTGTATTCGACCTGTTCCGACACGTGCGGATGAATGAACCTTCTCAAACATCATTAGATGGATGTATAAGCGTCAACATCAAAGCTGTTCTTCGATAGCACATTGTTGGAATAGGCGCAATAAATAACTTTTTAATGTGAGCCTGCACTAGAAGCGAGAAAGCAATGACCAGCAGACATCATGACTTACTTATTTCCATTAAAAGTCAGTATCTCGTACAGGTTACCAGGCTTCTGTCCCACGTCCATGCTGTAGTTTAACGTATTGTTCAAATCGCCAAAAAGGGATGCTTTGTCATCGACCGTTGAAACTAGCTTACTGACGTCCTCGTTCACGAAGAAACTGCAAAAGTAAAAACGATTTTTTTAGTACAATTTATAAGCGTCTAGTAGCATTTGTAATAAAAACATTTGAGCTTCACTGATATAGAAAGAATCGTATGTGATGTGCTGCTCTGCACGGCTGACGGTTATGCTACAGATATTCTGTTTTACAAATTGTTAATAAGTTCGTATGGTGCAACGTGTGTACCATGGTACATCATATGCAATGTATTTTTTAGCAATCAATGTAGTAATATGTACATGTACACAAATAAGATATTCATCTGTTAACCCTTTTTTAAATTGCTTTGAAAAGACGCATGGAAACATCCGATTTTTCTACAACAGAAACCGCCTGCTTAGCGCGCATCTCTGTAAATAAGAACTTCTTAATGTCAGAGACTAGTCCTTTAAATGTGTGTGTCCCTAGTCCTATGTGGTATCGCAATCTTTTTATGTTTATTTTTGTTTTATGTTTACCTGGTAACTATCTGGCAAGATTGACACCTCCATTGCCTTAAACGTTTTTAATATTTATATATATAATATATATATATATATATATATATATATATATATATACTCCTTAGTTTACTCAACAGACTCACGATGGCTCCCCTTAAACCCCACCAAAGACTCCTATTTTTGGAAGACTTTCTCATTCACCGTCTCCTATATAAACTGGTCTCCAGTCCCAGATCATCTTACGCACTTCTTAGCGACCTAGATAAAGAGATCAGAAAGGTTGTTAAGTCGAAATGGCTTAAGCTCGAAAACTCGGTGCCGAACGCTTACCTGTACACGCACACAGCACACGGCGGTCTGGACATCCCCTGCCTCCAAACATTCATTCCCAGACTCCGCCTCTCCCGCCTGACAGCCCTACAACACTTCACGCACCCTGGGGTCCAATGGATGCTAACCACCGAGCACTTCAAAAAAAAATCTTGCGAAAACAAGACTTCTTTGCGAGCGCTCCATTGAGGCCGCTACACAAGAGACCAATTACTGGTCTCAACAACTACACAACGCGTTCGATGGGGCACATTTTAAAAAAAGCACACGAAACGTCCTTTGTACATTACTGGATTAAGGGTATGCCCTATCTATCTTGTAAGGAGTATTTAAACCTACTAAAGCTCAGGATCAACGCACTACCAACGCGTGCCAGATTGGCCAGGGGACCCCCGGCTACAACAAACGTTGTAGGCACGGGTGTCATGCGCCTGAGACGTTGCCTCATGTCGCTCAGATGTGCGATACAACACACAAACAAACCATAAAGAGACTTGACGACGTCTGTGATCGCGTGGCGCGTCTTCTCCGCGAAAGGGGTCATGAGGTGGTTCGTGAGCGAGTATTCCGTCAACCGGGCGCACCGGGTCTAAAGCCCGACCTCGTAATAACAACACCTACCGAGGTCTGGGTTCTAGATGCCGAGGTTTGCGGCCCGAACCGGGACCTGGCAAAAGCGCGGCAGGACAAGATCACCAAATATGACGTCGAGTTCCTAAGAGCGGCGCCCCCCGACCCGCAAAAACCTCGCAGATTCGGATCCATCACTATCTCTATGGGTGGTGTATGGGACTCCGAATTTGCGAGGACGCTCTTGGGGCTCGGCGTCACGAAAAGGAATCTTATGGACCTCACCGTTTTAATTTTGCAAGGAACCTTGAGGATATACCGCTCGCACCGGGTCCATAAGAGCGAGGCCTACCATCAAGCAAGGACACGGACAACTGATTCTTAACTTCACGTGACACCTTTTTACCAACATTTTTTATTAAGGCGAGCACTGCCGAGTGTGCAAACGTATTGTAATTGATTAATAAATCATCACAATATTTTATATTTATATATATATATATATATATATATATATATATATATCTGGTGATGTTCTCTCGACATTGTTGAGCAGTTCTTTGGTAGCAACACCCCTCCCTCATTGTCTCGAACGCAAGAGGTGAGAACAAGTGTGGGTAACGTGAGGCTTCAATACTTTACTACACTTAGCTGCCTGCGCTAGGGTTACTGCGTACTCAGGGAGGGCTACGCCCGTACCGTCCAGTAGAGGCGCTGAATAGTTATTTACGAAGCAGCACTCGAAGGGGTTAAAGTCATACCATATATGTGTTTTCTCATTGTCTCTTGACTAGTCCGGGAGGCTCTTAAGCACACGAATAGCGTAGTTCTCGTGCAAGGTTCGTGGCGTGCGATTCTGCCCGCACTTTAGGGACGCGAGAGTTCATGATGATCTAATCAAGGAGGTTGGTGTCGTCTCGACGAGAAGAGAGAACATCATCAAGAGAACAGGATCCACCGCAACATCGATCCCTACAGACAGGGTCATACTCCAAATTAATAGAGTTCCGCCGACTGACGTGTTTCTTGCTTTTAGGTCACATAAAGTCAATATGTATGCGGCAACCCCTGTATCATGCTACAAGTGTTTGAGGCTAGGTCATATTGCAAAACATTGCCGTAAAGTTTCATGTAAAAAATGTGGTCAAATTGGTCACCTCGCGCTAAATTGTAAGCAACAGGCAAAAAGCGTAAGCTGCAGGGGTCCCCACGCGTCGTCTTCGATGTCCTGTCCTATCTGACTATGCGAAATTGAGAAGCGCAAGGCACTGATGGAGTGTCGTTTGTTGCAACAGGTCGGATCAGAGCATCCTGAGGCAACACAAGTCAAGGTGGTCGACGCGTCGCAGCAGGCTGTTGCATCCGACTCCTCAGACCCTCCAAATTCCTCGACTGAAGTATCCGCATCATCTCCACCTACCTATGCTGCTGTTGTGAGCTCACTGGTAGTAGAAACCTCGTCTGGCCCCGAGATGTATGTAAATTTACCGGGATCAATATCAGTCCCTAAGAAGCAGATCTGCACCGTAGAAAATTTGGCGACAAATACTCTTCGCAAGCCCCGTCCGTGAAAGTCATCGCGCACCTCTCTCTGCCACTGGTAAACTCCAACATAATCTCATCCTTGAGGCACATTACGAAGGTTTTATATATTGTATCCCCAAAAGCTGCAATACGTCTAAAAACTGATTAAGGTTCTCTCACCGTTGTTGTCAACTCTCTCGATGCTATCCTAGGATTGTTATTACTGATTTTAGTCATCTTGATGTTCTCACAACCATCTATTACTAATGCATTGCACAAATTATATTAATTAAAACATTACGCCAAATGTATGCATGCCAACTTTTGGATGACGTTAGACTTGGGCCCAGTAGCTTAGCTTTTATTCACCTAAACGCGGGGACTGGAGGGATAAAAAAAATCCAGTCATCTGGAGTTATTGCATATCTTTTTAGAGAAAGAGGTAGCCATATTTGATGCGGCAGTAGATAGTGAAACATGGCTAAAGGATTGCGATCAGGCGTCTAACTCTATAAGTGGTTTCAAATTAGTTGCGTCGGGTAGAGGCCTGGAAAGATTAGGTGGTGGTGTCGGCCTCTATTCTACCTGCAATATCTTATCATCGCGCTGTGTTTGTAGTCCTGACGGCAATGCTCAGGCGGTACGTCTGCATTTAAACAAACAGGACGGTCCTGAATGTTTTATTGTGGGGTTTTATTCTAACCATGTATCTTGTAAAGACACCCGTATGAATACCCTAGACGTTATGTTGTCAACTTGTACCTCTACCCCTGTCATTGTCATGGGCGGTGCTAATGTTAACCTCCTTTCGGTTCCGCAGCCTAGCGAATATACTTCATTCTTTTCCGCTAGAGACTTCTCCCTGGTAGTGGAGCGCATAACCAGACCTGCATCTGGTACGTGCATAGACCATATTGCTATTTCCAATTGCTCAAGATATACTACCAGCCGGCGGTTCTCGGTACTTTGCTTTTCTCTGATCACTACCCGGTTTTAATATCTTTGTCTGGCGACTCGGTGGCTGCCAAACCGTTGGCCGAGCTGGCCCCAAGCCCAAGCCGAAGTCACAACAGGGCTAGGATTAATACGTTCCTCTATCGGTTGCAAGATGTCTCGTGGTTAGCAGTTTATGATGCAGTAGACGTAAGTTCGGCATTTAACGCTTTCAGTAGAATCCTGCTTCTTTTATACGAAAATACCTTTGATCTGGTTATTAATCATTTACAATACGTTTGCACACTCGGCAGTGCTCGGCTTTTATATATATATGCAGGGTGTCATTATTTTTGTGGCCGAAACGCTAGGTTATGGTCAAACCCGGTGATAAAATCATTTTTGCCAATGGAAAGGGGGAGCGGAAAATAATTTTTGCCAATGGAAATGCTTCGTATAGGAGTGAGATAATGTTTTAGTGATTTTTTTCTTGTGATTTTAAGGGTGATTGTCTCGACAGACGTTTACAAAATGTACGATTGTGAGAGAACGCATTCCTCAATTAAATAACCGAGCATACCGGCGCGTTCGGATAAAAATTATACCCGACCTTAGCTAGCGCAATAACTAGTGTGATATTAAAAAGGGTTTGCAAAATTATAATTTTACTTTCGCATGTTTGAACTTTCACACCCAGGTTTTCAAAATGTTTCCTTTACGCGTGCACAACCAATACGTCCAGACGAACTTGCATCTTTAGTGAATAATTTTGTTACTAAATTAGTAGAGCTGACTTCTGTGATTGCAAAGTAACTCCAATCCCCCCATAGCTGTGTGAGTGCATGCAGACATGCAGATTGCAAAGTAACTCCAATCCCCCTATGTCGGGTGTGAGCGCATACATACAGCTACTATGTTCGCTTTCTTTGTCCATTAAGTCACTCGTCAGACCTGTAAGAGCTCAGAAAAACATTTACTTCAATCGTGCTCGAACGAATGCCCGTCAGCACACTAAGCCTTTTGTCGGTAGGATAGCGGTCTTCGTTAAGCAGCGCGGGCATAGATAGCGTCGGTTGGAGGCAATGACGAAGCAAGCTAAAAACATGCCGGAAAATAGAGGATACCGCAACCCCAGTAACGAAGACGCGGAAAGTCACTGGCAGTCTGTGATATTGTGACGAAGTCAGACACAATGTATCAACAGAACAGCCAACTACTGGCGCCGTCGATGTCGACCAAGCATCCAATCCAACGTGCTCAGCGACGACATCAGCAGCATCATCACCATCAGGTAAACGCTGTGATAGTGCGTAGTTAAAGCAGATCAATCAGCGGTGGGAACAGGTGGAACATGCCAAATGTTTAAGAAGGTCCGATTCCATCGTTTAACATTATTACTATAAAAACGCTACGGCGTCCCTTGAGTGAATCAATAGACCGAGAAAGCATGACCTAACGTCCATTCTCCGCCCGGCTGTGCTATGTACTAGACGTACGTCGTGTGTTGTTATTCATCGTTCGTAAGTCTCTCGCGTTGTAGCAATCGTCTAGCTAAGTCTGCATTCTCCAATTAATTTTATTATTAAGTGCAGGCGTTTGTGCCACGTGTATCGTGAGGACCGGTTCACAAATGCCGTTTATAGTAAAGCAGACGCTAGCGGGAGTTTTGCACACCGGTTGTAGGCAGAGCGTTTTCCACACCGACGAATACCTGGCAGGAAAATGTTTTTGAGATTTCATCGTTTGATCTGCGAAACTAGATCATTTTAAGGCCGTCATTACGAAGCCGGAGAAGCGCGGACAGTGAGAAGCCCAAATACGCGTCCTTCCGCAAGCATTAGGCAGATGGCTAGAAGTATCGGTGTAAATCGTGACACTGTTCACGAGGTGCTAAATAAATCCGGCCTACATCCATATCGGTTGCAGCGAGTTCATTCCTTAGATGATTATAATTACCAGCCACGCATTCATTACTGTCGCTGGTTTCTGCAACAAGCAGCGGCCGATGTGAAATTTTCTGTTCTTGTTCTCTTCAGGAACGAAGCGTCCTTCACGCAAGATGGTGTGTTAAACGCAGACAATGCTCATTGGTGGGCTACGGAGAACCCGAATATGACCCGCCCGCATGCACACCAGCGTCGCTTCTCCGGGAATGTCTGGGCTGGCATAGTGGGCAACTATCTTCTTGGACCTCATATACCTCCAGATAGGTTACCCACAGACTATTCTATCGAGAATTCGGTTTCAGCACGATGGTGCCCCTTTCGGTACGTTATTATGTGTATGAGACCTTTGCCAATCGCTGGATTTGCCGAGGCGGTCCACAAGCTTGGTCGCCGCGATCTGTCCAGTCTTGACTTGTTCTTTTGGGGCCGCCTTTTGTTTTTTTTAATGCTGAAACCTCTCAGCATTAATATGGGGGATTACGGGAATCGTGATGTACGTGCGTCATCACAGCCAGTGACTAGTGTGGGACTCACAAACCCACTAACACCCGCCTCCCCCCACCCCCAGGGAACGGTAACTGCTAGGCATCGCTTCGTATCCATGGGAGTAGGGCCACCTAAAGTATCTAATCACGCAACTCCCGTTGAGTCTCCTATAGATCTGATTGACAGAATAGTTACTGCTGATAGAACCATTCGGGAGACGCCTGAAATCTTTGAACGCGGCAACGCAAGCTTTGTTATCGATGCCGAATGTGCTTATTGGCTGGCGGGCATTCGTTCGAGCAATATTTGAAGTAAAATACATATCTTTCTGAGCTTCTACGGGTTTGACGAGTGACTTGATCGACAAAGAAAGCGAACATAGTAGCTGAATGTATGCATTCACACCCGATATGGCCATAGGAAGATTGGATTTTTTTTTTTAACAAGGTCATTTATTTATTATAGTTAGTAGAGTTACTTTGCAACCACAGATGTCAGCTCTACCAAGTTGGTATCAAAAGTATTCACTAAAGATGCAAGTTCGTCTGGACGTATTGGTTGTGCACGCGTAAAGGAAACATTTTGAAAACCTGGGTGTGAAAATTTAAATCACAATAGTCATTGCGCTAGCTAAGGTCAGGGATAGTTTCTAAAAGTCTTCTCATAGGTAAAAATGTAGAATTTTCTCTCGAATGCGCCGGTATGCTCGATTTTTTTTAATTGGGGAATGCGTTCTTGCACAATCGTGCATTTTGTAAACGTATGTCAAGACAGCCACCCCCAAAATCACAATTAAAAACATCATTAAAAAATGATCTCACGCCTATACGATGCATTTCCGCTCCCCCTTTCTATTGGCCAAAAAATATTTATTCACCAAGCTTGACCATGCCCTAGCGTTCTGGACACACAAATTCTAACACCCTGTAAACTTCTTAGAATCGAGTAAGAAAATATTTTTAAAAAAATCATTCCTGCTACAGTGAAGATATGTGCGTAGTTCTGGCAGGAAACACCGTACACGTGATTGCAGTTTACTGTTAGTCTACCGGAGGATACAGAAAATCTGCTGGATAAACTGATAGCGTGTCTAGATATGGCTGACTTGCAGAAAATAACTGTACTCTGTGGCGATCTCAACTGATCTCCACTTAATAAGGCAAAATATCCAAGAACAGCGTCACTCCTGAACGTGTTGGCGTCTCAGGAAGCATGTGGATTGTGTCGATAGCTGATGACTCGACATTAATCGCGCCGCAAGGACAATCAACAATAGATCTATTTGCTAGAAATGCTGATCCGCGTAACGTAAAATATAGAGGAATACAATGGGATATTCTGGTGTTTGAATATATATGTCTAAATACACACGTTGCCCTTTTATATCAGGGAAGCTTAGAGCAATATAAGCGTGCATATTAATATAAGTAGGGTTCTTCCAACAGTTCTTGTGGCAGCATGATCGCTAATTCTCAGCGGTATGGTTTGTAATCTTAATGAACATTGCTTGACAGAAATCTATCAATAACAGGAATCGAACCGGCGGCATTTCAGCAGAGGACTAGAGCACTAGCCGCCTAGCTCACGTTAGAGAAATGCGTCCGCGCACATTCGCTCGAACAGCTGACGCCTTGAATAGTATATGTATTTGTAGAATTGTAATTGAAAGCCATAGAAGTCTTCCATGGTTACGCCCGCATTGGACTTATGACCTTCAGAATGCACGGCAAGAGCTTTGTTACTAAGCTACCGTAACGCTAGGAATCGCATATACGTATCGGTGTGTTGGATTTGCGCACGATCACTTCACTTACTGTACATCAATAAAATGTATCTATATATACTTTTTGGATAAAAAGTAGTATATATATATATATATATATATATATATAGAATAAAGCTAAGCGTAGTACATATGTAAAATTACTGTACTTACCCATTAGCAAAGTATTCTGATAGAGTAAAGTGTCGGAAAATCTGAAGTGTTCGAGTGCTCTTAGGCTTCGAGCGTGCAATGGCCAACGCGGCAAAGTCGATGCTTATGATTTTTTGTGATAACGATCCACGAGACTGTTTTTCTTCGTAGATATACCTTGTGACCTCTTGGAATTTCAAGATAAATCCTGACCAACTCATTAGCTTTTTCTTTTCGACTCTAAGAGATTTAGCAAAGAAGAAAAATATTAAGGCTAAAATCGTAACTGAGAGTATACGTAGCACGATATAGGTGACTCTCTCTCTCTCTGTCTCTCTCTCTCTCTATATATATATATAAATATATATATATATATATGTATATATATATATATATATATATATATATATATATACAGAAAATATTGCGATGATTAAATAATAATTTACAATACATTTACACACTCGGCAGTGTTCGTTATATATATATATATATATATATAATTGTTTAGCTTCAAAAGTTCTTTCAAAGATTGCAAAATATAATTTTCCTTTAAGATCATTGGCCTTACCTGAATGTGTAAGGACCGATTTCACTGAACGATGGATTATCCAATCGTAAAGAAGAAGAAGTATAATTAAACACGTACAGTTTTGTGTATGAAGGACTACCGGATATGCTAAAGATGGCCGCCGCGGTAGAGTTTGGCAGTACAAGACCCCAAGGTATAATCCACAGATACAGAGATGTAATGACTAAGGCGACCAGTCCAGTACCGAGTAGCATCACTATGAAGCACGCTTTGAACGCTAGAATAGTAGACACGCAAAACCAACAGAATCCCTGAGCTCACACTTAAGTGCATAGTAGAATGTGCTTACCCAAGTATTTTATTTTCATTTATATCCATGTATACGGAAAGATAATATATATATATATATATATATATATATATATATACATATATATACTTTTTTAAAGTACAGACAGATATATACAATGTTATTCTCGACTGGCGAGCTCGAGATTAATATAACGCGGTGGACTAAACTGAAAAAAACATTCTCTAGAAATAAACTGAGAATCAGAAACTCCTAACGTAGGTCTGAGAGACACCAAAGGCTCGTCTTGTGTTATGTACACAGGGGACTATAATAAAGAATACTACGTTATTCCAAACAGTGTCCAGCCAAGTTCAACCTGTTCTAAAAACGTTATTATCTTTCATTTTATTATTATTATTATTATTATTCTGACTGGTGACTGACGTTCACCATCATTATCAGCAATCTTAGATGAATCTGCTTGCCGCACAGCATTTCTCCTGCAAATTCATCCTGCTCGTAGGTTAGATTTGGATTTAACCTACGGGCATACTATCGTCTGACAAAGCGCTAGGACCTAAAAATACTTTCTGGGCTGACTCTCAGCAAAGATTTAACGTCCATAAGACTGCTTTTCGCATTGCGTCATAAACAGACCCCCATAAATACAAATGTGCAACGGTGGAACTCGAACCCGCGCACCTATCTAGTGTCTCACCCAGTGGCGAGGCGCAGACGAATGCATCACGCCACCGGGCTCGCTAGAATCTAGTGCCGACCTACGTAAAGCCGATTGTGTAAGGCAACTGTCTTTTAATAAATATATTTCCAGTGGCGACGACCACGTGGAAACCTTATTTCACGTATCAGAATATCTTACTAACATTGCAAATAGGTTGTTGTCTGTAAAAAATGTCACTGCTTATAAACCGTTAATTTCATCATTTACAAATAGAAGGACAACTGTGTGCAACACTGTACAAGCACTATTAACCAGTGTATGACGCAGAGAATAAGCAACAGACACGTATAAGGCTACCAATTGCATGAAAAAGACAGTAGGAACGTACCCAGAATTGTGGTTCGGATCCCCATGGTGAACAGTGGGTTGTTTGTAGTTCTATAAACTCGAAAACTACGACAAACTCAATAGTCCAAACCCTATTTTTGAGAATATCCCTGAAATAGAACGTTGTACGTGCACATCGTTATTTCTAAACATAGAGACTGGTCGTTAACAAGGCGTGAAGCAGAGATTAGATTAGACTACAGCTTCAAAAAACTAAGGTTTTTGGCAGACTGGACTTCTCATTTTTTTCTAGACCGCGATCTGTTGCTATTGCGGTGCGAGCAATGGTAAAATAACTGGGACTTTGTAAGAAACAGGTCGCTCTCTGAGAGCGATCTGTACACTATCATTACAGTTCAATTGCTGTTATTGCAGATTTGCTGTCAACATTAATAAAGTCACCTCTTTTTGCCTTAACGAGTTTGGGGAATTAACCATTAAAATCATAGATGTTTAGTAGCCTAGCTGCGTGAACATGTTAGATACCTTTCGATTAAAACTTAAGTGGCAGAATAAAAATACCTTTAGAGAAAATAAAGTCAATTGTTTGTTAGCCAAAGCGCGCGGGATGATAGGTGGGCAACAAGCGGATAGCTAGGCAACAGGCGTATTACCATATAAATAATAAATCATAAGGATTGACTGGCGTGCTTTTGGTATGGTGCTATGGTGTTTGAGACCCTCGGACTAATCACCAAAGGGACAATACGATTTTTAAATCAATAACGGGGGGGGGGGGTTCCGGTAACTTCGAAAAAAAAATATATATATATATAACGGAAAAAGATCGGAAGGTCCTGATACACCTTTGAAACAAATATTATCTATTTAAAATTTCTGGGTGTTTTCGTTCCCTTCACTATAGCTCCCGCGCGCTGCGATGCACTTGTGCCATCTTCGAAACGATGTTTAAACACGTCGTTTGGAATCGAGTTTATATGCTCCTACGGTTTTTCTCAGTATCTTCTCTGTAGTCCTGAAACGTTGTCCCTTTAACTTTTATACTTGTGGGAATAAGAAAGAGTCGCAAGGAGCCGGGTACGGCGAGTAGGGAGATGGCGAAAATATATAGTTCAATTTTATAGATCAAATAACAATCAAGTAACAATGTGTGCGGCGGTGCATTGTCGTGATAAAGAATCTAAGAGTTGATTGCCCGGAGTTCAGGCGTCTTGTGTCGAACGTTTTCGCATAACCTTCTTAAAATTGCGCGGTAGTATTCCTTATTATTTGAAGAACCACGTGGCGAAAAATCGCGCAAGACGACTTCCCTGTACGCAAAATAAAAACAGTCCAAAAACATTGGTATCAAATCTGCTCTGCCTAAATTTCTTCGATCGCCTCTCCTTGGTAGCCCCACTGGAAGGATTGTGCTTTGGTCTTGCTGTCATATTTATATACCCGTGACGCCTCTCCTGTAATCATTCTCTGAAGCAATCCAAGGACTTTTGCTATCGTTAGGCGGTTCAATTCAAACATTTCCAGATGGGCGTTCATTCAACACAGAACTTGATGTAAATGCGTTGCTCCACTTTTTTGGCTCTCTAATAATCGCCGAACCTCGTCTTCTTCACTCATTCGAATCAAACTCAAATAGTAAACATCGCTAACGATTAGCGTGAAATTGCCTACGTAAACGACGCTTCTAAATAAACAACCGGAGCGCCTTAGTAGTCGCGGTTCCACATTTAAAGTTATAGGGACTAAAACTTACTGTCCCCCCTCATATACATAGATATGTCTGCTGAGTGTATTTATTACACAGTTTTTATATCCGTTTCACAAACGTGGTCATAATGCAATACACTTACAACAAAACAACATATATAGTGTTGATTTTATAATTCAGTTGAAATATTCTTGGTTGGTTATCCGCAACAATTTTGTCCGTTGGCTTTTGAAACAATGGGAGGTCTAGGACCGCTTACACTGAAGTTGATTCAGCGCGTGGGCAGAAGCCTTAACCTTTCCACAGGAGACTCGACAGCATCGAAATGTTTGCTTCAGATACTGTCTCTCGACATTCAGCGTGGAAACGTAGCATATGTTCGAGGCACATTGTCGAACTGGGCTTATCCTGGGTTAGAGAACCCGTGACTACACGTTCACGCGGAGACAACTGTTCACTCCAAAGTGCTAACATAAAAAAATTATATAAATGAAACTTAATAAGTGTTATTAACCTTTGTAATAATAATAACATAAATATTTTTTTTCATAATAGCATTCTAAATAAGTTTTGCGACATTTGTAGTTTCATGCCACTAACATCTCCCACTAGAATCATGGCCGCAGTGGTCTTGCGACGCATTTCGTCTAAATGTCTGTTGAATGGCAGCTTTTCTTTTCTGGAAGGTTTTGGGAATGCAGAATGCACATGCATCACTAGCAGCTTACATGACTAGTGTGGGGCTCACAAACCCACTAAACCCGGATTCCTCCCCACCCTCCTAGACTCGGTAATACTTTGCATTTCTTCAAAGTCATGGGAGAGGCGATCCTGCTATTTCTCCTTAATTCAGATATGTCTGCGTCTATCTTTCTGCATTTTTAAGTGCACCCAAATAGGGAACTTATGCCAAATGTACACCGTCCTGAAGAGGTGCGTTAAGAGCCTGAGGGCACACTGAAGGGCAGCCACTCTCCCGAAGCTGCCGCGTGAACCTCTCCCGCCTAGCGATTACCTTGACCGCCTTGAGCGTCAAAATTGCGTCGAAGAGGCCCGACGCTTCCTTCCACGCTTTTGTCGAGATCATTATAGAGCTAACCACCTCATTGATGGGGCGGCCCCTCACGGCCGTAGAGCCCGTGCACTTTGCCTCCCAAAGAGACTCGCTGTGCAGGACTGTGTGTTTACGCTGTCCGCCTCCCCAGATTCGCATAACACACACTGTGTCACCGGTGGCCTTCCCTATCTTAACCACGTAGCTCTGTTACTGACCGTGACCGGTCCGAACCTGAGTCATTTAGTAGGTTAACTCCTCATGTCGACAGTCATACCAAGCCTTGAAGTCCGAGATCAGACTTTTGGTCCAGCTCCCTTTCGTCACCTCGAGTGTAACCTGCACCCATTCCTACTGCCAGACCGCAATTGTGGCACTCCTGGCTCTGACGAGATCTAGAGTTTGCTCTAGAAATAACTTGCTTTTTTCTCGCGCTAGTAGGTCCCATGGCAGCATTTTAGCCAGAACCAAGAAAGCTTCCGTAGAGACCGTCCGGTACGCCCGGCTTACCATAATTGCTAGTGTCCGTTGGGCCGACCTTAGTGCTCTTCTATTTTTCGCCGACTAAAGTGCCATGTCCGCCTAGACGGGCGCCGCGTAGAGAGCCGATGACTCGGCAACCGAAGCTAGTAGCCGTCGGTTCCCCCAATACACTCCCTATCCTTGGCAGCTTTAAAGAATTCCGCTGGGCCTTTGCCGCGACATGTTTTACATGTGCCAGTCTAGTTAAGCCCGTGTCAAGAGTCACCCCAAGGTTCTTTGACTCTTTTTCAATTTCTATTGGGTAACCCCCCATCATAAGGCGGACTCCTTTTGTTCCCTTCCGACCCGTCAGAAACAGCGCCTCGGTCTTATGCGGTGCAAGTGTCAGATGATTGCGGCCAATCCACTCCATCACCATTGATAAAGCTTCGGTGGCTGTCTCCTGTAGGGCAGCCTCGGTCCGCGCCGTGACCATCAGGGCCAAGTCATCCGCATAGGCCAACAGCTCGGCCCCTTCTAGGTAGTTGTTGATGCCCAGCACCCCGTCGTATACCAAGTTCCAAGGAACCAAGGGTCCCTGAATCGAACCGTGTGGGGCCCCGACATCACCATGTATTCTTGACCCTCTGCAACCAGACTTCGTTTATCCAGTTAGGATGGAATCATTTGACAGAGATACGTAGGTATCGCCTTTCTGTTCAGCGTGTGTACCCCACTACGTTCCAGTTCATCGTGTTGAAGGCATTTTTAACATCCAATGGTATTAGAAGCACGAATTCCTTTGTTTTGGGAGTCTTTGCGGTCTCACGGCCTGCTTGTTCCAGAAACCTATGAAGGGCTCCGATGGCAGATTTTCCTTTCCGGAAACCATACTGGGCGCCCGATAAAGCTTCTCTGGTTTCGATGTCCTTGTTGCCTGTTGGCCAGAAGGATTTTCAGGATCTTTCCCAACGTGTCGAGAGGCAGATAGGCCTATAAACCGAGGGGCCTATCTTGTTTCCGGACTTAGGTAGTACACGGCTTGCCTTCTTTCATAGCCCAAGAAATCTTCCCTCTCTAAGCAGTCTGTTGGTCAAGGTTTAGAAGATCTTCGGCCGCCGCTTAACAAATAACTTGGCCACCCCAGAGAATGCGCCATCTGAGTTAGGGGCCTTTTCAGGCACTAGCCGTTCTCCAGTCCGTCTGATATCTTCTAGTGTTACCTCCGGAATATCCTCCGGGGAAACCGAGACTTTTTCCTTACCGCTCGATGGCTGTGCCGGAAAGAGAGCAGAGACTGTCTCCAGCAGCACATGTGGTGGAAGCTTTAAGGGAGCTTTCCGGAGCCTAATCATGAAAAATATGGTACGGCAGGCCCCATATGTCACAGTCCACCTTGTCTACCACTATCTATCAACTTTCTCCACGCTCGCGCCTTGCTTTAAGCGATGAGTTCTCGCAGTCTCATTCGGGCGGCTCTGTATTTGGCTAGTTGAAAGTTTGTTTGTCTCACGTCTGCCTCGTCCGGTTCGTCCTTCTTTCGGTTTCTTCTACCCAGCAAGGTCCGCGTCCTCGTGTAGATTTATTAAAGCCTAATACACGCCTTTCTTGCATCGGCGGTCTCTTCATTCCACCAGTACTTGGATGGGTGACGGCCTTTTTGCCCCGGCGCGAAGAGCCCGTCCTCTCGCATGCCGCAATGAGCATGGCAGAGAACTGATTTTTGATTCTGGAAAAGTAGTAGTTACTCCAATATTAAGTACTAGTAGACCCCTTTTAGGCTATCTATTTTTGTAGAAATAGTGCCTCCTCCGAAATGTGCCGGCCCCCCAGGCCGTGTTCGCGGCATGAAAGTCCCCGGTGATAACAAATCCCTTCCCCCGTTGACCGCTCACGCTCTCAGCGAGTTTCTCTAGGAACCTTTTAAACTCACCCAGGTCCGCATTGGGTGAGAAGTAGCAGCGCAGAAAACTGCCACTCCATCCGCTTCAACCCAGGTGAACCCTTGACCTGACCCACTGCCCCTAACTCCCAAGTTCTGTTCAAAGCTCGTCCATCATATCGCGGTGTGTGTCTCCGCATCGGATATCCAGTCGCTCTTCCGCCTGGTGATTGTTATATTTGGCTCGAACAACAGGCAGAGGTCAGCGTCCTGCTCGCGTGCCGCTACCGCGCGCGTGTCATGTGCAGCCCTATAGCGGTTTAGATTCCCTTGGTGACCTTTACCGTCTTAGGCGGATGTAAGACCCTCCCCAATGACAGTCCAATTGCCTTCGGGGTCACGAACAACTGTCGTGCCTTTCCCCTTGTGCATTTTCCCCAGCTTTTGTTTTCTCTTCTTTTGTTTTTCTACTCCCCCGCTCTTTCCCTCTGGTGCTTCCTCAGATGCCTTTAAGGCTACCCCTACGGAACTCCCTGAATTTCCGCACCTCGCCCCTGTAGGAGGGACAGGCCGTGCTCTCTGCGCGATGTCCATCCATCCCGCAAACGTGGCACTTCAGTACCTCGGCTTAGGAGTCCTTAACTATGTGCTGCAAGGCTGCTTCATTTAAAGCAGACCTTTCTGACCCGATTTCTGGCATCTAAAGCAGCTAGGGATCCTCAGCCACTCTTCAGGCCTGTGCCACTTCGGCCCTAGTTTTGTCTTATGGACCAGAAGGTCCCTTGCCACCGACGGTGGCACGATTGCTGGGGAATGTCAAACCTCTGCTCTGCAAAGCCTTGTTCACTTGCCTTAATCGTAACCTCTCTCGGCAAGTAAAGGGCATTTCTAAAAGCCCCTTCAACTCCCTCCTCAACCAAGATTCCCCATAGTGCGACCGTGCGGGTTGCCGTCAATTCTCGGCGGTCGACCTGCATTATTGGATTTTCTCGTATACCGCCTTTCCCACGCCCTCCCGGTGCTCTTCCAACCGAATGATAAGGTCCCCCTTCTTGTTCTAAGTAACTCTGCACACGCTCGCTCTCAATGGGCTCAAAGTCCCCGCAGGGTGTCTGCGAATGTTTACCGTCTTCTACTGCAGGTTTCCACTGCCGTCGTCGGTCGTTTTGCAGCAGATTTCTAGAGCTTTTAAGAGTGGTTTTCTTCGCCTCACTTCTGTGACGTGTACCATCACGGTATTTATATCGGTATTTTTCTCCCCCCTTTCTGTCATACATTCGTCTCCGGTCTCCCAGCTCGGTTGTACCCTCTCGTTGGCCATTGCCTGGCTCTACCTAGCAGTTGGCGAACCTTCTCCCAGAGGTTGCGCTGCTACCACTATTTAATCTGCGGTACTGTATCGTCCACTAGGTCAACGCTGTGATAAATGGGCTACGCGAGATAATCTGCAAATATATCTGCGTTATATCTGTTTGTTACACTAAAACGTGCATGGCACTGTTTAATACTCCCCTTTAGTTCGTTGAATATTGTTCGAGTTTCGTACGACCGTAGCTCTGCTTAGACGACAGACCGTTACGAAGCCGCTAGCATTCCCACTGGTGGCGCCAGTAGCGTTCACTTCACAACACGATTACACCTCGAAAGGTCCCACTAATGTTCACAACTTTAAACAATGCACTGCACGTCAGGGCACCTACCTACTGTCACAAAATTCACTAATTCAGTCTAGTACTAAGATTCTAAGATCTTTTCCGCACGCCTACAACAACACGTCCGCATCATTTGATTTCGAAACCAGAACTTCTAGAATGACAGCTGGAGTGTCACTCTTTTTCCTATATAGCAGACGAGTTCCATATTTACCCTTTTAATCGTAATGCACCGATCGAAGTGCACCGAAGTCACCCTGAGCGACTACAGTTATTTGTGATACTGCCTCTTAACACAATAGTACTTTAAGGAGTTTGTCCCTTCTAACGCAGTCGACAGTACAGTTTTAAAATCAAGTAATGTAGTTTGTTTTTGTCATCCATGTCTAGTTACGAGAACGCGGTGACGATAGATGCATTTAGATGATATCGTGCTACACGCAACTTAGCCCATTACGGACGTCTAAAATGTGATTGTCAGAGCGTCCAAAACAATCTTGGCGACTCTTTGCGTGGTCTAAAAGAAAGGCAACAACTTCGGACGTAAATCGTCAACCTAGGAACTTACGTCACTCGTACGGTAATTCTAGGCCTACAGCGTCAGATAAGCGTTCTGCAGCAATTAAGGTAACTTTTGATAAACGACACGATTAGGGCAACTTGCGTCAAGCAATAGTTGGTTGCGTTAGTTTATTCATCTCTCTTTTTGGCTAAAGTAAACGTTTTCTGCATTTTTCTTAGTTTACTGTTATATAGGTATGTGTTGTTTCTTTTATTATTGACGGACACCGAATATGTATATGTGTTTCATTATACACGATTTGGTCGGGGCTCACCGTAGTGGCGCGTAAATGAAGGTGTTCATTCAATTCATGAATACGGTGGAATGGACCGTTTTAGGAGGATTATTAAGTGTCTTCTATAAAGAACGCATGCGATAACCGTGATTTAGTTATTCCGTTAGGCTAAGGCCCGGGTAGTTTTGGTCTGATACATCAAGTATTATCGAACAAGAAGGATATATTGTATGTAGAAACACGTACTTTGCGTGTGCGGGTTTCAAGCACCAATCTGCTTCTTTGTTCTCTTGTGTAATATTTTTTTTTATTTTTGGTTCATATCAGCGCGACGTTGTGGTCCCTCCGGGCTAAGATTCTCACGACTAAATAAGGTTATTATATGGCTCTGCGTTGCTCATGAAACCATGGCTTGTGAGCAGTTGTTTTGGTTATCGTTTTCTTGCGCATGGAAACTTTTTTGCCCACCGTATGGCTTTCTCAGTGACATTAGTATTGCCTGTTAGTTGAATGAGCTAAAGTTCTTATGTAATATCTGGGAGTTCAATAACCGACTGCGTGTGCCTACTGAGGGCACAATGGACTTGCTCGTTAGGTGCAAATTAAACGTAATTTCATACTGTACTTAAGAAGTTGAGGAGGACATCTTGCTAACTTTCTATTTTGGCTGCTGTGCTGAATTTAGTACGATGTTGGCAGCACTTTTTCCATAGCCTCATTTACGTTGTTTTCAATTGACAATCTAAGCTCTTGTAATTCTGATACAAAATCTGTTCTACTTTTGCTGCATTTTCTCTGTGCCGTATATTCTAAATGGTTTCACTTGACCACAAAAAAACCTTCCGACTATACTCCAGAGTCCAGAAGTGCGTAAAAATTGTCGGCTGTAAAATGTATCTGAAAACAAATTTAATTCGCCTAGTTAATCTTAACTTTAAGCTTCATCACTTTTATATGTATATCGTTATGATTATAACACACACTTTTACATGTATATCGTTATGATCATAACCCACTACCTGAGCACACATTGTTGTGTACGACAAATTACGACGGCTTACAAATAACGCTTTCATGTGAGACCTTTTGGGCAGACGTCGAGGAGTTTCGCTGTTGACTCTTGCATGCGATTTTTGTTGATTATTGCTTCTTTGCGTTCGCAATATGTTTTATCGTTGTGATAGTTATAGTTGCGGTGCTGCTTGGATATTGCGGGCCCAGTTGAAGTTGCGGACGTTGCTGTTAGTGGGCAATTTACGGATAGTTTCTGCTAACTTGTCAATTTTCTTCCTAAGTGCAGATCGTGGTGGAGGTCATCTAGCGGGGTATCGCCAGTTCAGTTCCTGTCGTTGACCGATGTTTCTCTGCGCGATTATCATTGAAAGTAGACATAATGCCATACCGCTGAGTCAGTGACCATGTTACAAGGATTGCTGGGGAATCCTCGGCCCTACCTTCATATGGAGCTCCGTGCATGCTGTCAGGACTGATTGTCCATTGCACGGAGGCCACGCTGCGTCGGTGGTACGACGCCACTCACCTCCAGAATAGACGAGGCGACTGGTGCGTATAGACAAAAACCTTGTAGATTACTGCTTTTATGCTCACCTTATTGGTAACGTCATGCCGAGAACTGAGCATCGTTGGTGTTCCTTTGCCCTTTGGATTAATTGTTTGTACATACGTCCTATCCGGCGTTCGGTATCCGGTTTCTATTAAAACAGCGATGAAATAAATAGCGAAGAGTAGTCACATTATAAAAGCGCATTTGACTTGTTCGTACGTTTCGAGATTAGGGCCGAAGGCCTTTCTGCGCTTGGAGTGTTGAATAGCCCCTAACACTTCTGACTCTCTAAGGGGTACTCCATTGGACTGACCAGGTCCGTCCAGGATTCGATAGCTACATGGGTCTTCATCTCAAAAACTGAACTGTCGCTTGAATGCTCTAGGTCCACAAGCCGTCGCTATGACGGAACTCCTTCATGAGTTTGTGGATTCTTAGAAACCCACCTTTTATTATGCGGTAACCTCGAGACCGGACTGATTACAAATCCACTTAATAAATTAACTTACAGTGCTTGTTTCATCTGCAATCCGCAGCCTAAAGACCTTACGGCGATTTAAATGAGAGCGAAACGAGAATCATAGACAAACTGTGTGACATTCTGTTTATCTCCAGGACCAACGAGAAAGCTAGACATGCCTACTCGGCGATACGCAAGATATATCGAAACAAAATAAACGTCAAAAAGCAAGAGTTAGTTATAAAGCCAGAACAAAGCTTGTTTCATTTTCAAAATATGCAATCGCCAATGAATTTTTTTTTCAATACAGGCAGTTATCATACCGACAGCATTTTACGAAAAAACGCTCATTCTCAAATAAATCAACATTAACCAAATAAGGAACGCAGTGAAACAAAATCGCGTTAATCAAGATCCTGTGAGGTTTCATCTTTTTAGCTTTCACGTGCAATCAATTGAAAAACTTGTTATAACGGTAACTTAGTTTTACAATTTGTGTATTTCACTATACATATGATAGTATAAATACATTGGCTTCGCTGCGATAGTTTATAGTCGACTTTTGCCGTTAAGTTGCAGCGCCCCTATGTAAACAAACGTGTATGATCATGTCTACAATGGCAATATACGGAAAGGTGTAGCCATAATAATCTATGCAATAACAGTTTGGCTTGGTGCATATGCATTGGTATTATCCACGCCACATGGCTTGTATTATCTGAGTAGTTGTTGAGCGAAGTGCCTTGTAGCAGCAATGTAGCAGCAATTTTTTTAGCAATGCCTCTCTACGAGGACGGTATTCTGGAATCTTCTTTGCTTTTTGGTTTTACTGAAATAAGACACATATTCCAGTCCAAGAGGACATGGCCACCTCTAAGGCACGCGTTGATTAAACTAGCTCAGCAAAGCATAATGGATCAGTTCTGTCATGCAATACGGCTGATGGTCACAGGATTTATTTGCTGCACAGCAGGTAGCTTCTAGTGCTTCTCTTCAACAAATTCAGCCCCTATATACTTTTGCATAACTGTGATTGTCTGATCCTATGCCGTCTGGAATTCTGTGAGACCTCTAGATATAGTATAAGTAAAGGCAAACAATCAATCACTGTTTGCCTCACACAGGAGAGAAATATGCTTTGAAGGAACTGTGGAGGTCCGCCCGGATCGTACGGCTGATCCCTGTATTGATGTCTTAAGGTGTGTGAACTGCTAGGGACCTCATCTGGTGGAACCAGTGCTGTCCCTGCGGTTGGCTAACCTGTACCAGGAAAGCAAAAGTTAGAGGGCTATAGAGCCGCAAATCTAGCATAGAAGAGCGCATCACCGCAAAACTGTCGCCGATAAGGACCCCTGGCTTCCATCCAAGGAGGCCTAATTACGAAGGTTCACTTACGCTGCCGTAACCCCAAGGGGATTTCGCCAGCAGTCTTTTTACCTAAGCCTAGACCAGTATCGAAACTTCAGAAGAAAAGTCAAGAGTCGGGGTCGCTTACAGGTCGTCTACAGGTAAGACTCACCGCTCCCGCTGCCCAAAAGACTCCGCTTGCAAGACGGCAGCCACCAGACGGACGCAGTTTCTCTCTACTGGCTGGAGATATCAAGAGCAAGCCAGGCCCCCCATGTATCACTTGTGGTGGTGATATCCAGCAAGTAAAAGACCGCACTATTTGTGAGGGCTGCAGTGAACCCCTTCACACACATTGTGCATATCAAATACCCGATCGGTACACTACACACTGCAAATCGTGCTTTTGGAAATAAGCTGCTGTTACCGTGGCAACTGACAGCGCAAATGTAAAGACCAACTGTGAAAGTCATAACGATATACATTCACTCAAGTAGAAAATTAACGAATTAACAAGAACCGTTGATAAATTGGTCATTGGCAATATTGGTAGCGCCGTTGCCACTACACCAGCTGTTCACCGGGCCAGTAACAACCAACCAGCACCGCAACGACAACAAACATTGCAAACGTACAGAAGCAATACTTAACTAAATTCGCATGCAAGCATTGACTTCAGAACTCCCCGACGTCTGCGCATTCGAGGTGTGCCAAAACAACATCAAAACCGCAGCGGTACGTTCACACCCAATAGAGAAGGCAAGAATGCATGGCTGACAGTTAGAAAAGGAGATCACGTGACAAATCGAGAACAACGTAGAACAACTCGCACGAATAAATTGAGGGATCTGAAAGTTGTAAACGTTTAAGACGTGCCTGAAAGAACTCGCATAAAGGCGTTATTTGTAAGCCACCTCAATTTGTCACGCATATGTGAGGACATACAACAATATGTAGTACGGACCGTAGGTAACGATGTAGGTGGTAAAGTAACGAAACTTTCAGGAATGAATCAGGCGTATTATAATAGTCGTTATATAAATATAATAGCCGACAAATTTAAAGAATCACTGGACTCTGAGATGTGGTCGGAAGGTATACATACGCAAAGGAATTTCGCCCTTTTAGCGGACAAATAAAACCATTTATAATAAATGACGCAGAGAAAACGACGACCGCGGGAACTAAGCGCAGCAGACAAACTGACGAAGAAGACGACATCACAATGATATCTTCGAGAGATTGACAAGCGGCAATAGAGTAGCCCGATCACACAGCTAGTACACACACAGAATTAATACAGATGTATGTTGTGGAACGTTGAATCACTGGAATCATTAGAAAATAACTCGGGCAAAAACGACTTTTTCAACATGGATATTATGTTTTCAACCGAAACGTAAAAAAACACAGCAAAAATAAATCAGTTCACACAACACAAAATATGTCATGGGCTGGCACTAAGTCTCAAGGGAGCTCACACTCACTCAAATGCACTTCAAGAGAAATGATGCTGGAACTAGAAGAACATTACTTGATATGCATCTATAGTCCACCAGATAAGCAACCCGCTGATGTAATACATGACATTGGACACGCAATAAGCTATTGTAAAAATACAAATAAGCATATTGTTGTAGGAGGCGATTTTAGTTGCGACCTATTAAAAGATAACGCACGAAGCGCAGCTTTTATATCAGGAATACATGAGCTTGGATTGCAAATTAAAAACAGCAATTACGATGATACGTACGCCAGCTGGAATGGAAGAAGTGCGGTCGATGTGGTACTAACCTCAGCACAGCTGCCACAATTATTCATCGGCGAGATGCATTCAACGCCCTCAGCGCATCGAAAACACTTTAACGTTCAATTTGCACCGAACCAACAATCCCAATGCACACCCTTAGCCGCTTCCTAGAAATATTACAGCAAGCACTACAATTTATTCAGCCAACAGACGATATCAATGTCACCGAAAAAGCTATCCGGTGGGCAATACAGATTTCATGCTCACGGAAACCGCTACACAAACCCACTGCGCACAAATCATGCAAAGCCATAAAATACACAACTTGCAGTCACACGGATCTTAGCCCGGAGGGATTACAACGACCTGCGGACATAAAATGGAATTTTAAGATGATTAAACAAGAAAAGAAACAAGTATATGAACTCATTCAGCGTGTGGCACGCACACAACATAGTGCTACAAAACCATGGATACTCCTCCAAAACGACCCACTCCACCAAACCCATTAATCAATGACAATGAGTGGATACTTTATTTTACGCGCCTATACGATGGTGACCTCCTTCTACCTCCGAGGGAGAACGTTTGTGATTACCAGGCATTTACAGAAGAAGGGGTCGCCATTGTAATTGAATCCAAAGAAAATTGTAAGTCGACGGGTCCCGATCAAATTGTGTATGAACATGCCAAAACAAATTAGCGTGGTTTATAAAATTTTAACTTTACTTGTTGAAGAACGCTTATATGACGCCGTCGGCCCATGTTTACCATCCGAGCAACACGGATTTCTAAGAACGATCTACTGATCATGTAAAGACCCGCCAAAATCAAAAAGAGGTGACAGATGATCGATGCATTAAGAGGTTAATAAGGTGCACTTTTGCTATCAGGAATAACAGTGACTTCCCGGCTGTCATTCAGCAGACATAAAGAGGAAATGCGTAGCAAAGCCACCGCGGATACTACTCTAGTGGGAGACGTTACTGACATAGAACTAAATATCGCGCTAAAATTGTTTAGAATAAAAATGGTTTCTATAGCAAGGTACTGCCTTCATGCAATTGCCTCTTTATCTTATAATGTCAGACCTGAAAAACATAGATAAAATACAATTCTATTTTATAAAGCGCACGTTAGGCTTGCCGAAAAACACATCGGCAATGCTCGCACTAGAACTATGCCGAAGAAGAACTAGTACTAGACAAGATACCGTTCAGTACACAAATTTTAGAAAACTACAAAGGATATAGAAAACCGCAACATGGCATTTGTAATGGGTCTATATCGAGGGCTCTGCTTTTTGCAGCAATAAATAATAACTATCATCACAAAAATACAAGGATCAGGGAGTTCCACCTGACTGGCTAGCAGTTCGTCGCTCTCGGGTCCGGCTGACCTCCTGCGGGGAATCAGACCCGAGTTATCCACTTCTGATGGCACTGTTTTCCGTGGCTGGTAATGGCAGTTCACTAAAACAACAGACATTACAGCGGGCACGTCAGCCCGCGGTGCAGGCAATCGAAATTTAACAGAGCTCTCCGTGTCCAACTTTCGTTTACAAAAAGAAGCTTGCGCCGACACATAACGACCAAGAAAAGAAGGGTTGCCCGTAACAATGGAACTATGACGACTACAGCCTTTGAACTTGCGGTTTACCCCGGATGGGTTAGTCGGTTTCATTCACGATGCCACTTGCCGCTTGCTGTTCGTCCGCATCTTTCCGAAGTCAGTACGCAGACAAATGGCCAAGGAGTTTGCTGAGTTCGGTGCACAATAACAGAGAACAACGACGACACGGCCTGGGATTCCCTGTTCTCTTTCGCACCGGTATCCTCCGCATCTCCGATGGTAGTAAGCATGACCGCTTATTAGGGGTTATCGTCCGGGAGATCCTTTGCGATTTTCACTGACTGAAGATTGTTTAACGACGGCGGTAACCCTCCTCCAACTCTACGTCCCGAGAAGCGGGTTGTAAATCCCGTGCTCCTAGCTATAAACAAGCTCTGAGAAGGCGACGTTTCTCCGACGGCTAAGGTCTTAATCTCAGAAAATACGCTGGCCGTAAAGCCCAGCAAGACGACCTTACTGCTGATAAGCACGCGGTTAAACCTTGGCCTGAGTAGAATTTGGAACTAGCCTATAAGGAGTCCATGTGCAATAACGTCGCAAACCGGCGTGCAGCAGAGTAGTTGATTGCCCCGCCCCCTGTTTTGCCTGGGTATCAAAGAATGATCATTTACATGGACGACAGTGTTTAGGACGGCTCCCGATGCTTTGTTCCGATGTCCGCGGATGAAGTTGTCGATTTAGCTGAGCAGACTAGAACAATTTTTTCAAGGAGGTTGTTTTTAATTCTAGACTATGCCCCGTCCCCTACGGGCTTGGAACTTAACCTGAGGTATATCTTGAATGCACCAAGTGCCAGACATGTTAAGATACCTAGGGTTTCCATAACAGTCCTTGTGGCAACATGGCCGCTGACTCTCAGCGGTATGGTTTATCATCTATTCTCAACAAGCATCGCTCAAAGAAAATTCGATTAACAGCGGCGATCGAACCGGCGACACCCCGGTAAATGACAACCATGACTAGCGCACTAGTCCCCTAGACCACGCCACCACAGCTGAGCGAACTGGCTTGGCCCTAAACCCGGCAAAGTATGAGGTCCATGTTGTAGGAGGTGCTGGGGAAATGGGAAAGAAAAATGCTGGGACGGAATTACAAATCCGTTTCCCTATTCCTCCCTATTCCCGCAAAAAGTTCTGGCAACCCTAAGGTTGCTTGATGCGATTGTCCTTTCTGATTTATATAGCTCCAGCAGCTTGCTTTCAGAGGTCTATGCAACATTCTGGAACTGTTCTCGATGGCGACGCTATTACAGACTGTAGAGCCAAACTGGAACTACGCCGCCATGGAGCAGTTCCCCCGTGCGGCTACGAGCCCGCCAAAGCTAGTCGCCAGAAAAACTAATTGACGCAGTCGGACTTCGCATACGGGGCGTACCCTCACACCTGAGTCTGCGCAGACGTCGTCCGGCCAAACGAGCACTACGGGCTGTCGTGTATAGTTAATGCAGGCAGAACAAGCACCAGGCCTCAAATGACATCTTTAGTAGACCTTCACCATCAAGTGGCTTACCGAGCGTACTAAAACCCGTCAAGCCTGACGGAAATGGCGGGAAGACCCCTGACGGTCTGAACTTTACCCCTACGTAACAATTAGCCCTTTCAATGTTAAGTGCTAGTGCCGCCCGGGCCGGTCATATCTCAGTTCTCGCCAAGACAGACAACCCGCGCGGGTTATACCGACTTGCCTTCGAGATTCTTGGCGAGCCGGGCACGTCCACTCACGAATTGCAGCAAACGGTCGGCGAGCGGCAAATTCTAGCCGGTGGAGATAGAAGGGCGGGCAATTGATCATAGTTCTCCCTAGCTGTTTATAGCTAGAGTCCACATAAAAGCCTATCAGCCGCTATAAGTCAAGTTTTAGTCTTTTAACCCTAAGATTGAACAATAATCACTCTTTATATTATGTGTTTAAAACAATTAAGGGAACTAACCTTTCACCATCGACAACATTGTAAAACACTAGGTCAATTTATTTGTGCCACAGGCCTATTTCAGGCTATTCCGTTAACTGAAGCATCAACGCCTCTTTATCGTAAGAAGCCCCGAGCCCAAACATGATACACCAGATATCACCGTATCAGCGACCTCCGCCGAGTCAAACTGGGGGGGGGGGGAACCACTATACTCCTAATCGAGACGCGCATACAGAAACCGTCCTTTCTCACATATTGCGCCGGTGGTATACTTTATTTAGGTAGATCCACCTACTCTGTCTACCACGCTCTTTGAACGGCTGGTAAAACCCTTGCATATTATCAATATGCAGTTCTTTCCTTTGGTAAGTCTCTGCGAGGCGGTATACGTAGGTAGGTTTATAATCTACCCGCTCTGTTTGCCAGGGTTTTCCGCAGGTTAAACTGCCGGCTAGTGGAACCCTCCCATATTATCCATGTGCAGTTATTTCCTCTGATAAGTCTCCGTGAGAAGTTCAATCTCTCACCAGCGTAATATTGTCAACTGGCACTAGGTCTATTGCTCCTTTAAGGGAAGGGCCGCAGAAAGTAGCCGCAGACAGTCCCCGTGTCAGCATCTCTAAATCTGTTTACCCACCTGTGAAGAGCCGGACCGCCAGGCATTATAAAATATTCTTTAACTATTTGCTCGGAAAGAGTACCACCAGCCCAACAACGAAACAGGATACCCTTGGACCAGAATTCACTCGCACTGAACGTAGTGTAGTCGCCATCGCACAGCACTAGCAAAACATCGTACTGTCACCCTGCATCTGCATTTTGAATACCGCCTTCACAGAGATATTCTTGTCGGCAAGCCAGGTGTGTAGCTTGACAGGATACGGTTTAGCCATCAGCCGTGCTTTGCTCAACGAATCTGTCTGGCCCACCATATACTTTAAAACATTAGAAAAAAGTCTATTAAAAAATAATACCTTTAATTTTATAACATATCCTAATACTTTGGTGTCTCACTTGTGTTTTGTACTTGATCATTCTACGCTGTAGCAAAGATTCGTTCCTTCGTTCAGTTCCTGGGGATCACCGACCCACATCGGAGAGAGTTCAATTAGTGTATGAAGCGGTTATACCTTAAGTGAGGCAGAAGGCATGAATAGGGAATAAGGAGGAAAATGGTGGTTGCTGACGTTCGCCCTCTTTGTCCGCCAGCTCAATTCAGAAAGCAGCAAGACCACATTAACTCTCCCTACAGATTTTGATTACTTTGCCGACATCTATCCTTACAAGCCTTCTTCTGTTCATCTAGTAGTCCCTCTATATAGTAGCACAATGTCCGTCGCAATTAATTGTTTGAATAATACGAAGATAAGGATACTTGTTACCAACCGCTGAATAACTAGGCTGGCTACCACTAAAGGAATACACAGTACTCGCGAGGGGAATATACGCTCCCAGTAGCTAGTGGCGGTAGACGTGGGTGGATGGATGGCCGCCGCACTGGGTGGCGCAGTTCGCTGGGAACTGTTACCAACCACCCTGACTCTGTGACGTCTAGCCAGCGAGTGTCGGCCTGGCGGGCCGTGTACACACCGGTCGGCGCGGTCGCTGCCGGCGGTTGTTGACCTTAATTATGGTCGTCACTCCGCCCCTGCTAAGGCTGGGATCCCGGAGAGCGCATTATGGTTTATTTCGCATTCAATACATATTACATTCGTATACTTTCGTTTATATGCACGTTGCCTTGAAGCAGCCAAATTGGCTAACCAAATATCAAATGAAACGAATGGCGCGCAGTAGCCAGTCCGTCACAATACTCATGATGAAGGCTGACTTTTCAGTACCTACGCGACGTTACTCAGCTCATCTGTCGTCTTCGCTTCAAGACTGCTGGCCCGGGCTAGCCAAACGATGAACGAACACCCACCCTTAAGCCACATTAACTCCACTCTTTGCTTGATACATCATTAGTCAATAAGTAGTTCCATTTAGCGGAAGTTGGGGCTCTTTAAAAAAAGGCCAATCTTTTCAAGTCTGCGTTGCAGATCTAGGAAGGCACCTGCTAACAAGATCTAGTAGCGACAGCAAGCAGAACGTAATCTTGTATGTCGACGACCCGGTGATTTATGAAAATATTTGTTAGGTTCAAGGTTAGCCAGGCTTCGCGCTGTCAAGACAAACGCGTTAGGTCTGACAATAAACTAAAGGTGGCCGTGAAGTCTCGGGAAAGCATCCGATTTGCTGAATTTGCGCAAGTTTGCCTCGTAGAAAAATTTATCGTATATAAAATTCGTGAGCTTTGGGAAGCATATAGTCATATATGTACTAGGTGCCGGAAGGAAAAAAACAAAATGCAAATTAGGCAACCTGATATCCAAGCCAATTTGATCATTCTTTAACTTAGGATTTATTATATACGTTGAATTAAGATACTCTTGTGAGACTGTAATCATACGAATCGTGTATTATATATGTAATATGTTGATGTTATTTTGCCACCCTGACTAAAAACTTAAACTAAAACTAAAGAAATAACAAAAAAACCAAAAAAATAAGATAGATAAATAAATAAACTCATACATACATACATGCGATACCTCTCTGAGCAAACGCCAATAGTTTTCTAAAGTGAGAGAAAGAAGGTATTTTTATTTTAAAACATTATTGACGCAGACCGGCTTCGCCCATGAGCATCATTATAATAAGCTGGATAACCATCCAGGACGAGCAGCCCTAGTCAGGGCATTTTAACCCTTTTTCAAAATCAGTATTTGCTCTTTTAAGGAGACAGCTTTCCTAGCTAGTCATAATGTACCACGCTGTTGCAGTAATTGTAACAAATGTTCAACAGAATCGAGATTTTAACGAGACTAACTGGTAGCTAGAAAGCACCTACCAAGTAACCTGTCGAAGACCTCAAGTCGAAGCGGCCAAAGTTTACTCCGTCGCCTACGCAAACGATCTGACACTGAACGTGACCGCCCATAAGGAGACTCTGCTCGAAAGAATAACCTGGCGGATAACCGACAATACCCTCACACGCTTAGGTTTGAGAAACGCTCCTGAAGGATCACGAATTCTCGTCTATGGTAAGAATATTCACAGAATTTTCCTCCGAGGCGAAAATAACCGCCGCACAAAATCGACAGTATAAATGATAAGATAAAGTGGTCAGGTCAAGTAATCTCGAGAAGACTGTTCAGAAGCCACTCTTCAATCTGTATTAAAAAAACACACGATCTAATATATATATATATATATATATATATATATATATATATATATATATATATATATGTAAAAATATAATATATACAGTCTTGTCCTGCTGGGTGACATAAGTAATACGTACCGGTGATCCTAAAAAAGTGAGCTTCGTTTTGCATTGCCATGCCGACATGGTTAACTTTGTACACAGCGATAACAGCACTATAGGCCTTTCACGTCATAACATCGTTGTGATCACTTTACAATGAATCAGGCCTATGCTATAAGTGGCAGTTGATATGGCTTATGGTTAAGTGTTGATTATCAGATATTCTTCGAACGCATTAACAAATACTATATATCTATTATATTTATATGTCATAAAAACGTATGATGTTTGTCTAGTATAGGGACCAGCCATCTCTAGAAATTCTCCGGGCGTGGGTCGCATTGCCTCGTTGCACGTCCAGCAACAGGCGCTGTCTGAGGAGAAAAATACCCGCGTCTTTTATCTTCGCTAGTTAGGACCAGCCGTTTCCTTTCTGCGACCTTCTTATAACGCCAAATGTATACGCTAGGAGGTTTTACAGTAACATAACCGAAAGTGGTGCTAATGAGTGAGGTCGAGCTTGACTTGTTTTTTTTGTGGAGCTCTGGTTTCGAAATCAAACGGTGCGGACGTGATCTTATAGGTCTGCGCCTCGCGACCGAAGGAAACGCACAGGTGCGCGGGTTCGAGCCCTACCGTTGCACATTTGTATGAATGGGAGTCGGCCTATGAAGGAATGCAAAAAGCAGTTCTGTAGACGGTAAATCTTGACTGAGGCCAGCCCGAACAGAAAATAAAGCATCTATGCTGGCTCTCAGCCAAGATTTACCGTCTCGGAATTGCTTTAGCATAGCTTCGTAAGGATAACCCTATAAAATGTGTGCCATACGGCACGGTTAGAACCCGTGCACCACTGTGTCTCCTTCGGTCGCAAAACAAACGCGAATGCATCACGCCAAAATAGTTATATATATATATATATATATATATATATATATATATATTATATATATATTATATATATATATATATATATATATATATATATATATATATATTATATATATATTATATATATATATATATATATATATATATATATATATATATATATACATATATTTATGTGTATCAAGATATACTTTTGTGATGTAAGAACATGTGCACAGCCTGCTCGGGGCATAACTCAAAGCGTTAGGTCCAGGTGCGGGCTGACCCACCTAGCCAGGGTGCCTCTCACCGAAGCGGCATCTCTCTCTGGATATCCAATGACAGACGTTGCAGTAAATATTCGCCCGCCCTTTTGTCTCCTGTAGCCAGCACCAATCTTCTCCCGACATCGTTAGGCAGCCCCAATGTCTCGAGCGCAAGGGATGATAACAAAAGTGTGTAATCGATGCTTGAATACTTTCTGCACTGCAAGAGGGAGAGCCCCGCGAGCGAAAAACTCAAGGAGCACTGGACCACTTAGTGGTAAGAAAGAGGCAAGACACGCTTCAAGCACAAACCCTAGACTCAAAAGTAAAAACTCGCCTGAAAGCCTGTTCTGATCCAATGAGCGCCAAGTGGCTGCAGGCCCTCCCTTCGCCGCAACTAGGGGCGATGCTGGACAATAACACACTCAGCATCGTCTCGGGTCTGCGGCTTGGGGAGGCTGTCTGCGCAGAGCACGTCTGCAACCTATGCCGATCCAAAGTAACCGCTACAGCGGAACATGCGCTGTTTTGCCGGTTCAGTTCCGGTCGCCGTTCAAGACATTTCGCCATCAACAATGTCGTACACCTGCTCTGCAGAGCGCCCAGATTCCTTCAGTGCAAGAGCCCCTCGGTATGTGCGCCAACAGCATTCTACGCCCGGATGAAAAAACCCTAGCACCATGGGAACGGGGTCGTCTGCTACTGTGGAACGCGACGGTTTCACGTACACTCGCCAACAGTTACATTGCGCGCACAAGTCGGGAAGCTGGCGCGAGCGCACGTCTTGCTGAAAGTCGCAAATTGTCGAAATACAGGGAGCTCTCGCCGCAACACATAATTCAGCTGATCGCCGTGGAAACTTTAGGGCCAATGGGTAAGGCGACCGTCAAGTTCCTTAAGGAGCTTAGAAAGTGGGTAACTGCTGTGATAAAAGATGCGCGAGCCGGGGAGTACCTGGTGCAGCGTATCTCCATAGAAGTTCAACGTGGTAAAGTGGCGGTAGTGAGATCGCTTCCATTGCCGGGAGAAGGACTACCAGAAATGCCGAAGCTGTAACAACTATTATTTGACTATTAACATGTGAAACAATAAATAAACTTATCGTACTCTCGTTCTGAGTGCGATCCCTCCTTTCTGCACCTGGCTGCTTCCGCTAGGGCCACCGCGTGTCCAAGGAGGGCTGCGCCTGTACCGACCATTGAAGGGGCTAAAGAGTCGGTTACGGTCGCATCCCACACCAGCATTAGCCCTCTGCTAAATGTTTCATTCAAGGCTGAGTGGCATTCGATTCTGCCTGAACTCTGTGAAAGTCCATGATAACCTAGGGAGTTGCACTCGTCACCGCACCTGCACTGGTGTGGGGAGACAAGCTCTACTCCTAACTTCAACCCGACTAATATTCGTGTAGACTCATTGTCCAGGAGGGTACCCAGCTGAGGTTTCGGAAGGGCGTGCAGCCATGCACCTGCACCGGGCGAGGAAACTGCGTATAGCCTCGCTTTTCTAGCGGCCGTAGCTGTGCGGTCCCACAAGCCGCTCCATCGGCCGTCGTTTGCCAGTTCTGACCACGCTTGCTGTAGAGAAGGAGTGTCCGATAAGGACTTAAAGAGTGCAATGGCGGTATTCTGAGTCTGTTCAAGCGTGGCCTGGCAGTTTGCAATCGCCCGGGTATCTAGGATAGACTCCACGCCGCTAGTCGCCGAATGCAAAGAGGCTATGTGTGCTGCGACTGAAACAGAACTGCTTTCGGCAGGCCCAGTCTACCTCTGACTACCGGTAAGAAAACCTGAACTAAGGAATCGTCTCGCAGCCGCAAGTTGAGTATATATTTTAACGCCAGGCCCATGTTCAAGTTTATTTCCTCTAACTGGGCCGACTAGATAAACGCAGAAAGTACAACCCCCGGTGAGCGCCCAACTGGGGAAGACCATTAAAACCAATCATGAGTTTTCCCCTCCCACGTTAGATATATATATATATATATCCACAGTTTCACAATGTAGAGTCCATGGTGGATAAACAGAGAGCCGGGAAGCGCGAAGTTAGAAGACGAGTGCACCATCGAAGACCTCGAAGAAGAAATCGGGCGCTTGAATACGAAGATGGCAGAACTATAAGAGGAGATACACCAACTTGGGGCAGATGGAATAGAGCAGAAACGAATGGTGATAATGAAACACTAGAAAATCTAGGATCGAAAATGGAAAGTTGTGTACCAGTGACGAGCCACGGAAAAGGACAGAGTATTAGCGCAACTCAAGGAAGCAATCGAAGAATCAGTGGTACTCGAGGGACACCCCGTTTGGTTGTTTCTAAGGGATCTGCCTCGGCAAAGTCGAGATAGGCAAAACGGGGTTAGCATAACGCTACCTAGTCGTCGGTGTGGTGAACCTCGGGAAGTCCATTGAAATTAAAATTATACTTTTGCAAGCCGGTATCGAGAAGGCCATCGAGCTTGAAGCTGGGAGAGGCATCATTAGTGTACGCCGCATAATACAGGTCAGAAGACCCTCTCTGAGAAGCCCTAGAAATCTGTTGTAAGAAGACCGGCGACGACAGTCAAACCACGGAGATGAGGCTATCCGATAAAGTCAACAGAGAGGTTAGAAATCAATGTAACAGGGGATACGAACCATGCTGAGGGTGAAAGTAGAAGACGGTAAAATCTTCGCAGACACCCTACTGGGGCTTAGATCTCAGATCAAACTAAACGAAGCTGGGTAAGCATGTGCGGGATTAACCAGAACAAGGAGGGGAATCCGGCGCGAGGGGAGTGGGGCGCTAGTAGCATTCATACGAGAAGGCACCAAGATGCAAGCCGACCACGATTGCGACCTGCGCCGTCGCCCTGTGGGGGATCGACCCCTTCTTGGCTGAGGAGGCAGACGGGGGTCTTAGGGATGCTTCACTGCTCCACTTGCCGAGCGAGGCCACAATTAGGGCTTTGTTGGTGGTTGTGCCTGACTTCCTGACTTTTAAATGCCAGAAACTGAGCCATAAAGCCCTAGACTGCAAGGACACCGAGACTGCAAGGAACATGATGAAAGATTGCAAAGTGAGGGTAGCATGATGCCACGTTTGCGTGATAGAAGGGCATCGCGCCGACAGCATGACTTGCCCCTCTTACAAAAAGTGGAGGGACGAAGGTGCAAAAACCTAGGGAGTCCCGTTGGGAAGGTGCCGAGGAAAACATCGATCAGAGAAAGCACCAGAGGGAGGTAGCGGAGAAACGAAACAACAAAAAGAAGGAGGAAATTGCATAAGCAATAGGGTACGGCGACTGCTCATGACTCCCGAAAGCGACTGGTCAATTCTAGGGGAGGCTCCTTTGAGGCTGTTTTGACGCTTAAGGCAGCCAATGAGACTGCTAGATTGAGAGGTTCACGCGGCGACATCGAGAGAGTTGTCGAGACAAGGAGCAAGAGGGGGTGAGCCTGGGGGGGACATGCAGCCAGACTGTCAAGATCAAGAAGCACCCCTTTAGGACGGTGTATACCTTGACATAAGCCACCTATTTGAATGCATGTTAATATGCAGGACGATAGACGGAGGCATAGTCAAATCAAGGAGAATGGCAGAAACGCTTCCCTACCGCTTCGAAAAATAACTAAGTATTACAAAGCCTGGGGAGGGTGAGAGTCCAGGTTTAGTTGGCTTGTGAATCCTACACTACTCACAGAGGCTGCTAATAACGCATTGCATAATGTACTCTTAAAAGCTTCTTGAAAAAAAAACACGTTTTTTATGTGAATGCTAAATTTCACAGTCAGAAATACAAATAAATGTAGGATAAATCGAGAAACAGTAAAGAGCAATTCGTCATCGCATACTTAGATTAAGCGGCGGCCACAATCAACTTATTAGGAGATCTACGCGACGTAGACCTAAAAACAGCAATAAACTGTTTGAAAATCAAATTTCTTCCGACCATAACATATTATCTACCCGCCATAGCACTGCATTTGACAATGAGTGATTTAAAAGTCCTAGATAGAGTGAAGGCTTGCTTTGTCAAACGTATATTGGGACTGCCTGAAAACGCATCTGCCACACTAGCGTTAGAACTGTGCGGAGAGAGAACACTCACGGAAGACTTGGTTCTCAACAAGGTCCCGTTCAACACAGAAGCATTGGACTCCTACCGAACATTCAGAGAATCAAGAAACATACAGTTTGCCATTGAAAACTACACTGATGGCCCAGCATTTTGTTCTAATAAATGGAAAGGAAACCGCCAATGGAATCGCACAATTGTGTGCCGAACGACATGGCACGGATACCACCATTTTCTGTGCATGAAGCCAAATTGTTTTACCATTGAAGAATGCGTATGTAGTTTTTGTGGACAGTTTGATATTGGGCGGTACCACATGCTGTATGTAAGGAAATTGTTGGAACCTCTCTAACAGCCAGAGTTGATTATATAATGTTAGACCACACTGTTGTATTGTGACTGTAACTACCAATTCTATGGTGAATAAATCATGAATGAAAAAAATGAATACTTAGATTAACTGCAATGTATCAAAAATAATACACCGCTAATTCCTAAACCTCATAAACTCGAAATCACCTTTTAAATTTCAGTGCAGTTAACAGAAACGCCATGTCATTCAATGTGCCACAACGCAATATGATTTTTTAGAATGCAAACATTAAAAATATAAATGATGTTATTTTTTGTATGTGATGTTTTCGTAAAGCCAACCTAAAATTGGCTTAACGAATACAAATTTCTTATAAGTCGTAACACAAATATTCTGCGTATGACCATCATGCAAAATACTCATGTGAAGTCGGGGAGAAATGCATGCCTCAAGCGCTGGCCGACGTTGGCAAGCCAACTTAACTTTACCAGCTAAACAAATACGTAATCAGTCCACTTATCGAAATCGGCTCCTGCGATACTTTAAGAACGCGATTCGAGAGAAACTTTTGGGTCTCCACGGCATGCAGCAAATACAGTTGACCCAATGAGACTACCACTATGTGACGACAACGCACTATTTGCTTAACATGGTAGCCGAACATCTAGCATGGACATGGAAACGACGAAAGGTTATCGACAGAGATACAGTTTGCTACACACGTCAGCGAACCAGTCTATTTAACTGTTCTTTTTAGGGCCGGATTTTTTGCGTTGGAAAAAGCAAATCTCATAATTCATAAAACCACGTCTCGCCAACGATCCGCTCATTAATTGCTATACTTATAAGGTTATCCTAACTCTACTTAAGATTATCACGCAGATCGTCTGACTTTAAACCTGAGTAGGAGCACAACGCAATTTTCAAAGTGGATCGTAAATAACCGGTATATGTGTAAGAAGTAAAGAAAAAGCTAAACTACGTTATTTGCTCGGAATCGCTCCAAATGAGGACCCGAAACTATCTAATAAAACAAAAAAAATGTCCGTTAAGAGCTCACAGAATGTTGTCCAAAACTTTTCTACGCTGCTTCTCTCTAAAAACTTTTCTACGCTATATAACTTCTCGTGTAGCGCGAGTACTTCATTGACGTGGACACATACTGTTGTAACCACATATAAAAGATAAGAAAAACTTGATTATTTTCTCAGATTATCCAATCTATTTTCGACACTTGAGTCTGAAACCTTGTCCCTAATCTCAGTCCTCCATTCTTTTCGTAAGCCCTTGGCATTGTTCTTAGCTGGGCTGGGTAATCTAGGCTAGTATCTACTTGAGAAAGAGCAATGGCGTAACAATTTTTGTTCAGGCTTAGTACTATCACACCTGCTTACAGAAAAAAAAACTTAAAAATAAAATAAACAGTACCGTTCCGCTTCGAAAGGTATTATTACCTTGCGGCGTTGGGGGAGTTATGTAAGTTAAGCTAAGCTTTGGTCCTGTTTGTGAGCGTTAGCGCACTTTTGTGTTTCATCTGTTAGTACGAATAGCTATTTTCATTGCATGATGGAGCCGATACACACTAATATTTGCGTCAACGGCGTGACACCAGCAAAATTTCATTAAAGCTTAGCTTTTGTTGTACCCCGCTTGCTCAGCAGATCTTTCGTGCGCTGCAAATGTTGTGGTCCTTTGACAACAGTCGGGGCCCGGATAAGGGCGACAATACTTCATGTGACCACTCGAAGGAAGGCTGCGCTGCTGCTGCTGCTGCAGCTAGCTAACCTAAAGGGAGCTAAGGAAGAAGAAGAAAAGAAATGGCGAAAATGGTGAGATGCGTGGCAACTGCCGCACTGGTGCGTGTACATTAGGAAGTCGTTTAACTGCAACAAGTCGAAACCAAGAATTCTCAGGTAGAGCAACTGCCGATAGGGGTGTGAGCCAAGAAGTCGCTGAAGTTGTGAATGCAACTTTGAATGAACAAGAATGGTTTCAGGTGGTGGCTGAAATGCGGCGAATAAGATTGGGAAAAAAAAACGAAAGTCTAACTTGTCACTATTCGAGAAACGAGCTATGACGAGAACAAAATGACTATTTCGAGAGGTAGAGACGCGAAACGTAGAGAAACCACCTGGTGGTACAACAGCTGCTGTCACCCGTTGACGTCGTCACTCTCTGCACTTCGGGCAGGACTTGAGGAAAACCTAGATAGAACGCTGTATACTTTTTTAGCAAGTGAGAGCTGAGCACCTGAACGCAATTAATGTTAATGTTGAGGCTAGCGACATCCCCTTGCTGCTACTGGAATCGGGCGTTAAAGGAGAGCCTAAGAGTAACTCAACGGTAGTTCATAGCAAGTCGTATGCTACCGCAGTAAAAACCATTGCGGTTGACAGGACTGCTGGACAGGACCTAGAGTGAATCTTCCTGGGGGCGACTTTAGTCCTGCGCAAGTCAACTCCATCCGTGGTGAATAGAAGGAAGACAATCAATCACATCAGGGGAAGCAGCACATCAGAATGAATATTAATTCTAATCATCCGAATAACATTGGATATTGTGAGTTTAATATTTGCCGTGTTTCTAATAATTTCGCAGCAATTCATATAAACGTTGGAATTGAGGTGCTTATCAAAAATCAAGGTAACTAGTGACTTTGACAAATCTGCCACAACATGAAGGATCTTGATTATATATCATGGTGATGAGCAAAACCCGGTCAGAGAGTTCTGATAACGCTAGGCATGATATTTCTGGCTTCCGCTTGTTCACATGTGCTGAATCGGAGGGATATGGCAGCGGCGTCGAAATTTATAAGCGGTCAAACTGTAGAGTAATTTCGATGTTTTCAAAAAGCTTTTAAAGAATGTTTTTATGGTCCAGGTTGTTTGTTTTCGAGTACAAAATACAAATTCGATGGTTATATTGCTAGCTTCTGCTCCAGTCATTTCAGTCACAGAAGCACTGCTTAATGTTCTGGAGGACGTCGTATCTGCATCCGTTCATTGTCTGCTATTGGGTGACTCGAATATAAATCTCCTAGACAGACCTTCCTATAAGAAAAATTCTGCGTTCTTCTCGTCTTGAGCCACTTCATTACTTAAGTGCCTCATAGGTCACCAGAAACGTGAAAATTTTTAAAACGCATTCATGTGTGACTGCTGCGTTCTGGTTGACTCCACGTTTACTTCACTTTACCACAACCTTGCTGCCGTTATGCGTATGGAACATCCTGCAGCTCGGAGTCACAGTCTTCCTGGAGCGCCAATTTCCACGCGGCAACGAAACAGGGCTTCCGTAGGCTTATTTGCTAGTCGTGTACAGAGCACTAACTGGTTATAAGTGTAATATGTTGTATAATGCGTACAATGTTGACTTTGTTTTTGACCTGTTTTGTAATGAGTTCTACTAAAAACGCGATTCGTGTTTTGCCACAGCCGTTCTTTTTTTGGGTCTCGTGGTGTCTATATGGGGACGACCTTTCTATATATCATTGCTGACAGACAGCAATTGCAACTGTGTACAGGGAGGTGAAAGATGTTCGAAGGATGCCCCTGTTTGTTGCAGTACGACTCTCTTTGCATACAATTGTGCCAAAGGCATATCTCACTGGCAAACTTTAAATAACTTGAGAAATATTCTCAAATACATGCAACGGGTTTTCTATCTGCCGTTTTGCGAAGTGAATCAAATATTACAGAATATTTTTATTTTTTTTATTTACTTGTGATTTTTAAAGACAGCACTAGACATCAAATGCTAAATACGAATGAGAGAAAACTGATAATTGAGTGAATAACTGCGCATGGATATAGCTTGGCTATATAATTAATATGATTTAATATACTATCTAGTGCCGATTAATTTTCATTGAGATATTACGAACGGTCCCAACATTTGTTAGATTTTTGTTAACCCATTCGTGCACATTCGACTGTAACAAGCACTGGTGCTGACAAAACTTCTATACTGTTTTGAATTTGTCTTTAAATGTAGAGGTGTTTTACAGATGCGATCGGGGTAAATGCCAACATTTTTATAAAACCTTAAAAAAACTCCAAAAATATTAGTGCAAGCGAGTAACGGGTCACATTATGTAAAACGTTTTGTTTCCCACTGTTAGGACTTTACGATTCGTCGCGTTGAGTATTATTCATCCCTCCTCTTGCCACGTGCCCGCGTGCGCGCTTACATTCTATCCGCGAAACCTCTAGCTTTAATGCGTGCGCCTCCGGAAACGCTTAGTGGCGGGCTACATTATTGAAACCTAATCAGGCTATAATAATATAATCCGCCACTATTTACCGGACAAAAACAGTTTATATAATTAAATGAACAAAGGCAGTTTTGTTGTACGCTGTTGGTTCTGGTTACTGCAACTGACAAATTTATATATATATATATATATATATATATATATACATATACTTGTAACTACAATTTCCATTCTTCTACAGTCTAGTCTAGACGGATCTATCACTGTGATACTGTTGATAGCACTATGCGCTTCCGTGTGTTAACATGGCTTGCAGTTGCACGTCTAGGTAAATTTGTAAAGTTTGTAAACTTACGCTTTGGGCGAGAGCCATGAACATTGCTTGGGTCTCGAATGGCGACGAATCTAAACTCACTCTCCTAACGATATAGCGTTTTTGAACGGCTGGTGTGGACGTATCGTGCGTATATTAGGCGTTTGCTCAGAAACGGCGAGATATAATAGTTGCCTTAATTATTGTCCATCATATCGGTTGTCCGCTTTTCTCAAAACCGCTTGCTGAAACTCGAACTTTTAAGTCGATCTGACGTGCATAAAAAGACGGGAACTCAACCCATGGCCAAACGGAAGACAACTTGCCAAAAAGTTTTTACTCTCATCCATCACGAGCAATGACATTCGTGGACTGAGACCTATCCCAAGGCTATCCATGTGTATGACTGTTACATAAACGTAACCATGGAACACCACGAAACTACTACGCGAGTGCGTTGCCTCTTACTGGCTCATGTTGAGATTACACACATACAGCGCACTTAATTCATGCAAACAAATGTATATATATATATATATATATATATATATATATATATATATATAATGTATAATTAAACTTATATGTATAATGAAATGTATAGGAAAATGTATAAAGTCAATTTTTTTACTTTTTTTTTGTTTAAATTTTGCTATATTACGCACATTTATTGTAGCCAATCGTATTTGACGCAGCTACACCGCGAAAAAAGTTTAAAGTCACTAGCAAGATGCATGTCTTAGCGAGTACATTAAGCAGAATAACGACGTGTATGTCGTTTTGCATGTATTAAGAAAATACAATTGGCAGCAAATGATAGATCGCCTGGTGTTTTAAATCTAAAATCATTTGCAATTGATTTCATACAGAAGTTGATTTCACAACTCAGTCCTGAAGCAGCTTGCCTTATTGTTGGGGACATAATCCAGTGTATTAAAAAAATAATGGCAGAACAGAAATATATGCTAAAAACCTAGCGACTGAGGGTTTCATTTTATTAAACGAAAAGCAACCTACAAGATTAACCGAAGCAGGCGGGAGTCTCATTGAGCACATATTCTACAGGCAACGAGCGAATTTTAGATTTAGTTTTGGCATTGTGGACTCAAATGGCATACTTGATTACTAACTTATTAATTTTGAGTTTTACTTATTTGGTAAGAACAACAGAAAACAGCACCGCACTATAAAATCAATCGATTATCGTGCATTGAAATCAGAAGTAAAATTAAAGGATTGGTCATTCATGCAAACAACAGATTTGGCCAATGACGCCAGTCTTTTATTCCAGAGTGCATGCACCCAGTTGTTGGAAGAATGTACATCTTCCCGACAACTAAGGTCAAAATACATAACTATGAATGAAATAACATCAAAATACATAACTATGAATGAAATAACATCAAAATACATAACTATGAATGAAATAACATCAAAATGCATAACTATGAATGAGTGGGTTACACCTAGATTAGTAACAGCAATTCTTAAAAGAGACAAGTTGCATAAAATATACAAGGTAACACAGTCACGTAAAGCAAAATACCGGTTCGATCCTTACAAATATTCTCCCTAAGCTTGTGAAAAAGCCAAGAACCATTTTTTAAAAGCCCAATTCGAACATGTTGATAATAAACAAAGCATGAGAGGCCGTAAACTTATATTTTAGAGGAAGTACAAAGAGGGACTCGCTACGTCCAGGATTAGTCGGATTAAACAGATCAACCAGGTTTTTGCTGCGATAGGAGAGAAAACTGCGTCAGAATCTATTGGTGTAATTGATACAGAAAAAAACTACAAACAGAATAAAATGTTTTGTTCGGGGGTTTTAAGGCACCGGAATGGCGCGGCATATCTAAATTATTAAAGATCTAAATGGCCGAAAGGCTGCTGGACTAGACAACATTTTTACCAAAAATTAAACAAAGTTGTCATATTATTACTGACGTTGCCCACTCACTCATAACATAATTAACACATCACAATACCCTGAAAATCCCAAGCAATCTCTCTCACATTCAATTCATTAAGCAGGTACATATTCCAATATTAGCAATTTTAGACCAATCTCACACTTAATGTCTATTAGTAAAATAGTAGAAAAGGTTCTATTCAAAGAACAGATTTCATTTTTAGAAGCTAACAATTTGTTAAGCAACAATCAATACGGATTAAGAGGGAGACGAAATTGCGAATCTGCAACTGATGCAATGATTAATTTGGTGTGATCGATGTGGTAGAGCTAAGTGAAACTTCCCACTACTCTGGAAGTATGTTCTGGAGTTCTGACTGGGCCAATGGGGATCGTAAGGGAACTAAACCGCAATTTTGGTAGGATCAAACACAGTACGTTCTCTCCAAGCTGAGAAAAGCTTTCAGCCAGCTTTGGTGGCCACCTGGTTCATGAGAGATCCACTGCAGTAGCCGCAACCGGCTTGTCATCTATCTATTGGCCACGACACCACTCTTTCTGGAGAACCTTAGATTGGCTTATGTCTATACGAGATGGAGATTTTTGATCATTGTATTGCCGAATGGGAATATAAGTTTGGGGATGTTAATTGGCGTTTTTATAAAACTAAAGCGATGACTGCTAACTATTGGAAGGATCCATGTTGTAAAAATAAGTATTTCGTTACTATTTCGTACCGGGTTTGCAATGTATGGATATCATATGAAGGTTTGTGCACGAATGTGTCTTACGAAATAACGACCGGGTGCGAATGCAAGCTATGTGGAGAATTATGTGATCTGTATCAGATCTAACAGTGCACACGAGATATACCGCTGGCGAAAGTGATGTAAAAAAGCTGTAATACGAATGTGTATGAACCAAATATTGATTAATAAAAATCTATTATATATATATATATATATATATATATATATGAGAGGTAGGGGGATATAATAATAGTATAGATATAATTGCATGATTGGGAAACAGATGACAATGATTGGTAATGTTACTGAGGAGAGAAAGAGCAGAGTAAAGCTAGGATGTGCATGTCATGATTGGCATCCGTCAGCTCCATCTAGTGGTCGCTGACGAAGGTACAGCAATTGCACAAGCAGTAGTGGTTACTGAGAGAAGAGTCGGCGGAGAGACCGTGCAGGAGGAGGACGCAGAGCGAACTACGTGCTGCATGTAGGTCGGGCGAGTTCGGCGGTGTGCCAGAGAGAAGCCGTAAGACAGCCGGTAAATCGCCGGTTGGACTAAACTGATTGAGTTAGTAACACAACCTGATGTCTTCCTTTGACCCTAGTAACGCCCGCTTTACAGTCAGAAGTGGGGTCAGTAAGGTCGTTTCTCAGGCTGTGTGAAACCTTGTTGGTTTGGCGGAGGTACGAAGAGTGTGAAGTGCCGTGGAAGGCTGAACGTGCTGACTCTTTCGGTGTGTTGCTTGGTGCTGTTGTAGATCGTGCCTGTTGTCAACATTTTTTTTGGTCGTTCGCGTGGTGACAGTTGTGTCGTCGTGTAGGGTGAACTTGGTGGTTGCAAGTGGTGGCGATCAGAGGAGATCGGCTGACTGTGGTGGACGGTGTGTTGGAAGTTGGTCGGCAAGGTGTCAGGCGACGACGAAAGGGAAAAGAAAATATCAGTTAACGGACAGATGGCAGAGTTAATGGCGAAATGGCTGAACGATGCATTGAGCCTTGTCAGTCAGAGAAGTCGTGGAACAGTTACTGTAGCGGCCGAGGCCTCTGCTGCAGCAGCAGCAGCGGCGGCACCGGTAGTCGATGTAGCAGCACAGTTAGAAGAATTTTCAGGAAACGGATCGTTGCTAGGCGAAGAATGGCTAAAGTTTTCGGGCTGACCCTCAGCCAAGATTTAACGTCCACGGAACTGTTTTTCACATTGCTTCATAGACGGACCCCCATAAATGCAAATGTGCAACGGTGGGGCTCGAACCCGCGCACCTATGTGTCTCCTTCGGTTGCGAGACGGAGACTTAATCCACCACGCCACCGGGCTTGACGGCGAAGAATGGCTAAGACGCTTTGAGTGCGCGCAGAAAGTCGGGGGCTGGAACGAAGCCCAGATCAAACAGGTACTATTGGCAAAAATGTCCGGCGCAGCTAGACAATGGTATCTAAATCACGGCGTCGACGTTGCAACATATGCCAAGTTCAGAGAGAAGTTCGTGCTTGCGTACGCTAATCAAAACAACTATAGCATTCTTCTTCAAATGTGGCACGAATGTGTGCAGTTAAGAGGAGAAGCTGTGGATGCATATGCCCGGCGGAAGGAGTCCATAGCTCTTTAGCTCGGACTGAAACAAGATGTTATAAAAGATTAAATTCTTCGTGGTCTCCGACCTGAATTTGGTTTCTTAGTCCTAGAGATGTCGGGAAGATCTCACGATGATGTTTCGCACTTATTGCGTGATATCGAATATGCTACAAATATGCTGCATTCAGATGTTGTTCAGTCGGGAGCAGCAAGTCTGTGAGAGCCGCAGGTCGTTGGTCAAGCCGACAAGCCGATCGGTAATTTGCTTCGAGTGTAACGAGACAGGCCATGTTAGGGCTGCTAGAACGGCGGCGCAACCGCGACCGCTCTATACCTTGGATACGAATGGCGCGGTGGCAGGCGGCAACAACTTGAAGAGCGGCGGCAGCAAAGTACGCAGCAGATGAGAGACAGCTTCCAACGATATGGTGGTGGCAGTAACAGCAACAATGGCGGTAACAACGACGGTAGGAGCAGCGGAGAAGCGCAGTCAGACACAACAGGGGAGCATCGCGCATCGTCTGTTGTCGGTGTAGGGAAACAGGCCACGTTAGTCGAGGTTGTGCGCGGCCCTGATTGCAGCCGGTGGCGAATGATCTAGAATCGGAAATTGAGGGCGCTTTAGGCTGAGGAAGCAGAAGGAAAGGTGAAGTTGATAAAAGTAAACGGAATCGAGTGGCATGCACGAGTGGACGCAGAGGCGGTGATAACGGTGATATCGCACGCAGCAGCAGCAGCAGCACAACATACTAAGCTCGAAGTGATTCCCAGTAAGTTGGGTCCGGTCCGTGGTATCGGTGGAACGTGTCGGCCTGTTGGTGAGTGCAAGGCACAAGTCACAGTGGATGGGACGCTTACGCATGATGACGTCGTGTTGACAGTACTTGAAGATGAAGCTCTGTGTGGCCATGCGATTCTTCTTGGCTGAAGGATCTGTTGGATCGGGAGCACCTGGCAACGGTGTATGTACGGTATGTAAAGGTACAGCACTAATACTGAGCGCTGAGGCCTACCCGGAAGTCGATCGAGTGTTCCAACCAGCGGGAACGGGAATTAAGGACCGCAGAGGAGGTGATGCTTACTTCTCGGAGCGAAAGTTTGGTGGCGGTCCATCCAGAAGAAACGGTAACAGGGCCTGTGCAAATAGAAGAGGCGGAAGGCTGTGTCATATCGGGCGAACATAATTGTCACCAGGTAGAAGCAAGTGGAGCGGAAGTTGACGAAGCAGAACCAGTTGTTCAGCAGGTGCAAGGAGACATGATCCGCGATGAAGATATGGCGATAGACAAAAGCGTCCGCTTAGTAGAGGAGGAAGGGGACAGTCGGATCAACAAGTGCGATGGAAGCGATCAGATTTCTCGCAACGGCGAGAATCACGCCGATCTAATGTTCCCGGATGCCTTGAAGAGTGACCTCAAGTTCAATACTAATGCGCCGAACTGCAGAAGTAATCATGATAGAGATTGCGAGGTTGTGAATGGACAACAAGACGACAGTGAACAGTTGTCAACGCCAGAGGCCGAATTGGCTGGTGATCAACTGGCAATAGCGAAGGTCGGCGTGTTGGAATGTGATCAGGTGATAATGCGTGGAGGCGACATGAATACGGCGCGGAGCAATAAGACAAGCAGTCGAAGGAGAAGCAGACAATTCAACACAGCAGTGAACGCGAGCCAAGCTCTTCAGGACGAGCTACAAAATAGGACGTCGGGTAGACAGAGGCATAAGCCTCAATATCTGCATGATTATGTCATAAAAAAATTATGGATCGGCGAATTGGTGTTGGTTGATTGAAGTCAAATGATTATTTCAATGATTGGTTGATCTGAAGGTTCTGGTTATTTATTTGAAGGATCGATGAGGACATCGATAGGTCAGAATGGCCGAACTGTCAGGTAGGGTGATATAATAATAGTATAGATATAATTGCATGATTGGGAAACAGATGACGATGATTGGTAATGTTACTGAGGAGAGAAAGAGCAGAGTAAAGCTAGGATGTGCATGTCATGATTGGCATCCGTCAGCTCCATCTAGCGGTCGCTGACGGAGGTACAGCAATTGCACAAGCAGTAGTGGTTAGTGAGAGAAGAGTCGGCGGAGAGACCGTGCAGGAGAAGGACGCAGAGCGAACTACGTGCCGCATGTAGGTCGGGCGAGTTCGGCGGTGTGCCAGAGAGAAGCCGTAAGACAGCCGGTAAATCTCCGGTTGGACTAAACTGATTGAGTTAGTAACACAACCTGATGTCTTCCTTTGACCCTAGTTACGCCCGCTTTACATATATATATATACAAGCTGCCAAGGAATACCTCATAAAGCACCTGAGAATTACATTCATTCAAAACTGATTTTATTGAAATCTTTACAGCATATTCCGAGACTATTTTCAAAACAAATTACTTATATTATCCTCCCATTAATTTTATGCAGCACTACTTGAACTTGAAGATATTTTAGACCACGCAGCGATAGAAGGCAACCAAGACAGCAAACAACGTCGCACGGCTTATGCCTAATAATCATGGACCACGACAAACCCAGCGGCGAATAATCATGTCCGTGGCCGAGTCAGTCGCCCTATACGGAGCTCCGGCCTGGCCGACCGACACTCTAAAGCTTGCCGTCAACAGGACGCGCCTGCGTCGGGCCCAGAGGGTCGGAGCCCTCAGGGTGATCGCGGCGTATTGGACGGTGAGCGCACCGGCGGCTTTCGTCCTTGCTGGAACGATTCCCTGGGATCTGAAAGCTGCCGAACGCCGCAGCTTATGGGGTAACCCCCAGCGCAAGAAGGACGAGGAGCGTCGGCATACTATCGACCTCTGGCAGGAAGAATGGGCCGGCCTACAAGAGGGTGCCCCTGGCACCAGTCCCCGCGCCGTTATACCCGACATCAAGGAATGGCTAAACCGCCCGGGGGGTGAACTCACCTTCTACACGACCCAGATCCTGACAGGGCATGGCGACTTCCAGTCCTACCTGTTCAGGATCGGGAAGGCTCCCAGTCCTAAATGCATCCACTGCGGCGACGGACCGGAAGACACTTCAGACCACACGGCACTGAAGTGTCCAGCATGGGCGGAGCAGCGCGTACCTCTACTGCTTCTAATGAACACACCGGATTTTAACCTACGCGACGTCTGCAAAAAAATGACGGCAACGCTTTTAAACTGGAACACCACAGCCGGAGTCTTTAGAGCCATTCTACAGAGGAAAACGAGCGCCAACTACCTACGGCGCCCCCCCCTCCCCGTGGCTCCCGGGGAACACACCCGCCAGGAGTAGAAGACTCGCCCCCCCCTGACTGTTTGATGATATGCGCAACGCAGTTCCCAGTCAGTGTGGGGGACGGGGACAAGACTGGTTTTTAGTGGGTTGGAGCCCCACACTACCGGCCCGCATCTGCAGGGAGCTCCCCTGCCGCGGTGCCCGCGTGTGCAACCGCATTTCCCAGTTAATCCTCATAAAAAAAAAAAAAAAGACCACGCAGCGAGCTGCCAGACGCATCGGCAGTTTTTGCACTTTTTCGCCGGGTGGGCTGGTGGGTTCGCTGCAGTGTTCAAATTGTATATAATGACGATTACATTATAAATATGTACCATTTTGAAATGCAAAGTTATTGCTAAATAAATCATATATGTGTAATACTTTAGATAGACAAAGTTCATTAAGTTGAGATTGAAATAAGTTTCATTGTACTCAATAAATGCACTTTGAGTTTGCTTTGCTCGATGAAAAGGCGCAAAAAGTTATCCAAAGTGTATAGTTTTTGCCGAAATTGGCAAACCAAACTCTAGTAAAGGGATATAAGTAGTTAAGAAATGTATTCAGTTTTGTTTCATGAGAGATAGCTATCAGGGGAGTTCGACCCGAGCCAGCTATCCCAGTGCGAATTACAACAGACTTCGCCCTTTTAGTCCAAGAGGCTTTAAGTTGATTTTCTAAGCCAAACACTGTCGTTTTGTCGGCTTACCACTTGTTTGATAGAAAATATGTCATTACTAAAAATTATGTTGGGTAGTTCACCTCCTTTGGCCACGTCAAGGTGCGCATTTTCTTTAACGTGGTGTGCTTTTTCTTTGCAGTAAGTCTACAATGGGGTTAACACAGGCATTTATATATATATATATATATATATATATATATATATATATTCATACATATTGTTTATTTCGCAATAACTTTGCATTTCAAGATGGTACATGATTACAATACAATCATCATTATATACAATTTTAACACTTTAGTGACCGTCCTGCCGGGCAAGAAAGTGCAAAGACCGCCGATGCGACTAGCAGCTCGCTGCGTGCTATTTAGCGCATACCTGCGAGCAGAACCGGCAACGACATTGATCGCCAACTTGGTGAAATCCTTGAGTCGAACACACTAAGTGATGATAGCCATGTACAATGTACCTTGTGTACACGTGCCGGCTAGTGCATGCCATTCCATCCCAAAGCTCCCTGGTGAGGTACACATCTAACTGCGCTACCTCAGCCGAGGCCTCGGTTACTTTTCCCTGCCAATCTAACAAAAATTGCTGTGGCATTGTAATAGGTGACTTAAGCCTGACTCTGATTGTTTCCACTGCCGGTCCGCAACCCGCTAGCAGGTACACAAAGCGCCCCATCGTTGTGTGGCGATCGGTCCCGTGCTGACCGCGATGTCAGCGTATTGGCCACCGCGCTTGGGAGTGCACGAACCCGCAAGTCGATGGTTGGGTTTGCCACAAGTGCGACAACAGGTGGGCTACATTGCCAAGAACTGCGAGAATGAAGAGGCTTGCTATACGTGCGAAGTGAAGGGACACGGAGCAAGGTCTATCACGTGTCCCGTCTACAGAGAATGGATTCTAAAGGGGCGCAGTCCCTCCTCCCCTCATAAGCAGGTGACTACAGCGGCGACGATAGCAGAAGAGGCTAGGCAGGTGCCTGCGCAGGAAACGCCGGCAGGAGCAGCGGCGCAAGAAGAAGTATCGTACACTGGCGCGGAAACCACCATGGACGAAGAAGATTTCACGCAACTCTTGCGCGATACGCGTGGACGCTTAAAGCGTGCCCGTAGCTCTCCCGATACGCAATGCCGGACGTCAAAGCCACGAAAAAATGATGGCCAGTAAACAGGACTACGTCAGCATTTTGCAGCTAAACTGCAACCGTAGCAAAAGTACCCGTCATATGCTTGAAACGATTGCTGGACGCCGTAGGGCAAACTTATGCCTTCCGAGCGAGCCCAACATTACCCTTGCCAAGCGCAAGGCGCATGTATGGACGGTTGACGACGGTAGGGCCAGCTGCATCGTAGAGAGTAAAAGTAGTTGGAAATACAAAGTAGTTGGAAAAGGAAACGGCAAAGGATTCTCCTGGGTTGAACTCAAAGGCCTGGGTCGCATCTATTCCTGTTACAGTAGCCCCAATGGTACACTAGCGGAATTGCAGGTGCTACTTGAGGACGTCACAATGTCGTCGCGGGCCAGCTTGGAACCGCTAGTTATCTCTACCGGTGATTTCAACGCTGCTTCGCCTGTGTGGGGTTCTAGGGAAACTAATAGCAGGGGGCAAGCTGTTATGGAATGGTTAGCCGGAGAGGACATGGTGACCTTGAACAATGGTGAAGCTACGTACTGCTCCTCAAGGGGAAGAGAATCCTGGGTTGACCTTACAATCTGCAAGGCATCGCAGGCGCAAAAGATTGTTGGTTGGCGAGTGCTAAACGAGGAAGAGAACCTCAGCGATCACTACTGCATCGAGTTCAAGGTGAAGGGAGCTAGCAGCAGGGAGGCGACACAACCTCAAGTCAGGCGACGTGTGGCGCATAAAAAGTAATGAACTGTTAAAGGAATCGTGGGAAGGATTGCTGGAGAGCGACGGAATGCCGGAAACAGCAGACGACTTACACAGTCTACTGAAGAGGGCGTGCCAAAAAGCATCTACTCCTCCAGCTCGACCTAGCATAAAACCGAGGCCAGTGTTCTGATGGAACAACGCTATTGCCTCGGCTTGTACAGAGTGCATGCGGTACAGAAGTATCTACACCCGCGCGCGTAGAAGTGAAGGGGACTTCGAGCGAACTCGCCAACTGGGCATTGAGTACAAAAGGGCGAAGGGCTGCCTGCGAAGAGAGATTAGCAAAAGCAAAGAAGCTTGTTCGCGCGATTTGGTCAAGAAGCTAGAGTCGGATCCTTGGGGCAAGCCATACAAAATCGTCAGGGGCAAGATAGGTGGAGCAAAGCGTTAGCATCTGGAGGAGGACGAGAAGCTTCGGGTGATTAATAATCTTTTCCCACAGCACTCGCATTTCGATCGAACAGAATTTGAGACTTTACCGGATGGCGACGTCCCCGAGGTCACCACGGGCGAAATTTTAGATGCGGCAGACAGGACTAAGCGTGGAAAGGCGCCTGGCTTAGATGGAATACCGCCAGAAGCAGTGAAATTCCTCTTCAGAGAGTATTCGTCACTTGTGGCGAAGATCATCACAAAGATCTTTCGTACGGGTAAGCTTCTGAAGAGAGCTGGAAGGCCGCCGAGGTAGTACTACTACCCAAAGGCAACGGGACACACCGCCCGATCTGCCTGTTAGGCACTTTAGCCAAAGGTATAGAAGCCATTATGGAGGATCGGCTGAGGATCTTTTTGAGGAAAATGAACTATTGTCAACAATACAGTTCGGATTCCGAAAGCATAGGTCTGTTCTGTCGGCCATCCACAAAGTGGTGGCAAAGGCCGAACTTATCAAGGTACATAAAGCGATTCTTTGCCGTCCGCGGCAAGCAAAGAGCGCGCTTCATATTTATTGTGAAGCATCTTTCTAGCTGCGCAAAATTTGCCGCGAAATGATGGCCCCACACCCTGCCAAGGCTGTAGCTCAACATTGGCACAATCTTAAGCTCAAAAAGACGCAATGCGGCACTCAGAGACAGTCGTCGAAGGTCTCTCACCTCTGTGTGAATAGTCGCCCGACACCTGTCGCTGATGTGCTTGGTAAAGGTCGTTCCCGTATAGTGCAGTCTCAGACCCAAATACGGGAAGGAGTTGACAAACTCCAGCGGTTGGCCACAACAGGGTATTACGTCTGCTGCAGCCAATCGACCCCCACGGCGAAACTTAATGGCTTTCGTCTTCCGCGAATTTATTTGTAGGCCCTTACGGTGAAGGTAACTTTTTACGTCGCCGACAATATGACGAATGGCAGTAAGTCCATAAACCAGTTGAAACTTGCAAGGTTTTTGTTGCAAAATTCGACGAATGTTTTTCTCCGCGGAGATGCATTGCCAGTTTTCTTGCACTTCGTCAAGGTTAGTGCTGCAACAGACATTTCACTTTCTTTACGTGTGTCGTTGAAGTTGCAGTCCATTTTTCGGAACGCCCATGGCATGTAACGTTAGTCCAGTCTCAATATAAATATTTTTTTTAGAGAACACGTCTCGGATTGGGAAAATAAAATTGCCAACATAGACCCGCTGTTTTATGAAACGAAAGATAATGACGTCGGATTTGTGGAGAGTCTGCAGTTATGAGAACCGGCATCTAATCACCAGATTTGCCGTCCACGGCTTCCATCTGAAGATCTGTGCTCGATAAACGTTTCATGAGATCTCGCCGGAGCGTATATGTAAACTGTGTGGCTGCCCGTATGATCTATATCACCTTCAGCGTTGTGAAAGAGCAACTTCGTTGTCTCAACTCTGGAAATGCGATATCTATGATGTATATTCGTAAACCATTTATTGGTTAAGAGAACAACTACTGCACGCCCATATATATATATATATATATCCATAATCTATTTTTTTAGTTTTCACTTGTCATTTCGAGTTATATTGTTAATTAAGTTATAGATCAGTGTGCTCCTATGCAGCATCGCCAATAGTATGGTATAGGTATTAACTTCTGTTTTTATTTTCTTCTTCTTCTTCTTTTATTCCTAAACCCTTGTACCACTTTATGTATATATATATATATATATACGGCCAATTTCTTCTGATGGTTCTAGTTCCTTTCCAGTTTGAGCCCCTTTGTACATTGCCTATGATGAACGTTAGCCGATTTTGTTCTTCGTCATTTACTCGCAGTTCTGACATTGATTCTTAGTGAAGATATTATTTATCATTAATAGTGAAGATATTATATTTTCGACTTGCTAACAGTAGTTCTGCCGTGGCCTTAAGGCGGTTGTTTGATTTGTTGGCGGCATCTATCCTCGATGAGTGAAGCTAGAGAAAAATTGTGTACACTTGCTGTGCGTGTCATTCTCTTAGATGAAAGCATTGGTTTATAGAAAACGATGAACAAGCCGTTGTACAACGAACACATTTTAGAGCTCTAAAGCTGTACAATGACGAGACCTCGAGAAGCAACTCTAAGATTATCGTGGTTGTTTTTCATTCTAGGATTTACTCACTAAGAAGATAAAGCCAATTTAAGACGGCTTGATCGGAGTTTAGACATTCATCAGGTTGATTGATTTACTTGCAGAACATACGGAGTTAGCGGCTAAAGCTGGGGAGCGCTTTTGCCAAGATAGATGATATATCATATTCTGCTTCGCGTGTTGTAGAGGCTCGACGAGACTCATTGAACAGGTGAAGCATTGACTGAAACGCTGTCGCGGATACAGATATGAATAATTTACGAAGCGTTTGTCCTTGGCAGTATATTCGCGGTATAGTTCTGTCTATATTGAACGAGCTGGGTCTGTGCAGTAAAGTAGAACCTAATAAGCATACGCGCGTTCGCCTTATCACATGCTGTTATAAATTACAAGGCGACTTGCATACATTATGATTTAGTGAAGCAAATGTGATTGCTGGCCCTATATATATATATATATATATATATATATTTATATCTTAAAAACCATACTTCCATACAGTCACTTCATTACATTTATTTCACACATATTGAGTATGCATATAACATTAATACTGGTGAATTGTTTTGGACATGTATATATTTATTCTGTAATTTAGGGGTACCAGAAAACGTAATTAACTAAGTACACTAGGGCATGTGAGAAGCGCTCATTGTGCCCATTATTGCTGCCGCATTACCGCGCTGAACTGCCAGAGATAGCCGATGAAGTAGGAAGTCCAGAGCTCTTTTTTCCCTGTAGTCAGTTCGATTCGTCTGCCAATGTTCTGAAAAAACGAGCATGCTTCAAGGTCGGGTCTCCCGAGTGTCTCGAATACTAGTGGCACGAAAATGAACTCGTCGGCGAGCTGGGCTTATTTGTTGGTCTTTTGACGTTCAGCTTTGCGTGCCGCGAAGCCAGCGGCAGATGCACTGGCCTCCAGGTGCGAGGGGGCGAGCCTGTCAGTGATCGTCGCACCTCAAATCAGCGCCTTTCCTCTTTCAAAGGGGATCATAGTGAGACCGTCCGGTCTTTTTCCGTCGCTTCTCAGGAGGCCGGTTGGCTCTCGGATGCAGGGCACTAGAGCTGATCTCAAGGTCTAAGTTGTAATCTCATTAACCTCGCTGTGACGGCTTTGGCATCCTCTGCGTCTACTGCAGAAGAGCCCGTGGGTCCCCCATATATCTACCTGAGCTCCGCACGGGCACCGGCGCTCCTCAGTTAGCCTTGTCGCCAGCCTCAAACGGATGCACAGACGAAAGCTTTCATACATATTGTTTATTTCGCAATAACTTTGCATTTCAAGATGGTACATTATTTCAATACAATCATCATTATATACAATTTTAACACTTTAGCGACCGTCCCACCGGGCAAGAAAGTGCAAAGACCGCCGATGCGACTGGCAGCTCGCTGCGTGGTATTTAGCACATACCTGCGAGCAGAACCGGCAACGACATTGATCGCCAACTTGGTGAAATCCTTGAGTCGAACACACCAAGTGATGATAGCCATGTACAATGTACCTTGTGTACACGTGCCGGCTAGTGCATGCCATTCCCTCCCAAAGCTCCCTGGTGGGGTACACATCTAACTGCGCTACCTCAGCCGAGGCCTCGGTCACTTTTCCCTGCCACTCCAACAAAAATTGTTGAAGTGGCATTGTAATAGGTGACTTAAGCCTAACTCTGATTGTTTCCACTGCCGGTCCGCAACCCGCTAGCAGATACACAAAGCGATTCCTTTTTTTTAAACTCGCTCGTGAACTCATTCACTATATATATATATATATATATATATATATATTTATTTCATTATAATTTAGAAGAATATATGAAATGCTTCACGGCGTTGCTGCTCGTCGACCTAGTTGCTCCTTCTGCGCGCCGTAGTCGCTCTATCGCTCATGCCCGTGAGGAAGTCCTGCCCGCCCCCTGGCACGAAGGTCCGGGTCCATCCAGTCTCTCATAGTTCCGAGCACTGAGGTCGCGTTACCTCTTTGGATCTCCAGGGACAGTCGCTGGGAGAAGAAGGCGTGCGCCCTCTTGTCCATTGTCGCCTGCCGTAATGCGTCGCCAACCCGAGAGATCAATGTTACCGTGAGGGGCCCAGGGCCACCCATCGTCTCGAACGCGAATGGCGAAAAGTGGTGCGCCCGACTTAGGTCCGCATACTTTCTCATCTTTGAGGTCTCAGCTCGCGTAACGGCAGTCCCCGGGCGGGACGCGCCGGGACCGACAAGGGAAGGGGTCAGAGAGTCGGTCACCGTCGCATCCCACACCAGGGAACGACTCTTATAGAAGGGTATCAAAGTCATACCGTCGGGGCGCTTACCGTCGTCTCTTGAAAGCCCAGGTGGTTCCAAGACGCACGGAATCCCCGCTCTTTGCAGCGATCTTGCAAGCATTTCATTGAGGGCAGTGTGTCTTGGGCGCCGGCCCGCTGCGTGAGCGCAAGACAGGCCGTGTCTGGCGAGTCGCCCAACGGGCTCGCCACAAGAGCATCTGTGTGGCTCAACCAAATCAGCCCCCAATCTAAGGCCAACGCATATCCGGGTGGATTGGTCATCAAGGCGGGTACCCAGTGAGTCAGCGGGTAGTGCATGCAACCAGTCGCTTGCTCCTGGGCGAGCGACAGCTAAAAGGCGTGCCTTGTCCTGGTCATCCCTGCATGCTTCAAGCAGCGAACTAAGCGAAGCTTCGTGAGCCTTCTCGGCCCAGGCCCTCTGGCAGGCTAGTCTATCGGGACCAGGCGATGAAGCTTGAAGTCCGGTCGCTATATCGTCACGAGCCGCCTCGAACATTGCCTGAGCCGCCGGCGGGAGCAGGCGCTGGACATTATCCGACGTAGCATGCATCGAGGCAGCCACGGCCGGGCCCGCCAAGGATCGAGCTGAGGGGAGACCAAGGCCGTCCATGGACGTGGGCAGGGCCGCCTGGCGCACCTCTCGTAGTCGTAAGTTTCGACTCAGCACTGTCTGTAGGGCCTCCACCACCTGGTCGTCGAATGGTTGGAGAAGATGGTTCAAATCGCCTGAGCAGTCTATGGACCGTAAAAAATGTACGATGCGGCAAGCGGAGAACGACGAGCGAAGCAGGTAGAGTCCCTGGTGGGCTCCAACAAGCGGTAGACGTTCCTGCATCGCCCACAATCTGTCCATCAAGGGGTCGAGTTGTCCCGGCAGCGCAGAGGGCAGAACCGGTGCGCCAAGAAGGTTTATTTCGTGGTCAGCCACGACTCTACACCCCGGTAGCAGCTCGAGCAAGGCCCTCAATGAGGGATCGTCTGGGTCTGTCCCCGGAGCGAACACCTCGCATTTGGCCGTGTTCAGCACCAGACCACTGACTGCCTCGAAAGCAAGGACGCACTCTGCGCACCTCATCGAGCAAGTCCACCATCGGTCCACCAAGTGTGCCATCGTCTAGGTACCAAGCGTTGAATGGCACTTGAACGGAGTTAACCAGCTCACGTATCCCCAGGCTGAATGGGGCCGGTCCCAAGGGGTCCCCCTGCTGTATGCCCGATGCCGAAAATAACGTCTCGGCGCCAAACAACAGGACGGATGGCTCTTTGTACGCGTGTTCTACTAAGGTGAAGAGTTCCGGGACTGTATCCCGAACCGCACGAAGGAGGTGATCCCTACGGATGGTGTTGAATGCATTGCGTCAGGACCAGCGGACGAACTGGCCGGAAAGCCGGCTACAGCTCCCAAGACGTCATCGACTGAGGTTTGATGTTGCGACATCGAGTCAGGAGGGGCAGGAAAAGCCAAGTGCGGCGGAGCAGGTGGGTGCTTGGTGGCAAGCGAAGCTAGGACTCCGTCCCCCGAGGCAAATGAGTCGGTAGAGCATAATAGTCGGGCCGCCCCGGAAACGTCTCCCTCAGATAGCTTGCTCGAAACGCGGCGTGCCGAGTCCTCAGGCGAGTCGCACGGGTCCGTTCTGGCTCTTCTAATACCTCCTACGCGATACTCAAAACGCCAGCCATCGCGAAATGCACGGAGGTTCGATCGGACAGTCGCTGCCAAAGAGATTGACGACAAGGTGCGAAGTGGCAGTTGAAGTACCACATAAGCGAATGACAGGAGCGACTCCCACGAGGGGAGGTCGTTGTTGGCCGCCACAAGGTCGAGGACGTCGCATAGGAGCTCGGCAACCAAAGGCCTCACCGCCCGGGGAACCACGCGCATCACCCTTGATTGTTGGATCGCAATGCTGAGCCTGTCGACCAGCGGCTGTCTCGGCTGCGACGGGAGTGTTGGCGCGGAGGATACAGTCGTCCGCGGCAAGCAAAGAACGCGCTTCATATATATTGTGAAGCATCTTTCTAGCTGCGCAAAATTTGCCGCGGAAAGATGGCCCCACACCCTGCCAAGGCTGTAGCTCAACATTGGCACAATCTTAGGCTCAAAAAGACGCAATGCAGCACTCAGAGACAGTCGTCGAATATCTCTCACCTCTGTGTGAATAGAGGCAATAGCCGCCCGACACCTGTCGCCGATGTGCTTGGTAAAGGTCGTTCCCGTATAGTGCAGTCTCAGACCCAAATACGGGAAGGAGTTGACAATTTCCAGCAGTTGGCCACAGCAGGGTATTACGTCTGCTGCAGCCAATCGACCCCCACGGCGAAACTTAATGGCTTTCGTCTTCCGCGAATTTATTTGTAGGCCCTTACGGTGGAGGTAACCTTCTACGTTGCCGACAATACGACGAATGGCACCGCGGTCCCGGTGGGCCACTCCTATGTCATCCGCGTACATAACGACGACGGCGTTTCTAAACTCCTTCCGCACGTGGCGGGCTAGGTCTGCAATGAGCAAAGAGAAGGCTAGGCAACTGAGAGGGTCCCCTTGAGGGGTCCCTACGTTTTGCCTCAGCTACAAGGTGTCTTCGCCCCTTATGTTTACTTCAAGGCGGTCTTCAGCAAAGAAGCTGGAGAGCACTCGTAGAAAAGAACCACCCACCCCAGCATGTCGAAATGAATCAACTAGTAATTGACGGGGAGCTTTGTCGAAGGCCTTGACACAATCAATAAAGACGGCGTACAAGTGGCCCCCGGGCACAGCCAACACCCGCTCAACTTCCGACTGGAGTACGTGGATCGCGTCCTGTGTACCTCGACCCTTCCTGAATCCGAATTGCTCCGGAGCTAGGGGCTTCTCCACAGTTGGAAACACCCTCGAGATAATCAACTTGGCGAAGATTTTCTTAAGAGTGCGTTCCGACGCGATACCCCGGTAGAGATTTGGATCGTCCACGTTGTCACCGTATTTGCCCTTGAATAGCAGAGTAAGCCTGGCCTCGTGCCAAACCTGGGGTATGTGTCCCCCGCTGAGTATCTGATTAAACAGATTACACAGCTCCCCTGCTAAAACATCGGGTGTTCGTAATAGATCCCATCAGGACCACTACTCTTCCTCTTGGGCAACCCGCGCAAGATCTGCACCACTTCTTCCACCGTAAACGTCGAATTCATGCAGTGTTGCTCCAGAGTGAGCGGTTGCTCAATAACTGGGTTAGGCGCGGGGGCGTTTGCATCGAGCAGAAGAGCACTAAAGTGCTGCCGCAACTGCTCCTTTGTCATGCTGTGCATGCCTTTGCCCTTGCTGTAGACATGGGGTTCGCGCTCTGCTCTCTGAAGCATGCGAAACTCCTCCTCCTCATCATACCGCCGCTTATTCTCCGCGAGCAGTTTCTTGTAGGTTGCTCTATGTCAGCCATAAAGCGCCCTATGATCAGCAACTATCTAGGGGTCGGGGTGCAAAGCCCGTGCTCGGCGCAGGAGCTCCAACACTTCCCGACGTTTTAGGTAGCAGGCCTGTGTAAACCAGGGCCGCGCCCGTCTTTTTCTGTACTTCTTCTTGACTACAGCCGCTTTGACAGTGGCCCCCAAAGCGTGGTTGCTTTGTTCAATGTCAGAAGTTGATCTCAGAAGCCTCAATTTGCGCGTTAATACACGCAGATCTAGCTGCCTAGACAAGTACGTTGTACGTTGCCGCCGCGGGACGCGCCCCTGGCCAGGCAGACACAGAGACGCGAAAGCTTTCGTGATCAAGTAAAGTGCCAAGGGTTAGGGAGGATGGCTTAAAGCCATTTGCTGGCTTCTTTCTGACGACCGCACGCAATCAGGCTTTGTTTGCCGCGGTTAGTGCGTCGGAGAGTACGCGCTGGTACTTCACGCAGACGATAAGGTCGTCGAAGGACCTCGGCAGATGTTTGTTTGCCTCTGGGAGATGTCCTGCAAGGTTCTCGAATTTCGTATCCGCAACCTCTCTGGCGTTCTAGAGAGTCTGCAGGGCTGTATGCAGCGATATGCCGGACTGTATCTTTTGAGGCGTGTAAAGACTTAACGTGACAGCTAGCTGGCACGTAGAGAGGATTCCCAGACCTTCGAGTCTAAGAGAGAGAGTGGCTTGAGCCCAGTTGTTGTCGGCTATATTTAGAATAAGGAGGCCGCTGTGGCTGCTCCTTAAGTTTTTGTCCAAGTCCCACAGCAGATCCTTGTTCGCTCTTACGTCCGTGCTGCGGAAAATAAAGTCGATTCTTGCTGAAACCAAGATTGATTTTAATAGGTGATACGCTTTGTGGGGACTGAGCAGGGTTAGCCGGGTTAGACGAGAGCGGAGGTTCTCGTATCCTACCTGTTAGTTCCGGACAAACGGCGGCCGAGCCCACAGGGGATCCCAGGAGCGTCATGGTTGCTGCCTCGACGAAATTGCACCTGGGAAGGAGTGCCTTGAAAGCGAATAGGTAAAGCTGGTTCTTGTAAATAAGTTTCCACTTCTGGGAGTTGAGCTCAAGCCTTTAATCCAAAGTCAACAACTTTCTTGATGTCTGCTTGTACCACAGATGCATCTCCCCCTTGGTACCAGAGGTTAAAGGGACGCTAGCTAGAATCGACCAATCCTTTAATGGACAAGCAGATGCAAACAAAGGGAGTCGCCTTGCTGCACGCCGAAAAAAATAATTCTATCACCACGTGAGAGTTCCGATCTGGATCTTTAGGTTTGGTCAACCAGAAAAGCCGCCTCCGCCAACTCGACTAGTACTGGGTTCAATATGTGGTCACGACGGACCTGGTTCTTAAAGTCGAGTTTGGCAACGACGAAATTGTTGGGTGCACTTTTTAGTTTTTTTCCGCAGCACTTTCAAGATCTGCTCTTAGTTTGACGCATCCAGTGTCGCCTTCGCCTAGAACCTAGTTGCTTGTATGGTGACAACTTCGTCCTCGGTAAGTCGCTTGTTGCGATGCGCCCTCGGGACCGATTTGGATTGGAGCAACTACAGCCTGATCTGTGTTCCTCGATTCTGTCTCTCAGGCATGTGGTCCAGTCAAGATTGTTCTTTTTTTTCGAGATGGGGCTCTGAGAACTAACTGTGTGCGCGAACATCAGTAAGTTGGCCCAGCTGTGCGCGTCGTTGTTATGGTGCACAAGAGAAAGGGTGCTGGCCAAGGCCACCTGGGCCGGGCGGTTTTATAAATGATGTCAAGTCGTTTGTATGTCTTGGTGTAGTCAACGAGTTTGCCGCGCAGATGATGTCGTCGACGTGATTGCTGGCAAAGGGTGAGAGTGAGTGTTCGTTATCCGAGTGTGTTGCCGTCATGTGCCGTTTGGTTCCCCGGCTTGTAAAGCTCTTTTGGCAGTGCGTGCAAGTAACCCTGTTGTACCGAGGAGCGGAGGTTAGGCTTCCCGTTCCCGGCCCGAGGCTAAATAGGTGGTCCGCCTGCAGGCGTCGTCCGAGTGGCTCGGGCCAGCCTTATTTTCGGAAACGTAGACATTGATACTTGAACAGTATTATTGTCAGCTGCTCTTGACATGCCACTCAAGAAAGGCAGTTCAGGGATTTATTTGAGGGCGCCAGACAGGCAGACGCACGATACTTCGTGGATGTTCGTATTTGACGAGACCAGGTAATGATAGCCGTGGCGATTGCCACATGCAAAACCAGACTAGAGGTAAAAGGCACTATGCATATCCAGGTCGCCAACCTCTTGTCAAACCTGTTCAATTTTATTTTCCCGTTACGAGATAAAATTTTTGAACGGTACGTAGCGTCTTTCAAATCTAAATCATAATATCTCACCGGCCAGTGTACAGCCTGACATTATGTGCACAAAGCGCCTACTTACGCGCACTGATGAGCAAAGTACTCGCTTCATATGCATTGTGAAACACCTTTCAAGCAAGCGCGAGTGAGGTGTCCCCATGCTCTGTTAAGACCATACATCAGTCTTGGAATTATTGTTAGGTAGAAGAGTGCCACTGCCGTCGGGACGTACTATCGCCGGACACCTACCTTTTCATACAGAGAAAGACTAGGGACTGCCTCAGCAATGTGCACAGTGAGGGTCGTCCTAGTACAATGGAGCTGAAGCACCAGATACCGGAAAATGTTTCGAATTTCAAGAATTGGCCGCCGCAATGAATAACGTTCTTGGCAGCCAATCGACCCCTTCTACTGAATTTTATAGCCTTGGTCCTCCTGAGTTTATTGTTAGCCCCTTTGAGACAAGAAATGCCTCTGCGGGAAAAGTGGTGCTTTTAATGGCACATAGGTCGTGATAAGCGATCACTATGTCATTTGCCTACATCACAACTATGGCTTTTCAGTACTCTTGTCAAATATGGCCGAAAAATCGGGAAGCAAAAGAGTGAAGGACAAACCGCTTAGTGGGTCCCTTTGTGGGACTCCCACAGCCTCCTGGCGTTTGTACCACGAACAGCTCAGGCTGCACGCACTGCTGGTAGTATATCTAGTCTGGCCCCGCACTCTGTCCTCTCAGAAGACAGAGCAGAACCTAAGTCGGTTATTTACTCGTAACCATAGCTATTAAGTCGGTTATTTACTCGTAACCATAGCTATTAAGTCGGTTATTTACTTGTAACCATAGCTATTAAGTTGGTTATTTACTCGTAACCATAGCTATTAAGTCGGTTATTTACTCGTAACCATAGCTATTAAGTCGGTTATTTACTCGTAACCTAGCTAGAACCTGACTTACTTGTTTTACCTGAAAAGGCAGATTCATGGTATCCTCTTCTAATGGGACCGGACGCTCAATCATTAGAAACAGGCGTACCCTTTTGCAGTTATATAAAAGATCGGTTAATGTGAGTTTTAACCTGTTCGTCGCTGAGCAGGTGGATCACCCCTACGAGGTCGCCTAACCGTAGGGTTCAAACTTCCGCTCTGCTCTTTTTCAAGAAGTCGGATTTTCTTCAGCTCAGCGTATTCACGCTTGCTGTCAAAGCATAGCTTGGTGTATGCTTTACTTGTTAAGGTAGTCAAGCTTGCGTTTGGCTAGCAGCTGCGATGGTGCCCTTACAAAAAGTTAAAGGTCTACACGCCTTGTGGCTACCAAGTGTGATTTACCTCGCTGTTTTTTTCCAAATATCAGGAAAACTTACAACTGCTGACACCGGTAGGGGCTTCCTTGTAACCACCTTAAGAACATCGAAGCTTTTAACCTTGCCATCGACAAGGTTGTGAAACAGTAGGTCAAAAGTGCTGCTTCCATTATACCTTAAAAACGTGTGGTATTCGCCTGCATTTTCCCTTTATTGTTAGTGGCCCCATTGGTAATACTGCCTTTATTGTTAGTAGCCCCACCATCAGTACGGGCATTGAAATCGCCACCGACAGTCGTTGGAATAGACAGGTTGAAACCTGGTAATCCAGAACTCACCGTGTCAGCATTTTTATTTACTTATCTTATTAAAACCTAGGTTGGGTTTTGATACTTCTTCCTTCCTATTCTTACGTTTTAATTCGCTTCGGGAGTGCCTGCTGATAGACAGATACGATCGCACGTGCATGTAGCTACTAGCAAAAATAGCTTCTCACTTCGACACCATGTGAAAAAACGTGCTCTGCATGACTGTCACTAGACGCGTCATTTCTATGCTCCTATGGGTATGGAACATAAACTACCCAGCCGAGATCTTTTTTTATGGTGGCACGGAAGGCGCCAAGTCACTACGCTACAATGGAGGGGGAACACCAATCACAAATCACTAGTAAGGAAGAGGACCGCACATGGTCGGAAAACGCCCGTGACGGGCAAAAATCTATTTATACAGCAGTCATTAGCAACAGAGCGTGCAATACCCGAATAGTGGAACAAAGAGGCAGAGAAAGACATAGAGAGAGATAGATAGATAGAGATATAGAGAGATAGGGGGGGGGGGGGGGTGAAGATCATTAGGTTAGGTCGAACAAGTGTCAAAAGTTCGCCAGCCAGAGCAACAGAGTACAGGCGAGTGTAGGGTAGCTATCGAGCGGCGGCGACGGAGAAAAGCTACCCGAACGAGATCGAGAAAGTGAAACTCTAGGAGTTTGGCCGCGCTTCCTTGCGCCGAACGTTTGCGTGTCCTCTGTCTGCGTCCTCACAGTCGCAGAGTTCAGCAATGACAACGACCAAAAAAAGGTCGATAAACTAGTCTCAGCTGGTCGGTCACCCAGTCGTTGTCTATTGTTAAGTGCGAAGGCAATTAAGTTTGCCTTGATTTGCTGCTTTGTTTGACAAGCGGCAGGAAGCGTCTACATCGCATACGAATATATCACGAAGTCAGCGAGTCTATTTTCAGTTTCTTTTGTTTTCATTGTATCTGATGTAAAAAAAAACTAAGGACAACTTTAGTCAGCGGTGCATCTAGCTTGAGGTCTTGTCTGGCTAAATGCTGTGGTTTCCATATTGTCGTGCGTGGATTACAACCACTCCGTGCGCCAACTCATAACGTAGGCGCTTGCGGAAGCGTTGCACAATGTTTGGAAATTAAGCAACATTTTGTTTCAGTTTGCTACAGTGCAAGAAGATGTTACTGTCCGACAGAAGAACGGGACGAAACCGTAAGGGCCGGCGCTTTTACAGGCAATGCCTACATAAAACTATCTTACACCCATTGAACTCTCAGTAGATGGCCTCAATGAGTTCTGTGTCAGGTCAATATGCGGACGGGCCCCTCTGGTTAAGCTCTATATATATATATATATATATATATATATATATTAGTGACATAACAAGCCTTAAGCAGCTCGATAGGGTTAAAAACAATGTATCTAAAAAGAGCATCTCGTTTACCACATGTGCCTTACGAACGTTCGATGAGGATTCGCCTTTTTGCTTTGACTGGAAATGCACTGTTAGCAAGATGGTTGTTTATGTCACAAATTTGCAGAACCTAGGTTCACACTTGAATGCTACTGCGGTTCATGATATTCCTTTGTCGGCGATTTATGCAATCGACGGGTATAGGTTAAACTAGACAGCCTTAAGTAAGGCGACCAAGTGGTCTCGTGGTATACCCACTGTTGTGTATCAATCAATCATCAGGTTTTATTGACGTGCCCAACAAGTTGGCAATCTGTCACCTTTCGCTCAAAATAGACATGCATACGATTTGATTTACAAAGGTATGAAGGCATGTACGCGATAGAGCAAACAAAATAGTATAATTAACACAATAAACGTTTAGAACTTTAGACCTAACCTAATACAAGTTACGGAAAATCCTCCCACGGACCAGAGAAGCAGGCGACTCTCGGCGCCGACTTTTAGCATCAGTAATAGACAGCATCATGTTATACGCCGCACCCTTATGGGAACGCACGACTACAAGAGCTATTCCACGTGGCCTCCTCAACAAGACCCAAAGACCTATAGCGCTTAACATAACACGAGCAAGTCGCACGGCTTCCACAGCAGCCGTACAGATTCTCTCCAGGCAAATTCCCTAGGACTTAACTGTAAAAGAATTGGCATCAAGAAACCCTGTAACCAACGTTCGAACGGAGGGCACACTAGTCAGCAGAACCGACACACTAAGCGAATGGAGCCAGCAATGGGAAGCAATCCAGCCGGGCCATCCTGGATATTGGACAAGATCAATACTTCCTGATCTTGAAAAATGGTACAGCCTCAGACACGGCTCGCTTACCTACCCACTGGCGCAATCTTTAACAAGCCATGGTGCCTGTTTTCAGCAGTACCTACACCGCATTGGTAAAACTGACGCCCCTGTATGCCGCATGTGCAACTCGGGGGAGCCGGATGATGTAAGGCACTGCTATAAGCGGTGCTCCTTCTTAGACACTGAGCGCGAGCTATTATCCCGGAACCTAGGACTGCAGAACCCCCTGACATGCCAGGCCCTTGTAGAGGCGCTCCTCAAAGATCACAAATCCTGGATTCTGGTAAGAAGATTCGCACAAGGTATCTCTGAGTCAAAAATAACCGTCGCACAAAGCCGAGCAGCCTAAATGGCAAGAAGAGTGGCCAGGTAAAATAATTTCGAGAAGACAGTACTACGGCCACACCCCGTCAAGGGGCAAAGAGGACGATTGGAGTCCCACACTACAGAGGCTTTAACAACGTCGCCCGGTGTGCATAACGCAGTTTATAATAATTATATATAAGTTAATAAAATTTACCAATTACCTCAAAAAAAATGATATATATATATATATATATAATAAGAGATACAACGCCAGCCGGCACCACATGGAGTCAATCACGTAAAAAGATTGTCTTACATGCGAAACGGAGCGAGAGTTAAGCTCAGTAAAGTGAATATTTCCTTTACGCGCCAATCTCCGCCATCCATATTTATTCGATATCAAACTCATCAAGTAGTTCTTGAGCCCGACCAACCCAAGGCCGGGGCACTTTGCCGATAAGTGCACAATGCCCCAAGTATGCAAGATGTCACTCAGATTTATTATCACACATGTTGTGTAGAAAAAGTACAGTTAAAATATATGCATATGTATACATACACACACTTAGACTTATAAAATAATAGATATGTAAAAGCTATGAAGCTATGACGCGAGCTTGGTCATCTAGACTAGCTAGAGACGGGACTAAGGTGCAGGAGGCAGCATGGTATCTACCGCAAGGTAGTTTACAACGTTGACACACACAAGAGTCCGAGGGATCATGGAACCCGGATGTCGCGCACAGCACGTGGTGGAAACCATGCACGGGGAACCTAGTCACCACATGGCGGCTAGATTGGCTCGGCCCTTTCCATGCCTGGTTTTGCATTGCTCCTGTGCTAAATAAATCCGCATCAATTTCCGCAAACTTGCACTCCCACGTTTTGAGGACGTTGACGTAGTTGGAAGATAAGGGCAAGTCAAAACGTCGTCTTAGCTCCTCGATGAATAGGGGGTGCCCGTAAGGAGATAGACAAGTCGATTGCGGGCTGAACGATAGAAGCCCAGGACTTGCTTGAGGTAAGCTGCCTTCAGACTATTTAGATGCTCAAGGCTGGATGGGGTGTGATCGTTCCAGATTATTTCGATGCCGTAGTATGCAAGAAGTGCGGCACCTCCGGACACCTAGCAGCAAGCTGCCCAAATTCAGCACGATGTGTGAACTGTCGTGATGCTCACGCGGCGGGCTCGTCTGCCTGCCCTCGCTTGGCTTACCTTCGAGAAAGAAACCGAATTATACTGGAAGCCTGCACACTGCAACAGGTGAAGGTGCTGCACCCGGCGGCCAAGATCACCGATGTGTCTTCCACATCAACCCTGTCTGTAGACACCACATCTCAGATTCCAAAACAACCTTCTTACGCTAGCGTCGTCCGCAGAATATCTCAGTCACACAACGACCCTACACCACAGCTGCTACTCCTCGCTCCCATATCAATCCCCACCAAAAAAACGGAAGATCGTCAGCGCGGTCCCGCCGCAGGTCGCCTGTTTTAAGACAACGCCAAATCAAAACACCCGTCAAGCGTACACGTAAGGCGACTCCGACTGTGCCCTGCTCCAAAAGCACCCCTCTCGGACCGTCCCAAATTCTTACAGGGTTAAGCCCAAAGATGTCGGCCAAATTCAAGGCCTTATTAAAGCTTTTGGAGCCGCTGTTGCATCTGCTACCGTTAGTGGACAACCTACGACGAATCGTACAACCATGAATGACTATAATCACTCAGCTCAAGGCGGAGAAGCGTCACGCGCTACTCCATCTACTATTAAATGTTCACTATGCGACGGTCGGTACACGCGGCGTGGCCTAACAAGACATGTATCAGCTAAACACTCGACCGCCACTGACACTTCCTCCCCAATACCGATGACCTCTGAGCCTCCCCGTTTGGAACCGGCACACATTTTGGAGGATGTTCAAGCTGTTATGGGGCGAATTAGGCTGATTCGAATCGTACCAAAGCCAGTCAGGAGACAAGTGGCTGAAGCTCTTACCCGTGTACTCTCAGCAGTTTCATCTGATAACGACGTCGAAGCATGGTATAGTCCTTTCTTATTTGCTCCCGTGGTTCTCCGACTCCCCCGCGCCCGCAACGACGCTTCATCCCTCTCAGTTATAATACGCAACAATTTTCGCAATTGCTCCCGAGATATGCGCCTGTCAGACGTGATTGCCACTTCCCATTCGCGCGTATCGACTCCAAAACCATTCAAGAATGATACTGTGCGCCAGTCCTTTATTAAACTATCCGAAGGAAATGATTCTGGCGTGTCTTATCGTGTCTACAGATACGATAACGCCCGCCATTGACCGTATAGAAACCTTGCAGGAGCAACACCTATTGCCTCCCGAGGACCTAGATTGGCCAACATTGACCAGAATCCCTATGCCCTACGTCACATCAAAGGAGGATATTTAGGTGGCTATTAAGAGCTTCTCCAAGAGCTCCGCCGCAGGGCTAGACTTCATGAGACCGCGGTTATTAATGCACCTTCTGTCGCCGTCCCTCGAAGACGTCGCCGCTAATTTGCTCTCCGCATTGGCAAAGCTTGTAGGCATTCTACTTTGGGGCAACTCATCTTCTTGCCTCTAACCGTTGATATTTGGCGCGAGACTATTTGCCCGTGTTCGTCTACACTACGCAGGCTCGCCGCAAAAATCGGATGCAACCACAACAATGCCGTTATTTCCCATGCAACTGGTGCACATCAGTTGGGATTTGTGACGCCGGGTGGGACCGAGGTAGCCATTCACGTAACCCGTGACTTTCTCGATTTGCGCGAACCTTCAGGGGTTGTTGTAAAGCTAGATTTTAGAGACGCTTTTAACAGTATGAGACGTGATTACCTAATGAAGGCCGTTGCATTCCACGCCCCTCATCTCGTACACCACGTCGGGCTGGCATATCGGCACCCTTCTCACCTGGTTCTGCCTGAGCATGTGATTTCGTCCGCCACCGGACTGCAGCAGGGGACCCCTTAGCACCACCTCTGTTTTGTCTGGGTATCAAGGACCTGGTAGATTCCTTCAAGAGCCCACTGAACCTCTGGTACCTTGACGATGGCCTATTAGAGGAAACGTTCATACGGTAGCCGAGAACATTCGACGGGTCTTTAACTTCGGTGTAACATCTGGGTTAAAGTTAAATCCTGCCAAATGCGAAGTGTGCATCCTTGGCTCTACCCATGAGGCTTCTCCTGATATACAGTTGCTCCAAGACCTCCTGCCCGGCTGCAAGGTGACCGCCAAGGACGATCTGGAGCTACTAGATGTGCCACTTTGTCCCGAAGGGCTTACAGCAGCAATCGAGCGTTGGACATTAAAGCTGGAAAATGCCGCCGCTCGACTTCCACTTCTATGAGCTCATCGGGGACTCTTCTTACTCAAGTTTTCTTCCTCTTCCTTTAGACTTATCCACCTTCTTCGAGGAGCTGACCTATCTAATCGGGCCGAAGACTTACAAGCGCTCAACGAGTTGACACTGTCTACCCTACCGATGACCTCTGAGCCTCCCCGTTTGGAACCGGCACACATTTTGGAGGATGTTCAAGCTGTTATGGGGCGAATAAGGCTGATTCGAATCGTACCAAAGCCAGTCAGGAGACAAGTGGCTGAAGCTCTTACCCGTGTACTCTCAGCAGTTTCATCTGATAACGACGTCGAAGCATGGTATAGTCCTTTCTTATTTGCTCCCGTGGTTCTTCGACTCCCCCGCGCCCGCAACGACGCTTTATCCCTCTCAGTTATAATACGCAACAATTTTCGCAATTGCTCCCGAGATATGCGCCTGTCAGACGTGATTGCCACTTCCCATTCTCGCGTATCGACTCCAGAATCATTCAGGAATGATACTGTGCGCCAGTCTTTTATTAAACTATCCGAAAGAAATGATTCTGGCGTGTCTTATCGTGTCTACAGATACGATATGCCCGCCATTGACCATATAGAAACCTTGCAAGAGCAACACCTATTGCCTCCCGAGAACAGGGAGACTACTAAACACGTCTCTACCATCTAGCACACGGCAACAGGCATTACTGCCCGTCTCTAAAGGGGGCCTCGGGGTTCCGAATTTGGAGACCCTGACCGGTCTTGCCATAGTCTTATCAATGCTAAGCGCAGAAAACGGGGCAATTCCCCTTTTAGATACAACGACCAGTTTAGAAGCCACTTAGCCCAGTTTCAGGAGAATCTTGAGGCCCGTTGCGGAGGCAGGCCTAACAACGTACTATCCCAATGTGACTGGAGCGCCACTTTGCACGCTGAGGTACAACGACGTCTATTTAATGAAGCTGCCGACGACACGACCAGAGCTCGCCTAAATGCCGTGTCCGCGAAGGATTCAGGCGCCTGGTTACACGCGCTTTCCAGTGCACCCATAGGTACCCTTCTTGATGACGAGACGATTTGCATAGCAGTAGGCCTACGACTAGGAGCAGACCTAGTTGGCTCGCATCGGTGTCAATGTGGTCACCCCGTCGACAAACTGGGACATCACGGCTTATCGTGTATCATCAGGGCAGGCCGGCGCTCTAGGCGTGCCGCTATCAATGAGACCTTAAGCAGAGCCCTTAGGTCATGCGGTCGTCCGCATCCTTGAACCCCCGGGCCTCCGTGCGGAGGACGGCAGGCGTCCACGTGGGATGACCCTTACACCATTCGAGCGATGCAAAATGCTGGTTTGGGATGCAATCGTTACCGACTCCCTAACACTCTCTAGCACTAGAACTCTGGCCTCTCCTCGCGTGTTCGGACCAGACAGCTAATTCGCAAAGTCGGCACTATGTTAAATATGTCAACCGGTGATAGCAGATCGTCGTCTTTTTTTAAACAACGTCTGGATCTCGACATACAACGTGGAAACGTAGCCTCCGTTCGTGGCACTCTTCTGAAGTGGTCTCGGCCTAGCCTAGACGAAGCAGACACGTGATAGTCACAATACACAACCGCTAGGCCCATTGGCGTAGCTACTCTTTCGTAATATGTGCCCCACATGCATATTGTAATATACAAAAAAGAATATATATATATATATATATATATATATATATATATACGTACATAGAACTGCTTAAACAAAGTGCCTACTGCACATCTTGTCAGAGAGATAAGATGCTCAGGGCGCTGTGAGATCTTTATTGAAAAGTTTTATGAAATATAAACCAAAATTAAATCAATGCCTAGCTCACGCGCAATACATTTTTAAGATTGTAAATGTCTGGATGCAGTAATTGCGCTGGCCTTGTCGTCAGAGTTTTAATCAGATTAGTAAATACTAAAACATTAATTACTAAGTTAATCCGTCATAGACAAATTATCAAACCTACAGGCTTACAGTTGATCTTGAATAATAACTCTAGCTATAGACTAATGCAAAACACACATACATATATTGTATCGTCGATGACTCTGAGACATTTTAAAGATACGTTGTAGTGCCATTGGTACCGAAAACTTAAAATATGTATGATAAATTCAACAACTAAAGTTAATCTGGCGCCTAGCCATATGTTGATGACAGCTTGATATATATATATATATACATTTGATAACCCTTCATAACCGTTTAATTAAGAATACAAGAAGAGCGACAATTGTCTCCCGAGATCGTATGCACTGGGAATATTACTTAATCTCGTATAGAGTGAGTTGGGACCACTTTAGCAGCGTGCCGCGAACGAACGCCACGTTCCCGCGTTTGACGTCGAGGCCGAGGCGTTGTCTCAAGAAAGCCGGAGATCTCTTGTATTCAGTTGCGAGGTTTAGCTGCTCACCGACCCTGTGGAGGAGTTTGCAAGCAAAGTTGCCTGGGCCGTCTAAGGTCCCGCTAGCGGTTGAAACTCATGTGGGTAACCTATCGAGGCGTATTTCGAGCAAACTCTCTCGTCTCGACTAGAGTACTAGCGTGACCTGTCGAGATCGCCCCGCCACTGACCATTAAGTGTGATAATGAGTCGGTGACTGTGGCGTTCCAGACAAGCATCCTGCCCATACTGAAGGGAGTAAGAGTCATCCCATCCGGGCGCCTACCATCGTTGGCGGAAAGGCCCTGAGGCTCTAGAATGCAGAACAATCCGCACGACCGAAGCGCTCGGCCAAAGGTGTCGTTAATACCGGCATACATACCTGGCACACCCTCCGGCACTCATGATGCATGAAAACCCGTGATGGGCAAATTTGTCAACGGGTTGATCACATCTACATTGATGAGAAAGGGAATCTGTCTTGGCTCTGATCTGAGAAAAGATCAGAGCCAAGACGGAGACCTGCACTGATTTAGGTCATTTCGTTGTCCAGGAGATTGCCCAGTGGGGCACTTAGGAGCGCGTGCAACCAGGCAATTCAGGTCCCTTAGCAGCAACCACTCGAAGGCGAGCCTTTGCGGAGTTGTCGATAACGCCCGTAAGTAAGCCGCGATGCACTTCGCTGTATTAGAGTGGACTCCAGTCATTCTGACTTAATAGCTTATAGAAGAAGGTTGGTGACATATATATATACATATATATATATATATTTTTTTGTTGTTCTAGCAATTTACTTTCTAATATCACATATCCATGACAGCATGATATATATATACACTTACTAGTGAATTAGACTCATATTAGACAGCCACATCAGACGGATAAAGAGAGGCGAAGGAGGACTCTTTCTCCACCTCGGTTGTCACCAGGTCCTGTATTCGGTGGCAGCCTGCTCTTGAGCCCCAAGCAGCGCAGAATAGGGTTTCCGTTTATCCGTCCATCTCTACGTTTTAGAGTCCTCAGAGTCCTATGGACGGCGACACTTCTCGGAAATAAAACGACTTTGGCCGCCGTCGAAACGCCACATACTTCCTCGTTATTCTGCCGTTGACCGTCTACTATTGACCGGGTTCTTCGTCCTTACGCAGAAGAACATCGATAGGCCATGAGAGGTACAGGTGTATCAGTCTGTTTGTGTGTGCGGCTCACTTGGGGCCTCAGCGATCCGGCCGCCGGCAATCCAACCATGGGAGGGCTACAGGCCTTGCACATGTAGCCCTCCCATGGTTGCATGTGCGAAAACGTTTGATGCGACGAGAGCGTTGCAGTCGCTGCTTCTTTGTTTTTTTTTTCGCTAGACGACCGCACCGCCCTTTAACTGTAAATAACTGGGAATAACTAAAATATAATGGTTTGAAATATATAAAAATAAAATACTTAATAAACTTATTTGCCCACCTCTCACCCTCTCGAACATGAGGATGAGAACGCGGACCGTTATCGATGCTACGAGCAGAACTATCAACACACAAGGATGAAAATTAAAGTGAAAGCGCTTTCAGTGAATGCCAACATAAAGAGACTATAAGATATAGTATGATAAAATAAAGTGAATTCAAATATTCAAACTAAATTATAAACATTAAGCTACGTTTGTAATCTTAAACTTACCTAGGATTGATTGTGAACATTACCACCTACTATGACGCCTTGCGTGTGTAATTATAATATCTCGTTAGACATCACACTAAAAATAATATATACGTATTTTTCGAGTTAATATACATGCGTACAATAATTTGCAGAAGGTTCGTCCAAGCAAGTTCTTACATCATAGATGAATGTGTCATTTTCTTACATCTACTATCAGTTCTGCAAATCGTCGATCATATAAAAATACCGAAGTGGTCTCGGTCAGGCCTCATCGAAACGGACACTTAACAGTCACAATACGCGCCCACTAGGCACATTGACTTAGCTAATTCATATAGCTACGTGTAACGTATATATAACGTATTAAACGGAAAATAAATTATATATATATATATATATATATATATATATATATATATATATCAAGCTGTAGCGCCATCGGTCTTGTTTGGCCACTAATACCGCAGGATCTATCCTTTTAGGGCAAAGCCTATTTATGTTGCTTCTACACGAACGCGGAGGATAGTTGGAGTTAGTCTACTCCACCAAGAGTTGTGCCCTTGACCTGCGACTGTGTCTCGCACCAATGTAGGGGAGGCGGTGGACATCTTAGAAGAAAAACGCTTTAACTTCTCCGTCCGCCTACAAAAGTTTTCCAATGCAGCTACAGCAAGACGCTGGGACATAGGACGTCTCAATTGAGTACGTCCGCCTTCCGTTCCTGGTGGGATTGATTGATCCACCATAAGAAGAGGCGGCCACGAAGCTGCCTGTCTTGACGAAGAATTAGAGCGAGGCCGATTGCTAGCCACCTTAAGCTGTCAGGGGATTAGGTGAGATAATGCGGCCACACTTGTGCGATGACATACTGAGTTATTGTGAAAACGAAGAAAGATATCAACATCCGGTGTGCCGTTGTAGCAAGGGGACAACCATTGTGTGGCTGTGAGCGGTCTTGAAAGAACATATATTTTCGACAGTTAGATAGATATAGGGCAAACGCACTAACACAGCTTGCTTCAGTCATAAAAAGCGAACATGAACTCGCAACCGTTGTCTTTCTGTATGAAAAACACTCGGTTAGAAGCTTATTTAAACGCAGTGTGGCAGAACCAAGGGCTGTTTTCAAGCTGATACGTTCTTGACCGCTTTAGCTTGTTGCATGAGGGGATTTCTCACCTGTTTTAAAACAAAATTTACTGTTAAGGCAGAAAATCTTGCCAGTAAGCTTACACTAATCCTTTGGCCCAGCGTCGCAACTGCGCCTTATCCCCAAGACAAAACCCCCAAGAACAAACTTTCCAGTGCTGCAGTACAAGCGCACCTAGTTCATAGCTACGTTTGAAATCGGTGCTATTTTCCCTATTCTCGTTACAAGGAGAGGGGGCCCTTTAACCAAGGAGCCAGACAGTAAGCCAAATGAGAAAACGCAACATGAAAAACCAACAATCAGACGCAACTTCCAAATCGAGGTCAAGATTCATTACCATTAAAAAGAGTTATTAAAGCTCTCGCAGTTATCTGCAGCTCTTCAAAGGTGTTTCTCAGTTTTATGTTTGCACCAGACCATCGCACAGGGAAAATGGAGCGGTACAGCGCATATCCTTAGAAATTGCTCCAGCAGCGATGTTGATAAATAATTCACCCGCTGCTGACAATGCAGATTCTCTCACCGGCAAAGCGCCGACAGATAAATACCTACGTTAGACGCACTGGTTTGCGCCAAGATAGCAAACTTCGAGAAATTTCAAAGTTTCAGCAGAAACGATGGGCTTACGCGTCTTCACTTCAAAAGATCACTCAGATTTTACCGTTACGAATGAATATATATATATATATATATATATATAAATTCCTTCTGTTACGAATGAATATATATAGTATATAGATATATAGTAATTTCTTATAGAGAGAGAGAAAAAAATCAATATGTTTTGACATATTTATTAGGTTTTCGCAGCCTCGAAATAAGTGCAATACATTCAACGTCATGAATGCTGACTTGCTGAACAAAATGGCTCACTAACGAGCAACAAGAGTAAATTCAAGTATTCCGTTCTAGGAAGATTATTCGTGCTCTTTTCCAGTACTTACATTTTACTTTTTAATTTAAAGTATTTTTTTAAAGCACAATATTTTACATTCTACATTAACACACGTACACATGTCGTCACACGTACTACAGACTATGATGGCATCTAAGCGCGAAAGTGCAGAGCACAGCAGCCTATACTACCTGTTACCCATTGGGTTAACGATCTTCCCCTTCCAACAAAAGTCAAAGTAACAAGAATAAAACAACCTACCTAGACTTTATGCCCTGCAAGACTAGACCCACAGCAGTCACATCCTAATGCTTGTCGCAGCCAGCGATAGATAACTTCTCTTAATTAGATGCCTCTCAGATCTCACGGTTAATCTCGGATGCAACCAGCAATACTCTAGGCAGTGGTACACTATGTATGGATGCTCGTGGGGTGTCTACAGAACAACTCCATGGGAAGACGTCTTCTTCGTTTTATATTGGAGCAGTAATGTTTCTTCGCAGATTGCGTAGAGGTAACCGAAGTGCTGCTGTAGCCCTTGAGCGCTTGCACGTGACGAACAGCCGGTTGAAAGCGGGGAATACGTTATTGCGTGTTGTGATAACCGCAAAAAGAAGCATTTCACAAAATTGTATCTTTTTTAAGGTATGTGCAACTTTAAGGTCCTATGGCATGCACGTATCATATAAGTATTAAAAACCACGTCTAATGTTATAGTGCATGTTGTGCAGTCGTTCCTCCTGTTTTTATAAAGGATGTTTTAATTCTGGACAATCCGGTGTCTCCTATGAGCTTAAAATGGCCAGAAAACATGCCTTCAATTCATCGCTTTCTGCAAGTCAATGTTTTCGGCTGAATTAATAGTGCAAGCCTCAGTTGTTGCATTCTTAAATGAGCAAGTACTGCCAAGCGTATCAAGCGTAAATTGCAACCGCAACTACACTAGTCAGCATTTTATTAGTAGGGTTAAATATAATAGCTGTATATATATATATATATATATATATATATATGTATATATATTTATATATATATATATATATATATATATATATATATATAGAGAGAGAGAGAGAGAGAGAGATTCCATCGTTCAAACATTATTACTGCTATGATGAATGAATAAATAGACCGAGAAAGCATGACCTAAGGATCCATACTTTGCTCGGCTGCGGTACGCGTTAGACGTATACCGTGTGTTGTCGTTCATTATTCTAAGTCCCTCGTGTTGTAGAACCCGTCCGGCTCAGTCTACAGTTTCTAGTTAACTCAGCGGAATAAACAACCTTACTTACAGTGTAACAAACATCGTTACAGTATTATATGAGTGAATTGTTGACCAAAGCGCTGTTGGTCGCACGAAGCACCTAACTGTTAACTACCTGCCACATGCAAACAAAAGCACTGATATAGTTACAATTTTAGAGCATGTAAGACACGAATCAATTGTTTCGAATTGTAGATATTAATTCGGTCATATGACGAACATCTTCTGACCCGTCGTTCCTCAAGAGCGCGGATCAACCTTCACACCACTCCGTCGCAGACTAGCTCTTTGTCTTTTAGTTTTACTAAGACTTTCGTTGTTAGTGATCACAGAGGAATACCTGAGATTAGCCACTATGCAGATGATTACTATTAGGACTTCCGCTTTGTAGCAAATGATTTACAACGCCTATGCCTTGTCAATTACGCTATTGCAAACATTCTGCGAAATTGGACTTATCACGGTTCACTTGACATCTAATATTCATTAATAACAGGGCAGAATGGGTAAACAATAATTTAAGAAGGAGTACACTATTAGCAGACGCCAGGGCAGAGCTGCCAGATACAAGAGTGCAGCATCCGAAATATCTAAAGAGAAAAGGGATAAAATATCGAGTTTGTGGGTGTGAGAAATATGTCAATTGAATGAATTTGTAAAAAAGTCTACCGCTTGGAGGGGTTCAGAGGTATGGACCCTTGGAGGGTTTAGCAGTACGACCAAAGGTTAGAAAAGACGAGGTCGATAGCACAAATAAAAGAGTGTCCCAACGATAGGCACTTACTCAGATGGTGGTGTTAGAAGAGGGTGCATTGGTAATATGGATGCTTAGGTAGCAAATATGCTGCCGCTCTAAGCGCCCCTAATCTAAACGGGTGGCATGTGTATTTAGGTGGTTAAATACATCCAATAACAACGTCGCCCGGTCAAAGCAAATCTTCTAAAGCACACTGCCCATAAGTCTGCGGTCAATTCGTCTGCACTTCTCAAAATCGGTCGTCCGTTTGAAGAGCGGTAATTTCAGCAACCTGCGAAGCACGAGTGTGAATGCAAGCACCGACGCGGCAAAGAGAAGAGGGTTGGGCGTTCTGTCCATGAAAATGTTCATGGTCATGCAAATGCATACTTGCTGCATTGATGCGCTTTCAATTTTTCGCTACAACAGGTGGCGACCGGTCGGACCGGACAATGCCTCGATGGACTTTGAAGTAAGGCAGGTCGGAAAACGATGGTTGAAACGGCACGTGGCGAAAATGCAATTGGTCTCCGGGTCAAGTTCGAGCCCAACAAGTTTGCTGCCTTCACCTTTTACACGACACGCAAACGAAGACGACCAAGAGAGGGGACATGACGGAGGAACACAGACGGGCAACCGCCAGATCATCACGTTGCCGAGCTGTGCTTATCGACCCGATTCGCATAAATGCCTGTAAGTCTCTGATGTCATATGGATGCCTATGTGCCTGTTGTGGCGTTGTGTGGATTGAAATGAATCAATTGCCTGGTCTACTGGAAGCTCTCCTGCGTATACGGCCGCATTTTCCTTTTTGTCATCTCGCTTTGTTGGCTCATGCTCTCACGTTTATCCTTCGGGGCCGATTCTGAATCAGCTGAGCACGACGAAGCTACACCACTGCAGACGTCATTAAAATAATAAATGCGAATTCAAACAAACAAAAAGTTTAATACGACTGCTGCGCATCCAGTATGATATGCCTTTAAATGAGTTGGTCAGAATTGATTTTGAAGCATGCAACCTTGACATATTCGCATGTACTTTGTGCAATTCAGCGATTGGCTATTGTTTGTTGTAAACAGGCAGTACTTATGTGATGTTCGTATGTCTATAAAAATATATACCTCGGTTCAAAGTGCTGTCAAACGAAATTAAATACATTTTATTGATAGGTAAATATATATATATATATCCCAGTTGCCAAGCCTAGCGTTCAGCATACTGAGGTCGCAATCCAGTAGCAACGCTTCAGTTATGAAGCTACTCAGTTTAAGTCAATAGGACAACTATAACGACGGCGGACTGATCGTGACAGCTCTAAGTTGGTGTTTGCAACGCTCTGTATATCGGATAGTGGGCTGGATGAGAACGGTTCTCAAACATAGGATGTTCGCCTTTCCAGGCCGTCTATCCGCCACCCGTTTTTTTTTTGTCAATAGAAATGTTAGCAAGGTAGACGAGTCGAATAGCAGACCGGCTGCTTTTCAGATACTCTATGCATAGCACCGTAGACGAGAGTGGTAGCACTAATAGCCGCGGCTGTTAGTTACATAGGCAGCATCGTGGGGCCGCCACACTCCACTCAGTTATTCAGGCAAATGGAGGAGCCCAGCACAACTTTTGGCTGGCCGGGGCTTCGTGTTCTCCTTCTTCCTATATCGGTAGATAGATCGTTGCGAACGTTTTTGCCGCTCCAGCTTACGGCAAAACATTCGGCCCGCTCCGACTAACTCAACTCGTAGCCTGGTAACGTCAGCGCAGCTCTAACGGCTGATCTAAAGGCAACATCAGGTTGTAGGTTAGTGGACGTATTTCCTTCGAATAACCCCTTCATCGTTTGGATGGAACTTCGAAGACTTCGATGTGTGTGTATATGTGTGCTTCAGCGAGGTCGAGTCGTTTTCTGTCAGCAAAAGCTATGCCTCTTGCTACGGTATAATTAATGAACAGGTAGGCAGTTTGCACATGTTCGCAGGAAGTTCCCCTCAATTTGCTGCTGCACCATTCATTGCATTTAGTGCCGATAAAATGTGTATGCACATGTGTGTGGAAAGTTTTTTCTTGAATATGTATACTTTCTGTTGAGCATTTGAGGGCGGCTTCCTAGAGTAAGTATGCCAACCATACAAGCGACGAGAACGTTTTCGCGTGTGATAGCATCGATGTGCTGCGTTTTTCATGGAAATAGAATTTGCAATTAAAAAACATTTGTTTGATTTTTGTTCCGCCGCCTGCATCCGGCGCGAAGGTGTAGGCAGAAAAAGCATTTCAGAATGAAGGGAAATAGCCTCGCTGAGGCAGCGAGCCATAGGCTGCTGTGAGCGCGCTCCCTTGTGCCTGCATCAATACGTGCGTTCGATGCGACAACTGCCAAAAATGCTCGTCAATATTGGAGCTTCCTACACGTGCTTCTGTTTGCTCCGAGGCTCCCTTGTGACCGCTATTGACACCTGGCGTACATCTGGACGCCCCCATATCTGTAGGCAGGTTGACCGGGGTCATTTTGCATCACCGATTTTTCAGGCGCCATAGGCGGGAAAAATATATGCTCAGCATAACCGTACATTTTCCATCATCCTTTGTGATTATTTATTCATTTTATTCATTCAAATTGTGCTCTCCATTCACTGTGAGCCACATCTCTGGACCAGACTATCGATTTCCACGGTATAAATGTTTGTCTTTCTTCGATTCGTTTCAACCGACAGGCCAAGCAGAGCAGTTCGCTAGTCATCCTTTGTTGTTGCTCTTCCTCAAATCATAAGGCACCCACTGGTTCAACTTTGTGACACGAAACCACGGGCTTATCTGGATAATACAAATTTTCAAAAAAAGACCAAAGAAGACAACACAACTTTTTTTTCACGACGATATATCGCGTCGTTTACGTAAACTTTGTGTCGGCACAAGAGATACGCTTTCGTAAGAAACATTACACCTGTATCCTGTTGATGCTATTTAGACATTTTAGACTATATAAGGGACATAAACTGGTTGCAGTAAAGAAATTTGGGTAAAGCTAGGTTTCACACAGAAATAGGATATTTTATTAAAACGTCTAAATGTGGTATTATACATATAATTGTGAGGTAGAAGTATGGTGGCAGCAATAGGTTTGGGGAAATCTAGTTCAAAAGTTATAAACATGGCGTTTTAGTGAATATCTACTGTGCGCAAGCTGATGAGAATATGTGCATGTCAAAATGAGAAAGAGGGTAAAGACCGTTGTGGGAAATTTGTGTGTGTGCCATTTATGGCTGATGAAATCGTATTCGTCTCTGGCGAATAGCTCCTATATACAAGTGTACAGAGTAAGTAACTACAATGGCGAGTGCAATAACAAAATGTCTGATACCAAAAAGAAAGCTTTTGTCTACAATGCGATAATTTTGTTTCCGAACGGGTAAATCGTAGCAATTGCGCGTTACTACTTGGGCAAGTGAACTAGCAGTAGACTATCATTTTAACTTTCTCGCATGCGAGAAAGCTGCTCCCTCACAACACCATGGGAGCCGCCACCCTCCTAATTACTGGTGGAACAAAGGGATCGCAGCTGCCCGCAGGGCTTGCATTAGGCTAAATAGGATTTTCACGAGAACACGCAGCTGGTTAACGCAAAGAAAACGACGGGTGGGATTTTACGGGGAGCGAGAGACCGCAAGAGCTGAATCCCAATTGACGGAGTACAAGGCTGCTCGATTGAGACTCCGAGGACTCATCGCCAAAAGTAAAGCCCGAGCGGAGAAAGAGCTGATAGACGCGGTGGAGAGCGACGTATGGGGCCTGCCGTACCGAATAGTTATGGCCAAACTCCGGAGACCTCCCCCGAAACTCCCCCCGGATGTGCTGCGGGAGACTGTAACCGGTCTTTTTCCGGCACAGCCGCGGAGAGAAAACGAGGAGTTCTCGGTCACCCCGGAAAACATTCCGGAGGTGACGCTGGAGGAGGTCGAACAAGCCCGGAATCGGTTGGCAACTGGTAAAGCGCCCGGCCTAGACGGAATTCCCCCAGAGGTAGCGAGGCTACTGGTCAAAAGGTGGCCTAAGGTCTTCCAAGACCTTGCCAACAAGCTTTTGAGAGAGGGGAGATTCCCGAGGCTGTGGAAAAGGGCAAGCCTGGTTCTAATCCCCAAACCCGGGAGGAAGACGGGGCCTTCGGCTTACCGGCCCATATGCCTCATTGACGCCATGGGTAAGCTCCTGGAGAACGTTATAGTCAAGAGACTAAACGACGAGATTCAGGAAAAGAACGCCCTATCAGATGCCCAGTACGGCTTCCGGAAGGGCAGATCCGCATTAGGGGCTCTAAAGAAGGTTCTGAAACGGGCGGGTGAGGAGACTATGAAGACCCCTAAAACAAGGGGATTCGTGCTCCTGATCCTCCTGGATGTCAAAAATGCCTTCAACACAATGAATTGGAAAGTAATTGTGGAGGCGATGAAGAGGAAGGGCTTTTCCCTCTACCTCCGTCGAATGATTTCATCCTACCTGGATGACAGAGGCTTGGTTGCAGGGGGGCAGGAGTACGAGGTTACTGCCGGAGTCCCACAGGGCTCGATTCTAGGACCCGTGCTCTGGAACATAGCTTACGACGGGGTGCTCGAGATCCCAGGTCTCCCGTATGGGGTGGAGACGTTGGCGTACGCCGATGACCTTGCACTCATGATAACGGCCAGGACCGAAAGAGCCCTGGAGAGCGCCGCCAATGAGGCCTTGTCAATGGTGTCCGAGTGGATGGAGTCCCATCACTTGAAACTGGCACCCGACAAGACGGAGGCGATGTACCTAACAGGCAGAAAGAGGACGACCGGCATTAACCTCGTGATGGCGGGCCACCCGATAGAAATCAGAAAGAAGGTAAAGTACCTTGGGGTCATGCTAGACACCGGACTGACCGGATCGGCACACGTTAAGTACGTGGCCGAAAAGGCCCAAAGGGTCTCCCTGAACCTGGCGCGGATCATGCCTAGGGTCGGTGGGGTGGCTGAGGTGAAAAGAAGGCTCCTGGCCTCGGTGGCCGAATCAACGGCGCTATACGCAGCCCCAGTCTGGGGGGACATGGCAATGCGGACGGCGAAAAATAGGGGGGCACTAAGGTCGACCCAACGAACGCTGGCAATCAGGGTAAGCCGGGCGTATCGAACAGTCTCGACCGAAGCTCTCCTGGTCCTAGCCAAAATGCTGCCATGGGACCTCCTAGTGGCTGAACGAAGTAAAATGTATCTAGACGAAGGTCTGGATCTCACCAGGGCCAGGAGTGCCACCATATCGGCCTGGCATGAGGAATGGGCGCAGGTAAGACCCGGTGTGACCACAGGGAGCTGGACCAAGAGTCTGATACCGGACCTCAGGGTATGGTATGACCGCCGACACGGGGAGCTTTCCTACTGGACGACTCAGGTTCTGACCGGACACGGCCAGTTCCAGAGCTACCTGTCAAGGATCAAGAAGGCCATCAGCGATATCTGCGTACTGTGCGACTCTGGAGAAACGGACAACGTAGAGCATACTGTTCTGCGGTGTGATGCTCTCAGGGAAGCACGGGACGCAGCACCAACCGCTGTGAGGGGCCGACCCATCAAGGAGGTGGTCTCCCATATGATGACTTCGGCGGAGGCATGGAGGGAGGCGACGAACTTGTTCGACGCTGTTTTGACACTCAAGACAGCCAAGGAAACGGCCAGGCGGGAGAGGTTTGAGCGGGTCTCTCGGGAGAGTGGTCGAGACGAGGAGCCGAGGGAGGGGGTGGGGAGCAGCCAGGCCCTCATGGTCTCGACGCACCCTCACAGGACGGATTACAAAATGGCATCCCCCTATCCAACCGCAGGTAGACATGCGGGATGATAGTAAGGGATAGAGCTGATTGAAGGAGAACGGCAGGGACGCCTCTCCCACGGTTTCGATGTAATGCCAAAGTAATACCGAGCCTGGGGGGGTGGGGAGGAATCCGGGTTTAGTGGGTTTGCGAGTCTCACACTAGTCACGCAGGCTGCTAGTGGCGCATGTGCATCATGCATTACCGAAACCTCCCAGAACAAAAAAAAAAAAAAAAAAAAAAAAAGACTATCATTTTAACTACACACGTCTTAATGTGACGTAACGTATAGAACATTTAAAATTTAGTGAATTCGTTGTTGCTCAAGAACTCAGAGAATTACGCACATGGCCTAGATATGTAGGTGTCTCTGCAAGTAAACCGATTTCCTGTAGCGGAAGTCGACAATGCCTTAGTAGGGTGCAAGACACGCAGTTCCTCTCTAAAGCTAGACCACTGTCTGATACTCTGGACATGTTTGTAATTCACGTCTGTATATAACCATGTACGTGTACACAGGAGATGCACTGCTATGGTCGTTCGACTATAATTGGACAGATACGATGCCCAATGTTTTCAGGTGACGCGCTCATATATGCGGGCTTCTTCTTGTTTGCAATTTTTTTGAGCTAGGTTCTGCTGAAGCTTTGCATGCAAGAAGAATTGGCACAGCTCTGTTTGATACATTCTGTCGGTGAATGCACCACGCTTAGTTACAGGCCAGAACGTGCGTCGTAGACGGATATATAGGTAACCTATCATGTCTGGAAAGCGATTTTTTCATGTACAGTTTTGCTTTCTGCTATAAACACGAGAAGCCTCTTTGCAGACCGATAGGCTTGAACGTACAAGCCATTTCATTGTGCTACCTTTTGCCTGTTCACTGAACAGTGATTCGCCTAGCCATGCAACCGTCGGAACATCCATGGTACTATTAGTATTTCTACAATGGAATTTCTTGGGTAACTTGGACGGCTATTGCACCGTTCTAACGAGTGTGCCGAGTGTGACCATGGACACGAACGACAGCATACTATAGTGAGTTCAAATTTGGCTGCAGCTGAATTACTATTGTTTTATCGCTAGTTTTATATAGTTAGGAATGATTCTACTGCTACATTTATCTGGTAGAGAATGCATATGCTAGTCAAATTTAAGAACACTCCGGACTGGTTACTGGCGAATTGTGAAGAGGAATAATGGCATATTGCAGGGAGGGTTGAATTGAACGAATTGAACAGGTGGGTTGAGTTTTGCATAGAGCCTGCTTCTGAAGAACCTCAATGTAGTGGTCATGTTTCTATCCGAAGGGAGTTGCATAAGTAGGGTCAGCCATGAGATATTTAATTTTATTTTATACTCCTTTCAAATTTTAGCATATTTTGTTTCGAAAACTGCATCTGACAGTGTTTAAGATTTCCGTGCAGGCAATATTTAGAAATGAATGTTAAGTACCTAGAAACAATACAATGTTTAGCACAGTTGCTCACGGCTGAAGTACCAAAAAAAAAACAAAATCAGCATGCCCTGTCGCGGGCACTTATACTACAAGTACGCCTAGAAACACAGTTTTGGCTATATTTTACATCAGCGAGGTTGCAAGTTTTTAAGTCTTTCTATGGAGCGACCCTGAAATACCAAAGTACTGCACTTTAGTCAACTTCACTATTCGACTCTTGGGTCAGACTCCATTAAATAAACATCAACACAACCGACACACTACTTTTTACTACTACTACTAGTCAGAATGGTTGAAATAGGTTTACATTACAAGACACAATACACTACAAAGAACGCTCACGCAGCTCAACGGCTTGCGACGAAAGCACACAAGGTCAACGCTGACGCAGTGGGTTACGATTCACAAGCTGAAAGCCGTCACAGAGAGCATGTGGCTAGTCATTGACGAGCTCACTTCGACAAAGCCACAACTACCCGCCAGTCGTTCAAATCGCTCACTTTGACTGACGTCAACTTGGCTGGAAACATAGAGGGGCCAGACACGGAACATAAAAGCGTGCCGTTGTCCAACTGCATCCAAAATTCAATCAGTCGAGCCCGGTGGCGTGGTGGGTGCATTCATCTGCGCCTCGCGACCGGAGGAGACACTAGATAGGTGCGCGGGATCGAGCCCTTCCGTTGCACACTAATATTTATGGGGGTCTGTCTACGAAGCAATGCGAAAAGCAGTCCCATGGGCGTTAAATCTTGGCTGAGAGTCAGCTCAGAAAGTATCCTTTTATCCACGATTCAATCGACCCTACGCTACACGCGCTAGCTACAACGCCTGCGCAATACGTTCAAAAAAAGAGAGATCAACATTGACCGCATTTCGCTTGATTCTATAAGCAAGGTGTTTCCTCTAACCCTGCTAGACCAGGCCAGCGTGCCGGCCGAGGTGGAGCAAGCTGCAAGCACCCAAAAAAATACTTTAAAGATGTTCCAAAAAATAGTTAACTAGCTGAAGGGACGGGGTCCCCCGTATTAAATATTAGGCAAAAAACAGGAAATACTTTTTTATCTTAACAACAATTCTCAGAACTTGCATCCGAGGTAAAGAAACGAAAGGGAACAAGTAAAGGAAAATGGTCCCTGGACAGAGACGTAGACACAGCTAGCCCAAAGGCGGGAAACTTGGAACAATTTGTTACTGCAACATAATGAATACCCGATTTAGAGGGAAGACAAGTACTCTTGTCTGTGAGATGACAAAAATACCTCGCGGCAACGAACAAAAGGTAGTGAACAATCTGCCATTAGATCAGCACTCACATACTTCTCAAAATCATGCATCAAAGGTAGCCACTAGGAGATAGAACGTCATATAACAAGTTCAGGAACGCGTGGCCACGGTTCAAGTGAATATGTTACGGTCCTAAAATAAGCCCATAAAAAAGGAACATTTTGTGATGTGTACGTCGACTGCTTGTGTTTTGCCATCAGAACTATTAATGGCTCGAGTTGAAAATTTACTGTAGAATTTATTATATACATGCGTATCTACAATTTATTCTACAGAAGAAGCACGCGCAGATTCCCACATCTTCACCTCGTCTATCAAATTCCCGGTAGAGTGTAACAAAATGAAGGCCGTCGATCGCATACGACGACGCCTCCGCGGCCTTCGGCTATGTTTAAGAACACGAATGTACGCTTTACAAAGTTTGTTTTAATTTGGCTGCTTTGACCTTGCTGGGATAGCAGTTATCCTTGGTATGCTAACTAGATTGGTATCCGAACTAAGTAGATTAATCCGATTTTCAGAACCAGATGAAGATTCAACCATTACAAAAGCCCTGACCTCGGTGTATGACGGTTTCGTCGATCCAGGAAATGCTGGCATTCTCGGAGTGGGCTTGGGATGCCCAGTACTAACTTGTTATACTCTCAGCCATAACCTTGAGCCTGCTAAAGAGCGTAGCAGCGTTCCTCCGGTTCGCCGACAATAGTAATTCCTCCTCATGGAGAGCGCAACGCGCACAGCCAAAACGTGCCTGCACTTCCGCAGCGTAAGCGCACCAACAGACGTCGAAACGGACGCCCAGTTCACGTGATGAAAGACCGTAGGCATGCAAGATGCAATAGCCGCATCAGTGTCAAGTACCGGAGACATACTATCAGACATCCGGAACTGACTCAAAGAACCAACGTATTTGAACAGGGTAGGAAACACCCCGGACTCAGATCACGTTGTCTAAAGCTAGATAAAACACAACTATAGAACAATAATCTTCAAAAATAATCACAACTGATTGTCCGCATCTTGATCTCAAGCTCGTCAGGATCCTTCAGGATTAAGGAGACGTTTACGGAGGAACATGCACGGCCAGAATGGAGCCTTACGAGGGGCTATCCTTTGCCAACACATATTTATTTTACTCAAATAGAGTATGTACAAGATCGTTACAACAACAAATAATGATGTTTATTAAACATCATTATTTGTTGGTCGGCCGTTTCACCGAGAGAAAAAGTGCAAAGTTCTTCGTTGCATTGCCGTAGTAGTGTGTCAAAATAACTTGGTTCTCGTGTTCGAATCGGCAGAGAGTAGACGTGTTCAACATTTGCTCCCGCTAATTTGACCCGTTTACCCTGTTTAAGAGTGACAACCGTTAAAAAAACTACAACAGTGACAAAACAGACTAAAAGGTGTCTGGAGGGGTGTGAAGCCCACTCCAAAGTGTACTACGTAGCGCTGCTGGGGTTTCAACTCCACTCAGCCTGACTGGCGATTGTGTTCGATTGACAACGTCATTACAACGAGTGTTTGTTTACATTTTGACGTTGCTTTGCGGTCTCCTATCGCGAGAGGCAGGCGTACAGCCAACTCACTTCGTGGACGAGACGGGAAGACGCCGCTTCGCACGCAAAGTTACCGGGTTCAAAACCCGCGCGTGTCGACAAATTTTAATCAAAGTTTAAATATTTTTAATTAAATTGAGTACATTTTACGTTTTACCTAGTTGATTTTATCAATTTAAAACGTATCGATTGCCTGCAAAAGCCACGATGCCGCCCAGCAGGGGTGGTACTGCCCCGCCGCCTACCCTGGATATATCCAGGTTACGAGAAAACTCGACTGACGCCAGTACGTGTGCTGATCAGACCGACGCCTCGAAGGAGGTCACAGCAAACACCCGCGATGCGCCGGCAATGGAGGTTTCTGGCGAACCGAGCCCATCTTTACCGAACACCCCCGCGCTTGATCCCTGCGCTGGAAGCGTCACGGCAGAAGAGCGCGTCATAGGCTCCAAGCGCAAGAAGTTGTCTTCATTCTCTGCAAGCGCCGAAGACGACAAGGCTGTTGAGACTAATGATGGGTTTACTCGTGTGGTAACTCGCAGGGAAAAACTGACTGCATCCCGTGAACAGAAAAGCCTAGCTAAACTAAAGGAGAGTATATCGTCTGGTGAACTAGGGACTTTCAAGGTGATTATTCGGAGAGAACCATCCGAAGGCGAAGCCTCAGCAGAGTTCCCTGAAGGCTCGCTACTATCAACGTATAAACACATATACGACGTGGCTCCCGGATGCAGAATATCCGGCGACCGGAAGTCCATTATTGTGTGGCTTTCGCGAATTGAAGACGCTTGCCGGGTGCTTTCGATTTCAACCCTAGGGAACCTACCGGTGGTCGCACACAGCCCATCTCTATCGATATTTAAAGCCAGGATACACGGAGTTCCAGTGTGAATCACCGAGGAGGAGATACAACGCGAGCTGTCATCACTCGGAGTCAATCACGTGAAAAGATTGTCTCACATGCGAAATGGAGCGAGAGTTATGCTCAGTAAAGTGATTCTTTCATTTACGCGCCAACCTCCGCCATCCGTATTTCTTGGATACCAAACCCACCAAGTAGTTCTCGAGCCCGACCAACCCAAATTATGTCACAAGTGCCTGAGGCCAGGACACTTCGCCGACAGGTGTACAATGCCCCAAGTATGCAAGAAGAGCGGCACCTCCGGACACCTAGCCGCAAGCTGCACCAATTCAGCAAGATGTGTGAACTGTCGTGGTGCTCACGCGGCGGGTTCATCTGCCTGCCCTCGCTTGGCCTACCTTCGGGAAAGAAACCGAATTATACTGGAAGCCCGCACACTGCAACAGGTGAAGGTGCTGCACCCGGCGGCCGAGATCAGCGACATTTCTCCCACATCAGCCCTGTCTGTAGACAGCACATCTCAGGTTCCAAAACAACCTTCTTACGCTAGCGTCGTCCGCGGAATATCTCAGTCGCACAACGACCCTACACCGCAGCTGCTACTACCAGCTCCCATATCAATCCCCACCAGAAAAGGCGGAAGATCGACAGGGAGGTCCCGCCGCAGGTCGCCCGTTTTAAGACAACGTCGAATCAAAACACCCGTCAAGCGCACACGTAAAGCGACTCCGGCTGTGCCCAGCTCCAAAAGCACCTCCTTCGGACTGTCTCAAATTCTTGCAGGATTAAGCCCAGAGATATCGACCAAATTTAAGGCCTTATTAGAGCTTTTGGAGCCGCTGTTGCAGCTGCTACCGTTAGTGGACAATCTGCGACGAATTGTACAACCATGAATGATTATGACCGCACAGCTCACGGCGCAGAAGCATCACGCGCTACTTCATCTACTACTAAATGTCCACTATGCGACGGTCGGTACACACGACGTGGACTAACAAGACATATATCAGCTAAACACCCGACCGCCACTGTCGCTTCCTCTTCAATACCGACAACCTCTGACACCCCCCGTTTGCAACCGGCGCAAATTTTGGAGGATATTCAAGCTGTTATGGGACAAATCAGGTTGATTCGAATCGTACCAAAGTCAGTAAGGAGACAAGTGGCCGAAGCTCTTACCCGTGTACTCTCAGCAGTCTCATCTGATAACGACGTCGAAGCATGGTATGGTCTTTTCTCCTTTGCACCCGTGGTCCTTCGTCTTCCCCGCGCCCGCAACGACGCTTCATCCCTCTCAGTCATAATACGCAACAATCTCCGCGATTTCTCCCAAGGTATGCGTCTGTCAGACGTGATTGCCACCTCTCATGCCCGCGTTTCGACTCCTAAACCATTCAGGAATGATACGGTGCGGCAGTCCATTATTAAACTCTCCGAAGGAGATGTTTCTGGCGCCGCCAGACTTATCGCTTCCACAGATACGATAACGCCCGGCATTGACCGTATAGAGGCTTTGCGAGAGCAACACCCATTAGCTCCCGAGGACCTAGAGTGGCCAACACTGACCAGAACCCCTATGCCCTACGTCACATCAAAGGAAGATATTCAGGTGGCTATCAAGAGCTTCTCTAAGAGCTCCGCCGCAGGGCTAGACTTTATGAGACCGCGGCTATTAATGGACCTTCTTTCACCGTCCCTCAACGACGTCGCCGCTAGCCTGCTCTCCGCATTGGCAAAGGCTGTAGACATTCGTCTTTGGGGCAACCCCCCTTCTTGCCTTCAACCGTTGATATTCGGCGCAAGACTATTTGCCCTGAAGAAAAAGGACGGATCGGTACGTCCGATTGCTTGTTCGTCTACGCTACGCAGGCTCGCCGCAAAAATCGGATGTAACCACAACAAGGCCGTTATTTCTGACGCAACTGGTGCACATCAGTTGGGATTTGCGACGCCGGGCGGGACCGAGGTAGCCATTCATGCAACTCGTGCTTTTCTCGATTCTCGCGAACGCTCAGGGGTTCTTGTGAAGCTCGATTTTAGAAACGCTTTTAACAGTATGAGACGCGATCATCTGATGAAGGTCGTTGCATCCCACGCCCCTCATCTATTGCACCACGTCGGGCTAGCTTATCGGCATCCTTCCCATCTGGTCCTGCCTGAGCATGCTATTTCGTCCGCCACCGGACTGCAGCAGGGAGACCCCTTAGCACCAGCTCTGTTTTGTCTGGGTATTAAGGATCTGGTAGATTCCTTCAAAAGCCCGCTGAACCTCTGGTACCTTGACGATGGCCTACTAGGAGGAAACGTTCATACAGTAGCGGAGGACATTCGACAGGTCCTTAACTTTGGTGTAATATCTGGGCTGGAGTTAAACCCTGCCAAATGTGAAGTATGCACCCTGGGCTCTACCGGTGAGACTTCTCCAGATATACAGTTACTTCGAGACCTCCTGCCCGGCTGCAAGGTGACTGCCAAGGACGATCTGGAGCTACTCGGTGTACCACTTTGTCCCGAAGGGCTTACAGCAGCAATCGAGCGCTGGAGATTAAAGCTGGAAAATGACGCCGCTCGCCTTCCTCTTCTAGGAGCCCATCGGGGACTCTTCTTACTCAGGTCTTCTTTCTCTTCCTTGAGACTCATCCACCTTCTTCGAGGAGCTGACCTATCCAATCGGGTCGACGACTTGCAAGCGCTCAACAAGTTGACACTGTCTACCCTCGAGGCTCTGCTCAACACATCTTTACCACCTAGCGCACGGCAACAGGCATTACTGCCCGTCTCTCAAGGAGGCCTCGGGGTTCCGAACTTACAAACCTTGGCCGGCCCTGCCATAGTCTCCTCCATGCTAAGCGCAGAAAACAGGGCAACCCCCCTTTTAGATACAGCAGGAGTTGGCCAGTTTAGAAGCCGCTCAGCCCGGCTTCAGGAGAACCTTGAGGCTCGGTGCGGTGGTAGGCCTGACAACATACTATCTCAACATGACTGGAGTGCCCCTTTGCACGCTGAAGTACAGCGACGGCTCTTTAATGAAGCTGCCGACGACACGACCAGAGCTCGTCTTAACGCCGTTTCCGCCAAGGATTCAGGCGCCTGGTTACACGCACTTCCTAGTGCACCCATAGGCACCCTTCTTGACGACGAGACGATTCGTATAGCAGTAGGCCTACGACTGGGGACAGACTTGGTTAGCCCTCATCGGTGTCAATGTGGTCACCCCGTCGACAAACTGGGACATCACGGCCTATCGTGTATCATCAGCGCAGGCCGACGCCCTCGGCATGCCGCTATCAACGAGACCTTCAGCAGAGCCCTCAGATCATGCGGTCGTCCGTGCATCCTCGAACCCCCGGGTCTCTGCGTGGAGGACGGCAGGCGTCCAGACGGGATGACACTTTCACCATTCGAGCGAGGCAAAATGCTGGTTTGGGATGCAACCGTTACCGACTCCTTAGCACCTTCTATGGTCGGTGGCGGCGCATCCGAAGCCGGTTATGCAGCCCACCTTGCGGAGACCAGCAAGCTAAGAAAATACTCATCAATTGGGTATCCCCACGAATTCTGGCCACTTGCGTTTGAGACCATGGGTGGTCCTGGTGTTCGGGCCAGACAGCTGATCCGCAAAGTCGGCACTTTGTTAGATCAGTCAACCGGTGATAACAGATCGTCGTCCTTTTTTAAACAACGTCTGGATCTCGACATACAACGTGGAAACGCGGCCTCCGTTCGGGGCACACTTCTGAAGTGGTCTCGGCCTAGCCTAGACGAGGCGGACACGTGATAGTCACAATACATACCCGCTAGGCACACTGGCTTAGCTAATCTCTTGTAATATGTGTCCCACAAACATAATGTAATATACGAAAAATAAATACCCCAAATAACTAGGATCACTGGTACAACCGAACGGCCGAGAAAACCCGTTTTAGGTGCGGGGCCCGGAAGAGCACAGTTAGTACACTATCTCTCCGCGGGTGACCTTTTGCTACGACCGAATTCGAAATGTCAGGAGAAAGGGAAATATACGTAATAATACCTAACGCACAAGTTATTCATGCAACTTAGCATGGGGTTAATACAGGACTGTCTAAAAGTGTCGTCTTCTATGATTTTTTTGGATATCTGTAGTAGGTCCGCTCTGTGTAATCCGGTGAACGGAAAGATCCTACGAATCAACCAGGTGCCGACAGGCACGGAGCTCCGGGCATAAACAGATGACTGTGATGATGCGCCTGTTTCTTATGAATTCTTAAGAGGAACACGTCTAATAATCTACCAGAGAATGCGATTATCGAGGGTGTTTGTAAAAGTGAATGAAAAAAAAAACGACCAAAAACTGGCTCCAAACAAATAGGAGATACTACTTAAAATAAGTGTATTCATTTAAGTGTGACGTCAAATAGAAGCAGGCTGCAATATACAAAGTGACCAGTTACCCGAGAAATAAGTTTCTTTGCTGAAAACCACCATGAAGTAAACTTAAAGGACAAAGGCACATTGCAGCTAAGTCAAAACGTAGAGAGAACGGGGTCCCCCTCGGTTGCCTGGCATTTTCCTTACTCATTGCCCGCCATATGCGAAAGTAGTTTAGAAACGCCTTCGTCGTCATGTATGCGGATGACATAGTAGTGGCCCACCGGGACCGCGATGCCATTCGTCGAATTGCCGGCGATGTAGAAACTTACCTGCATTGTAAGAGTCAGTGAAAAAATTTGCGGCAGACGCAAGCCATAAAGTTCGTCGTGGGGGTCGATTGGCTGCAGCAGTCCTAATACCCCTCTGTGGTCAACCGCTGAAGTTTGTCAACTTCTTCAAGTACTTGGGTCTGAGACTGTACTATAAAGAAACGACCCCGCATATCGGCGATAGATGTCGGGCAGCTATTGTCTTTGTTTACACAGAGGTGAACGCCCTTTAAAGACTGTCTCTGAGTGCAAAAGTGCGTCTATTTGAGCTCAATATTATGCCAATGTACAGCCCGCGGCAGTGTGTGGGTTTATATTCCAGATGGAAGTTTTGCCCAGCTAGAAAGATGCTTCACAACATATATAAAGCATAGACTTTACTTGTCGCGAACGGCACAAAATTGCTGTATATACCTGCTAGTGAGTTGCGGATCAGCAGGTAAAACAATCAGAATTGGGCGTAGGTACCACACTACAGGAACATTTCAACAGTAGAGTGGCAATTTGGTAGTGTGGCAGAAAAATTGACTGAGGCTGCAGTTAGATGTGTACCTCGCCAGGGAGCTTTGGGATGAAATAGCATACACTAGTCAGCACGTGTATACAAGGTGCATACGACACCGACGGCAAAGTGATGTTGTTACAAGATACATTGTGCATGGCTATCATCACTTGGTATGTATGACCCAAGATTTTCATCAAGTTAACGATCAATGTCTTTGCCGGTTCTGCCCGCAGACGTGCGCAGAATACCACGCAGCGAGCTACCAGACACACCGCCGGCCTTTGCCTTTTTTCGCCCGGTGGGACGGCCGCTGAAGTGTTTAAATGGGATTGGGAACAACAAATATATTTATAATTCAGTACCATCTTAAAAGGCAAACTCATCGCGAAATAAATAATGATCAACCAATATCCCTTATGCGTTAGACTAGCTGCAGCTAGAGCTACATGGGGGTCGAAAAAAAGTCCGCTTGGGGTCATCCAAGCACGTCAGATTATCAGAATACGGCGTTAGTTCCAACCGGTTCAATTTTATAAAACCTAGGTACGTCAAGACATGAAGAAGAGCAGAAACTGCCAATTGAACATCAGTACGCTGGTGAAGGAAAGCGTGAGGCTACAATGGTAAGATAGAACAAAAATTGACCATCTACTTGCAAAGATCCTTGAATGAGAGATTACTAGGCGTAATCCCTAGCATAGGGAAGAGACAGAGAGGCTCGTGGTTGGCGTAGTACGTGAATAAGAACATTGTAGGCTACGGAGGCTTCTAGGCGCTTCTCCAGCGCATACCAGGCCGCCGTCCCCGGCTTGCGTACGCCGCGTGGAGAGAAAAGTTACATTTTCACAAACACACAGATACTACTAGTTTACTAATATATAGAATGGAAACAGCTATACGGCTCAGGCAAAAGTGGAGGTGTCCCAGAAGGAGCGAGAGAGTTTGTCGTCTGCTTGTGCGAAATGAAAGATAAGTGACTGCAAAGCCCTCTCTCTACATCTAAAAAATGCTAAACAATAAATAGAAGGTTCGATCAGTGGAGATGAGTCTTAAAGAAAACTTAGCCTAATCGCCGAAATTACGTCATACGCCGTCACTGATCGGATGCTTTAACCTGCAGCCAGCAACAGGGTGCACCAACTTTACAAAAACCTCGTAGCAGTCCCATTTGCAGCCACATATGCCTTAATTTCGAACAAACGTTCTGCAATTGCAATTAATAAACTCAACCCAAATCGGTGACATGCCTGTTGGTGCCAGCCTGCATTTTTATAGTATAATGTGCAAAGCGTTTTGAGCATTCATTCGCAAAAAATAATTGGATATGAACATTTTATTTACCCAAAAGTAAACCAAAAATAAATTGACATACTTAAAGGCGTGCTTGCCAAGAAGAGATTATGCCGTCGGGCAATCCGACACTTACATCTGAACTTCATTTTGTTCGTTTTCGTCAGGTATACTGACTGGAAGCTTAGTAAAACCCGACAAAGGCAATTCCATGAATCCATCTATGGCAGCACAACTTTAAATCGAGAAGATTTGTATTTAGCTCAATCTCATTGTTTTAACCCTGCAGCCTAAGGCGTTGTCTTGGTGAAGAAACTACCGTCTAAGAAATGCTTATAATGCTTATATTAATGATATATATATATATATATATATATATATATATATATATATATATGCTTATTTATAGATAACGGGTATGTAAACATAGGCATTCTCACATGTGGATGCTATATATATATATACATAGCGGAACTGAATTTCCTGGGCGCCGGCAACACGCAACAAGCGAGACGCAAAAATTAATGCGCAGTGTCATGATACAAAGGTTTAGAGCTTTCAGGGCATAGAGGCAAGATTTACTGCTTCAATTACGTCCGAGGAAGACGAATTACAAACCCCCTACAATAACAGTATTAAAAACGAAGTGGCAATAACTGCCAAAAGGCCGCGCCCTCTTTTTAGCAGAGGCTAGCTCAAAGCCCAGCCCTCGCCTTAGCTCGGCTTCTGGATCCTTTCTTCCGCATGGAGTGCGCGCTGATAGACGCTCCGGTCCGCGAGCCATTCTTATGCAAACTACGTGGAGACTAGTCGTGGATTCTAATAGCCAACAATTACTGAGTTGTCTCAAAAACCTCGTTAAAACTTCTCCAGACACACAGAACTCAACAGCGTGATTCGACGAGCTCTCAGAAAGGCTTTTATGCCATCCACACCCGAACGAAGAAGCTTGGTAGCTACCGGTAAAACAACAACTGTTAGAATAATTATCCCACTATAGGCATATGAAAAAAAATTAGAGTGGGACGTGGCGGTTTCATGCACGACTGCAGTATCCTACTTGCATCACAGCCGAGGCAAGCCAGATGGGTTGCGGACTGTGAAAAAATAATAAATATTCTCAGTTGACTAGAAAATACGTGTCCGTACCTACCGTAGTGGAAATTCCGGTACCCGTACCTGTTTCTCAAATATTTAGGCAAAGGCATTCAAGAGAGGATATTGACGCGAGGCACAGTTTCTGAAGACGATGTTGTTTTTGGCTCCCCGTGGGGACCATGCTCTCATTGTAGAAGTTATGGACGGATTTAGTAAACAATGAAGGTTAAATACACGTTCACACATCACCATTGGTGGTACGCCCAAGGAAATTACTAACTGAGCTCGTGGCCCTACAAAAGTAATTTAGGTTGCCAGGGCGATTAGCCAAAGAGTAGTTAGCTAGAGTGACAGAAAAACATGTGTTTAATAGGCATCAAGATTTAATCAACTATTGCTTGTGCTTTTATTTGCTTGACACTGGAGTTAAAAGATTATTTACTGAATAAGCAGCATAGGAAAAGTTACACACATAGGCAGGCATACATTCGAGCTAGGGCGTTCGTTTCGACGTCGAGACCGGCGACCATGATTTTCTGACGTGTCATTGTCTGTATAATATATATATATATATATATATATATATCATTTAATTGTATGCTTACAGGAAGTGTAAGGCTAGGGCGTATAGGAAAGAATACACTGGACTTACGATCAAACAAACACTTCTTCACGCCACAGTTCGCTCGTTTCAACGAAAACGAAACGTTTCCGGAAAGGCATTGACGGATACCTACACAGAGCAGTCCGTGCAGCATTACGATAGTGAACGCGTATAAACAAACCTATTTACCCTGCGGAAGTGCGTGAATTGTCACATTCTAAAGCTGATAACTCCGAACGAACCATAGCGTGCATGCCATCAAAAATATTCGTGTCGTTTACAAGCGTATATATATATGGCAAAATAGTAAAGCTAGCAGCGTCGGTTTTCTCCAGTTGCTTGCCCACGGTATGATTCGACTCTGGTCTGGTGCTACAATCTCCAGTGATGCGTGCGCGCATGCGCTGACGGTGGAGGGGGAAGGGGGGGAGGGGCACGCGCCCTATTCCTCGGGGGTCCTTTCGAGTTTAAGTATCGTCGCTTTCTGCTATCCTAATACGTTATTGCACGCGTCATATCGCTCCACCACCCCCTCCACCACCACCACCACACGGACCACACGGCGGCGTCAATTAGATACATGAGCCTCGTAGGCTGCAGGGCCGGCCCCTACGTGCAGCCGTCGTCGTCGTCGCCGTTTGGCCAAGTGCCACTTGACGAGTGCTCCCTCGGGTGCAACGACGTGCTTCCGAGGTGTGACCCGATTAGCGCCTGATTTACGGAGATCAATTACTCTCGTGCAGACACAATCCACCCGCCGCTCTCTAGGTAAACACCGCAGAAATTCGATATTCCACTAGCGTTGCCTCCTGCGTTACGAAGAGCGCAACGGCAAAGAAGGAAGAAGGAAAAGGATAAAAAAGTGCTGTGCAAGAAAGGAGGAGGAGAACACATTGAAGCAGTTGCACCCTAACCTTCCACACGTGAACCTTTCATGGCGCGTCTCCAATAGCGTTAATGAGACTCCTCGCCGTTCTAGCACCTCTATAGGCTGCCAAATAGCCGACCAATTATATGGTTGGCGTTGTGAGGTGATCATTGCATTGCTGCCGTGGTTGATTCTTCTTACCGTGCTTTTAATCCGCGTAAAACCGTGAGTGAAGACCTCGACAGAAATTTCGATCGATGAGAGAAAAGTGTCGCCTGCTATTGGTGATCTTTGAGAATGGCAAATGTCGTCTCCATGCAGAGATTTGCCTGCTTTGTTTTGAAATCTGGTGTCAGTTTGTAGCATTTCTTTGGCAGGAAAACTAAGTAGAAGCAAGATTAGTAGTGTACAAGTTATCTGTTAAAAAAAATAGAATTTGACCTTTGCGTAAAATCAAGCGTACTAAGCACAAATATCCACTCGCGAACTCACTTCATTTAAAAAGTGATATGATTAATGGGCACACTTAGGAGTGCTATGCACGTATACTAGTTAGATGCGATGTTCCTTAGAATGAGTGATAAGTTCGTCAAGCAACAAGTCATCTACAATGCTTGCACCGGACGAGATCGTAATCTGCTATTGATCAAGTAAACCACTACAATATTGGTGCGGTGAATTTACTTATCGGTCGTTTTTATTGTGATTACAGTGGTATTCATATAACTATGCGCGTTATATAATTTGTTTTCAACACCATTTTGCTGAGCCTCTCCATATTTAAACCAGGCTGTGGCTCTTAGCATAAAAAAATAACCGATAACCAGGGCTCTGCGTTATCTGCGCTTTTATCGGAGTACTAGTAAAATAATATTAGTTTCCGTAAGCAGCAAACACGCGTTTGAGAAATGCTTGAAAAAGCTGCTTAAACTCTGACAAATACATGAGGTTAGTTGTCCACACATGTTTTAAATTCATGGAAGATTCGTGACTAGAGCGAATGCGCGGTGTGTAGCTGTAAAATAGAAAAATGTTTTAGTGTTTGCATAATTACCAAACTGCAGTTTTGTGTAAGCAGAGACCGAGTAAGCTACATGGGAGAGAGAAATTCCTTGAGGGAAGGCGGTCTCCTGCGAGCGCACATCCCCATTGCGTTATCAATGTACCAAACGACCCAACTCGAGCCCCCAGAAAACTACCACTATCGAGAAAACTGGACATTCAAGCTCTGCTGGAGCGTTCTCGTGAGGTTCTCCCTATCCCCGAGGCCCTGGACGTAGAACAGTACGCTGGCCTCCTAGTAGAGATTCTCCAATCCTCGGTTCGGCGGCCCAGCACAAGGAAACACCGTCCGTGGTTTAATCGCAATTGTCATACTGTTCGCGCGATCCAGGATGCCCTCCGTCTCTTGGCGGAACTGCATCCTGTGGCCAGACCTTTAGCTGCCGTCTTCCGAACAGTCTGTCAAAAGACGTACATCCAGCAGAAGAAAAAGTACCTAGAACAACAAGAGGCCGTACTCCTGTCAGACGCAGAGCGAGCGCCATACAAATGGCTTACTCGCGGTGGACAGACATCTTGCCCTATTGGCTCCGTCGCACTCGTGGGGCACTTCACTAAAATGTTTGCCTCAAGTGACACAATCCCACTCGTAGTACCGTTGTTCGCTGCTGTCTGGGGCGAAGAGACTACAGAGCAGCGTAACATGCTCGCCAAAGATTTCTCCAAAAGAGAAGTCCTGCAAGATTTGACGGGGCTCTGCTCTAATAAGGCCTCCGGACCGGACGGTATTCAGAACGAACATCTCAAAGGATCGCTCCTGTTAGCGCCGTGTTGGACAGCCTTATTTAACAAATGCCTTAACATAGGGTATCTCCCTCCTCAATGGCGAAATGCTACGCTACTGGTGATCCCGAAAGGCAAAGGCGACCCAACTCACCCGTCGGCCTGGCGGGGCATTGCTAAGAAAAGCGTATGCTACAAGCTGTTGTCCTCCCTGATAACGAGAAGGTTAACCGACTTCCTGGAGGGCACAGACGTCATCCCTGACGAACAACATGGATTTTGAAGGGGTCGCTCGACGGCAACAGCGTGCGGGATTCTTTTAGAGGATGTTAAGGAGACCCTCTCTAGACAAGGTCAATCCTTGTACGCGGTTTTCGTCGATTTCAAAGCTGCTTTTGACACCGCTCCTCGTGATCGCGTGCTCGATATGCTAGCAGTGGTTGGCGTTCCTTATAAAATTCTTAATCTCGTGGGGGCAATCTTACAGGAGAACCGTGTAACCATCGACGATGGTGTCTCGGAATTGCCGGCGTTTTCGCAAACAACCGGCTTGCGCAGGGGGACAATCTAAGCCCGCTTCTCTTCTCTGTACTTCTGAAAGACCTTCCAAAACAAATACGAGGATCAAGAGACCTCGTCAAGGTGCTACTGTACGCTGACGATTTAGCTATCTATGGGAGAAGTCGTTTTCAAGTTAAACAAGCGCTAGCGAGGCTGAGCACAGCCGTCACGGGTCTTGGGCTAACAATTAACCTTGCTAAAACGGAAGCACTTAAGTTCCGAAGAGGGAGCAGAATTGCACGGGACGATACTCTTCACATTGGAAGCTACCCTCTTTCTTATGTGAACAACTTTTCTTATTTGGGGCTAACACTACCGTACAACGGGGTAGGGTTCTCAAGACACGTTATGGAGAGATGTAGGAAGGCCCTGATAGCGGCAACGTCTATCAAAAGCCCACAGCGTCTATCCCTCGCCACGGCCATCCGCCTCTTCGACTTGAAAGTTCCTCCTGTCGCCACTTACGGAATTAACCTAATATGGGAGCATCTGACTATGAGAAACCTGGATCAACTAAACCAAGTAAAAGCAGCCATTCTCAAACGGACCCTAGGACTCCACACGTCAACGCGCAACCGACTCGTTTATTTACTAGCGGATTGTTCGCTCCTTACGGAAGATTTAAGGCGTCGTTTTAACCTCCCCCGCACCACGGCCTTTGACGAATGCATTAAAAGATGGGAAGCAAAAATGGCCGAACTCGATCCGGAATTGTTTAACACCGGCGCAATTTTATGTCGTTGATATGCTACTCTACATAAGTGAATAAATGATGAATTGAATAATTACCAAACTTTTTCGGATATCGCCTTAAATGTTGTTAAGTGTTGTTCTCATAAAATGCACGTTGAAACGTATCTAATCACTCGGCATAGATTTGTCTATGCGACATTTTGAACAGACAATTTATATAGCTTTCGGTTTTTGAGCAAAACGCGCTCTTACAAATGGCAGACGTCCCATCAGTCTCTCACACACGCGTGAAAAACGCTTGAAAACGACTTTCGATGTCCGAATGTGCAAAGCAAGGAACAAAATTTTCAACGCAGTGTGCTCCAATAATGACACTGACAGAAATTTTGTTACAGCACTGCTCTTGGTTAAGCTCGATATACCCGACCAGCATACTTATTTTTGACTACAAACTTAAATACTGAGCCTGATCTAAATTTTTGCCTCCATATGACCAAGTCCGTGGGGGCATTGTTAATTCCATTTTTCACTGCTTCATTCTAAGAACTCCTCATGAGAACATTTGCCTTTATAAATCTCTTGTTTTTCTAAAACTTACGTATGGCTCTTCGGTCTAGAATCAAACATTTTCTTTTAAAGAAAGTTGTTTCAAAATGTAATCCATCCTTTCTAATTTAATCTATCTAACCAAATAAAGAAGGTTAGTTGAAAGCGTCCAAGAAACGTTCTTGAGGCGCCTGCGACTTAGGTACTCTCCAAGCGTGCCAGCTGATGTCGCCTTTAGTATAGACTTACTTTTCAAGCAAGGTAGCATATCTGCTCTACGTCAACAAACAAAATGAGACATGCAAGGATAATTTTTTAATGTACACTTCAGTAACCTAAAAAGCCAGTTATTCATCACGCCAATACCAGTGACCTGTTACGAGTTCGTAAACAAATGTTTTGCTTTGCGGGTGGCCAAAAGCGTGCGTAAAAATTCAAATAGCACTTTCCAATTTGGCGATAAGTTGCGTTCTTTTTGCAGGTGTGTGAATACTAAAATAACATATGACCATGACAAATTGCAGCATACACCTTGTTATGTGATACTAAAGGTGATTTTAAAGGTTATATGGCCTATTAAATATGTCAATATTCTAACTTCGTGGTGCCATTTTTGTGCCATGCCATCGCCAAGGTCTTGCCAATGTTTCGAAATTTGAATAAACAAATTGTTTCGTCCAAGAGGGCCTCCTTTCGAAAAAAAACACAACATGATATGTTATGCGCAATCGAGCTGGCGCGCGATCTAATCCTTACGAAGACGGTTCAACGTTGATAGCCTGCGATTCTGAACCGGAACGATGGTGTGAACAAGTCTTCTGAACTGTAACGCGCTAGGTACATCTTTGGATGGCTTGCTAGATACTAATTCTGGCCACAAGTTAGCGTTAAACGGCTAGATGTGCGAATGCCACTCTCCAAGACCATGTTTTCATCGAGGATGGTTTGCCCAAATTGCCTTTCTCTCCTATTTCGCTTCTCACTGTCTCTCCCAACACTGTGGAGAGCACTGGAGGAGACGCAGCAACCAGCATCGTTTCTGATTAGAACAGGCACTACCGGTACAGCACACGGCCTCCCTCTGGCAGGACAGGCCTTCGACAGATATTAGCGACGGCCTAGCGTAACGTACCCAGCCGCCGCAATTAGCTAGCAAGGGGAAATCACCTATTTATAAGAGCACTTCTGCAGTAAATCAGCTGAGTTAGTGGCTTTCGTTAAGCTCTCAACGACGCAAGCCAGAGTAGGATATGAAGAACCTGAAGAGGGCAAACATAAAAGGTGCAAACAGTCTACGCTAAAGAAGCTGGCTATTAGCAGAACACGGTAAGACTTTAAGCGTTGCCATACATGTATACGTGTATATAAATTCGAGGAGAAATATATCTATATACACGTGTCTATATATGTATGTATATATATATATATATATATATATATGGAGTGCCCTGAAACCACCATATTCATATACAGGGTCATTCATATTGTTGTGCACGCATTTCGAGGTTTGATAGAATTTGGCAAGAAAATAAGTTTTCCCTATGGAGGGAAGACGTGGAAACGTCTTGTTTAGGAGAGAGAGTGAAGTTTATAAAAGTAGTTTTTCTGCCTTTTTTTTCCTACATAGTTGTGCGAAATCTCTGTTTGCGGGAGAACCACTCAACGCATGAAGGAACCGATTACACCGGCGTGTTCGGAGGAAAATTCTGCACAACGGAAGACACTTCACTGGCTTGCGTAGCAAAAAGCTAATACCCAGATTAAGGAAAGTCATGAAAAGTCGATATTTTACGTTAACGCCTTTTCATGAAAAATCGTAAAATTTTTGCATTGCGACCAAAAATGTACGTCCGAAAGACCACTCTCACGCAATAGCAAATTTAATGCCCATCATTTTCGTATCAAGGTGATGGTGCTGCGTTACGTAGTTGTCAATTACCTCGAAATGCGTGCACAGCAATATGAATGACCCTGTATATATATATATATATATATATATATATATATATATATATATATGGGGATCACAAAGTTTTTAGGTTTCAGAGTTCCACACTACTCAGGCCAAAGGGTGTGCATTATGCATTTTGGTTCTGACTTTTTTTGACTTTCTGTAAAAAGATACAATAGATCATTTTTTTTTATATTAATAGTCGGAATAAAATACGTTTTTTAACAGGTATAAAGGTAAATTCAATTACACCTGTGTGTCTAGCCAAATAAGGAATTGTGTATATTTTATTATTTTATTGGACAACCGAGGTGTACTTGCGCGTTAATTTTTGTTCATATATATATATATATATATATATATATATATATATATGAACGCTCCAAAGGCCGTTCGATAGTACGCTTAGTAGTAGATTCGTCTCTTAATGTATTATATATCTCGTTAGTCTACTACTCTTGGGAGATACGGAGCCCGTGTTGTTTTTCATTAGGTGCAGCGGTCAGACTTTTCATACAAAAATGTATCGCTATTTCGGTTGCCAGCATGGGCAGAATTTGAAAAGAGCCGTTCAGAACATGTCCGTTCTGCCTTGAAAAGGTACACAGACTTCGTTTATGAGAAGAGCGCTCTGTCTGCCATGCAGCGCCAGAACCCGCCACATCTACGCTAGCTCAATCACACCCTTGATGATTTGTTTTATGCGAGAGCATTTTGCGGCGCGACGAAAAAGATGTTCAGCAAGATTCAAAATAAGTGAATTTGATTGTCTCTAACCATTTGAACTCAACTGTTGTAAAGAACACTGGTCAGGGATCAGTCAATACGACTCACACTACTGTGAATAAATTATCCGTGAGTACTTGCAAATACAGTCGAAAGCATACAGTCTCTGTACTAATATGCCTAAGCAATACAGGATCTCCAGCACTTTGGTACTGATGCTTTATGTAGCAGTACATTTATTTATCGCCTAAATTAATTTGGCATCCGCGTTGATTTAAAACATCCCTGCCCCGTAGTTTACAGTTATATATATATATATATATATATATATATATATGCACTCTTAAAATGATTTATGACTTCCAATTTAGACAAGGTAAATGCCGAAGTGGATTAAAAGTAAGCCATGACATGAAAAACTGTACACGGGCATTAGCCTTACGTAACAACCAAAAAAAAATGTATATATATACAAACATCCTACATACAGGTTATATATTCACATATACACTCATCAATAAATTCTTCTACTACGTGGTTTACCTTTTACACATGGCTATGATTCGATTTTACAGGGAAACTGTTCTTCAGAAGGACGTCTTTGTGGATCTTATAACGCTTCAATGTGCACTATTGACATTTGTTCACCCCATCTATATCCTAGTAGAGATTAATTCATGCAGTTTTTCAGGTCTGTATGTACTACATCCTTTATTGAAGTGAGCATTAGCACATTCCTTCTTTCCAGTTGACTGTCATACGTAAACCTAGTTCTAAACAAGTATATTGGCTATATCAGATATAGATAAGACTAACAATTGACTAGCCCTATTCCCTTAAGTAGGTCTACGTGGAGAAAAGTGCAACAGGTGTATAAGTCTACTCGATATATTCCTTTCTAATGCCCAACGCATTATAAAGCCTTTGTCGTTGTCACATGAACGTGAAAACAGAGCAAAGCATGGGTGAAAAAGAATTGGCTTCTGCAAGGATTTCTATTCTAAATTGTGCATCAATGACACTGTGCTATTCGTGCTAAGGCCACCTTCTCATATCACTCGTCAAGCATCCTGACTAGTCCTACAGGGTTCTCGCAAACCGAATGGGTGTCACACGCATACGCTTGTTGTTCCTGATGTGTGACGGAACAGTGACGTTTGTGTCAGTTAAGTAGGTAAGACTGGCAGGCATGTGCTTCACATAGCTCGCGATGTGATTTCGTATACCACGCCCTGTCTATATATATCCAAGGCTGCTTTAAATGGGGAACTCCTGATTAACTTAAAGCATGCTTAGCGGCCTTATTACTAGTAGCCTATATATCTATATATATATATATATATATATATATATATATATATATATATATAGGGTCTCCGAGAGATATTTCGAAATCGACATAGGGAATTGTGAAGCTCGTTAAGGTAAATATTTTTTCCATTGGAAATGGTGGTTTTTGAGAAGTTCCGGAGTAAGAGTGATATCACAAAAAGCCATAAAACTGGAGTTGTTGCCCGACATTGGAGTACTGCTGTCTTGGTTGTCTTGGGCTGATTGCAATCGCACAAATGTGCAATTGCAAAACGAGTCCTTCTATACGGAAACTAGGCATATCGTCCTGTTTGTAAGAAAATTTTGCTTCATCTAAAGAGCATATAACGATGGAAAAATGGAAGTTCTATTATTAACTCTAACTTCAAATCCCATAAAATCATAACCCCATGACAATTCACAGCGCTCACATTTCAAGACGATAATTTTGGTACCAATATATGGCGATACGATCCATGGTTACGGAATAGCTATAGTTTTCCGAAAGGCATATCGAGATTCAGTTCATGCTTAAATGACCTACTCCATCAGGTAAATCAATCTTGGACATCTAGAAATGCACTCAATCGATATGCCCTTTGAAAAATCCTAATTACTTCACAATAACGACTCATTACCATACATTTGGTACCATTGGTAAAATTACCGTCATGGAATGCGTATTTGTCTGATTATGTTAGAACGCTGTGAATAGTTGTCATGTTATGATTTTGAGGTATAGGGCGTGAAAACTAATAAATCCTTCATTTTTCAAAATTATCTTCCAAACAACTATGTCGCGTTTTCTGGCCGGCGTTGTATGTTCTTCAGAAGAAGCAGATTTTTTACGAACACAACGATATGCTTAGTTTCTGTATAAGATGACTGGCTGCCTCGCAATTGCACATTTTGGGCTTATATGCCGGGTAACAACACCAGTGTCACGGATTTTAGTAATATCACTCTCAACTCGAAGCAAGACTTCTCAGAAACCATGTTCCATTAAATTTTTTTTTAAACTTCAACCAGCTTTGTTATTCCCTATGTCGCTTTCTAAATATCTCTGGCAGACCTTTATGGCGTAAGTTACTAGTAACCTATCTGCAGTATACAAACTACCACTAGTACAATAGTATAACAGTCGCTCGATACTCTGCCACGTATTTTCCTTTAGTGCGACCATCAACATAATTTTATTTCAGGAAAATATTGCGATCATCACTTTGCCAGTCGAACGTTGGCACTATATTTTTTGGGAAGAAATTTTCTAACACCTGACCACTACGGGTTCTGGGCTTTGAGCAAAGGGTCATAAAAGTGTATACAAATCTCATCACCTGTAACAAACTAAATCACACCTTGTCGCTCTGTTTGTCTCAAACACAAAAGAGATCGATTCTCATCGAATTTCAAGCCAGCAAGACTTAGGCGTATTATTTTTGTCAAATAAAGGGTACCCATTAAGCATATTGTTTAGTGACTTCGAGGTGGCCGTGAAGGATTCTAAGGAGAGTTCCGACATTCAATTCGAATGACTCTTCTAGTATAGCATATGTTTTGTTTGAGTTTCCTTATATCACAGCCTTCACACATTTTTCTCACTGGGTCACATTTTTCATTTGCTGCTGTTTTAAACGTTCTTGCTGAGGTTTGTTGGACGGATTGTAGTGTCCATGTCAAAAATACTTGCACCAATCATGCACACTCCTCAGAGATAGCGCTTAATTCCAATAGTTGATTTAAGCTGTTCGAAACACTAATGCGCTTAATCTTTGCTGAAAATTGATACAAAGTTAAACGCAGCTCAATTTATGGGTATAAATGGATCTATTCGCCTGGGAGTTGGGTTTTACTTAACACGTTTAAAAGCTATATATATATATATATATATATATATATATATATATATATATATATATATATATATATATATATATATATATATATATATATATATATAGGTAGTTCAACAGGTTCCTAAAATTAGCTTTTCAGAATTCGATTTTTGGCGCGTTTTCACCGCTATTGGAGCCGGCATCTTTTCTACTGCTAGCAGTTAAAATATTATGGTGATTGGCCGTTGGGATTTCGTTTGATCGCTTTTCCCGTGCAACGTATCGGCGTGATTTTGAAAAATGGAGAAAAAGAGTTTCGAGTAGTTGTCAAGCATTTTTATTTCAAAGGTTGGAATGCGACTCAAGTAAAAACTGAGTTAGAGGAGATGTACGGTGACTCTGCGCCATGTTTTGCCACTGTTTCCAACTGGATTAATGAGTTAAAAAGAGATCGCAGGAGTACCGAGGATGAACTACGTTCAGGACGCCCAAAAACGGCAACTGATCAGGAAAACGTAGAAAAAGTGCAGAAAAGCGTTGCCGCAGATAGGCGAGTGAACATTAGGAAGATAGCGGAAGCCTTGGGGATCAGTTTGGGTAGTGTGCATTTCATCCTGCACGAGAACTTGAAGATGAAAAAGCTCAGAGCAAAATGGGTGCCGCATTTGCTCAACTAAGGCCAAAAAGACGCGCGTGTTTCCGCTTCACAGCGAAATTTGGCCAAGATGTAAAAAAATCCGTCGGACTTTTGGCGCAGATTCGTGACCGTCGATGAAAGCTGGGTCCATCACCCGAGACCCAAGAAGCATCTCGCCAATGGTGTGCACCTGGTGAAGGACCTCCGAAGAGGGTGCGGACAACGGCATTGGCCGGAAAGATGATGGCTACGGTTTTTTGGGCCAACGTGGAATAATTGTGGTCGACTATCTTGAGAGCGGTAAAACGATCACGGGAAATTATTATGCAAGACTCTTGGACTGCCTGAAGCAAGAACTCATCGTGAAACGGCCCGCTTTGCAGAAGAAGGTTGTCCTGTTTCAACAGGACAATACTCCTGCACACAGTCGCGGAAAGCATAAGCACAACTGGCCCAACTGAGGTTCGAACTTATTGAACAACGTTTCTATTCTCCAGACCTAGCCCCCTCTGATTATTTCCTCTTCGGACATTTGAAGAATAAACTCGGTGGAAAGTGTTTTTCTAGCAATGAATAGGTTAAGGGTGCTGTCAATGCATATTTTCAGTCTAAAGACGCGGAATTCTACTCAAGAGGTATATATAGTCTGAAATCTCGGTGGGAAATGTGTATTGAGCTTCTCAAGGAGTATATCGAATAAGGAAAAATTAAAAACAAGATTTGGAAAATTCTTGGTTTTCATTTTGAGAACTTGTTGAACTACCTGTATATATATATATAAATTCTTGGTTTTCATTTTGAGAACTTGTTGAACTACCTGTATATATATATATATATATACCGTTTGTTCAAAAAGTATCGCGGGGGGAAAAATTTTCGCGGGTTACGTATATTCGAATTTCGATTTTTTTGTGGCGTTAGGTTGTTACTCATGTCTCTCACTTATGCCGACAAGCTCGGCCATTTTGAATGTTCACTTAATTGTTGACAGCTGCTTTGCTTGCACGTGTTTTGGATCGTCTTCGATTTTTACCTATTCAAAAAAATGGATCAAAGAACCTGTATCAAATTTTGTGTGAAAAACGAAATTAAGTGCGCGGATGCATTCCGAATGTTGACTGTGGCATACGGAGAAGCTACCTTGGACCGAAGCAACGTTTATCGGTGGTACAAAATGTTCTCAGAAGGCCGAGAAGATGTGAACGACGAAGAGCGTGCCGGACGCCCGAGCACTTCAACAACAGACGAAAAAATTAATGAAGTGGAGAAAATGGTATTGGCCAATCGTCGAATCACCGTTAGAGAAGTTGCTGAGGACCTAAACATATCGATTGGCTCGTGCCATTCGATTTTTATCAATGATTTGGGCATGAGACGGGTCGCCGCGAAATTCGTACCAAAATTGCTCAATTGCGACCAAAAACAGCATCGCATGAACATTGCTAATGAGATGTTGGACTCTGTCCGCGACGACCCAAATTTGCTCCAGAGGGTCATAACTGGTGACGAATCGTGGGTTTATGGTTATGACGTGGAAACCAAAGCTCAATCATCTCAATGGAAGCTGCCGCACGAACCAAGACCGAAAAAAGCGCGCCAAGTTCGGTCGAATGTGAAAGTTTTGCTGACAGTTTTCTTCGATTGCAGGGGCGTGGTGCATCATGAGTTCTTACCACGGGGTAGAACGGTCAATAAGGAATATTACCTGCAAGTTATGCGCAATTTGCGCGAAGCAATCCGCCAGAAACGCCCGGATTTGTGGAAGAACAAAAATTGGCTTTTGCACCACGATAACGCCCCTGCTCACACATCGTTGCTTGTGCGCGAGTTTTTGGCCAAAAACAACACACTAATGATGCCGCAGCCACCGTATTCCCCAGATCTGGCCCCCTGTGACTTTTTCTTGTTCCCTAAACTGAAGAGGCCCATGAAAGGACGACGTTACGCTACGCTTGACGAGATAAAGACGGCATCGAAGGAGGAGCTGAACAAGGTTAAAAAAAATGGTTTTTTGAAGTGCTTCGAAGATTGGAAAAACCGTTGGCACAAGTGTATAATATCTCATGGGGATTACTTTAAAGGGGACAAAATAGATATTCATGAATAAATGAATAATTTTTGAAAAAAACACAACAGTCGCGATACGTTTTGAACAGCATATGTATATATATATATATACAGGTAGTTCAACAAGTTCTCAAAATAAAAACCAAGAATTTTCCAAATCTTGTTTTTAATTTTTCCTTATTCGATATACTCCTTGAGAAGCTCAATACACATTTCCCACCGAGATTTCAGACTATATATACCTCTTGAGTAGAATTCCGCGTCTTTAGACTGAAAATATGCATTGACAGCACCCTTAACCTATTCATTGCTAGAAAAACACTTTCCACCGAGTTTATTCTTCAAATGTCCGAAGAGGAAATAATCAGAGGGGGCTAGGTCTGAAGAATAGAAACGTTGTTCAATAAGTTCGAACCTCAGTTGGGCCAGTTGTGCTTATGCTTTCCGCGACTGTGTGCAGGAGTATTGTCCTGTTTATATATATATATATATATGTGTGTGTGTGCCTAATGTTTAAAGCTATTCCTAGCGCCCTTAATTAAGTGATATTTATTTAATGCGTTTTATGATAAAACTGTAAAAATAACGCGCTAACGGGGACAAACTCCTAATACAACCAATGGGGATCGGCCTAAAGATTGCATTCACTTCTGCTAGGTGAAAGTAACAGTAAGGCAGAAAGGCTGCTTGATAACAACCTGATTAATGAGTTAAGTGAACAAAACGTGCGGCAAAGCTAATTACGAATGGTGTGGGACATTTGAACGACAATTTTTTTCAAAAAACAGAGGCGCCTCCCACAGTGTAATATTCACTCAATTAGCAGGCAATTACGATTTACGGTCATTAACCGACAATTAGCACGACGTCAGAAAAATGATAAAGAAACAGATGCAGTAAAAGGACAAATCAAATAAATGCAGCCCTACTATGCAACCCTATTGGCAAAAGCAACGTTACTTGGTGGGAGAGATTCCTGCAAATCATAACTTACTTACGTTGCTTCTTTTGCCAATGAACATCTGGTTGGTGACAAACGTGGTTCAGGTATGGAACGATCAATGATGTCGCTAGTACGGATTCGGGTAGTTTGCGTCGAACTGCGATGGGTTCCTAATTTGGCTTTGAGAGACCTCTGCTTCTTAGGGTTATTTTCATTTGTTCTTGTTGTAGACGCGGAAAGGAGGTCAATCTTTGGATTTAAATGGGTACCATTGTACCCATTACTTTGGATGCCACGCGGCAGAGACGTTAGAACTACACGTAATGTTCAGGTTGCTTTATAAGGGCGGAAGCCTCTTCTACCGTACTGTACTTGTACCATATATATATATATATATATATATATATATATATATATAAAAAGAAGAGTGGTTGCAAAGTTAACCGATGGTGATGTGTCGGGCGCTGCAAGGCTCATAAGCTCATGCGACACGTTCGGTGCCGAGTCCGACCACGTAGAAGCTCTACGTGACAAGCATCCCTGCGCACCAACGGACTTGAGGTGGACAGATCCTCCTGCCGAATCGTCCCCCGCGGAAAGCTTCCACGTGTCAAGGGAAGATATTTACCGCGCAGTAGGAAGCTTTTCTAGAAGCTCCGCTGCGGGTCTTGACTTCATTCGACCAAGGCTTCTGCAAGATTTACTTTCTCGAGCAATGGGTAAACGAGCGGAGGCTTTGGCCGATGCACTTGCTAAACTCATTGAAATTTTACTACGAGGAGAGCCGCCAAGAGATCTCATACCAATCATATTTGGAGCGAGGTTATTTGCTCTGAAAAAGAAGGATGGCACAACCCGCCCTATTGCATGCTCATCTACACTCCGCAGGATAGCAGCAAAGATCGCCTGCTGGAAAAATTCGTCGCAAATTGAGGAAGCAATAGGTGACCACCAGCTTGGCTTTGCTGCTAGAAGTGGAACAGAAGTGGCGATCCATGCCGCACGAGCCTATCTTGAATCTAGGTCAGAAGACATAGTCATGGTCAAACTAGATTTTCAGAATGCTTTTAACAACGTTCGACGTGACCATCTTCTAAAAGCTGTTGTATCCCATGCGCCTGATTTATACCACTACTTTGTGCAGGCATACAGAAACCCAACTCAACTGCTATTGATGGACCACGTCATACTCTCACAGTCGGGTCTGCAGCAGGGCGACCCATTAGGGCCTCCACTGTTTTGCCTCGCCATCAAGGAGCTAATAGACTCTCTCGAGTCCCCATTTAATGTATGGTACTTAGATGATGGCGTGTTAGCCGGTGACCCTGTAATAGTGGCCCGCGATATTCGGAAAATACTGGATTTTGCAACAAAAAGCGGGTTATGTCTCAACCCACAAAAATGCGAACTTTTTGTGTCGGGATCATCAATATCCGACTCCTCGATCAGACTGATAACCGACCTTCTTCCAGAATGTATCAGGACAAATAGGGCCAACCTTACCTTATTAGGCGTGCCACTTCTTGACGACGGGAAGGAAGAACAGTTATCTGGCTGGGTGGATAAGTTAAAATCCTCCTCAAGCCGCTTGGGTCTTTTAGGTGCACACAGGGGATTGTTCTTATTAAGGTCTTGCTTCTCGACAGCACGGGTAAACCACCTGCTTCGTGGGATTGACCTAACGCAAGATTTAAATATTCTAGAACAATTGAACACCCACACCTTGAACTCCCTGTCTTCCTTACTTAACCTAAGTTTACCAGAGACAGCCCGCAGACAAGCCCTTCTGCCAGTGGCAAAAGGAGGCCTAGGCATTCCAGACGCTGTCTTGGTCGCAGGTCCCGCGGTAGTCGCTTCAATGTCTAGTACCTGGCATAGGGCGTCAAAGATACTAGACTTCCCAGCCGTCGAGCGGTTACGTTCACTACTAGAAGATTCTAAGGAGTGTCTCTTGGCACGCACTGGAGCACCCCCTCCAGAAGAACCTACTTCCCAGGCAAGCTGGACCGCGCCGTTGGAGGACATACAACTCGCCAATCTCTTTAATTCAACAGAAGACGAGGTGGAAAAAGCACGGCTCCGAGCAGTTTCATCTAGTTGTGCTGGTGCATGGCTCAATGCCCTACCGAGTGCTCCCGTTGGAACTCTCTTAGATGACTTCGTCGTCAGGATCTGCGTTGGCCTCCGCCTTGGAGTCCCTCTAGTCGAGGAACATGAGTGCAGCTGTGGCGAAAAGGTCTCACCTCTTGGTCACCATGGCTTATCTTGCATCCGCAGTTTAGGCCGTAGGACGAGACATGCTGCGTTAAATGATACCCTAGCCCGTGCTCTAAGGTCTTCCGGCTACCCTTGTGTTCTCGAACCCGCAGGCTTGTACACAGACGACTCTCGTCGACCTGATGGGATGACCCTAACAGCTTTTGAAGGTGGGAAGACACTTGTCTGGGACGCTACCGTGACTGACTCTTTAGCACCTTCAATGGTCAGTCACGGCGCTACCCAGGCTGGTTATGCTGTTTCGCATGCGGAAAGAAATAAGTGTCGGAAGTATGCACATATTGGAGACTCTATGGACTTTCGACCTTTTGCCTTTGAGACCTTAGGGGGCCCAGGTAAAATTACTGAGGGAGTTATTACTAAGATATGCAAGTGTCTCAGATTGGCTACGGGGGACCCACGCGCTGGTGATTTTTTTCGGCAAAGGCTATCATTGGATATACAACGTGGAAACGCCACGGCGGTGCTTGGCACCTTGTCCAGGTGGTCTACACCAGGCCTGGACCTAGGGCTGATGTAGTTTGTCGTCACGTTCGCTAGGGGACAATTGTTAACCCCGTTACAAGTTATATATATATATATATATATATATATATATAAGAAGTCGTAGGCTCATTAATCGACTGCCGATGAACACAGCGGCAGGCCCCGAAGGTGTACGTAATAATTATCTCCAACGGTCAATGGTACTGGTGCCGCTCTGGACCGCTTTGTTCAACGCGGGCATCAGAGCGGGTCGAATACCAGACGGGTGGCGCGACTGTAATACCTAAAAATAAGAGAAGGCATGACCCTTCGGCATGGAGAGAAATCGGAAAGAAAAGTTGCGTGTATGAGCTCTTCTCAAGGCTGCTTTCTCAGCGGCTAACTACATATTTAGAGTACAAGGGAGCTATTCCCGAAGAGCAGCATGAATTTCGCGTTTCTAAAGTACCCTGACAGCCTGTAGTATTATCCTTGAAGACATCGGAGAAACACTAGCGCGGAAAGGTCTACGCAGTCATTGTGGACTTCAAGGCTGCGTCGACCCAGGTTCAAGGTCATTAGTGTTAGAGAGGCTTGCCTCACTGGGGTTGCCCTGCAGGATACTCGGAGTTATGATGGACATCCTACAGAAAAGCTCGATAACGATAAATGACGGAGTAGCAGAGCATCCAGGGCTCGAGCAAACCACCGGGTTTGCCCAGAGAGATACCTTAAGCCCCCTCCTGTTTTCAACTCTGATCAGCGATCTTCCAGCTCACATCATGAATCGTCATCGGAGCGTCAACCTACTTTTATACGCCAACGATTTTGTTTTATACAGTACCAGCTGATTTCACCTACAACAAGGGCTTGCATCGCTCGTACAGTATGTCAGTACTGTGGGACTCCGGATCAATACCTGCAAAACGCACGCCATAAAGTTTTGTAACGCGGGGCGTCGAGCGGCGACTGACGAACTTCGCCTAGGTAGGCAGATCCTCACGTATGTTAATCACTCTACGTACCTCGGGCTAACAATCTCCTCTACAGGTAGTTCGTATGCCAGACATAGCTCCGAACGAGTTAGGAAGGCTTTGATTGCCTCTTTCTTGATCCAAAAACTACAAATGATGTCCGTACGCACCGCTATTGCGCTCCTCGACACAAAGATCGCACCTATTGCTTCGTACTGCATAGAAGTCATCTGGACAAATCCAACGCCGGCTAACTTGGCTACCCTTGATAATGTTAAATCTGCGTTCTTGAAGCGAGTGCTTGGGGTGCACAGCTCAGAATAGACTCGTGTACTCGGAAAAGACTCGTGTACTTGCTGGCGGATACCCCGCTGTTCATAGAGGACCTAAAAAGGCGATCCTGCGACACCGGGATACGATCGTTTTATCAGTGAATACGAAGTTAAAATCGCATAAATTAATCCATAATTGTACACAGTTAGGGCAACGATTCATCAAAATATGTAGGTAGGACTAACCGCCATATTGTTACGCAATTCGTACGGGTATCACCACGTCGTGTGTCGCACAGTAGTCTTCCACGAGCCGAATAAATCTTGTGTTTGTAAAAATTGTAACAATTCATGTTCAGAGTATCACGCCAGTCACTGTATATATTTCGTGTCGTTATCACGATTTGGCGAATGCTTCTGGAAGCTTACCGCCGTAAATTTGTGTGTTACGGCTTATTTGTCGCCAACGTGTTTGTTTGTATGTAAGTATATATCAGGTATTGTTTTTACCTAACGTGATGTCAAAAATAAATGAATGAATAGCACAACTAATATGTAGTGAAAAAAAGCATTTCTGAAGAAGCGCAGCAACAGCTTTTGCAGAGAAATCATGGCAGAAAATCAATGGACACACTATAACAACAGCACTACCTTATATTGCCGTGAACGACGCAACCCATTGGATAATTGGTTTCTAGAATTGTCCTTCTTAGTTATACGACAAATGTACACACAATATACGATTATGGATAACTCCAGTGCACGTTTCAGTGTATATTTTCCATGAGATCTTTGCAAATGCATTTCTACGGTTAAAGCGTTAGTCATGTATGTATATAGCTACTTTAGCGGAACGTGGTTTGCGGCAGCACGCACTCGGTCCAATCAAAACAAGCGAGGGAGGGATTTACCTATCGTCGAATCATCCATCAGCCGAGCCGTGAACGTCAGCCTCCATTGTCTCGGCTGCACTCGACGGTTATCGATGTACAGCTGTTGCACGTGCATGAGGAACACCACGATGGCGCATCGTAAGCTCGTAGAAACGCCTCACGGTAGTGGAGCTGGGGGTGGTCATGCTCAACTTTTCTCCTGGAACAGCGTTCATTACCCGCAGGTTGAACGGCAGGTCCACTGGGCACGGCTGTATGAGACGAAGCTTCGGGCCGTTGTTGTCTTTGCTCACAATGCTGGTGCTGCTGCTGCTGTCCCCCCTGGCGCTGCCGCTGCCGCCGCCGCAACCGGTTGGTTTTCGGCACTTCTTTCGAGGCGTGTTTGTGTTGCGAAGGCTCTCCTCCTCGGCAGCCGTTCGGCTTGGGCGCGCACACAATCGTTACTGGTGAGGTCGTGGAGCCGGTCGAAGTGCTAAACGCTCCACTTGATTCCTTTATGCGATTTCCGCTCGTGCACTCTGGCCGGGTCGAGGAATGATTTGAGGACTGGTTTAGTGAACGCGCTGACGCCGAACCTTGACCGCGTGCAAGTAGAGGACACAGCATCCTTTTACCGGCTGCCGAAATGATCGGGGCGGACGACGGAGCGAAGCCATTGTCGCCACTCTCTGGTTTATCGTACAAATGGAGATGCCGGTTGTTGTTGTTGTTGTCGTTGACGTCGCCATCGTCGTTGTCGTCACAACCCCATGCAGCGGTCGCAGCCGAAAACTCGGACGAGTTCACGTTGGCCAACGTATCGCACGAGTCGGCGTTTAACCACTGATAGGCTTCAGCTGAGCGACATGTGCACCAGGATGCCACAGGAAGGTTGTTGTCGGCAGCGACGTTTCCCGCTCCTGGCTCCCCGCATCCTCTGAGCGCACTGGTGCATCCGGGCTGGCCTACAGAATCGCCGCACTCCAACGCGTGCAAGGCCGCGCGTATTTTTCTCGTGTCACCAGCGTTGCTCTCCATCAGCTCCTGGAGGACACTCAGAACGATCAGTCGCACTTCTCGATGAATCTGAATCGTTCGCGTTCCCAGACTTTCGGAGACGGTCCTGTTCGCCGTCCCGCAACTGGCGGTGGGAAAACCACTTTCCCGTTGGTGACACGTCGAGCGATGACAGCTAACGGCAGCTTCGACACGAGATTTTGTGCTTTCACGACTGACGGGATGTTGGCGACACAACGACGCAAGCCCGGCGCAAGCTGCGTCATCGGCCGGCGTCATCGGCAAAGCATCGATTCCCACTGTCTGAGGAATACTGCGCTCGGACTTGTCTAACAAGTCTTCCTGGCTAGATTGCGAATGATTGCTAGTGCCTTGATGGTCGCCTCGATCATCGGAGTTAACTGGGCTGCTTTTGATAGTTTCCGATCTACTTACCTGTTCATATGCCCTTTGAAGTGTCTCGACGCGCTGGCTGATATCATCACACCGCTGTAAAATAGAACCAAGCGCGTCCACTGGTAAAGTTTCACCGGTGCTTGAAGCTAAATCCTTTCTTGCTGACCTTTTGCCGAAAACACCGAGTAGGCCACGTCTAGCTCGTGCCCAGATGCTGTATTCGCACTTATTTCGATGCTTTGTGGACGTGGTCGGTCCTGTCAGTAATGGTTTCATATTCCCAAACACAAACGCTTCGTTATTATGATAACAAACTGGCGGCTTCATCTAGTTCGTCGACCTCTGAACGACTTCCATGATGGAACGTATCTCGCTACCTGTTTTACCGCACTCTACAGAGAAGGTTTTTTTGCCAGGCTTGACCTTTATTTAACCAAAACACTCTTATTATCGATACTTTCTCTATAACATCAGGTACGTTGCAAGGGCGATCGTCTAAAGCATGTATGGTGGCCTTTCTGCAGGTGTCAGTTTCCTTGGTGATTTCGTTGTCTGTGTATGGTTGGGGTACTCTATATTATCAATGTATCTTTGTTTTTTTAACGAATTGTTCCTAGATGGACCGAATTATTACACGGGGTGGCTTATAGTCTATTACCAGTACGGGATATATTTTATGTTAGAAAGCTACAGTAACGGCAAGCATTGCTAACTTGGCCCTCTTAAATAAACGTATAAAATATTTAGCAGTTTTAGCCTGATTTGAATTTAAACGTTCCTTTTAATTATAGATGCTAACTTAACTTTGAACTACATGGCCAATGGCAGATGAGCAGGGCTGATAACAAATGATGGTGTGGCCTAGATAACTAGTGCGCAATACTCGCCTACGCTACTGGTGCGCTCGATCGCAGGTTCTATCCAGCGTGTGAAGATCTATTTCTGTGTTCAAACATGTCAGGATTGCATATTAAATGCATTAGAAAAGATAACGCACCTCAGTGGCCCACCTAGGTTTTCCGCGTGATCAGTGGACGCTGTCACATAGATTTATCATATAAAAGGCCCACATAAACTGGCGATGTTTCGGAATATGGCTGGAAACGTTTCGTCTGGAACAAAATAGCAAAACAGATAGCGTAAAATATCATATACGGTATAATTCGAGCAAAACTCTTTCCTGACTGTCTAAAGTAATTACCTGAGGTCAGCAGGGCTGAGAGGATAAAAGGGTTTTATAGAATTGCTAATATTAGTGTTTACGAAACTGAGCTATAGATAAAGTTGAGTACTGTAGCTAAAACTATCGTGAAGCTGTAATTAAGCTGATTGGGTCGTTGCCACTAGTTAAACAAATTTAAAAATTAAGACTTAAACACTTCGGGAAAAAAATAAATCAGCATCATTTAGCTTGCATTTCAATTAACCTTACGTCAAGACTAGAATATTAAAGCGATACGTTTTATTCCTAACCCTAAAAAGTAGTGAGCTGGAAAAACTCACATATACGATATAGACTTACTCACTCCCGTTCTATGCGCAGGTGTCTTACATTAAACATATAACAAAGTGTCTGTCCGCCATTAATTGCCCTGTTAAGTGAAAGAGCCAACAAAGAGTTCTGGTTAATAGTTGTTACGCCAGAGAGCCGTGTCAGTTACAGCGGTCTTTCAATCATAGTTTGGGGTGAAATATCCTTTGGCAGGAAGACAGAACTTATCGAGGCCCTTCATGTCCACGGTTCTTATGGAAGGAGATGTTTAACTGCCAACTATACATTGGTGTGATTCGGACACTTTGTGTGGTGCCGTATGCAAGGGCTGTTGATGATAACTTCACCTTCTTGCACGACAATTCCATGTCGCGCATCGCTGCACTTGTCCCGGGGGTACCTCACAGAAGCTAGAATTCGCTTCATGAAGTGGCTAGCATGTTTTTCTGACCTGAATCTCCCGAGACAAATCAAGTTAGAGTCAGAACTTCAACTCTAGAAATACTTTCGGAGCTCATGTTTGCTATGCGCGAGAAGTATTGTAGAATGACATAACCCAGCATTTTATTGCTGAGGTAATTGGGGGAATGCTAAGCCGCATATCGGTCGTTAATAGAGTACGCCGTGGCAATACATACTAATAATAGAAATATAGTAATACATTCATATTAAGAATAATATTAGTAAATTGTTTCCATTATGATATAGCTATTTTCAACATATTTACTTAAGATATTTAAACAACAAGACACAGGCAACATTCTACTGCCTTAATTGTACTTCGAGAGTTTTAGTCAATTTTTAATTTAGCTTAAGGCAACAAAATACGTCTAAAGTAAGATGTGATCTTATGCAGTCTTTCACGTGCGTCGGCACGATTGCTACCGTGCCGACGCAATGCAAACCTGGCAGAATAGGGCCAGACATGTATGTTGTATATATATATATATATATATATATATATGCAGTTGTGCTGTTCGTAGTATTTGCTTTCCCTAAAGGCGGATGAACAACTAGTGGTGTGCAGCCAACATTTCTCAAAAGTGTTCCTCTAGGGTTGTATTTAGAGGATGCGTATTTCCTGCGTGTGGGGCCTGTGACGCCAGTAACTAAGTCAGAGAACGCTGAGCGATCGACTCAGTGAACTACAGTAAATGTTTGTGACGACTTGGGTAAGCATACTCGGAACTACTGGAGCAACCAGGGTTACCAAAACTGAGGCAATTTAGCAGGTAAATTTTGCCGCACCACTTACCACTACAAGGGGGCCTAAACTCCAAGTTAGGTGATCAAATTCGAGTGGAGAAGAGCGGCGAAACGCGGAGAACGCAGAAAAACAAGAACGCATGGCTGGTAGATGGCGGAGAAGGCGACGAAATCACAGATCAAGCCCGAGAAAGCCTGCTGTAAAGAGCAAGAAAGACAACCGCACAGGAGGCGCCCAAAGAAGCTTGGCAACTGCAGATTTGGGTAATAATAGTGGCAGCCTGAATGGCTTTGCCGTTGAAATGGAACGAGCGGATTGCGGTACAGCAACGCCAAAGAAAAAAGCAAATGACGACGAAGATGACTTTGTGGTGGTTTCCGAAACGATGAGACAACAAAGCAAAACATCGAATGCAGGCGTGGCAATGCACCAGATGGATAATGAAGATCTGCGCCTTGGGTGTGGCATGATTGGGGCAGCAGACGCAGGCAGTCGGATGCAACCTGGGCGAACTAGCACGAACATAATCGTGAGAGCGGTTTGATGCAAGGCGATGTGTAGTGTTGCGTTCCAAAGATTTTGCGATTGCTTCTCTGAAGTTGTAAGGAAATAAGGGGCAAAGCGGCTTGCATATGAAATTATAATTCAGATTAGTTGATCTTGCACTTTTTGCAAAGACATTTAAGTAGGCTGAAATGCACATTAATGATACGCGGGGGTTTAACCAGCTGGCCGTCTGACTCTGGGGGAAATCGGAGAAAACCTGTGAGTGGGTTATCTACCTACATAACTATATATAACTACCTACATACGCGCTTACCACCGATGCAATGCGACAGACAAGGTCAATACTGCATGGTGCTCTCCGTTGGAAGGGAGAACATCGTAAATGTACTTCCAACACGCATGCAATGCCACAAAGATTATTAGGGCGGTAAGGTTTGAACATGCAGAATTAAACGTGACCATTCCAAATATTATCGGCATATTTTGCAGCGGCCAGTGCTGCAAACACACATCGAGCACATGTAAAAATCAATTGTGGGGCCAACAATGATAGAGCTGCGATCTTAAGTCATTAAAAATGTTGGTTTGAGAAGTGCGAATGCGTGTGCACATTTAGATCGCAACGGAAGCGGCATCATCGACATGTCCTTTCACATATTTGTTAAGCGTGAGATTAGAAGCGAGGGTTTCTTCAGGAAACAGCCCGAAAACATCAACCAGTGTTGGGAAACAACAACCGTTGTCAATGTTCCTGGTATTTGGCGAGACTGATGAGAAGCGCAGTAAAATGCAAAAGATTATTGCAGAGAAGATCATGCCCCAGATTCTATCGAACCGGGTATCTCGCCCACAGTGAAGTTCTCGGACTTTTGCGTCAAGCGAAAGCAAGAGCACCAGCGCCATTCATTCGTGATGCTTCTTATGCATACGGTTGTTCCGGGTGTAGTTTATATTTCGGAGAGGGAAGTCAAATCAAAGACGCCAGACGGGAGCTTTGGTCATGTTAGATGCCTAACTGGTATGTTCAAACGCCGCATTTTATGAGGAGTACGCATCTGCCTTACTAGGTGCCAAGCAGTGAAATGCGTAACGCATGAATTCTTGTTTCCACTTTTCTCGCCGAGAGGGTGAAATTAGATAAGAAACTATGAGGATAACATTATTATTTATTCGCTTTATGCAAGGAAATGTTTAGTCTGTTCACATCATGTTTCCATGAAGTTGACACGTTTCTCGTCATGGCAACATATGGTTCAGAGTTTGTTTCGTCGCTACAAACTTAGCAAGAATATTTATTCAGGGGTTCAATATTTGTATACAATTTTACGTCGGAATTTACTGCACTCTTAAAACGATGTCTGTTACGTGTTCTGTATGCTTCATATTTACAGACGTCATCACACCAAGGTCTCCGATCAGTTTCCAAAGCAAAAGGATGGTCACCGATAGATAATGTTTGTACTCTGCGTTTCCGTGTTCAAAGTGAAGTACAACGCATTCTGCTATCGATAGTTGATGTAAATTATAACATAAGTGCTCCCCGAGTGGCTTCTTGAGGGCAACCGGAGGTGGCTTCAAGGTCTCCAGGCCCGCTTGCAGGAAGTCATTTATCTATGCAACTATTTTGGTTCCTACTCGAAATTTAGGCAGCACCTTGAGTGTGTTTACTGTGTGTTACAGCGTTAAAGAATATGCTTGAAATCAACATACGTAACGTCAAAAAACCCTGATGCGTAAACATATTCTGCCCAGCCAAACTGCGTCTCCGAGAGTTAGAGCGTGCAGCTTCTACTCGGACGGTAAGCAAATGTTTCTTTAGTAATAAATCCTTGCTTGTTGGTGTTTTGATATATAGTCATGGAAACATGGAAACTACATTAAGGTCTGACTTATTATTTTGCTTGTTACTGGTCTAACAATCGCCGTTCGAAAAAATATACGGTACAATCGAATCTTCAAGCGATCGACGAAATATCAAGCTTAAGGGGTGACATACCGAGATTCCAAGCTGCTTGAACACGACTCAAACCACCACATATGTAGTATTGCTTGTTTTAGGTTTCAGTCGTTTTAAATTGTTTAACAGGTTTTCTAATGTGACCTCAACATCAATCACGACCACTATGTCGATATAACCATTCGAAGCATGTGTAACACCCGAATCTCGCAGGCGTAATTCATCATCCGATGGATAGGTTTGTGCAAAAGTGTTTTTTTAGGAATTCTGTTTTCTCGCAATCATCGGTAGCTATTGAACCATCGGGCGCATAATTGATGCTAGATCATCTTTTTTTTGTAAAGGAGGTGTTAAATGCAGTTACACACTATCGCTACGAGTCTCTCTCTCAAGCAGTGTGGTACTCGACCCCAATGGTTGGATGTTACTCCGTTGAGACCCATACCCACGAAACGCACCTCCCCCATTAAGTTTTACTCTCTAATAGCACAGATTATCATAGAACAGTACTATACTATATCATCTTGAATTGCGAATATTTTATGATGGTGTCGTTTAAAAATAGCAGTTCGGCCCACATTTCAAAGCGCCGATGATAGCTTGTTCTTAATAGTAGGCTAAATAAATATTCTAAATACTTTTGAGACGAAAACACCAATAATATCGGGCGATAGTTATCAGGCTAGCCCCTGCCACCCTTATCTTTATATATTTATATTAGCGGAGTCCCCGCAGATGTCTCAAGGCGTTCTGGAAGTTCTGGAAAGACGCCTGTTTTAACTGAAATATTGAATACGGCAGCTAAAGCAGTCGCTAAGATGTCATTGAATTTAGAGTGGAATTTACCAGACAAAGAAAAGTGCGTTGAGCTCAGAGTTTCGTACATTCGAGAGAAATTTGTCAATTGGCTCTTGCGAGGTTGCACAGGTATAGTTTTTATACCGGTATATGAGAATAAATCATTCTATGCGTCCACTATCTCCAGAACATTCTTTAGCTCCCTGTGTTCGACCAGTAGTCGACATTTGCACCGCTCCAGGTTTCTTGCCACGGCCGCAAATTTCATTAAGAAAACCCCATGGCTTGACAATGTGATCACGCACAGCGGCAAAGTGCTCTTCGTAGTAGGTATTCCTAGCCTCTCTAATTTCTGAAGCGCATGATTGTCATCTGCTGACTATGTGCTAATCCACTGATGGCGAGCGCAATCGACAGTATGCCTCAAATGAGTATTGAACTATGGTGAACGGTTTACCTTTTTCTTGAGCATCTTCTGACCCACGTTGTCGGAAGTCGTTAAAGAAAGGTCGCGCCTTTAGGCCGTACTCTGACCAACAATCGTGAGATAGCACCTGGTTAATATCAGCAACTGGAACCCGGCTATTAAAGGAGCAGACAATCTACTCTTTTGCTGTCCACCAAGTTCATCTATGGCGCCGGGTATAAGAGGCTGCGAGCTTTCCTGCGCAGGAAGATCTCTAATAGCAAGGAGCGCTCCTAGAGAGCCTTTTTGGAGAACTGGAGGATCCGTGGTGGCGCCCGTACAAGCTGGTAAGGGGGGGCCCTTCAAGCGGAGGGTTGACCTTACACCAGAAGAGGCACAGGAAGCACAGGATAGCTGCGCTCTTTGTTAGACACTCTCTCTTTGACCGAGCCCCCTATCTGGATCTTAGGAACGGATGAACAAGATCACCCCGCAAAAGGTGTGCGACGCGGCGTCATGCTTCAAGGATGGAAAGGCGCCGAGCCGCGGTGCCTCATTTGCCGCGGTTAAGCTACTAATGACGGAATACCCGGAAGCGGTAGCTGCAGCGACTGAGATGTGCCGGGCGAGGTCAATCCCTGTAGTATAGACGGAAGCAGCCTGGTTCTCGTACCTAAGAGCCTCGGATTTTACCACCCGTGCTCTGCGTGCTCGGTTTCCTGGCTAAAGCGATCGGGTTCACCGTAGAGGCACGCCTCCCGGATTCCGTAAGGGCCTTGCAAAATACGGCGCCATAAAGCGGATTCAGACGCAGAGAACCATTTTAGAGACTCTCTACAGAAGCAGAATGTCTTTTTACCTACAAAAGCTTATATCTAGCTATCTACATGGCAGGGCGATCCAGTCATACGGCTACATTTTCAGCATGACTGCAGGGGTACCACAGGGCTCTATACTTGACCCCCGTGCTATTGGATTATAATCTACAACGACGTGCTGCGGCTAAGTGACCTGCTGCAAAACCGGGCGAGCGAGACTCTCGCCGGCGTCGCTCGCGCGAGACTTGCTCTTGCCCCTGCTAAGAGCAAGGCGATACTTTTGGTGGGTCTGAGAAAATGCCCGCTCTTCAACTCCGCCTACAGAGTCGAAGCCCTTATAGCAATCGCAGCATACAAGACATTTAGCGCTGCGGCGGCTCACGTCCTTACCGGAACGATCCGGTGGGATTTGAAGGCAGCCGAGCACCGCCGCTTATGGGAGAGCCCAGACCTCAAAAAAGACGAGGAACGTCAGCGCACAATCGACCTCTGCGTAGGAGGAGTAGAACTGCCAACTTCCAAGGCTGGCTCAACAGGCCAGGGGGAACTCACATTCTACGCAACTCAGGTCCTTACTAGTCACGGCGACTTCCAGCCTTACCTGTTCAGGACCGTAAAGGTCACCAGCTTCACGTGCGTCCACTGCGGCGAGGAACTCGACGGCACCTTAGAACACACCGTGCTGAGGTGTCCAGCGTGTACGGAGAGCGCGCAAGCCTAATTGTGCATTTGAGAAACAATACAGCTTTTAACTTACATAACATCATCAATAAAATTACGGAATCGTAATCTTACTGGAAAGAAGTGTCATAAGCCTTCAAGGATATACTGCAGGAGAAGACAAGGGCCGTCCTTCTAGTTCGTTCGCGCTTCCCCGAGACTCCCGTGTAACACACCTGCCAGGAGCAGTAGACTCGTCCCCTTAACTGTTTGATGTTTGGAGTAGGCGATTCCCAGTTAGATGGCGGATGCCGACATGACTGGCTTTTAGTGAGTTGGAGTCCCACACTACCGACTCGCGCTTGCAGGGTGCTCCCCTTTTGAGGTGTCCGTGTGTGCAATCGCATTTTCCAGTTGGCCCTCTAAAAAAATTTGGAAAAAAGAGTTGCCAACATCTGACGACTGCAAAACCGTTGAAGGTTCATTCATGTGTAACCAGTGTTACAACCTCCAAGAAATATGAAAGTTGTACCCAGAGCATCCTTTCGATATTGCTTTCTCGATAAAACACGGATGCACCCATCCAGTCTAGCACCGTCAGATCCATCCAGCCAAGAGTCCCCATCATCCATAGCAGAGCCAATCCGCTCCTTATCTGTGAGCTTGTAATTATTACTCTCGTAGCCAGCAGCATCTCCGTTGCTTTTGGGACGATACAGGCTGTTGCCTTCCTTCTTGCTTGCTTCTCGGCGTTTTTCCGCTTTTTTCCCGTCTACTGCTTGTCGTGCATTGGTCGTTGAGCGACCTGCCAGGCAGAAGGTCACCTTCTGAAAGGGCAGAACCAGTCAGGCCACGAAATCCAGGAGGTGCGGTAGTACGGATGTCGCAGGCAAATTAAGTTTTTACGGCCATCGAGGTAGTGCGGTCTGCTTGTTTATTCCCTCTCCAGTTATTCGCTAGGTGGCCACTCCGTCACAGGACAAGCCTGTATGAAAAAGACATTTACTTGTTCAATACGGTTTATGGCCAAGGCGTCCTTGGCGATTCCAGCCCAACCGCTTGTAAGGCGTCCGCGTTTGCGTAGTACCTTTTCCCCGTCAGCTGTTCTTCATTTTTCACAGTGAACGCACGCGAAGTTTCGGTTGGTTTCGTTCGGCCTTACGGGCGCTACCATTACACGGCAAACATCAGAGCGATCTGCCCTAATAATGTAGGCAGTGATATTTGCCTCCTCATCCAGCGACCGCCCACCAGTTCTGTTTCCCATCATTGCTACTGCTTCGCGTGTGAAACAGAGCAGTTGCTGGCTTTGCTGTGGCTTTTCATTGTCAACCACGCCGTTTCATGGTCGGCGCGATGAGTTGTTAAAGTAAGTGTTGGCGCTACTTTGTCGCGATCAGACATTCCAGCCTCCAAATTTGGCTGAGCAGACATTAGAATACGATTGTCAATGACAGCGGCATGCCGTTCGGGGCTTCCGGACCGTTAAGTGGGTGGTTTCGTTCTGCTTCACCCTGTAATTGGTGGAACACATACGGCGCCTTGGCTACTTGTCTCTACGTCGCATGGCCACACACAGTAAACCAAAATGATCACTGAGTTACTCGCATCATTCTGATGTGTCAATTCCTGGGTTTACTGTCTTGCACACACGCAGATAAACTCCATATGCAGACGTCCGCACGTCTTTGCGCCAATAATTTGTTGAGTTTCTAGAGCTCCAGGCTATTTACAATGGATCAAGCATTAAAGTGAATACATCTCTCTGTTTTGTACAGTATGTTTACCGCAACTGTGAGGCTGTGCAGAGAATATTAAGTTCGACCGCGGGCCAGTCATGCTTTCGGGTAACGTTCTGACACCATATCAGTTCCCAAATGACCTCGAAAGAAAAAAAGCCGGATATCGTCCTCCCAGAGCTCATTTTAAATGAGATTGTTGTAGTCTACTCTGCAAATTTGACGTAGAACTTGTGATTGCCTCTACGTGATCGTGCACGTTTTACTGGTACGGGATGGTGGATATGGCCACGTGTCGTGAGACGATTTTAAAACTTATCAGCAGACACACTGATGTTAGAGATGAAAATCCGCCGGGTGCTGATTCGAGTTCTTACTGTTGGCAACGGTTGAAACTCAGTACCGGCTTTTAAGTACTTTTTCAACTTGCAATCTTAATCAACACACTTTTTGACTCAACATTTGTGGGTCTATTTTATCTGTCTTTCTTGGTCTTCACTTCTGAACGGGCATGTAATTGCTTATCGTTCTTTCTCGAAACCTCGTGCTGCACATCTCTTCCAATCCGAACCCGAGAAATGGACCGAGATTTGCTTGCTGACTGAGTCTCCGGCTGTATTATGGGCTTGGCGGACATGTAGCTTCGTATTCGTTGCGTCAGACAGCGTGTCGCCCGACTTTTTGAGGTCTTTGTTTTACGGAGATAACTACTAAAAGAGAGATATACTTACACTCCCGCCATTTTCCGCGCTTTAATACGAGCGCTATGGCAGGAGTGCCCGCCTCGCCCGAATTGACAGGCAGACGGACCCCCCACCCTTTCCCCCTCTCGGGGTTCCACATGGGGGTACCATTTTACTACACCGGTACGGTGTAGTTAGTACTGCTTTCATGGTCCGTGCCTTTATTAGTAATAATTGCTTTAGCAGCGCTGCGTTTGAATATCCCGCGCGCGCGCCGGCATCAGCTGATGAATCACTTGTTTCCATATCCGACTCTGGGACAGACGCTGGTGGCGCATTTTCTCGCACTTCACTGTGTCTAGCTTAACACGATCATTAACATCGTTTACCGACAGTGTGCAGGAGTCCTATTCGTACACGAGAGGTGAATCCACTCAAGGCAATGAACGCATTTGACGGTTGTGTGTCGTGAGCGTTTAATTCTCGTATCACAGTTTGGACAAATAGTGCACTGTTTTTTCCTCGAATGGATCCACTGGAATCCTCGCCTTAGCCATACTGGTCTGTACGAGCTTTAATTATACCAATTGTAAGTTTTGTACGGAGCTGCTCAGTTACGTGACGGCTTTGAACGCTGTAACAGACGATATATGCATGAAATGTATATCATATTCGACTTGAGTGAAATAAACAGAATTGAAACAGTTTGCGTTGTTGTGATCTCCTAGTAGGTCAATCGCGCGGATGACCCTGATGACCGGACGCGAACTCATATGTATTCTGCAAATCGACAAGGGCATAGATCGCATGAGAGCATTAGTAACAGAGGTACAAGCTATGATGACGAAACGACACATTACCATACTAATGGGTTACTGCAATTAATCGCATTCAACTGGATCAATTACCGCAATCAACTGAAGTGAAAATCATTCGGAAATAAACTCAACGGGATGTAAATCTATTCCACTAAAGCTACATGATGTATTATGTAACGACAATAATGCTAAACTGTTCAAAGGAGAGCTGTTTTGTGTTCAATATTGTAGTGATAATTAGCTCTAACAGTTGACGACGGTCTCTCTTGACATCGTGCTACCAAATTATAGCCCCGTCAAGTAGGTGCGAATTTGCGGCGGATTTATGCTTAGAGAGTACGCCATGATCACGCTTATCTGAATGTGCACCGCAAATAAACGCAGTTTATTTAAAAGTAACTACACTGGAGGTTTTAAGGGAACTATTTGCAACTTACATGCCAAGCAATTTCTAGAAAGAGCCTTATGAGCAATGTGTTTCCTGTTATGTTTGGAAACACGATTATTTCATTAAACCTATAGTGCAATCGTATTGCACTGTATTATGTGGATACGACAATGCAAGGTGGACACGTCTAGTCGACGGGGCACTTGGATGTCGAGGCAAAAAACGGTTATACTTAACGATGCCTATTCTACTCATATTTTTTACTTTGTCAATGCTTAGTACCTGCCCGTATTATGACTGATGTACGCTACATTGAGCTAATGTCCTGATGATCTTCGTGAACTTTTTTCTTGGTTTGGGACCACTTGGAAATGCATTATGCACTAGCAGTGCCTGCAGTGTGGAACTCTCACCCACTAAAACGTGTACCCTCCTCACCCTGCACAGGCTCGAAATTGTAGAGCATCGGCTATCGGACCCGCCGCAGTTCCAAGTCAGTCAAGGTGTTAGCTTGCGTTTGTTTTGAACAGTACAGACTACCCATCCTCTGTAATGAACCAAATTAGTCACCTGTTTCTGTCTCGCAAACGTTTCGAGGGACGCATAGCATGCTTTATCCTACCCTGTTACTTGTGGCCTCCTCTACACGACACGATGTTGAGGGTATCGCGAACGCGGTGATTCAGGGTGATCCAGGGCGTTTGCTAATAAGATTTCTCTTATCCTCATTTAACGAAACAGACACGGGTGTTTAAAACGACGCGCGGTCGTACAAGTGGTAATTGCCCTCCGTAGTGTTGCAGAGAATAGAGTCAAGAAGCTTTAGCTTCTCATGGCTTTGCTATGTCACTACTTGCCAGTTGCTTGTTGATGGTTGAAGCGAGACTCTAGGCCGAACAGTGTTGTGAAATCAGACTCTTATGCTAATAAGGCCATGCTGTGGGAGTTAGGGTACTTTTTCTATGTATAATATTGTTATGTATTTACTATAGTGCAGAAACAAATACTGCTAATTTCAAGCAAGCCATCATCGAAAAGCGTTCCTGACTGTACAGTTTTAAATGCGCTCGTCCGCATACATTTGTGGCCTGCCGAGGTGTCTGAATTTCTCATAGAATATTCCACCGCACTCAGTTTAGAGTTTCGACGTTGCTCCTCCAGATTATCAGTGGCAACGCCGACATCAGAAAAATTTAAAGGTATAATTTAAGTTTGTGTGGTATTTAACGACATGTTAAGCACTCCTTTGCATCGAAATATGAAAGATCCTAAAATAAGATTATTTTAAGAACAATAGTCACTAAAATAAGTCTGTACTGAGCGTGCGCAAGCTTATATATATATATAGGTAAGGCGTATGTTCGAGCATCATATATATCTCGAAGACAATTTTGACATGTTACACATTAACACATTATCACTGCGCGCTATAATTTTTTTAGCATTTGAGAGATTATCCCAGGACACGCTGCAACGCGCCTGCGAGTAGGTTTGGCATCGGCTTGAAGCCAGTACTGAAGCAAGCGGCGGATTCATTGAATAAACAGACGCGCGGAGAGTTGCTGGATACAACGAGCCCAAACCTAGTCATCATTCTAGATGCCCTAATAGTAAAACTATGACGGTTCTAGAAGAAGCAACAGTTTATCTTAGTTTTATTGGCGCAACCTATATATACATATATGTATTTTGAATACGTACAGTATACAGGTTGACAAGGCGTTCCTATGCTTAAGTTTTTCTTAAGATTTTGTTACTTCCTGTCCATAATTTCCCTACTATGAGGCGCCGATTTGTCTGGGGACGAGAGTATCCTGAAGCCGCACAACAATAATTCCCTCCGTCTCTGTCGACGTCACCTAATTGGACTTTTTATTACCTGTCCCCTCCGGAATCTGCTCGTAGCCAAGCCATATTGCCATCTACTCCCTTTCTAAGGGGGTAACCTGAGGGAGGGTCTGCGCATCATTGACGTTCCCGCCTAAAATGACTTCATCGCTTGATCTGCGTTAAATTGAATGATTCGAAGACTGAGCAATAATTAGAGCGCTGTCATAAAAAAAATTCTGCTTCTTGGTCATCCGTCTTGCCCAGCGGCCCGGTGGGCATCCTATTAAGTGATGTTTTCGTAAGAATCAGAGTGAAGTACGGTTAGTTCCCTTCCTTAGAGTACCTTTAGTGCCAAAAAAATCAGGCCTTGTGGCAAGCAGGTTTTGACGTCTGGACATTACGGCTTGCCTTGTTCTTGCAGAGCAATTGGCCACACCCGATACGCTGTTCTGAACGACGTCTTGGCGTGAGCCGTGATATCCTCGGGATACCCCCGAATTTTTGAACTGGTCTGAATTGGTCTGACCCTAACGGTCTCTTCGGATGCTAAGTCGCTCGTCTGCGACTACCATGACTGACTTTTTAAACCCCTTCTGTGGTTAGTCGCAGTGCTGACTAAGCAGAGCAGGCTAAGGCGGCCAAATGACGCGAATGCTTTGGTATTAGGAATTTTTTGTATGATTTAAAACTTTGGGTGTGTCCGGACATGTGACGGCTAAACCTACTTACAAACTTTGCGAGCGCTTAAAGGTAGGCATCCGTGTATAATCATCTCGAGCTTTAGTATCTGTTGCGTTTAATAGAGTACAATCGCAAACCTGATTTTATAACTATAAATATCCTTGTATATGCATATATGCCCATAAAATCACGTATACATGTACTCGTATGTATATGAGTTCATGTATATATTTATATTCAGAGAATGGATATTGGCAATTATGTCTGGCGAACGTGTATGGCGACTATCATGCGTCTGTTTGGTCCAGGCCAGGGGAATTGCACTTCAGTAGTGTGCCCCAAACGGAGTTGGCGTTTACAATATATACAAATATAAGTATGTATATATATATATATATATATATATATATATATATATCCTGCTAGCTAAATCTTGAAGTGCAGCTCGTCTTGTTTCGCTCCGACTTGTGTCCGCATAGACGAAGTATCAAATAAAAACAAGACGTGCAGACAACAGAGGGGCAGTAAAGGTAACGACAAAGGTTGAACTGCTGAGAAGAATAACATTAGAGAACAAAAGAGGAAGGTTAGCTCTTGATGCTGCGCTGACCACGTCCGAGCTGACGATGAAAACGGGAGACGTGAGTGCTGTTTGTCGTGCGGCTTTTTAAAAAAAAATGCCCAGCTTCGGTTCGACGGCGTGAAATAATTAACGACATATTAATCACTAATTGGTTGCTGCTAACGGCGCTAACAGCAACCTGTCTGACTTATGTCACCGTTCTTTATTCTTCGTCACCGTTTCTGACAGTCCGTCGGATCGGCCCAATGGTTCGCGTGACTTGGTGGTTACGGTTCGGTGCTACTCTGTAATAGCACTTATGGGCGCTCCTTACGTCGTTGTTGCTGCGAAGGGCACAGTTGTCCAGCCGGTCGAGTTCCGCCTCGCTGCCGGCGTCCACATTTTGGCATCGGGCCAGCCGAAAGTGCAGCACAGAGATTGACAACTCCTAAACGCAACATATAGGTGCATCGCACCTCATATCAACAGGAAGCGTGGCCAGCTCTAAGACTGGATCTCAGAGATTGAACTTATTTAACCTAAGAAAACAACAACAACAACAACAAAAACAGCAACAACAAAGTTCTTCCACCCTTATTTCAAGCGCTATTGTGTATCCCTTCCTCATTGATAGCGCCACCTAAGCCACACAGAGCTATGCAGAGAAAACATTCGCATTTCGAGGCCAAATTTAGCTCACAGAGAAAATGAATGACGTCCTGCCTTTTTAGCAAGTGCAAATAAATGATTTTCTCTTTATTCTGTTGAAATGTTGCCGCATGAGAGCCATTGTACTGCGGGGCCATTGTACATTTGCTAGGCATGCAATGTACGTTTAATTAACCAAACACATATGACTAAGCAGTCAGCATTACACTCTGACTTCCAGTGTATCAGGCAAGTCGAATTTATTTTATCTATATAACTGCGGTATTATTGAGCATCGCACAAAAAAAGTCGATCCACAACGGGGATCGAGCCGGCGACACCTGGTAGACGACAACCATATCTAGCGCGAGATATACAATTTTGCTTTTTTAATGCAACAATTCTACTTCCGTCATTTATTTGGTTAGAAAACTATTTGTTGTTTTTGTTGGCCGTCTAACGACAAACCCCCTCGGACATTCCTTTGCCTAAATGCTGAGCATGACAAACATTTTTAAACAATTCGTCGTTTCTCCTCAGTCAGCTCAGTTGTCGTTTATGTGCTACTTTGAAATGTTTATAAAGGTCATTGGGTTACAAGTCTATCTACCAAATTGACACCGCACTTTCATCCGCCTCAGAACATGGCCTTGAATTTTTGAGATGGCTTACCTAATCTCGATGGGCTCCATAACTGCCATCCATTTAATAACAGTGGCACAATATGATGCCTGTGGTCACAGAAATAATACCACAAATATACCGCTCATGTAGATTAGGGGATCTTCAGGTTTTTAGTGAGTTTGAGAGTCCCACACTACCCAGACCAAAATGTGTGCATTTCCTGGTGGGGTTCCTGGCCCCATGTAGAAAATATAATGCCTGTAGGATTTGATTTGTACATTTTGCAATAAACGCACGATGTATTCAACTGCACAGCACTAAACGGTTGTCAGCTACCTGCTTGGCAATAGCCATTGACTTCAAGTAATTCTTATGAAGGTATTTTGCTAAAAATCATTTTTGTTAGCACAAATGTATCTAAAATGTACTTGACTAGCTTGTTTTGAAGTCTCCGATGCAACACTCCACATTTGGGAGCTGATAGTTGGAACCCCTAGAATATTTGTTTTATATTGAATAATCTAGTTTATTTATATTTAAAAAATCTACGAGCTCTTAAGCCGTAATGCAGTCGGCGCTTGATGGCCCTGTCGCTGGAGTGCTTAAAACTGTATGCTGCATCCCGATTTCTAAGTGTGCCGTGTTAAAGAATGAAGCATGAAAACACAAAGCCTACGAATTTGATTGCACACAATTTTGAGTTTGCAGGCGAATTTTGAATTTTAATTTTCGATAAGTACTTTTGTTACAAGCACGAGGTTATTCAGAATCAACTAGGCCTCGTCTGGAATTTCTGCCTAATTGTGGTTGTCTGAAGCTAAAATACAAGACGAGAGGAAGAAGAAGAACAAGGGGAAGACCTATCAGAGCGCACATCTCTTAGCGCCTATTTGTAGGACATTTTAAGGCTTATTCTTCGAGTGAACGATTCGAACGATTTCCTCATCCACGCAAGCGAAGGACACGTAGGCGTTTAGGACAAAAGGCGCCCGAGTGGCGCCGGCGAGTGGAGCGCGGTGGTAGACATAACGATGATCGTGTTTGCCCAAAGCCAAAAGAACGGTGCCCTTGAAAGATAAGAGCAGCTTTGAAAACTTTACGGTAGATTCACCGCATACTCCTCACACTAGGAAACTGACTGCCATCAGGCGCAACGGTACAGGCGTGCGCCCAACCATAGATTCATCCAGCCGGCCAGTAAAAGTTTTATTTAAAAAAAGAAACTCTACTCTTGGCCACCGCAACGAACTACCCCCCGCTCACTTCTGGCTGCAGTAGATATGTAGGAGCACCGTGCTTAAGTTGCTCAACATCGCCCCACCACCGTCTGTCACCGGCCGTTTCCCCTGAGGGGCCACCTTTAGGGGGCGCTAGCATTTGGATAGACAAATGCCACAAGTAGCTATAATCGCCAGGCAGACGTAAACGTAGAATGATTACGCAGAAACTTTTAGACCGCCAGCAAAGTGTCCAGTCACTGGCGACAACAATTCGAGCAACCTCGCTTATCAGCTCACGAACGAGCACTAAGGAGTGAGGCATAGTGCTTAATTTCGTCATAGCGGGCTTTCTCATCACCATTGTTCAAAATCGTTAATTATACTGGGCTTAAGCTTAGAATTAATGCAATCGTTTACCGTTGTTAGCGCGGGTCGTACACAAAACAAAAACCAAGTAAGGCAGTTAGGTGGCAACGTGAATTTGGGTTCAAATCCAGAACTAGGGGTTTTTAAATTAGCTTTTATTGTTTCCAATAAAAAACACTCTTATAACTATAAGAACTATACGTGGGAATGACTTTAAAGAATACACGAAAAAATATACTTACATGAACATGGCAATGAATAGGTTTGCAGGTCTTCATATGTGACAAATACACCGCGCCAATTGATGAATCATAAGTGATTTATTGTCAAATCGGTTGCTTGCACAAGATAAATGAGGTTAAACATGGAAGCTACGTGGAACATGGAAAACGTAACGAGATAATTGAAAAACAAAGATTTTCTTCAACAAAAGTATAATTTTTTGTGGAGAACGTATTAGATGCAGTAAGGATTGACCCCGACGATTGGATGTTACTATTAAGTCAAGTCAAGTCAAAAGGACCTTTATTCAAGAGTCACATATGCCTAAGTATACATTGTTTTTAACAAAATATTTAACCTCTGAATATAATTAGAACATACATCAGGTCTGTCGACTTCGCAGACTTCGTGGAACTCTCCACGAGAATGTGTTGTTTATCTTCACTGAGCGCGCAACTTCTAGTGATTTAACATTCACACCACTTCGCAGTCCATTATTTATATGTTTAAACATGGTCTGGTCAGTCCCAAGACAACACAATTTTTTATACAGCGATAGATCAGCTCGTGCGTGTAATGTACGTATTGGCACAAGAGATACGCTTTCACGAGAAATATTACATCTTTTCGATATCCGTCTGATAAATTTGGCCTGTACCTTCTCAATGACATTTATATCTTTTGCCAAATAAGGAGCCCAAACCTGGCTGCAGTAGAGGAATTTGGGTAATACTAGACTTCTGTACAAAGTCACATAGAAATCAGGATTTTTAAAAATGAAGCATCTAAATATGGTATTACATAGTTGTGAAGCGGAAGCAACGGTGCCAGTAATATGTTGAGAGAAGTCTAATTTGGGGGTTACAATCACACCAAGATCACGAAAAGATTTAACTACTGGTATTGCATCGTTAGTGAGTGTATACAGTGGCGAACTGCCATCTGACGACACCACGGCACATTTAGGCACAGATATTTGCATCCTATTCTCACAACACCAGTTTTCAATATTATTAATTGCTAGTTGAATAATACTTGTGGAATTGTCGACTGCTGAGTATATTTTTAAACCGTCCGCAAATAAGAGATAAGTGACACCTTCTGGAATCACTGTTGGGAGATCGAGGGCGAATATTCTGAAGAGCAGGGGCCCAATGCACGATCCTTGCGGCACCCCTGAGGTGCAGGGGAGGGGGTCACTTTCTACGTTACCAACTTTGACGGTAAAATTTCGCCCAGTAAGGTATGCTGACACCCATCGACAAGTTGTGGAGTCAAGGTCAATACTTTCTTATTTTTGTAACATAAGTTTGTGATTCCCTCTATCAAATGTCTTTGAAAAATCAAAATATATGTAATGAAATGTTCTACGATTCCAATCGTGAACCATGGATATAAGTTGTGTCCCTGTAGAACGGCCCCTGGCAAAGCCATGCTGATTGGCGTCAACCAATTTGTTACGCACTAAATTTTTTTCAATATTTCAATAATAATTTCAAGTTTTTTCTTATTTTAAATTAGAACCTGTGTCTGCTTGCTGTTAACCGCGCAGCCTCCCGAGCATTGTAGCAGTGTATGACTTGGAGTGTCCTCAACTGCCTCTTGGCAGAACACGCATGTCACCGACGGAGCCTTTCTGATTTGGAAAAAATTCAAGTAGAAGTTCCCGTGTCCTGTGAGGACCTGGGTGAGGTGATAGGTGAGCTTGCTTTCTGGTCTCTCTGTCCATGCCTTAATATCTATAGCAGCAGTCCGCGCACGGATCCTCCAAGTCCTCCGGGGGATGGCTTCCCAGATAGTCTACTTAAAAAATAAAACTTACATAACCATGACTAATAATCCGACTATCAACATTCTGCTATTATGCGTATCGCCAATATACATTCGCAATCACATCTTGCCGTACTCTTTTCTTGCCGCACAGGAGGATTGCCTTCACTTTTTGTGTTGCCAGTTTTAATAAAGGTGAAGGGCTGCCTCGATCAGCCCTTCACCTTTATTAGAACTGTCATTGTCGTCAAGCTTTTTCTTGTTCTTCATTATTAGTACCAGGTTGTGCGCGTAGGCGATCGTTGTCACCCCCCGAGACTCTCCAGCTCTAAAGCACTATTACCTAGACGTTCCAGAGCAAATCCTAAGACGGAGCCTTGTAGTACTCCTGTATTTTTTCGGTTTCTACTCTTCTCCACCCTAATCTGTAATAGTCACCCGCAACCCACCTCAAATATGCCGAGACACCCTTAGCGGCCAGCGCCGGCCTTGTCACAATCTTATGGAGTTAAACGCATTTTTACCATCGACCAAGGCAACTGTGCCGCCTCCCCACGTCTGCCACATATTTCATCGTTCTTTGCCCGCAATTTGCAGTATTTAATCGCTGATAGTGTGGATCGGACGGATCATCCACCGGTTAATCCGGCTTCAGTAATAGCATAGCTTTTAGGCTGTTGGAACTGTTCGCCGTGTTCTGAATCAGGTTCGGCGTTTCGTTTACAAAAGCTTTAATAACCTCTTGGGGGATATTGTTTGGACCTGGCTCATTGCCATTTTTTATAGGCGCTGCACTTTTCACGTCATACACTGTAGCTGAAAGTGGTTGCTGTACCGATAGACCGTTTTCTTCCGCGGGTATGACTGGGCATTCCGGAACAAATACCTCCATGACTCGCTCTACCTGCTTCTCTGTGGGTCCCAGGTGATTCTGCATCACTTGAAGTTTCTATACCCGGAAGCTTGATTCGACTTTCCTGCAAAATTCAGGTAGTTTACCCGTGTTTATTAGTTGTCTAAATTGGTGTTTTATTTTGTATTCATTTTACCTTCTTCTAGTTCCTAAACCTCCAAGCCAAGCACCCAGTAGAACGAAAATTTGCATACCTTAAATTTCAAACCTGTTTAAGTTAGGCCCTTTTTAATTTACTTAATTTCTTTCACTACACATCAGGAATCCGTGGCTGTGATCGTACTCTGTATGTTGTACAGTATATACAGGAAAGCTCTGTTGGCCGCTTAATTGTGCCAGACCTACATGCCTTTTCGAGGCAGTCTGATTTTGACGTTCAGCGTCAATTTTGCGATGAACCTAAAATAACCGAAGATAAGTTCGGGAGATCATTGGCCGTCAAAAACAGAAGAAAACCTTTTAAAAGTTCGTGAGATCCTACTTAACAAACGCCGAATTACTATAAGGGAGATCGCTGGGGAACTGGAGATACCTTATGATTAAATGGTAACTATTTTGATCCATATTTTGGGCGTCATAGCACTGGCAGCAAATTGCAATCCACAAACGTTAAATGAAATGGAGAAGACCGATCTGAACTTTCAGACAAGAGGCCCTGCATTGCTTCAGAAAGTAATTACAGGACTAGTCATGGGCATATAGTTACGACATCGAGACCAGAGTTTGATATTGCCAGTGTACTTCCAAGGAAAGATTTGGTCGAAGAAATTCAGATAGAGCAAATCCAACATCAAGGTTATTTTGACTTTTTTTTCTCAACGACTTTGAAATATGCCACTATTTTCTGCCATTTTATGTTACGGTCAATGAGGAATACTACCGCAAAATTTTAAGACAATTGCACGAGAACGTATGACACACGAGGCCTGAAAGGCCTCTGGGTAAACAACTCTTTAATTTTCCACTACGACAACGCTCCAGGGCCCACATCGTTACTGATCAAAGATTATTTAACAAAACATTCGCTTTCTATTTTTTCACAACCTCCCTACGACTTAACTCGATTCTGAAAGACGCATTTAAATATGTTAGGATGAGTGGGAAAAATATGGCACAAGTGCATTGCCGTCGGCGGGGCTATTAGGAGGGAACAAAAACACTTAGATATTTACAAATCAGGATTGTGGCTGATAACGCATCGATGTATTCCAGCGCCTCTGCCATGCCACCAGCAGTACCTTCATTCGTTCGTCATCTGGACAATGAGCATCCCGCACGAGGTGCCTATTTGCAAAGGTGTAAAAAGTAGTTAGTGGTACAGGATAACTGCCGTCGATTGCATTGCCATTAGCATACGTTAGGAACTGGGCAACGCTGAAATCATAGCCGCCTCAAAGCACACGCCTTTCCTCGACGATATCAGCGTTTTTTAGTCGTATCATCTTCTAGATCCAACATCAAGGTTATTTTGACTTTTTTTTCTCAACGACTTTGAAATATGCCACTATTTTCTGCCATTTTATGTTACGGTCAATGAGGAATACTACCGCAAAATTTTAAGACAATTGCACGAGAACGTATGACACACGAGGCCTGAAAGGCCTCTGGGTAAACAACTCTTTAATTTTCCACTACGACAACGCTCCAGGGCCCACATCGTTACTGATCAAAGATTATTTAACAAAACATTCGCTTTCTATTTTTGCCATGCCAGCTTTCTATTATTGCCATGCCACCAGCAGTACCTTCATTCGTTCGTCATCTGGACAATGAGCATCCCGCACGAGGTGCCTATTTGCAAAGGTGTAAAAAGTAGTTAGTGGTACAGGATAACTGCCGTCGATTGCATTGCCATTAGCATACGTTAGGAACTGGGCAACGCTGAAATCATAGCCGCCTCAAAGCACACGCCTTTCCTCGACGATATCAGCGTTTTTTAGTCGTATCATCTTCTAGATCCAACATCAAGGTTATTTTGACTTTTTTTTCTCAACGACTTTGAAATATGCCACTATTTTCTGCCATTTTATGTTACGGTCAATGAGGAATACTACCGCAAAATTTTAAGACAATTGCACGAGAACGTATGACACACGAGGCCTGAAAGGCCTCTGGGTAAACAACTCTTTAATTTTCCACTACGACAACGCTCCAGGGCCCACATCGTTACTGATCAAAGATTATTTAACAAAACATTCGCTTTCTATTTTTTCACAACCTCCCTACGACTTAACTCGATTCTGAAAGACGCATTTAAATATGTTAGGATGAGTGGGAAAAATATGGCACAAGTGCATTGCCGTCGGCGGGGCTATTAGGAGGGAACAAAAACACTTAGATATTTACAAATCAGGATTGTGGCTGATAACGCATCGATGTATTCCAGCGCCTCTGCCATGCCACCAGCAGTACCTTCATTCGTTCGTCATCTGGACAATGAGCATCCCGCACGAGGTGCCTATTTGCAAAGGTGTAAAAAGTAGTTAGTGGTACAGGATAACTGCCGTCGATTGCATTGCCATTAGCATACGTTAGGAACTGGGCAACGCTGAAATCATAGCCGCCTCAAAGCACACGCCTTTCCTCGACGATATCAGCGTTTTTTAGTCGTATCATCTTCTAGATGATATCATCTCCTAGACGATATCATATCCTAGATGATATCATCTCCTAGTCACTGGTTATGTAGCTATAGAAGGCAAACCTCTCGTCTGTTTGGAACAAGCATAGCAGCGGAGCTGTACAGCCTTTTGCGTCTTTGTGTTAATGCTTCGTTTATTTTTGTTTTCTATCTGGAAGAATCACTAGTGCTGGCACAAATTAGGACTACTTTTGCGACAGATGTTGGAACCTCCGCTCTGGACCGACTGCTCCGTTACTGACTGCTTTTTGTTGCAGTATTGAAAATATCGACAAGCCAGAATTAAATGAACTAATATAATTAGGTTAGCTAAATTATTCTTTATATCTACTCAAGTTAGCTCCAGAGCGAAACCTTAGTATGTAAGGCGTATACAGATCTCTATTAGCAAGCTCATCCGACAGGCGTCTGTAAGCTACATGACGACTACTAAAATTATTATTGTTAAGAAGGTCGTTTATAATTCTAGACCATCCTGCATTCCTACGGGTTTGGAAATTATCCTTGAGTCAAATTTTCAACCGAGGGCGGACATTCTGAGATAGCTAGGGTTTTGCCAGCAGTCCGGGTTGTTGCAGCATGGCCGCTGACTCTCAACGGTATGGTTAATCATCGATTATCAATGTGCATTGCTCAGAGAAAATTTTATCAACATTATGACGACTACTATGAACTCACCACTCCTTTAATATCAGCTCTCGTACCGATAACCAATTAGAGCCAAAATGGTATGTTATATGGCTTCTTATGGAGGAGGCAAAGCAGATTTTTACAGAGATTCTACAGAAGATGTGACCTCAAAACGAACGACATTGTATTCCCACCCATAATAGACAGGACTACTGACAAACGGGTTTTAGCTCAATTTATGGGTGCAAGCCTTATTGACATTTCTGTGAAGTGCGGCCGAACAATTACAGAAGCCAAATAATGTATTTGTCCAGGTGCGTTGCAGGAACGGAGCACATCAATAATACGTTCGCCTGGCGAGTGGCTAGGGATATTCACAATTCGACCAGGCATTCCTTACCATTTATTACATGAATAAAGGAGCTTTCTATTCTATTCTGTGTTTTGACTGTTCGTGTTCGCTTGGTATGACCCGGGAAATTTAACGGGGTATAGAGCGTACGACGATGATAAGTCGACTAAATGTCGACTGCAAACAAATCACAGACGGATTACACTTCTCTTGAAGACACGGCCATGAATGCGTCCCTTGGGCCGTTCCCGACCGTAAAGACGACTTCGCACGGCAAGCGGCACAGGAGAACGTTACACCAGCGACTTGTAAAGCTTATTAGTATCAGCGCACTGTTTCTCGTGCATTATTTCGCACTTTATTTAACGCACGATGCTACTGCTGCTTTTAGCAGTAGCAACAAAACAGTAGTATTAGTGATGATAGTTATTGCACCACCGTTATCATAATTGAACAGCCACAATATATGTATATGTACCGGCTCGTTGTCTGGTACTATCTTCATATCGTAGAGTAGATGCAGGTTTGTTGTTTGTCTGTTGAAACGATCCGTGCAATCTTGTGTTGTTGTAATTTAGGTCAGGTTAGGTCTTAGTCCGGTTCTGTGTTCTGAAACGGTCGGTGTCGGTCTACCCGCGACGGTAAAGCAGAAACAGCCATCAGTGCAAGTCATTTGGTGTGCTTATAAGATTGTGCTCTATTCTGAAAGTCGCGTCCATATTCAGCAAGCATTGACCACGCTTGCAATGCTCGTTTCGTGACATCATCATTCGGTGGAGATAAATGATTCCAAGACAAAAGCAGTAGGTATCGTCATGGAGAACGCTTTGCAACGAACGGATCGAATGTGGTGAACATAAAACTCCACAGACATCCTGTAGAATTTGTTAACCATTTCATTCATATGTGGGCTTGAAACTTACGCTTAACAGGGCTTTGTTTTGCACACATAAAGAAGAAATGGTCCGGAAGGCGCTTATTGCCACCCACCCAACTAATAATCGGCAATTTTTTTCACTGCGGACGACGCTTAAATTGCGTGACCTCAGAGTTGCCCCTACAGCAATCTGTGCGATTGACATGATCTGGAGACTCTCAAAACCGCGACCTTCGACGAGGTCGACTGTCCGAAGGCAACGTACTTAAAACGGGTTGCGGATGTTCACCGCGGCCGACACAACCGACCGGCGTATCTGGTTGAGGGCAGCGCACTTTTTACAAGAGGGACCCTTACCGCCGCTTCTCCAAAGTGAGAACGGTATAAACAGAATGCATGTCGAGCGTAAGTGACCCGCCGGCTGCCACTTCTATACATATGCAGCATACACGTGCAGCTGGTCAGAGACAGGCACCAGATTAAGTTCACCGCTGTGTTTGTTTAGCTGGCTCGATACCAATCAATGCCGGCAAACGACTCCGCCAGACGAATCGGTTTTGCCGCGCCATAGTATTTAAACCAGCAGAAAAACTCTTGAAAATGTTTCGTTTTGTGGAACCACTCTCATGTTTGTGTAGTCTTACGTGCATTGTATATTCAACGTTTTGCTTACGTACGGTATGCATTTGCACTAAAGTGTGTATGTGCATAAACATAGACATATATAGATAATATTTCGATCTGTCCCTCTCCCTCTTTACCGTTCTTTCGAATCGGTGGCAACGGTCATGAGGACGTATTCTAGGTGGTAATGTTATACACGGACTTCGCTTATATACGGCTAAATAAAACAACGGACCTAACTTAGATGCGGTGTATTCGCATTCATTTTACAGCTTCACAAATACAGTTGTATTGTGCTGTCACTGACCTTCACGGAGTCATATCTTCTTATCTAAAAACGAATATGTACGTTTATGCACATGTATATTGGTCAATCAGAACTCCACCCTATTTAGCAAATTCTTGTAGAGGCGAGCGCGCATTCTTAACGAAAGCAGTTTGTTAATGTAATTGTCTGGCGTATGAAGAAGGTTCATTTGCGCAAACTATTTGTATTTAAAGGAGCGTCCAAGGAAAGCGTTTAGAGGGGTTGCACTGACGCCATGTTAGGTCACTGTGTTTAAGAGTCGTTTTGAGTTGTACGCAAAAATACGATGTATCTGCAGAAAAACAGACAAATTATGAAGTGGTGAGTGGTGTCATTCTAGGTTTAGCAGCAACAACGGTAACGTAAACAACATCACAGTCGCTAGAGGACTGACGAAAAGATATCTAGCTATAGTATGGCCGTGAAGCCATGAATCGAACTCAATGTTAAGATATCGCTGCCTAAAAACACGACACGCAAAATGTTGTACTCCACTGGCTTAAAAAGCTGCAGGTACTGGTGCTAACATTTATTTTAAATGGTGTTAGGTGATTATTTAGACTAAAAGTGACGCCAGTTGCTGCCTACGGAGTAATGCTAATCAGAGGGTTGATAAAGAATTAACTAATTGGCATGTTGGAGGGGGGGGGCTTAAGCTTTTATTTCTAAAGAAGGTTATCGGCCAAACAAACATATTTGTTGTCAGAGCCTTTCTGGACGTGTTGAAAGAAGGGCCGTTGTTAACATAGGATCTACAGTTTCGATATATACAGGTAGTTCAACAAGTTCTTAAAATGAAAACCAAGAATTTTCCAAATCTTGTTTTTAATTTTTTCTTATTCGATATACTCCCCGAGAAGCTCAATACACTTTTCCCACCGAGATTTCAGAGCATTTATACCTCTTGAGTAGAATTCCGCGTCTTTAGACTGAAAATAGGCATTGACAGCAGCCTTAACCTCTTCATTGCTGGAAAAACGCTTTCCACCGAGACTATTCTTCAAATGTCCGAAGAGGAAATAATCAGAGGGGGCCAGGTCTGGAGAATAGGAAGGTTGTTCAATAAGTTCGAACCTCAGTTGGGCCAGTTTTGCCGTTGCTTGCCGCGACTTGTGTGCGGGAGCATTGTCCTGGTGAAACAGGACAAGCTTCTTCTGCAAAGCGGGCCGTTTCACGATGAGTTCTTGCTTCAGGCAGTCCAACAGTCTTGCATAATATTCTCCCGTGATCGTTTTACCGCTCTCAAGGTAGTCGACCAGAATTATTCCACGTTGGTCCCAAAAAACCGTAGCCATCATCTTTCCGGCCGATGCCGTTGTCCGCACCCTTTTCGGAGGTCCTTCACCAGGTGCACACCATTGACGAGATGCTTCTTGGGTCTCGGGAGTGTAGTGATGGACCCAGTTTTCATCGACGGTCACGAATCTGCGCCAAAAATCCGACGGATTTTTCGACATCTTGGCCAAATTTCGCTGTGAAGCGGAAACACGCGCGTCTTTTTGGCCTTGGTTGAGCAAATGCGGCACCCATTTTGCTCTGAGCTTTTTCATCTTCAAGTTTTTGTGCAGGATGAAATGCACTCTACCCAAACTGATCCCCAAGGCCTCCGCTATCTCCCTAATGTTCACTCGCTTATCTGCGGCAACGATTTTCGGCACTTTTTCCACGTTTTCCTCATCAGTTGCCGTTTTTGGGCGTCCTGAACGTAGTTCATCCTCGGTGCTCCTGCGACCTCTTTTTAACTCATTAATCCAGTTGGAAACAGTGGCAAAACATGGCGCAGAGTCACCGTACACCTCGTCTAACTCAGTTTTCACTTGGGTCGCATTCCAACCTTTGAAATAAAAATGCTTGATAACCATTCGAAACTCTTTTTTCTCAATTTTTCAAAATCACGCCGATACGTTGCACGGGAAAAGCGATCAAACGAAATCGCAACGGCCAATCACCATAATATTTTGACTGCTAGCATTCGAAAAGTTGCCGTTTCCAATAACGGTGAAAGCGCAACAAAATTCGAATTCTGAAAAGCTAATTTTAAGAACTTGTTGAACTACCTGTATATATATATATATATATATATAGGTTTAGATATACGGTTTTGCAGGACTATAGAATGATTTGAAGAATACATTTAAACGGTATTAATAGAGGGATCTATAGCATAGCAGCACCAAGCGGAAACCCTGGAGGGAGCCAAAATGTAACGGGAAACATTTGAGACGTTTGCGGCCAACGGATTTTACCATTTCCTATGTAGCCGGGAGAGAGTTGACGAGCCGAACGAGGAACTCTAATACACGAGGTGCAGAACCGAGACTAATGCAGCAAATACCATGGGACGAGATGTCCGGCAGTCCAATCGATTGTCAAAATAATGTTTTGATTTCTATGCGGTGCCGACTCTAAATAAATGTACATGTAAACAAGTGTATACATAGGAGTTTGATCGTATATATGTATGTAACTTTGCTATATTGGCAATATTATTCTATCTCATATAGAGTGGGTTGGGAGCACTTCTGCAGCGTGCCGCGGACGGACGCCGCGTTCCCACGTTGGACTTCGAGGTCGAGGAGCTGTCTCAAGAAAGCCGCAGGTCTCTTGTCTCCGGTTGCAAGGTTCAGCTGCTCTGTGGAGAAGTTTGCGAGTGAGGCTGTCTGGGCCGCCCAATGTCTCGAACGCTAGCGGTTGAAACTCATGTGGGCAACCTATTGAGGCGTATTTTGCAAGCTTCCTCGTCTCAGCTAGATTACCGGCGTGGTCTGCCGAGATCGCCCCGCCACCGACTATTGAAGGTGCTAATGAGTCGGTGACAGGGGCATCCCAGACAAGCATCTTGCCTCTAATAGACGGGTAAGGATCATCCATCCGGGCGCTTGCGATTGTCGGCGGAGAGGCCTTGGGGCTCTGGAATGCAAGGGAAACCGCTTGACCGAAGCGCCCTGCCGAAGGTGTCGTTAATGCCGGCATGCCTAACCCGCCGTCCCGCACTCATGATGATAACCCGTAATGGGCTAATTCGTCTACGGGGTGGCCACATTTACACTGATGAGGGGAGACTAGGTCACATCCGAGACGAAGACCCACCCGATTCGGGTTGTTTCGTCGTCCAGGAGGGTGCCCAGTGGGGCACTTGGAAGTGCATGTAACCAGGCTCCAAATCCTTTAGCAGCGACCCTCGAAGGCAAGCCTTCGTGGAGTCGTTGAAAGCGCCCGCGAGTACGCCGCTATACGCTTCGTTGTAGAAGAATGTGCTCCAGTCATGTTGGCTTAAAGGGTTGTCCGGAGCGTCCCTGTAAACTACCTCTAGCTCCACGTAGCTCCTCAGGCGTCTCTGGTGTTCCTTATACTGACAGATGCCGGCCTCGTCTAGTAGTGCGATGGTGTTGCTCTCGGATCGAAAAAGGGAGGAAACTATCGCAGGCCCTGCAGAGACGAGCGGACTCCCAGACCCCCTTTGAGATATATATATATATATATATATATATATATATTTACATAGGGCTAGACAATTATATTTGTTTATAAATTCAAGTTGCGGAAGCGTCGATATTGCGGGACAAGGGTGTGTGGCAGGGTTTTTTAGATCTTGAAAAAGCATATAATATGGTGAACAGAACAAAGTTGTATCAAACAATGTTGGACTAGGGTTTTAAGAGAAGCTGGGTTAAGTTACGAGATGAAATTTACAGAAGTTCGACGACACAAATAAAAATAATAATAATAATAATAATAATAATAATAATAATAATAATAATAATAATAATAATAATAATAATAATAATAATAATAATAATAATAGCAGACGGAAAATCCAGAGGGCTTATAGTCGCTCAGGGGGTCGCGCAAGGACATCAGTTGCCATGACCATTTGTTTTATCTTTATATCTATATATAGAGAATAGCGCGAAGGACTAATAGCACGGGTTTCGTATGACACATAAAAGAAAATGGTATATATATCAAGACACCTGTGGTGCTGTTCGTTAGCAATACGGTAGTGTTAGGACGGGGCACTAACGAGTTTTAACAAATGTTAAATGCTTGTGGGGAAGCAGCGGAGGAACTGGACATGGTGTTAAATGAAAAAACAGAGTGCAATTTTAGTATATAATGGGGCGGAAACTTGTATTACAAAAAAAGAAAATTAACTACCTATAGCAGTACACATATATTGGGGTGACATTGTCTACAGGGGATGATTATTTAGAAGAAGAAAATATATTACGAAGGACGAAAGCTGAAAGAGGAAAAAATGCAGTAAGGTCTAAGGGGACCTTGGAAGACCAAGTAATTACCATGGAAGACCAAGTATCTATCAGGATTAACGTTTGCCTCTTTAGTACACGGCGCAGGATTGGCAGAGAAATTACAAACAATACAAAGAGAAGTAATACATTTTGCCATTTTACTTGCGCCGGGGAGTTTTTGAGGGCAAGGGGGGATGTAAAAATTTCTACAAAAGAAAAAACAAAGTAAGTTAAGCATTAGGATTTAGAAGGTCACAAATAGAAGATGGGTTAAACAGATTCAGCTAGTGAAGACGGCAAAAACGATCCAGACGAAGTGGGATTGCACAGTAGAGTCCGCAGCTAGAGAGACTAGGTACAATAGTCAGCAATAGGCGAGAGCGAGGGTATCGGAGAAAGTGGTGAGATAATGGAGAAGATGGTGGAGAGACAGGTGCTAGGGCAGGGATTTTGAATACAACCAGCTAAATATAGGGAGGAGGAATATACGGAGTGTGTGGGTTAGGGAATGAGTCAATTGATCATATTGTACTATATGAACGTATTGCGTATCAGTACAGATGCTTCATGCTTTCGAGTGTATGTATTTGCTACTCACGAATGAAGCTATGTGTTTCATTCATATTGAAAAATAATGTACAGCCATGGAGGGAGTCGGAATTTTGACGTGCCGGAGGCCCTTTGAACTTTATGACCAAATGTTAGAAAAGATTTGCATGAAATTACAAAGAAGAGGTTATGGCAATGGAAGGCAGATACTCAGTATGTATTAGAGGATACATTGATGATATAAATGCGTAGGCAATATATGTATAATATGTGTGACATGTACATATGGGAATACATGTCAAGCGAATAATTATATATATATATATATATATATTCGAGATAATCATGTGACGCATTTCGCCGCCAGTTGTTCCACAGCTGTCATTACTAGAGCTGGCTGTAGCAGTCGCCGCAATTTATGCAAGTAAGTAAAATATCTCTAAGAGCTCATTCCCGCTTTGTTGATCTACATGAATAGCTGGTCATTCCATTGTCCTGGCGGTTGCTCGAAAGCCGAAAATAGAAAGGATCATGCACTTAGCACACGCATCGCATGGATCAGTTTATTCGAACCCTGAACTAGCTGAGGCTGCGTGAAACGTACTGATGTATACCTGTAGGTGCCGCATGGGCTTACCGACAATGACATAATGACCCGCCTGAACAACCACACTATGTCTCCTAGAATAGACAAAGGGAACCGTTTTCTGAGAACCGTGATTTCCAGCTACGAGACGACATCGGATCATCTACAACAACGTAACTTGCACTCCATGTCATGGTCGGTGCGACACCCCACTGCTCCCATGTGTTGGACTAGACCTTTACTCTAAAAATATAGATATGCTGTATGTTTAGTGAGTGAATCAATGGATAGGCGTGGTACATTGAGTCTTTGCAGAACAAGTAAACGGATTAACAGAGCTTAACGCCAATGCGTTGCAATTCATATGAAGGGACAGCGTCCGCTCGCATGCATTTGTGCATTACCTGCCTTATGTTGGCGGATTTTATATGGGTTTTTTTTATAGAGGACTAACTGGGAAATGCGGTTGCACACGCGGGCACCGCGGCAGGGGAGCTCCCTGCAGATGCGGGCCGGTAGTGTGGGGCTCCAACCCACTAAAAACCAGTCATGTCCCCGTCCCCCACACTGACTGGGAACTGCGTCGCGCATATCATCAAACAGTCAGGGGGGGGCGAGTCTTCTACTCCTGGCGGGTGTGTTCCCCGGGAGCCACGGGGAGGGGGGGCGCCGTAGGTAGTTGGCGCTCGTTTTCTTCTGTAGAATGGCTCTGAAGACTCCGGCTGTGGTGTTCCAGTTTAAAAGCGTTTCCGTCATTTTTTTGCAGACGTCGCGTAGGTTAAAATCCGGTGTGTTCATTAGAAGCAGTAGAGGTACGCGCTGCTCCGCCCATGCTGGACACGTCAGTGCCGTGTGGTCTGAAGTGTCTTCCGGTCCGTCGCCGCAGTGGATGCATTTAGGACTGGGAGCCTTCCCGATCCTGAACAGGTAGGACTGGAAGTCGCCATGCCCTGTCAGGATCTGGGTCGTGTAGAAGGTGAGTTCACCCCCGGGGCGGTTTAGCCATTCCTTGATGTCGGGTATAACGGCGCGGAGACTGGTGCCAGGGGCACCCTCTTGTAGGCCGGCCCATTCTTCCTGCCAGAGGTCGGTAGTATGCCGACGCTCCTCGTCCTTCTTGCGCTGGGGGTTACCCCATAAGCGGCGGCGCTCGGCAGCTTTCAGATCCCAGGGAATCGATCCAGCAAGGACGAAAGCCGCCGCTGCGCTTACCGTCCGGAACGCCGCGATCACCCTGAGGGCAATTTTTTTTTTTTTGGGATTTTCTATGGGATATCTTACTGCGACCAGCTTTTAGTCATGGCTCTGCTTCCCGAGTCTATCACCTGTCCCGGTCGCATTAGAATTTCTTGAGAGTGAAAAATTTAAGGTTTAAATGCCATACAAGGTGCACTGACCACCGTCAATTCGTCATTGACGTCATTTCGTCACGAAGAAAACGCTTGGCACTAGCAGAAGGCGTTTTCTCTATTGAAAGGGAGTTAAAGGAAGTTTATAGAAAGACATAAGCATATCCTTGACTAAAATGACATAGTGTTCAACAATTATTTTTACAGTTGGTTTAATTTTTTTTTCTGACCGATTCAGTACATGCATACATTCGGTGTCACCTCTGTTAATCCATCGATCTCCGAAAAACAACTAGTGTCGAGGTAAACCTATCTATCGTGGCGTTCTTATCTGTTGGCTCTATTGTGTTGGAACCACCTCATGGTGCAATCATTTCTGAAACCTTCACTATGAGGCACGACACTTCCTAGACATGTGCGGTATAGATAAATGCTGGCCTAAACGAAATGGACATACGATAGTCACAATTCTCTCGGTAGGCACATTGGCTTAGCTAATCCTTCGTGATATGTGTAGCATATACATAGTGCAAGATACGGAAAATAAATGTGCGTAGTTGAAAACATCGATATATAAACGAATAAATGTGCGGTATTTTACTGCATTCAACCTTGCAAAATGCAAGTAAGAGTCTACAAGGTCTGCATGCGCGCGGGTCACCGGGTTATGTACAGGTCTTTCGAAGCCCACTAATGCGTAATTGGAACCGCTAGTGACTCTTGCAGATATCAACTTCACAAGTAACGTATCATTTTGTTTAAAACCACCAACCTAATTTTAACACTACAGAAAGATTTATATGACCGCCTATCATGCTGTGGATGGTGGCACATTTAAACCGTAATTTATGGCACTGTAAAAATATGCATTAAACATGTGTTTTTTTTTTGTAATAAAACATCAGTTTATCAGTTATATATGTGAGCGCAAACTACTTTGCCTTTCTGGGCTTCTGCCTTTTGTCAGTGACTGTAGCCAATACGTTGTTGATAATCAGAAGGCCAACACATACCGAAACAACTACCCTAATCCTCGCAGAAAGGCGGTTCGTTACCTCTTCAATTATATGCGCTTTCTTATTTTACGTTGTCACTCTCCACAGTGGTGCTGTGTCGTGTGGTGGCTGTGAGCCATAATTTACCTTAATACGTAATCGATCAGGAGAAACGGCGTCTCGGACATCTGTCGATTGTTTGCTGTTGGTACCAAATCTATATGTACCTTGTAACGATAAAAATGATCGCGATCTTCTTATCGTTACAAGGTACATATAGATTTGGTATTCGCGACCACACATGCGCTACACACAGCTTAGGTTGTCAGGGCTTGGCTCAACAAAGCCACGAAAACGAAATTCGGCGATTTCTAATGAGCCGAAAATGGAAACGCAACGAACCTGCACTAAGTTCTGTATTGAAAACCAAATCAGACATTTTAGACAGAGCAACTGTAACACCATCTGTTTGACTGTTTTTCCTACAAAGAAATCATCTTTCACAATGTTTGCTCTCACCAGGTTTTACGATCAATAAGCAATACTACCGCAACATTTTAAGACGGTTGTTCGCTAAACTCTGGGCAAACAACGATTGGATCCTCTGTCACGACAACGCACAGGTCCTCGTTACTAATTTTGGAAGATTTGTTCAAATATTTGATGTATATAGTTCCGCAACCTTCCTATTTGCCGACTGCGTATCCGTACGATTTCCTCCTGTTCCCGCGGATGAAAAAATCAAACGGATAACGTTTAGAGACTATCAAAACAATAAAAAACATTCACAGGACAACTAAACTCGCTTCCAAAATACGCGCCTAAATAATATTTCAAAGAATGGAAGTGAAGGTAGAACAAATGCATTGCAGCGGGCATAAGCCATTTCTGGAGGAACAAAACACTTTGGAGGTCTTTCAAATTTTGTGTCACATCTTTTCGATTTGCCCTCATATATATATATATATATATATATACAGGTAGTTCCATAAGTTATTAGAATGAGCTTTTTAGAATTCGAATTTTGGCGCGCTTTCACCGCTAATAGGAACTGCAACTTTTCGACTGCTAGCACTCAAAATATTATGGTGATTGGCCGTTGCGATTTCGTTTGATAGCTTTTCCCGTGCAACGTATCGGCGTGATTTTTAAAAATGAAGAAAAAAGAGTTTCGAGTGGTTATCAAGCATTTTTATTTCAAAGGTTGGAATGCGACCCAAGTAAAAATTGAGTTAGACGAGACGTACAGTGACTCTGCGCCATGTTTTGCCACTGTTTCCAACTGGATTAATGTGTTAAAAGAGGTCGCAGGAGCACCGAGGATGAACTACGTCCAGGAGGCCAAAAACGGCAACTGATGAGGAAAACGTAGAGAAAGTGCGAAAAATTCTTGGCACAGATAAGCGAATGAACATTAAGGAAATAGCGGAGGCATTAGGGATTAGTTTAGGCAGTGTGCATTTTATCCTACACGAAAGCTTAAAAATAAAAGAGCTTAGAGCAAAATGGCTGCCGCATTTGCTCAACCAAGGCCAAAAAGACGCGCCTGTTTTGGCTTTACAGCGAAATTTGGCCAAGATGTCGAACAATCTGTCGGATTTTTGGTGCAGATTCATGACCGTCGATGAAAGCCGGGTTCATCACTACACTCCCGAGACCCAAGAAGCATCTTGCCAATGGTGTGCACCTGATAAAGGACCTCCGAAGAGGGTGCGGACAACGGCATTGACCGGAAAGGTGATGGCTACAGTTTTTTAAGACCAACGTAGAATAATGCTGGTCGACTACCTTGAGAGCTGTAAAACGATCACAGGAGAATATTATGCAAGACTGTTGGACTGCCTTTAGCAAGAACTCATGGTGAAACGGCCCGCTTTGCAGAAGAAGGTTGTCCTGTTTCACCAGGACAATGCTCCTGCACACAAGTCCCGGCAAGCATCGGCAAAACTGGCCCAACTGAGGTTCGAACTTATTGAACAACCTTCCTATTCTCCAGACCTGGCCCCCTCTGATTATTTCCTCTTCGAACATTTGAAGAATAGTCTCGGTGGAAAGCGTTTTTACAGCAATGAAGAGGTTAAGGCTGCTGTCAATGCCTATTTTCAGTCTAAAGACGCGGAGGTATAAAAGAGGTATAAACTTAAGAGGTACTCAAGAGGTATAAAAAGAGGTATAAAAAAAAAAAGAGGTATAAACTACTTAAGAGGTATAAAAGCTCTGAAATCTTGGTGGGAAAAGTGTATTGAGCATCTCGGGGAGTATATCGAATAAGATAAATTTAAAAACATGATTTGGAAAATTCTTGGTTTTTATTCTAAGAACTTATGGGACTACCTGTATATATATAAATATATGTATATATATACCATAATGTCAAAAACACCGCTTTTTATTTGGAAGATCATGGGTGCTGTTGCGACACCAATCGCCCTTCAATATATTTACGAGTAGATTCCAGAAAAGGTCATTTAACAAACACGTTTGTTTAAATGATGATCAAAATATGCATCCCATGAGGAATGAGAGAGGATTTCTATATATATATATATATATATAACAAAGCAAGTGTCGAGCTTGGACCCACATACAAAGATGTGGTATCGGAGCAAGGTTCCTAAATCCGAACATAATATTTGTCTGCTAAAATCGTAACATGCTAGCAATAAGGGAGTCATTGATAACGTCAACATTATTGTCTTCATGTGTATCTTTATCCCAGTCTAACTTACTCGCAACGAACCGAATTGCTGGCTAAAGAAGATTACCACAGCTAAACTATGTCCTTCGCTTAAGTACGAGAAGCAGACCACCGCAATTAGCGGGACTAATCCTTTGTTACAAGTGAAGCGGAACAGGGATTTTAATTATTGCTCGAGGAGGCGGCCGGTCGCTTCTAGTGGTGTCTGCTACCTCTGTCCGTTTTCCTCTTACCTACTCAAACAAAATAATGATAATAATTTTGGACATAGGTTTATTATTAACACGTACAGGTACTAATATGCTACATGCATGCACTAAAATGGGTAAAAAGTAATATTCAAGGAGCTTCTTTTGAAGCTCTTTTGTCAGTTTGAGTGCATACTTGCCTCAAGCGCCAACTGACCCGAGACCAAACTCCATTGCAACGTGGTCTTCAAGAAAATGCGCATGAAGGCGCCATTTGGTTCCATTGGTGAATGACGTGGCCAGCACCCGCGCTGGCTAGTCCACGGTCGTCGAAGGCATATATGTCATAGAGAGTAAGGTCCTATGTCAGCGGCCGAATATAGTCTCAGTCTCTGCTGATAAGGCCGTCCGGTCAACGCCTGTCGACCCTCTGCAGTCCACCAGGCTCCAGTGTAACGCGGTAGCCGGCTTGTCTTAAAGCGCGCCCGAGCATATCATTGATGGCGTCGTGTCAGCTCTGCGTTCGTCCGGCCAGCTTAGTACAACTAAGTCGGTGCAGGCCGCGCTTATCCACAATTCCACCACATGGATCTTTCTATCTCTCTCTGTCTTTCAAACATGGCAATGCCAAGTCTTAGGTCACTGGCGGCACGGAATTAGTCGTCGGCCATATTATTGCCGACGAGCTTGGACGGAAACACGTCGAGTCAGGCTCCAGCGGTGGCGGAGGAGACCGCTTTAATTCTAATGTCGTCCAGATCTAAATTGCAGACCGACAGAAGGGTTAAGTGGGTAGTCTGAGTGACGGTTTGGCTCCACCCCTTCTGTCTAGTGTTCCTCAGAAGGACGGAGGAGGATCGGCTGAAGGAGCAAGCTGCAAAATAGCCGTGCACCTGAATATCCCCGTTGGCATGTGATGACGCCGATGTGATGCGTGTGTCTCCTAAACAGAGCCGCAATGTTGTAAAGCTCGGGCGCGTGCTCCTGGATCTAAAAAAACCGTCGGGTTTTGGACGTGAGAGTCAACGGGTCTGGGCAATCAGCCATGCTTCGAATAGCGTGTCCCGGAGTGGTGATATCGCATTTCTTCGCTAGGACGCAGATGCGGCGCGGTTAGCGGACTGGTGAAAAGTGTGTGAAAAGATGGGCGGGTGTTGTGCCATGCTGACCCCCTGCCCGATTGAAAGGACTTTTCAGGACTTTTACAAACTTTTGTCAGGGATGCATGCCGAGAAAAAAGTGTCGGGCAGGAGCAAATTTCTGATGCTGTCGTACGGTCGGGCAAAAGGATGCTTGTCGAGCATCTTCCTAAATGCTCCAGGTGCGTGACACCAGCTTAATGTCTGAAGTCAATATTGTTACGGCACCGGACATATTGTTACGTCATCTAAGACCTTGAGGCAGCACTCCAAGCGTAACGCGCTTTTGCGGATCATACCCCGCCTCATCGCAATGCACCCGCAGGCAGCTCTTTGTCTTTATAGATATAGCTTAGGCTCGCCAAGGCTGAATTACATCCTGCGGATCTCCCCAGCGAGCAACGAGCGGGCCGGCCTGCAGGACTTTGACGACACCGCAAGGGAAATTCTAGGCAAAGTTCTGAACGTCATTCTGACTGACCATACCTGGCAAAGGGCAACCCTTCCCCTTAGGGAAGGGTAGCTTGGTATCAGGTCCGTGACGGAGCTTGCGCCCGTATGTTGTGCAGCTTCGCTACTAGAGTTTGCACAACTCGCGGGGACCCTCGTCGAGCCTAATATTTGTCATGTAATACAAGTGACGAAAGACAAAGCCGAGCTAGCTGCAAGCTGCGTCACAGGTCATGGTCCCTGGGAGGAGCGCCCTACACAGCATACGCTTGACGATTATAGGTGCAACAATGTGGGTCGAAATTTTCTCGATAGCATGCAATCCCCTACGGAGAGAGCGGTTTTTATAGCCGCCCGAGACACCTTTAGTAGCGGATACCTATGGGCTCTACCCTCACCGCAGCTGGGTACCATGCTGGACAATACCTCCTTCCACATGGTGACAGCTCCGAATTGGAGCTCCCATATGCGAGCCATACACCTGCTCAGCCTGTGGGACGCCTGTATAGAGTAACGGCCTTCGCCCCCTGAGCTGCATCAAAAGCCAAGGAAGTGCCGCTAAGCACGCGGAACTTAACTCGATCATAAAGAGAGCCCTTCGTCGTGCAGACATACCGAGTACGCTGGAGCCCAGACTCGATACAAGCAGTGACAGGAGGCCCGACGGAGTCCCTATTCCATTGTGGTCTTGCGGTAAGTGTCTGGCATGGGATACAACAGTATCCTGCACTGTTGGCCCGACTTGCCTGCGACACAGTGCCCTTGAGGCCGGCTAGGTCGCCGAACATGCAGATCGAAAAAAAAGACGAAAGTACAGGGACTTAGAACCCAGATACTACGTCGTGCCTATCGCTCTGGAAACACTAGGTCCCGCTAGTAAAGACACAAGGAGATTCATTAAAGAGCTTGGCGAGCGGATACAGGAGAACACAGGCGACCGACGAGAGAGCGAGTTCCTGCGGCAGTTGCTCTCGCTGACTGTGTGCAGAGGTAACGCTGCCTGTATAATCGGGTCAATTTTTTGAGAGGAAGAGACTGCCACCGAGATAATTAATTATATATTAATACATGTTCAGACCTCACAACTTAATAATAATAATAATCATTATTATAATTATTATTATTACTCCAGGGGCTCGTACCACTCTGCTATGTATACGCAAAGAGCGAGTACGTTTGTGGGTCTTCCATTCGACAAGTATTTTTGTACAAACCAGCTGCCCTCTACTAAACACAGCTGCTGCTGCTGCTTCTGTTGCTCCTGCTGGTAGTGCTGTCGCCTCAGATGTCGCCTAATGAGGCGCCCCCTCAGCGCCCCTTTTGCCAGCAGTGGTGGCCTTCCAGCGTTGCATGCATATGCAGGGCGTATGCTATGTGAGTGCCCTAATTCTGCCCGGCGGATACAAGCTACGCTGCTCGACGTCGCCCAGTTCGCCCAGCCAGCTCGAATAACCCGACCGGCAGACTGGGCTGATAGTGTTGATGGCCCACATGATGATGATGATGACGATGATGATGCGCTTCATGCTTCATAAGCACTCAGGCGCGTGCGCACATATACGCATGCATGCATTCGTACATACGTGCACACGTATGTACATACGCATTCAGAACAGCTCGTTAGAATTCCAATTTAATTCTACTTCCACTTCTTCCACTTCTACGTCCAATTCGCCGATGTCGTCGTCGTTGTCATCGTCATTGCCAACATCATCATCATCATCGACATCATCATCATCACCACTATCATCATCATCACTATCATCATCGTCGCTGTTCTCCGTCCGTCTTTTCGCCTGTGTCCGACGTCAGGGCAGCTAGTCGACTATGGCAAATAAGGGCTACACAGTTACGGGGCAGACGAGGAGGAAAACATCGACAACTTCGCTCGTCGTTAGAGAGCTGCTGCTGCTGCAGCTGGTGCTGCTGCTGCTACTGCTGATAGGCACTCCAGGCAAATCCCAATTAGTCTCTCGTCATCACTGCGGCTTATCGAGTGTTTATTTGACGCTCTAGGCTTGCTTGGTTGGCCGCCTGGTGTGTCTGGCCGGTTCTCCGAACCGGCCGGCTTTCGCTACGTCGGTCGCCCGGTCGCCCACTACCTACTCCGCGCTGCCTAGTTATCTACTAATGCTTCTACTACTTCTAGAACTAGTCCTATCTGGTTTGTTCGTCTGTTTGTCCTAGTGCATCGTCCAAGGATATTCCAAGTACCCGCCAGTATTCTCCTACGAGTACGTCACACAGACTACTTGTCCTGGTCCTAATACACACATCGGGGCGCACACCTCTCCGTCTTCTTTGCTCTGATGCGTTCGCTGGCTATCTATCTTTCTCTGCTCCCCTTGTCGCTGCTTTACCAGACGACGAGAGTAACGACGGGTAGGATCGTGCACACAAGTGATGCAAGCGACCCACCGCCGGGGTTGCAGCGTCTGCAGCTAGAAGTTTCAGCCATCGAAATATCGCCTGTCTGTCCGACTAAAAGTGAAGAAGTTTGAAATATAGTGTTGGTGAAAATTAAGTTTCTTAGTCTAGTAGGGTTAACCCGCGAAACGTTCAATCCAACACACTAAGCAGCAGTTGTAAGGCTATAAGGAAAAACAACTAATTGCTAATCGCGGCAAGCCCGATACAGAGATGGCGCAGAACAACTAACTGATTATGCCTCTTAGGTGTCACTTGTTTATGTAGCTGTTATGACGATTTCATACAACGATCGGTTACGAGTTAGCATGCTTAATATAAAATATATATATATATATATATATAAATTGTCGGGCTCAGCCATACCCTGTATGGTCCGACGAAGCGAGTTTTAAAAAGGGTACGTAGCTCAAATGTTGGACACGCATACATCTTTACTCCGTTCGTTTGTAACGCGGAAAAACCTATATGCCCTGTGACAGAAGTAGCTCTTAATCGCATCTATGCTAACCTGAGTAGCACCACATGAACTAAAAGATCAAGCGAGTTTCTTAGTCAAACTCTCTCAATGTCCAACCAGCGTGTCCGGCAGATCAGCGGCAGTGGTGGGGTCATTGGCAAACGGGCACGTCCTGGACTGAGTCTGACTGATGACTGACGCAAAGGTGACGTACGAACGGTGATTGTCACGGACAACGTATTTAAACACATTTGCCGGCGGACTCTGTCGGTCCATATATATATATATATATATATATATATACAGGTTTCCTGCCATGAAAAAGATGGGTCAATAAGCTTGGGTTGTCAGCAAGTGCTAGAGAAAAATAGGCAAACGTTCTGACCGCACACTAGCCTCTGAGACCAAGTGGCAGGTGTAGATCGCTTTGCAAGTGTATTGCCGTATTGAATCGCTAGAACTCGAAGCTGGTGTCAGTCTGCAATCAGAGTAGTCTAGTACTGCTTGTTGTTACCTGCTCTGCTTTAACGCGACTTCGGCATACGTCTGCTGCACCCATTTGCTTAGCTGTGCATCCATTATCTTCGCCTACCGGGGGAAAGAGCGGAGGGTTATCCATATTGTATCGACGGTGGTTATGTCTAGTGTAGACTGCTAGGTAGAATAGCCCTTCATTAAGTACACTCGACACAAAACTAGATACGCGACATAAAGCATCTAGCTGTCGAACGATAGAACAATGAGTTTATTTGCGTACGTCGCAAAGAATAATCGACTACAATATAGCACAAGAATGCCTAGAAGTGTTGGGTTCATTAGAACCAGGCAAGTTGCACCATAGATCAACATACCCTTACGCTTATACTAAGTTATGTACAAGTTCTCGCATTGTTCAAGCTTTTTTTAAGCTTCTGCTAGTATCACTGTAGTGTTATACCAACATTTGCGTTACGATTTATGTCGTCGTCGTAATTTCCTATTTTGTTGTTGGGTTCATTTCTCTTAGTCATTTATAACGTTTGTACGTAATATTCACAGGTGAGCACGTCCCGCAGTTAGCTCACTGTACTATCGTCATGCAAGTAGTATAATTAAACTCTGTATACATTATGTTTCTTTTTATTTTATTTTTTATAGGACGCGCGTCTTACCCGGATTAATGCCTAAAATCAGGTTGAGCACCCAATATTTTAAAACTGGTCTTGAAATAGAAAACGATTTGTAAAAGCTAACTCCGGCAACTAAGGTGGTGGTTCAAAACAGTCGCCGGCAAATGAAATGATGAATTACAACAGCAACAATATATGTCTCCTAAAAGTGTCGTGTCCTTTAGTACTTATATATATATATATATATATATATATATATATATAGATATATATATATATATAAATATATATATATATATATATATATATATATATTATATATATATATATATATATATATATATATATATATATATATATATATATAATATATATATATATATATATATATATTCGTAGTAGTTGTAGCATCTCCTACCTGCAATTTCGAAATACTCATGCAAAGGGACACGTTCTTTGGAAATAACAAAAATAGGTATCATGCTGATTAGTTGCGTTTGAAATGTTCAGTGAGAATAGCCTCATTAAAAAATAAACGAGAATGCACCACGTTCTGGGCGACCAAGAACAGCTTTGGACGAGAAAACTGTGCTGGAAGTCTACAAACTCGTGATGGCTGACCTCCGCTTGAAGCTGCACGGAAAAGCGAAAATGGGCGTTAGCTATCGTGCAGTATATCAAATATTGTATTAAGATTTATGCATAAAAAAATTAAAACAATGTGCCTATCACACGAGCTAACAAGTGAGCCAGAACAAATAAACGTGTCAATTTCGAAGAATAATTTGGAACTTTTAAGATTGGGCCGATTCATAACCGCGGACGCAACGGAAACCCATCATTTTACTTCAAAACGGAAAGATGCCACCAGAGAGTGGACCGCACGCGATGAAAGGCTTCCTACTAGAATAACAGGTACATATCGACTATAAAGGCTTTGGTGACCGTTTCTAGGATGCGACAGGTACTTTATTAATTTAGTCCCTGTCTACGGGAAGAGCGATAACTGGAGAGAACCATTCTCGTAACCGTCTTGGACCAGCTGAAGAAACGCATGATAGCACTATGGTCTGCGATGCAGAAGAGAAGTGCGTTGTTCCATCACGACAAGGTAGCCGCCCGCCATGGTTAAATTACTTGTTTTTTTAAATGCTATAATGCACTATCGCTACGAGTCTCTGCCTCAAGTGGCTGGGTTGGCCACAAGTTCCCGCATTTGTCCAACACTTGCAAGCCCGTTTTCTTCGAGTTGCGTTTCTCTACGGCTGCTCTGAGATTGAAAAAATGTCTGTATTTTTTGCACGTTTCGTAATTCTCCTGGATGACCTCCTTTGCCGTAGCTGCTTCCAGTTCATATGCAGAGAGACGATGTATTATCTCCGAACTCTCTTAGGCTGATCCAAGGTGAATGGCTGACCTTGTGGTGTTGGACTTCCTCTCTGGTCCATTTCTCTCGGACGTGTCTGCTTTCCGTTAACCGCAGCCTCCCAGGCCGAGTACTGTAGCAGTGTATGACTTGGAGGGACCTCACGTGCCCTTTGGCAGAACACGCATGTCTCCGACGAAGCCTTTCCAATTTGGAATAAATACGAATGGAAATTGCCGTGTCCTGTTCTATAATCGCTTCCTTTCGAGTGCTCTGAGATCCTAGGGAATCGATCCTGCCAGTACAAAGGCAGCATTCGTGCTGACTGTGCAGTATTCTTGGATTACCCTCAGGGCTGCTACCCTCTGGGCCTTCATAGCATTTGCTTTACCTTCTTCGTCTTGAGAGTCGCCCTAACTCAAGCAGACGCTCCCAATAGTGCTATTGATTCCGCAACCCTTCATCAGCAGTGTCCTCGTGCGGCCTCGGGCGCCAGAGATGGGGTGCAGGATCTTGGGTCTTACACACTCTGCCCTGGCTGCTTTTGTCCTTGCCTTTTAGATTTATAATTATATCCTGTGTGGCCCCGAGGTAGCGAAATTCCTTAATTATGTTGATGTTCAGGCCGTCGAGCTGTCAATTGAGCGGATGAATCCCGTTCCTCCCTGTGATAAGTATTGCTTCGCTCTTTTCCGAGGCCAGGCTAAGTCTCGCTGCGTGTATCCCCTCTAACGTCTGTACAATTTTATTCATATTCACTTTAAGGTCGTCGGTAGTTTTGGCCTGTACGACTATCGCAAAGTCGGCATAAGCCACTGTGTTCTACTTCTTAGGGAAGGCCTGTCAGTCGGAGGACGTCGCCAAACGCCAAATTTCAGAGAAGCGACTCAAGCAGGGACCTCCGTGGGACTCCAGTTGTCATTTGAAAGCTGGCCTGACTGTTGACAACTGCTCGTGTCTTTAGGTAACCGGAAATAACTTTTATCAGATACGAGGGAACCTTTTTCGTGTCAGAGTGTCCAGAATGGTCTCCCATAATAACTCATTCAACGAGTTCTCAACGCATAGAAGAGTGACCAGGAGGAACTGCTGTACCTGTATGGTGAAGCTGCGTAGCAGATTCGCCTTACTTGCTACGTGATACATTGCAGCTAGGATAAATCGGTTCTTACGGAAGCCGTGTCTGATAGTAGGCCATGTTTCTCAGCAATAAGTCTGAGTCTTTCCTGAATTATAGCCTCGTATCCTTTTGCTAGCGCGCTCAGCAGGCATATCGGCCGATATCCCCCGTTTCCCTTGGGAATGAGGACAACTTCGGCTCGCTTCCAAAATAGCGGAAAAGTGCCGCTTTTGAGCAGGGCGTTGAAAGTGTCTGCCACAATTTCGATGTGCCCCGTGAAAAGAAGTTTTACTGCTTAGGAGAGACTCCGTCTTGTCCACGAAATTTACCAGTATTTTGTCTGCGCTGCGCGTCGAACCGTATAAGGCTGTATAGTCGGGATCTCGCCCTTGGCCCCTGACTATTTTGTACGGTTATCCATGGGGGTCGTCTTTGACCTCTGGAGCTTTCCCAGTCCCTAATTTTGCTGTTAGCACACGTCTTGCACACATCTACAAAAAGTGCTTGTAGGTCTTCTGCAGTTCTAGGGAAACTAGATAAGGCTACTATTTTCTTCCCAATGCCGCACATTCTAGCAGGATCCTGCCCCTTGTGTCGGTTCAAGGTAATCCCCAAACTTTCGACGCTCTGCTGTAGTCCCCTGTAATTAGTATTTCGTTTGCGAGCTTTGTATTTGCGTATCAATTTTGCAAGGTCATCTAGAAATCGCTTGAAAACCTCGTGCAAGGTGCGCTGAGGGCCATCACATTCTGAATCACATCCATACTTTCACCTCGGTGTCCGCTCTATTGACAAGTGGCCTCATCTTTTCGGTCATGTATTTTGATAAAGAGCCTGTGGCAGGTCTGATCCTGACAGACAATTATTCCTGCTGCATTCTTTGCAATGTTGCCTTGACATTGCATTGGCGCATGCCCGTCCTTCTCGGGTGGTGTTGACTCTACACCCTATCTCTCTGCATCAGCCCCCACTACTATATTATCACTACTCATGTTATTCCTCGTACCGTTTCTTCAGTAATTATCATGCTATGCAGTGAAGTGGTTCTACCCATGTAGTTACTTAGCAGAAAAACTTCACGCTTACTTAGTGGAGCTTACATATAAATAGAGTATTATATGTGCACCCGAGTACTATTGTTTCTACACAAGCAGTCACGCGCAATGGGCTTCCGGTGTGAGGCTCATTACAAAAGGCTATCTCATGTTTTCTTCTTTCATACAGCCATTTTGTTTGAATTTCCCGATACATTGATGCTTATATAACTGCATTTGACTCGTATACACCAGGTACGTCATACACAGGTATGACCACCTTGTTTGTTTGTTCAATGAATTACACATTCTAGTCGTCTAGCCTTTCGCTTGCTCACAGAATTGTGCTAGACCACTAAGTCACCTGTCCGGCGCATTTGTTGGGATGGCCGAATGCAGGAATCAATTACCCATCACTATAATACTATAATATGAACGATCGTGATGAATAAACTCTGTTTGAATGCAGTAAGTAAATGATAACTGCGTCTATTTTTCTAGTATACTCTATTAGCATTTGAACTTAGCAAATTTCGCAAGTTTAAACAAACATTGATTTGCAGGCAGATGTGTACCGTCTGAGAGGCTAATGAAGAAGTTACCTGTTTCGGACAACGCAAGAAGTAAACTGACTCGGACAATGATAACAAAGACAGGGCCAACGCAGTAGAATGGCGTTAATTAAATATTCGCGGTAGGGGCCCTAATAAAGAGGCAATTTAAAATTATTTGAACTTGCAGACTAGATCATCAATTGATTGCCTCGCCCTTATACGTTTAGGTGTCACTTTTTCTTCCAGCGTTGTCCATTTGAAAATCCGACATTAAACACGCCGGGTTGTTACTTTCATCTGTACAGGATGTGGCAGCTGAAATGACAAAAACAGATGTCGCTTGGCTCAAGTGTTGTATCCAAATGAAAATAAATATTTAAACGATTTTTTTCTGTATGTACCGGTAGGGATATACCTAGTGGACGTATATATTCAATGTGACCACAATTTGCTGAAATCACCGCTCCACTCCAAGATCTAAACCGCGCACATGCATCTTGAAAAACCTACCTATCATTATTTGGAAATGCCTGCCGAATCTGTGCTGTTATGTCGAGTTTTGTCAGGCTCTTGCTAGATGGCGCCCTACGTATGATAAGGACATTATTTAAACTTGAAGCTCAATGCGCGAACCAAAGTTTGAGTAGACTCCAAACCGGACGCGTCTATCGAAGCACGAGAATCGTCATGCACTATTGCAATGCCTCAATTAGTTCTAGACACACACTCCTTATAACAGCGCACTTTATTGTAAATATTCCGCCCTTCTATGTAATAACACGGTTATACTTGTTCTGCAACCGCATACTTAGCCATAATCTTGTACACGGTCGTCTTCGGATATTGAAAGAACTCTGTTATATCATTAAGGGTCCATCCAGAGGAAATAGCGCGAACAACTGCTGATCTTTGCTGAAGCTCCTGAGACGCAGCGGCTCGGTCGGGGAGCGTTGGCGTTTTCAATTACATTTGACTTGAAACAGGCACTTGCAGGACACGAGGTGACGCGTGAACGCATACTTGATATGTTCAAGCCGACTGGATACAAAGACTGCAGATGGCCTGGCGACGAGCCTCCAACAGGTGATATTTTAGCTGGTGCTTCAGTACAACATCTCGAAGAATTGCAACAAGAAGTCACAACCTGCTAGGGTTAATTGATGAATACGTCTTGGTTCGACAAATTCCACGTAGTCCTGCATTAGAGCAAAAATGACAATGAATCTATGTTTCCGATCAGCGACGTGTCCTCCTGACGTGTCAGCTGAAACAAAATATTTACCAGAGTCAGTGTAATATTAGAACCGGGCAGTACGCCGAACCTGTCATATACAGCTAGTAAGGAAGTCCTGCTAGCAATACAACGGGGCGCTGTATAACTAAAATGATCGTAACTAGTACAATAGACACTAAACGAAGAAACAATGCAGCCATAAATATACTTATGTAGTATTCTCTAAGGGCAACATTTGTACCGTGATCTTATAGGGAGAAAGAGAGAGAAAGCTGGAACTCCTACATATTTCATCTAGCCTGACCAAAAGAATGAAACCCTATATCGTAGGGGTGTCTGCATGAGCTTCCTGACTATCTCGTCGTAATGCACAGCGGATGGAAATTAATAATGAAGGCGTGAGACTCGGCGCCGCGGGATCAGAACTCGTCTGAAGTGATTAATGCCTTTATTGCTCCACAACCAATGTCAACTCCCCATGCATTTGTCACAGACTACACCACTGTTTTTAGCTATGAGCCATCTCATTTTTCTTGTGCGGGCATGATCATGTATCAGTGTCCCTACGTATAAATAGAAAAAGTCATGATTAAGTCAATTATGGTGTTGTGCAATTTTAGAACGTAACTGCAAGCGTTAATAATCATCTTTAACGCATAGGTGCAAATGTATATTATATAATTAATATAGCTTAGAGGACTAACTTGAAGACCGGAAAAACGTCATCTTGCATTAGTTGGACAAACAAGGCTCATTATTACTGATAAGTAACTTTCTGTGTTTCGGGTAGTTTACTCATAGCAATCCACCTGGAACTAATTGGACCAAGTATAATATCTAACTGATTATAACGAGACGTATTTTGACACGGCAACACGTATTTTATTTCAGTTATATTTTTTTATGGATCAGAACATATGCACAGTGGCACCAACTTGGCGCGGGTACTATGTGTATGAAGCCCAGCTGTCTTAATCTTAAGAGATGTGATTGTAGCTTTTGTGGAGAGTGTTATATTGGACGCTACCATATAACTGTATGCGCCGAAATTCGCTGAACGTCCTTATCATCCAAAGTTAAATACATATTGTAAGACCGAAGTGTTACATCGTGACACCTTGTGAAACGTAAATCAACTGTCTACCAATTGTGTAGTAAACTAAATACTGAATTGCACACTCAGCTGTAAACGGCTGTATGGATATCTATACGTTCAGTACAGCAGAGAATCAGGTACGTGTCCGACACCTTGTTAGTGCCACGGGCCTTAAGGCCCATTGCGAGCGTCGAGACATACTTCTGTACTAAATATATGTTAAATAAATATGTATGTTATTAAAAAAAACCTGTATTGGAATTCTCACCCTGGCAGTTTTAAAGCCCAAATTGATCTTTTCATAGCCGCGTGTAAGGGTCTCTAAGAGTACCATTAGGCCAGCCCAGAAGTGAAAGAGTCGCAGAATGATATAGATAAGGAGAGATGAATAGATATAGAGAGAGAGATTTAGATAGAGAGGAGAGAGAGATGGAGGATATATTAGAGAGATATAGAGATGAGAGAGATAGAGCGATATATATACATATAAAATTCTAATATATATATTATATATATTAATATACATATATATATACATATATATTATATATACATATATATATATCTATATATTATATATAGTCAACGAGTTGTTAAGATAGCCTGTTGACCCTGCTGTATCGATTAGTAATTGACGGATAATTGACGTCGCCACGAGAACCTTGGGAGTGGGACTGCCAGGATACGTCTGATAGTGAGGATAGGTGCATCGTGATACGGATGAGAGAATTCATCGCAGAAATTAGCTTGATGACTCCACCTGATTCGAAGAGTCCTGCACAGCTGTCGAAGCCCTCTAAGCGGAAGACAAATGGGCATGGCACTAGTTTTCCCTCTTGCTCCTGATCACAGGTGAAAGGGGAATAGAAGTGATAACCCTTTTTCGCCCGTTCTTCTTGACTGCCTCGTCCGCCTTCTCCGTGGGCTTTCGTGTCTTTATTACCTCTCCTGACTTCAGTTGCCGGATTTAGTGCCGGATGACAGTGCAGCTAAGCCCACAACGGTCGCATTTGTAGTGGTATAATGCTTACGCGAAATCTTTGTCAAACAGAAGTTAAAGTAGAAGATTGTTAGTTTTCATATGAACGGTGGTTCAATCGTTTAGTTTGATGTAGCAATACGTTCACCTTTTTAAGAAACGACATTTTTCTCATGTCATGCAGGTGAAAAAGTTACTAGTAGTGGAATTACTAATAGGAAAAGTGTCTAGCGTCGTTGTCATAGTAGATACGCTATGACTAGTTCTTATGGCGCATCATACTGGTTTTACTAAATCCCCATTAGACAGAAAAGTCGGGCGGTCTGCTAATGTTACACATGCGCCAGTTATCGAATAAACCGGACAGAAAAAAACTAATACGAGATTTCAGATCGCTGTTTCATATCGTTTCAGACTTACCTATCGACGGCTTGCCTGTCATCTGCTCTTGACTAAAGTAGAAGGTTTGTAAATCGCTACTGGAGGACTGGCTGCGGGCGTTCTAGTCCGGCTCAAGTGCCTTAAATGGGAAGAATTACCGCAACGACCAATAGGGAAAGCGAGCAGTCAGCGAAGGGAATTCGGGCGCCGTCTGGGAACAACTTGCCGCGTCCTGGCGCCCGTATGACAGCCAAGGCAGGTTGGGGAAACGCTGCCCTCAAGCTACTACCGTGACCAAATCGCATTCGTGGCCGTCTCTTTTCTCTTTTTCTTTTTATTCTTCTGCCTTTTCCCGTTATCCCCGGTCTCCTTTTCTCTCTATCTTTCTCTCTGGTTTCTCTCTCATGTATTGCCGCTGTCCTTAGCCCGTTTCACATTGATGGAACAAGAGACGCACAAGGTCAATGGATCTCAATAAGAATGGCCGCAGGAACGACGTACGTAAGCATCGAGGCGAACTCCCGTCTTTCCTTTCTCTGTATGGGAGGCTGCTGTATGTTCCCGCTGACGGGAGCAGAACCCCCACATAGCTGATGGGGAACGGATGATTCTCGCCGCTTACGGCACCACGGAAGCCGCATAGGAGGTGCAGCGACGATATTTTTTTATCTGCAAATTTTCTATGAGAGGGTGAGCCGAAAACGCGCCTAAAGGGAGTATACGCGCAAGGAGAACTCGTCGTGAACTTCGCCGGTCGAGCATTGACGCATTGACAAGCCAAACCCTCAACGAGCAGCCATTCAACGGCGTCTTTGAGAAGGGTTCCGACCGAGGGTCTGTCTGCAGTCTCCATCCCCTCCCCCGAAGCTAATCAGGATGATGCACTTTTCGGTTAACGTTAGTGTACACGTGGGGACCTAGGTCAGGTTTTGCATTTTTTTGCCGAGTGAAGTGTGAGTTCAAATCCGACCGCACTGGCAGATATTGCCATCCTTGTTGACTGTGGCAAAAAATCAAGTTGGTGCTCTCACAGGCAACGGTGTGAGAATATGGCGAGAACAAGCATGCGAGTAGCACAACAGCCGTATTCAAGAATCGTTCAGCGTACTGATCTGCTGTGCGTCATTCAGGGAGCATTTTGTGCAGAAAAGTCTTTTAAAGAGCTTCAATATTGCTCATTGGAGATAAGGCCCCACCCTTGGAGACTGTGTGTAGAGGAATAGAAAATTTCGGACTAGACATTTCAATCTGCATAACACTCGAGCATAACATATGCATCGCTAGAAAAGACTTGGGGCTTGGATGGCAAGTGTCTTCATAAGATCTTGCACTACAATTTTGTAGTGGTTAACCGTTGGAGGGCCACCTTCTTCACCTACAAAAGTGAAGCAACAACGGACGGTTGCCAAGATAATGGTCGCTATTTTGTTTTTCAGGAATGAACTTGTGGCTAAACTGGAAGAACATATCTGATCCTAACAGATAAAGCGTCTCTTATACAACGGCATTCCATCTCGCGCCAACCCAGTGGGCTCAAAATACTGAGACTTTTTTTGCCGAATCTAGGTTACGCTGAAGAAGCTTGCAGCTTGTTCACCTGACTTGGAACCGCGTGATTTCTTCAACTTTCCAAAAATAAGAGTAACACTTTGAGATAATGCCGAGTCACGCGTATCGGTTTGAAGCCATTGAGGTGAAGTCAGAGAACATAAAAAAATGCGATTTGAAGGTGTGCTTCATTGCTGGGATCCACCGTCCCCTGAGAATGTATGAAACTTGGCAAAACTTTTGTAGAAGTCTAAACACTAATTTTACGTTTAGAATGATTGAAACATATCTGGCTCTATCATGGAAAATGAAAAAAAACTTTGCCAGCTTGTTAGGTCTAATATATATATATATATATACATACACATATGCAGATTAAATCGCAGACTTTCTGCTACCACTGTTGGAAGCAAACGTGCGTATCTGGCTATGAGTGCGTTTATGGGTGTCATGGCGGGCACTAGAAAAGAAGAAATGAGACATACTTAACTTGAGCACAGGCAGCTCACCTCACACGATGAGCGCCTAGCTGAAACAAAACAGAACAATTGTCGGTCCCTAGTATACTTGTGCAGCTTTGCGTGCAACTTCTGATCCTACAAGCGCAAACTACCTAAAACGCTACATATATATATACATATATATATATATATATATATATATATATATATATATATATACCAGTGAATAAATGATATCATGAAACTGTAAAATAATAAAACGCGTCTTGCACGAATGACGTGTTTTATTGTTTTTTGGTTTCGTCGAGATTATAGCAAAACCTTTCTTTGACGGAATTAAGACTAACAAGCGGTACACATATGCATCTCAAAACACACTGTTCCGCTGTAGAATCGAGCGCTGCTGCATGAACGGTTCTAATTCTACTTTCGATAAGCGCAAACATTTCCTGAACAGAATAATTATGAATATACTTAAATGAAATGATTCGTTGTTTCTCCTATATGAACTCTGTCAAAATGAATTCCAGTCACAAGCGGCGACTTCGTATGAGTGCAAAAAGGTCTTAGTGCTGCGGAAACTGTCTGTGAAATATTTAAAGCGGCCACAATTGGTTCGCCAATGTCCGTTCCGGCAACTTAAGCCTTCTGGATAAAACGCATTCTTGCTTACTATGCTCGAGGAAAACCGCTTGACAAATCTGGGGAAGTGAATCCCCGAATGACTGCGCTTGAATTAGCCATGAACTTTGGGGCGTGTCACATAAACACACATTTTCCTTTAAGCAGCACTCCGTAATGACCCAGATATCCAAAGAACAGTACTATGGGCCATTAGGAGAGGTGGCCTCTCTGTTAACCTCGTCAACAGAGTGAACTCTCAGGTTCCCTCACCAGTCCGACATGTTTGTACCAATTCCTGCAAACCTGTTTGATTACAAGCCACGTCATCTATTAATGTCGTATCGCCCAGCTTCCATGCTGATGCTGCGCTACATGTTTACTCCACAAACATCCTAATGTTACTTCTTGGTGAGTTTGGTATTTTAAGTTCTTGTTTTTCTTATTCTCGCTTGTGGATGTTAGCAGGGCTATGGTTTCTGCACTTGCTTGTTTTAGTCTCTCGCATTTTAGGAAAGTGTGCCCAAAATCATCGTCAATGCCCTCCGTACACAGATTTCTAAGGGAGCTTTGCCTATCCGAAGGAGAGCTCTTTGGAAATCCTTTGGAAATCCCTGTGACCAGTGATACACTGTGTAGGGAAAAAGGTAATTTATCTTGCCGGGCGACCTATCCATTTATGCCTGGCATAAACAAACGAAGTGAATGACCCGGCAAGCCTACGGATATGGCATTCCACTCTTCCTGCTACAACATCATCGTTCTTTCTCTTTTCGCTTCTTTGTTGGACTCTGGCCCTCCCACATCATTTTGGCTTCGTTTAATTTTGGGTCCAGGACCAAGGCTGCGTTTATGCTAACCGCAGTAATATAGCAGGACACTAAGCGCCGCTGTCCTTTGCGTGCTCTTTAGGGCCCTCCTTGCCATTTTCATTTTCAGGATCTTCTGCACCCAGGCTGACGCCCCAAACCGTACGATTGATTCGGCAACCGACATTGAAAGTCATCGCCGGCAACCTGTGTGCCCAGGATTACTAATAATAAAAAATCCTGCTAAACATACTCGGTGCGTGTATGTTTAGCAGAATCTTGCCTATCGCGTGAACCGCTTTAGGGGTCCTGGCCCGCCACCATTAGTTTCATGTTGCCCACATTTTTCCTTCCTATCAAGAGAATGACCTTGCTCTCCTCCAAGGCAAGCTGTAACCTAGCTCCATTCATCCATCTTTTTGTCGACCGGAGAGCTATGCTTGTCTCTAGCATGAGTTCTTCCTTTTGCCGTTGCTTGAGTCATGATGGCCAGGTCATACACGTATGCAATCATTTCTTCTCCCTGTGGGAGGTCATTCTACCTCGGAACGTCAGCATATGTTATATTCCGGAGCAGGGAGCCCAGAGTTAACACTATGGTACTTGATATGTTATGTATTTTTGGAATTCGTGCTTTTATGGATGTCTCCATTGTGCCGTTAAACATTCTTCTGCCCTACCGGTACACCCTCATTACGTTTATACAAAAGTGATCTGTAGAGCAAGTGAACATTGGCTGTTGTTCGTTGTATTATTGTAAGAACCGATTTGTTTTCACGAAACCCGTACTGGTTAATCGATAGGAGGTCATGCACCTTCGCGGTCCTCCTAAGTCCAACTTTAATAATTTCCTAATACCCCCATGCTAAAGTGATCAGGAGACATATAAGCCTAGGCCATTTATTAATTTGGGTTTTCAGGACTACCTTCTCTCTGTTCCATTCTTTTGGTTTTTTTCCACTGCCTTCGTTAATACCTTTGCTACCACATCCGGGTTTTCCCTAAAGCACATCCTGACCGCCACAGACAGAATGCCGTCGGGTCCAGGAGACCTTCCTGGTTTTAGCTTCTCCGCTGCGCACCTCTGTGCGTGTGATAGCTGGGAATTCCTTCTGTTCTCGGAGTGTCTCTCTTCTCACGTATGTCCCCCTATCAGAATGTGCATGTTGTAGAACAAGTTTGTCTGAAACGTCTACAAATGTATTGTTGTCTGTGTGAGTCTGTTACAATTGCGTCCTAAACAAGCTTGCGGCTACGCTCAAAGGGGGTCGAAGTAAGACCGTCAGGTCTTTTTCCATTGTTCCTGGATAGTCTTAGAGGTTCCAAAACACACGGAAAGTCAGAAGATCTCAGTGCTCGACTAAAAATGTAATTTACAGCCTAGTGGCATGCTCGTCGAACTGCACCCAAGGCTGATCCCAACAGATGATGTCATAACTTCCGAACCAGGAGGGGGTTCGGGGGGGGGGTGGTTTTTAGTCGGTAGTGCGCTCGGATTAGAGTGAGTCGCGTATTTCCTCTCCGAGCGTCTAGCCCCACACTACCCGTCATTTTTCATCCCTTAAAAAAAAAGATGATGTCATAATGGCATATCATTATGACAAGCCATGATGGGCCACCGCGTTCATAAGATCACCACAACGACATAGCAGGGGCGCAAGTAGGTTAACACCAAGCCGGAGTCCTATGCTTATGCCCGTAAGCCAGTATTGAATAATTTTAATAATATAAATTAAAATATTAAGAAGACGAAGAAGAAAATAAAACTTTACTCTAGTACGAACAAAAGCTTGCTGGGACTCCATGTGGATAGTAACAGGCACTATGTCTCTAGCTCCGGCGTTCTTAGCTGCCTTCAACGTTGTAATTCAGATGAACGACTCCAATGTTGCGTTCCGTTGGATCGCATCGGTTTGGCACCATCGTTAATCGACGTCATCGTCTACCTAACCAACGGCCTTCACTCTGCGACGCCCAATATCATATCGAATTGATTGGCAGTGGAGCCCAAAATTAAATTCCTTCTCGGTAGAGCCTCGAGAACTAGATAGGTTTAAGTATCATTATTGCCATTGTTACTTGCCAATATACATGTTTAGTGCTAAGCAAACTCATTGCTTCAACGTTTAAATTTTAGCAGGATCCGCTGTATATAAGTAAAGCGCGTAATATATTTTTTTAAAAATGGGAATATGCGTTGTCAGTGCCTGTTGACAATATAATATTATAACGACGAGGTACAATACAATATATTGTACAATTGGATACTTTGATATGTTGAGTAAGAACAATTGTGATTGTAGTTACAGTTTAAAATCGTAAAATTATCTTTAAGCACGCTAAATACCGCATAAACAAACAACTTAGAAAATCAAACTGTTAAAAAAAAAAATTTGATTTGAAATGCTAAGTAAATTATTGTCCTAAAATATATATATATATGTTGACTATATTGTCAATCGAAAGTTTTCGTCTATGTCGCTGCTGCCCCGAATTACCGTCTTTTCTACACCAAGAGAAGAAGACATAAACACTTTGCCTTACTCAAATCGCGAGCGCGCGATTTCTGGCATGGCGATATCACTCTCACCGTACAGCACTAACGGCAGCATCCATCCACTCCTAGGGGCCGACGCAATGGTAAGGCATATAGTAGATTCCGTCACGCTCAGATGGTCCCTCAGCCTGGAAGTCGTGAACTTTTTCGGCGTACTCGCTGCGGGGTAAGGTCATCAGCTCGTCGTTACAATTTATACCGCGCTCGAGCAGGTAGCGATCAGCAAGTTAGTGGTCCTTGCCGAAGGCAATCAAAATCTCGCGCAACGCATCAGACGGTGGAACTCGAAGGTCCACGCGGATATCATGAAACGCATGTATAACCAGAAAAAACGTTTGGTTGATATGTGTGCTTTGAAGGCGCAGTGGGTACTGAAGGGGGTCGACCACTCTCTCGTCCGCACCAAATGTTTGGATAGATAGTCGATTATGCTGCTGCGGCCGAATGTTAGACACCTGCGCCAGTAGTTTCGACGATACGAGTGTTACCGAGCTACCCACGTCTAGAAATAAGCGGACCAATTCCTATCCCTGCCGTTTATGAGATAGCCAAAAGCCATGTAGAGAATAGTGCCTGCCAATGAGCCGAGGTCCGCCAAAGCCGCTGCTGAGACCTGTGTGTGTTCAGCAGTCTTTCTGTGCATAGACGTGAAATGCCGGTGCAATTGGTGAGTATCACAATGCACCCGAGACTTGCAATCCCGCAGTCGGTGGCCTGTGCAAATGCACCTATGGCACCTTTTGTATTCAGCGATGATTTTGCGTCGGTTGTTCACATTGAGAAGCGCTGTACACCGAGAGGTTAGGTGATTAGGGATTTACAGAAGAAGCAGTCCCGATGCGCCTCGTTGTTATTGAGGTGACTAATGCTGCAGTTGTTGATTGCATTGTTATGGGTGCTGCGTTGCTCGCATCGCGGGCTGGCTGCTCTCGAGTAGCAAAGGTGGGAAGGAGTGCCATGCACTCCTTATGATCAGCGAACCGCCCAAAAAAACGCCAGTTACTCATCGCAATTTTAACAGCGGCATCCTGAACACGATCTGCTGGCTATTAATGAAGTCACCCACGCCTTCAAAATGATCTGTGGACCCGCCGTTTCGGTAGCGTTCGTTGTAATCGAAGAATAGGTCTCAAGGAACAGCAGCACGTAATACAGGTCAGAACGCAACTGCATACGTCTCAATCAGGCTACGAAGAGCAGACAACGTGTGAATCTTCGCGGTCACAGTTGAGCGAATTTCGTGGTTGAGCAGCGAGCGCAATCCCCGAAATTCGCTCGGGTTTGTCACACGACGAATGTTTATCAGGTCGAAAAATGTCGCTCACGAACAACGTCAATTCTACCATAATTCTCACTCAGCAATTGAAGCGCGACACTGTAACTGTTGTCACAAATTTCGAGCGAAGCCACAAGCTCCTTCGGTTCGCTTGTCAGGTGTTTCAAAAGGCATATTAGTCTGTATGTTGGGAAAGCCTCGGACCGGCGATCAACCCAATTTTCAAACTGACTAATGAACAACTGATAGTTTAATAATAATTTAACCGAGCAAGATGGCTTAGTGGCAAAAGCCTTTGCCTTGCATTCGGCAGGCCTGGGTTCGGGATCAAGACCGGCCACTTCTAAATTACATATTAGGTAAGTCAAAAAGTTCGTCGGCTTTCTGGGACCACATTTTTGAAATTCCCGCGCTCTGCAGCAGGGCCGCCTGAGAGTGCGGCTGGGTGTTTACATTCAGGAGCAGACCCGTGGCGGCGCGACGGTACACCGGTTTCAACTTTACCGTTTCGTTTGCGGAATTGGCAGCTGTTTGCAATGGAGGACAAAAATACGCCTTTTCGACACATTATGTTGTTCTCCTACCGTAAAGGCATAAGTGCAGCGCAAACAACTCGGAGGATATGTGCAGTCTACGGCGAAAACGCAGTACACAAATCCACAGTCGAAAAGCGATTCGCCCGTTTCAAAGCTGGAAACTTCAATCTCGAAGATGAACCGAGGTCAGGACGACCCAATGTTGTGGAGACCGACGAAGTCATAAGCCTGGTTTGACCATAAAAGAAATTGAAGATGTAACGGGAGTCTCCCACGGAACCGTTTGGAATCGCCTCCATGGTGCAGGTTTCTCGTGCAAGCGGAATATCTGGCTACCACACGACCTCAATGATAGGCAGCTTGAAGGGCGAGTCGGTACCTGTCACGCACTCCTCCGGAAGAACTCGAATGAGCCATTTCTGAGGAGACTGATAACCGGCGATGAAAAATGAATACTCTACAGAAACGTAACACAGAAAAGAAGTTGGGTCCCCAGAGGTTCTCAGGCCGCAGCTATCCCTAAACCCGAAATTCATCAGAAGAAGGCTATGCTGTGCTGCTGGTGGGACTGTAAGGGCGTCGTGTATTTTGAGCTGCTTCCAATGGGTCAGACGATCAACTCCGCCGTCTACTGCAGACAACTCGAAGATTTGAAGGCTGCAGTAGCAACGAAGCGCCCGGAATTGTCAAACAGGTGGGGCGTCACTTTTCAACATGATAAGGCGACACCACATAAAAGTTTGGCCACCCGGCAAAATTGGCGGAGTTTGACTGGGATGTGCTGCCGCACCCAGCTTATAGTCCCGACCTCGCACCATCTGATTATCACATGTTCAGGTCTCTCCAGAACTCCCTTGATGGCACAACATTTGAATCTTTGGAGGCTATAAAAAATCACCTCACTCAGTATTTCGACGAGAAGGACAAGACGTTCTGGGAGAATGGAATCATGGATCTACCGAGGCGATGGGCGAAGGTTATCGAACAAAACGGTCAATATATCATTGAATAAAAATACTGTTGTCTGCATAAATAAGGCTCTTTAAAATCGGGTAAAAAAGCCGACGAACTTTTTGACTTACCTAATATATAGTTATAGAAGCCGAGCTTCAAGATCAGCAGGTGCTGTTGCTAATTTAGCGGAGCAGCGGAAAAGTTTGAAGTACCGCGAGTTAGAGGCATCTTTTATAGTGCAGCCAGTTGCCATAGAAACAATGGGAGTCATAGGCGAATCAACAGTAAAATTTCTGAAAGAAATTGGGAAAAGAGCGGCAAGTGAGAAGAATGAGAAGAGGGCAGGGGAATTTCTGCTACAAAGAATATCAATTGAAGTGCAACGTGGAAATGCGGCTGCGGTGCTAGGTTCGCTGCCTTCAGGCAGTGGTCTACCGGGTCTGCTCTGATTACGTATTAGAATTATGCTGTGTATGATGTATAAATAAACTTCAAGACGTTATTATGGATACAGAACTTCTAAATTGGTTTTCATGGTTCTCAATTTAAACAAGGTGATTGCCGGAGTGGATTAAAAATCGACCATGATTGAAAAAAAAACGGGGAGCACAGATGTCTCAATAAAAAGAGATGGTGCATTATCATCCACCGCCCCTCCAATTATTCATTAATACACTGCCACTACAGATCTCAGGCATCAGGTCTAAATAGCAAGCCGAACTGGAGATTGATGTTGCTATGATAGCTGCCGACGCAGTCGGAGTCACCGACGGCATCGGAGTAGAAGGTCCTGCAGCCACCAGCCAGCCGAGTCAAGATGGCTAGCGTCGTCATCGCCTTGTCACTATACTCCGCACAGAAACCTTGTTCCTTCTCTAACATTAAATCAGATAACGACCTATTCGCAAACACGTGCAGATCCAGTACACGTATTCGTTGTTGACGTTGTTTCACAACTGATATCAGGTCCACTATCACATTTCTGTCCGGTCGGGATACAATACTATCCCACTGTTTCGCCTTCTCGGCTGCTCGTGATAGCTGCCGTCGTCCTACCAATGTTGACAACTTGCCTGCAGCGGAGTAAGCAACTTGTCATCATCGGTAGTGCTCATCATGACACCAAATTCAAACTCTGTTGCCACTTTCGTTGGTAACCGTAAGCTCTCGTCTATGTCGCTGTTGCCCCGAATTATCGTACTCTTTACACCAAAAGAAGAAGACACAAGCACTTAACTTTACTTAGTTAGCTAACGTCTCTCTGACGGTTGACCGTGTAGTCTTTATTGCTGCGATGACGATAGAGAAATGGTCTTTGTACGACTGAGCTCGTTTAGTGGTGTCCGTTAAGTTTTGCCGTACGAACTGAATACCGTCGCCGTTGGCTGCCCGCGCATATAAATGGTTTTCAAAAAAAGGTACTTAACAACGGCGGCAGATACGGCTCTCACCATAGAAATGCATCAATATTGTGTTATGTACTCCGCCATCGAATCATACTGTTTGCGAAAGTTAGCGAGAGCTGCCTGCGTTGATTCGGCTATCCAACTCTAAGTCGAGGGGTTCCGATGACGACAAACAACTGCTTTACTTCGGACCAATGGCCCAGGTAGCAGGATAGGATAACACGACCGATCTGCAAAACCCAAGCCACCAGCACCAACGGAAAGTGCAGCTTGAGTCCAAAGACAGATATTTTAAATCAACGTTTAACGGAAAATGTAGGGTTTTCCGAAACGCTGTAATAGGTCGAACGAACATCGAAGTTAATACATTAGGCGGGGCGTGGAGAAACGGTGTTTCAGTGGGTACAATGCGGGTTGCGCGTCTAGGGCTTAGAGTCGGCGGCGCCTAGATCATTGCCTAGGAGGAAACTTTCAACTCGAGGCTTATAAACTTATTGGGCTGACCCTTAGCTAAAAATTAACGTTCCCGGGACTGCTTTTCGCAACGCTTCATAAACGGACCCCCATAAATATAAATATGCAGTGATGGGGTTCAAACCCGCCGACCTATGTGTCTCCTCATGTCGCGAGGCGCAGGCGAATGCACCACACCACCGGGTTCGACGAGGCTCGAACTCATCCTCTAGGCTTAATCTTCGAAACGTTTGCCCAAATCTGGATTTAACCCGGGAGGAGCAACGACAGAACAGATTCGACAACAGCACCAATTTGTCCACGATCGTTTCCACCAGGCGAGAAATAATATTCCTCGTGATTGAATTTACTAGCAGTTCCACCTTATCCACGGAGGAAGCAGCCGACGCGCAAGGGGCAGCTATGGTGCCGTGAACCGTTCCTGAAGCTACATTGGCCGCTTGCGCCTTAAACTTAAATCAATTTTGTACAACGGCAGCAAAACTGCTCTTGCTGAAGGTGGCGGCTGGTTGAACATCTGTAATGAGGGCGCACAACTTCACAGGCGCGACCTCGGCCTGCGGCTGAATAGTTCGCTTTGCAGACCGTTTACGAATATCCAGGCGATTCATTAAATGTTGACAAAAACTGTGTACTGTTTACGATTATCCGTTACGATTGAAGAGGCACCAGCCCGCGGGATTAGTGCAGTCCCTCCGGGTGTTTGGTGGATCCCCAGCAGCGGCAGCGCAAAGACCGCAATGGGCAATCGGGTCTGATATGATCGAAGCTCTGGTAGCATTGTTGTGGATCACAGTAAAAGAGAACCCCGCGGGCTTTTAGGCCGAGGCGCAGCTCCTGTGGGAAATTGCAACCCGAAAAGTCAAAATAGCTTTGTCGGTTGGCATGACAATGCTTGTTCCAACATTCTTAGAGCGTACCCTGACAGCTTCAACTATAGAATTTGTACAATTATAAGGCTAAAATATGATATATATATATATATATATATATATAAATGTAAAGCGTATCAGTTAGGTGTCGGCTTGCATTTGTAAAAATCGCCACAGCAAGAAGACCAATCTCAATATGGCCGTCATGCAAGGTGGCTAAAGATCCGTGTGCAGACAATGAAACCATTGCTTAAATTTCTAAACACACGAGAGTGCCGACAGAGAAAAGAAACTATTCTTGTATATCGACATTCTGAATGTCAGCAAATATGGAGTTATATTGGATATATCTAGCTGATGTACTTACGTTTTAGTGTGCTTAGCTAACTGGCGGCACAAAATCTTCCGGCAGATCGTTTGAGCAAATAGCGCGACCATATGAATGGAGTCCAAGCTTTTCCCGAGCAAAGCTTTCTTTTGTCCCGTCGTTATTGGCCCTGCCGGAATGACCGGATCTGTTTGAATTGTGCTTTTCGCAAGTACACAGATGACGACCAAATACTAAGGCTTGGAATTGAGTTAGCTTTTCCAGGTGAGACAACGCGAACATACACGCGTGTACCAAAAAGCAAAAAACATGGAATAAACTCTAACTCTGCCTCGAACGCCATAGGCACTTCAACTTCTGTGTGGAATAAAGCGCATTACAGCTTTGCTATATTAATATATATATATATATATATATATATATATATATATATATATATTATGGCTATATATGGCTATATATATTATCTTGGCTGTGACTCGTCACTCCTCATCAATGCAGATGCGGTCAACCTGTAGACAAATTAGCGCATCACGGTTTATCGTGCATCATAAGCGCCGGACGGCGGGCCAGACATGCCGGTATTAGCGACACCTTCAGCCGAGCGCTTCGATCATGCGGATACCCCTGCATTCTAGAGCCCCAAGGTCTCTCCGCCGTAGATGGTAAGCGCCCAGATGGGATGACCCTTACCCCTTTCAGTAAGGGAAGGATGCTTGTTTGGGACGCCACAGTCACCGACTCATTAGCACCTTCAATGGTCGGTGGCGGGGCGGTCTCGGCAGGCTACGCTAGCAGTCTAGCCGAGACAAGGAAGCTTGCCAAATACGCTTCCATCGGGTACCCACATGAGTTTCAGCCGCTAGCATTTGAAACCCTGGGCGGCCCAGGCAACATCACCCGCAAACTACTCCACAGAGTCGGTAAGCAGTTAAACCTGGCAACTGGTGATAAGCGATCTGCAGGTTTCTTGAGACAACGTCTCGATCTCGACGTTCAACGCGGGAATGCTGCGTCCGTCCGGGGCACATGTGGTCTCAGCCCACTCTTTACGAGATTGAGTAACATTTACGGCGCACACGTTCTCGGGAGACAATTGTCGCTCCATTGGCATCATTAATAAATCTATATATACATATATATATATCCCATCTGCCAAAAAAGAAAATAAAAAAAATATATATATATATATATTGGATAAGTCAAGCCCTAGTGGTTAGACGCAGTGATCACTGTGGTATTTTAGTAGCGTATCTAGTTCGTCTATGCGGCACGAGGTTCAACCAGAATGTATATATCCTTATCGTAGGATCTTTTGAGCTTTCTCAAGAGGCATTTTAGCAATAAGTAGTGGTCTGCCCAGGTTTTATATTGGGGACCCAGAGTAAACGTCATTTTCGGCTTTCCGCCGCAGTTGATCCCTTTAAAAATGTCCTTTGGCTCGATGAACGAATCTAGATTTTGTATTATGACGGTCTAAGCATGTGAGACCGCTTGGGCTGTCGCGTCCAAAATGCTTTATCTTTTATTTGTTGAAGCAATTTGCCAGTGGCATTGAGACTAGTACCTTGCACAATCAGATGGATTTCGCCTCTAGCTTCTCTTGAAAATGTTCTAACGTCTACTCCAGCCGTCGCTGGGTCAATGATGTTCCTAAAAGCACGTTGCATGTCAGCATAAGACGCACTAATTGATTGCACGATCGTTTGCATTGGAAGGAGTATCTTTGGTGCCGTCTTTAGTTCCTCTTCGTCCCTTCGGTTTTCCCTCTTTTGACTCGGATTTCCAGGGTTATATCTTAATTTTTTATGGGGGCTTGCTTCAAGGCTTTTCTTGCGAGAGTGATTTCAGTGGTTGCCGGGATGACCACTGCCGCTGCTTGATTGCCTCGTATTCTAAGGGAGCTTATTGTCGGAATGAGGCATCATTCTTCCATATAGTTCCGTGTTGGAGCTAGAGTGTTTTTAACCCCTCCATTGCCAGAATATTTCAATTCTGCAAGAAAACAACCTTCCATTCCTTGAGGTGCGGCAATGCATCTTGTAGCCGATAAATTGTAGCAAAAGTCAGCCGGGGGCGATCGTCCTTGTCGAACCTCTGTGACAGCATTAAAGCTCTTGTTGCCTGGCCACCATAGAAAATTTGCCTTAGTAGGACTGGTGGTAGTATAGGTGGTGCATGCTATTCCCTTTGCATGAGGGCTGCGTACTGTTTTTTGGTTACTTCCTTTTTGAGGAGGAGGCCTTGTTATAAGTCTTGCTATGAATCCATCTGTTGTTGAAAGAGGAGAAGGCTGTAGGAGTGCGTCGGTATTTATCTCGACGGACTGTCCTTTTTCTTCAGTAGGGCTGAAACCTAATTCAAACGCTCTACGGCAAATTTCGCATACATTTAAGCACATTGTAGTGCTTTGTAGATAAATGTGTGTGTAATCCGATGTTTGCTGAATAGTTTTTCTATATTAGCCACTGACATTAGTAAAAGCTGAAAGTCCCTCTTATCTACATAGCTCGAGAGAAAAGGCTCCTCTCGCTCAGAACTATTAGGCGGGCGAGCTTTCTTCCAGGCCTCAAACGTGTAGCTAGCTCTTTTCTTAAGAGAAGCAGATCTAGCCTCGTTCTAAGTGTTCATAGCCTCATCTGTGAGTGAAGCTTCCTCAGACTTTGCTTATTGTGGGAGCGGCTGTTCTTTAGCCTGTTTCGATTCGAGCCACGCTTGCCGGTTATCTGTGCCGCGAGAGTCACGCCTACGGAGTCCTGACGCAGGTTTCTATGCTTCTTAAAGTATGCTAGCGAGTTGTTCGCAGAACACCGGACACTCTTAAGTAGCAGAGAACTCGGTGGGGAGCTGCGAAAGGCGGCCATCTTAAAGGGTAGGAACACGGCTAAGGGGCTAGGTGGGGGTAAAGGCTGCAACAGGGAGGAAGGGGGGTAGTTCACCTGTCGAGCGCTAGACTCGGTCCGGGTCCGCGCTCAAATCTCTCCGCCCATCAGTTGGCTAATGTGCGAGTATTACACGCACTTGCTAATCTGTTGACTAGAAGCAATTTCGCAACGAGTTGTAGCGCATGGTGACGTTCAAGTTGCTGCATGCGACGATGTTTCTAGTCGTTGTACGTGGCGTCGATGCGGATAGTTGTACGTGGCGGCGGTTCCAACTATTGTATATAGCGGCGGTTCGAATTTGCACGACATTGCACGGCGTTCGGAGTGTCGCAGATGGTGCCGCTCGAACTACCTGCTATACTAGGCATTCGAGAAAAAAGAAATCGAACATTTCTCACCCTAGGAGTTGTTGCTTCATCAGGCAAGCATCATGCAAAGCAAATAAGGAATTGAGCGTGAAAGCTAAAATATACGAATTGCAGAGTTTTATTTTCTGAGAATGATCGTTAATCTAATATTTATTTTTATTGTAAGCTAACGTTAGATGCAACTCAGCCGATGCAAATGTTTTCTTTCAACAAAGCAGGCATGATTGGTTTCTCGACAGGATAACTAGGGCAGTCGCAGCCTAGTCGCAGCCTAGTTTGGTGAAGCTTCCATGAAATAACCACGGCATATTTCATGTATGCAAGTGCAAGCTTTTTTGGAATGTACAGAGAGACATTGGTCTAAATTGTCATTGCAACAAAACACCAACGAGCTAGTATGAGGTCGCATACTCCATGCCTGTGATGACACAACGCGAGATTCACGCTTCTTTTCAAGAGACAAGACGGGGCTGATGTGAACGATCCAAGGTTATATTGGGGGGTTGCATCGGACGCATACCGCACTCATAAAATGATCTTCGCCAAAATGACGACATCGAGAAAGTGTCGACGGGTGTGAAGACGGCCTTTCCACCGGAGCAATTCTATTCCAAGAAAAGTCGAGGTACACAGGACGCGATCCATGTACCCCAGTCAAGGCCTGGAGAACTCCTTTAGTAGCAAACTAACACAACTCGAGAAATGTTCCGTGTATACGAGGAGGGTTTTCTGTCTGCTGCGTTCGGTACAGAGCCGATTCGTGTACCTGCCGGTAGGTCGCGCGCCAGCACTGATAACAACACTAGGTCGAAGTTACCAGTCACTGAGCCTTTTCTGAAATATTTGCGTGAATGGCAAGGTAAAGTGACGGAGGACACAAGACTGCTCATGCACATGTGGACAAAATTGCACGCACTAGTCGTGAGCGAACAAGGTAGATAGTGAGCGGCTACCACCACCTGATATTTTCCAGTCGTGGATTTTACCAGGTGGGGGACGAACGCCGCGGCCGATTCTGCTCGCAGGCCGATTGCGCAACTTATCGTTGCACTGAGTGTATGCATATGTTTTTATAATATCTTGTGAATGCGAATCACTTAGGATATATATATATATATATATATATATATATATATGACTATTTTATATTGCTCTACCAGTTTAATGTATTTTGATTTTACGAACAAATCTCTAGAACACGCCGTACAATCTTCGCTACACCTACTGCTACACCACAATGGCTGCAAACGAGCGAAATTATTTCCAGGCGGAAACGAAAAAAAAAAGCGTCCGAGAAGAGAACTTCATTTGGCGGAATCGTCTCGTGTCGATGAACGGGCCAAAATCGAGCGCGTCGAGTTGTTGCCCCGAGTGTAGTAGCAAGTATGGGGATAAGCGTTCCGGAAATGTGCAAAGTAGGAAGGCGATGAGTTCGACAGTGCGCGCGAACTAGGCGAACGATGTGTCTGAAAACGCGCAAAGCGATGCTCGAGGGCACAATTGCTGGGGGTATAGGCGGAGAAGAGGCGGACTGCCTGTAGGCCTGTTGACGGCAGACGCACACCCGACGGACCAACCATCATAGAACCAACGAATTGAGTCAACACCGCCGTCGTAGGAAAGATGAGGTAGTGGTGGTGGTGGTAGTGGCAACGACGACGAAACCAACCGCTGATGAGTGGGAACTCTCGAATAAACAATAGACTGGAGTGGGAAAATGAACAGAAGCCGCTAATTCGACCATCGTTGTCAGTGAGTCAGTTCGTTTCTGGAGAACGACGGCTGTGCTGGTTGGCTGGCGACCAGTGCACGCTAGTATGTATGCACAATTCGGTCAGAGTTACCGTCGGCTTGAAGTGCTGCTGTGAATCAAATCGAATCCTACTGTGCAAAGTATCGTCACTGTTTGGCGCCTCAAACGACCCGGCGGGACCAGAAAACAGCGTTCTGTTTTGTTGCAGAGATTTTTTCCATCTGTCTAAGTGAGTCGTTCTGTGTAGTTACGGGCCAGGAAAAGTAGATTACGTTAGCCTCAGCCTCCGTCGTATGTTCTGTATGCCTCAAAAGTATCTACGCTAAATGCTATATTTTCTAAATACGAGGTCCTCTATCTAGGTTCGTATACTACAGCGCCCCGTCGGTCGGTCTGGAGCATGTCACCGCGTCTACTGTAAAAGTAAGGTGTTGGCGTTGCAGAGCTAAACCCACGCGCGTAAACACTATGTGAGCCTTGGAACATTGAGCCCTTCTATAGTCGGTCGCAGCCTAGGCTGACCATGCAACCGCCATGGCGAAGGCAGATATATGCAGAAAATACGCGCTCGTCAAGGAACCTATGAAGTTCCGGCCCTTTGCACGCTACACGTTTGGCGGGCGGGAATGGCCGTACGGCTACGAACATAATTAACATAATATGCGAATACCTAAAAATAGCCACCGGTGACTAACGGTCAGGCAACTTCTTTCGCCAGCGACTGCCTCTGGAAGTGCAACACGGGAACTTGGCTACGGTATTGGGCACCATGTCCAGGTCGAGAAGACTTAACTCGGGGGTGTAACGAAACTTACATGACGCCTCCCGAGGCAGATAAAATGAGAACTTTAATTCACGATGCAATGTGAATATCGTACTGATTTGTATGTCTGTACAAACGAATGCAATGAATAAAATATCATAATGTGACAAACGGATATAGTTGTGCAGGAACGCCCGCACGGATCGCAATAAACGCACCCATAGTTTGATCCCGAGCCAAGAAACAGTTCTAACAATCTTGGCTTCATGCCCTCTAAATTTCATTAGCTATCGAACGTGGCACTAAGGACATTTAAGGCTTCGAGTATTGCTTAAATTAAGCACTTTTCGAGCAAGGCAACATGTATGCTCTACGCCAACTAACAACATGTGAATTGCAGGGACACTTTTTTAATGTACGCTCCAATAGCCAAAGAAGCCAGCGATCCATCACGCTAAACGTCGTGACCCGTTATTAGTTCGTAAGCGAGATGTTTGCTTGGTAGATGGCCAAATGGGCGCATGCAAATTTAAATATGACCCGCATATTCGTTGCGTTCTCCTTGCTGGAGATCGCATACTGGAAACAAGACGTACATGATAATTTACAGCACAGCCTCACCCCGCTTTATGTGATAATAAAGGTTATTTTATGTTATGTTAAAAATGTCTATTGTCTTACAGGTGGTAAGGTCCCTAAGGGCTGCACATGCTGGGCTGAAGTACTGCGTCCGTTATTTAGGGACACATACAGGTGTGAACAGTTTGATAAGGTCATACAAAGCCTTAAAGAAATTTAGTTATTACGTTTCAAGCAAAGAGTAAGATGACAACTGTATTTTCAAGAGAACTATAAATTTATCTTTACATATTCACTCTCAAATTCGTTTAAGTATCAAATGGTGTAAGGTTTAACGTTCACGGGACTGCTTAAAAATATAAAGTTTTAACGTACTGTATGTACGGAAAGATTGGTTAAAAACGTTCTCTCTTTTGCTAACCTTAAATCGACTTTAGTCGACCTAGAGTCGGCACAAAGCACTTCCTCTTACTGTTCAAGATTTTTGTGATTTGTACGTTTAGGCGTTTTGTCTGACATCGCGTTGCTGCCTTTAGGCCTACTACATGTTATTACTATCATCGCTTTGCTATGTAAGTGCCTTTTAACACCTATACCCGGTAAGGCTTGCTTTTTCGCGTCGAAATTTCTGTAGGACTTAAGCACGTCTTGGACCTCCTGGCAATACGGCAAGGTCTAGTAGATCGGCAAGATCGCCTTCTTCCACATGTACGTGTTGTTGTTGTTGTATGAGACTTGGTTTAGTCTAGCAAGTTTTGTTTATGTAGGTCCCGCATAAATTTTACTTTCCCACGATGCGTCTTGCAAACCCTTTTATATCGTCTGCGCTGCGTAGTAAGTTGGGGACAGCTTACAAGCAGTGCCTTGTGCCGAGACTTTAAGCGCACATCGAGTGTCGTAAACGCCCGTAGGGGGTCTGTCATTCTATTAGCGTCTGAAGCGTGTTAAGCTTGTCGCCTCTGTTACGTGTTGATGACGGGATTGCACGTCCTAGTCGGTGCATTTCCGTTGACGTCTTTGTTAACAAACGGTCTCGTGAAAGTCGGGAAGGCGCTGCGGGGTGGCGCATTCAGGCAGGCGCATCTTCGCACCTGCAGAGAAACGTTGTGACGACTTCTGTTTCTGCTGCCGCTGCTGTTTTACCACGGCTATGGCCGTTAATGGCCACTTCACTGTTGTTGCTTATGCTTCTGATACATGTACTAAGTCGCCTGTTTACTGGTTCTATGGTGATACATGTTCGGGGCAGCGCTCGGTACCAGCTACAATAAGCCCTTTGTCTAGCTTATCTACCTGCTTTCAGATTTCGTTTGAACAGCTGCAAACTGCTTCACGGTACTTAGTGATCGCTGTTGTTCTCGCTAGGGTTGCAAGACTAGACCAGATCTATGATTTGCTGTAGGGCCATCCGTTCTAGCACATTATCGGAAAATTATTATTATTATTATTATTATTATTGTTACTTTCGGATGCCTCCGACAAAACTAAATGTTTTCAACTACTACATCAACACGCGTACTACAAGGGACAGCGTACCCGCAGACTAATGACCTACAAAGGAAGCGCCAGAGAAACATCAGCCTATCGCGGAGAAAATAGCAAATATGGGAGTAATGCATTTCCATTTATTTATTTATTTATTTATTCCAAGACTAATGCATTCCACATAAACAATTTCCCACTTCGTCTGATTCTCTCTAGGCTTTCCTTCGACGCAGCAGCACTGCATGAACGCGTACGGTAGCAGTTACATAAAACAAGGGCTAAGAAATGATTACTCATTATCTTGACCGAGTTTGCAGAGTGCAACACGCTTACGAATTAAGGTAGCAGCCGGGTGCATGGTTACGCAAATTAGCGGCGCACAAATACTCCCGCTTGTCGGAGCAAACCGAGGGGATCTAGATGTACTCAACGTGAAGCCTTGAAGAAGTGGACGCCAAAACTTCTGGGAAGACTAAATTAGCATTTTTAGTCTGCATAGAAGACCGAATAGCTACGTTCGCACATAATGCGACTAATAGTGAAATTCATCATCTAACATCAGAATGTCTGCAGCCTGCTCCCCAATAGGTTTAAATTTGCGTAAACAAAAACATTGATCTAACGTTGTCTGGTCGCGAATAAACCGTGTTCTGTTCAAAAACCAACGCCTAGCCAGAGAACCAAATATTTAAAAATGTTTTAGGACGCTTTCAATGCCAAGTGAAGATGTGGGACCCGCAATCCATGTGGTAAGGTTCTCCTTTTTGTAGGATAAGAAAATGGCTGAAAAATACTTCTGGGGTAAGAACAAAGTTAACAGAGGACCCATAAGGGTGGCGTAATGACAAGGTCGTAATTAAAAAAATCAAGCATTGCTTAAGGCAGTTGCACTAATAGACCACTAAACGAAGACAGAAGGGGAAGACCCTTTGGCTAAATCAGTAAGCGCGTTTTTTTAATATATGTATAAAAATAACAATGCCCGTGTTAGTGAAATATCACCCTTGTAGAGCGAGGTCTCGCCACTGCATGGCTAACGCCCACACCGCTATATGTCATGTTAGGCTAATAGGCTTCTCATGAGAGCTATTGGAGGAGGGCTTGTAATAGCCTACACACGCCACGTGAATAGCTACACATACAGGCACGCTTTCCCTCTCTTTCTCTGCCGCTGGGCACATATTTCGCCTTTATAAGCAATGCCAAGGGTAACGACCAGCCATGGTAGACGATGGCTGGCTTCACAGATGACATAGGAGCCATTTCGGTGACAGGCCATTTTGATAGTAGAACATGTTCGCTTATAACACACCTCTTAGTCATGGAACGTGGATGTGCGCAATGCACCCGAACATAGAAAAGCACACAGAGATACATACATACATGTAGTTAGCATTCGTCTGTAGAAGACGGCCCCGAATCAGTGGAACGATGCAAGCAACAGCTTCGGCAGTTAGTCCGCCATTGGCCGGTGACAAATGAAGTCATATCTAGCCGGCCGTTTGCTTATCTGCTGCATGCGTATACGCTCCAAGGCGATGATCACGATAAAGGTCGTTACCCGAGGTTTTCACCCATACTACTTTTCTAAGTGCTATAGGGTTATATATATATATATATATATATATATATATATATATATATATATATATATATATCGGCTCCACAATCGCATCACCCATCACATTTTTTTAATGCAGATTCTGTACCCATAACGTTGCCATATTAAATAGTATTTCACGATTTGAAAGCGAACATAATAAGCTGTAATACGCGACCAGAATGTTGCGTATTTATGTGTGTTAAATTGGCGTTTGATAACGGTTAATATATTTAAGTAAAGTACGTGCTAATCGGTGAATTGTGGTCAGTGTACAGCGGGCCGTGGGGCATAGCATTCATGTTGTACAGTCTATGCCTCTCGCTAGCGACATGTCCAAAATCAGAACGGCGCTTTTGGCTTAACTTAGCAACCATTGGTCTGCAATTTAGCTGAATCTTCTTTAAACTGATGCTGTCAGCCTGACTAATTGTAGCCCTGCCTAAACCCGCCCTTTAACGGAGACAGCCCGTGACTTGATATTTCTGACGAAATAGTTTTTAGAGGACTAACTGGAAAATGCGGTTTTGCACAACGTCACTACGGCGGGTAAACTCCCTGCAAACATGGATCGGTAGTGTGGGGCTCCATTATACAAAACCCCGAAAGCCACGTGGAGCGGCGGCTCTTTCTAGTTGTAATAAAACTGTGATCAAATTATGATATTGTAATTGCACCACCTGGTACCAATTTCTCGCAACTTATTTGTCATCATCGGCTGACTGACAAAATATATCTTACTTCACACTTTGCTGTGAACTTGATTTAAGGTGCCTGCGAATAAAACGGCAGTGACTATATCACACGTCAGGGCCTTTTTCAGTTCACTGCTTTAAAAGTTGAGAATGGCACGTGTCGTTTTAATATTCTGATCGTGTTCTAACGCTAATTTCGAATGGCGTAGACATTTGTAATAAAGCATTGCTATTGTGAGCACAAAACATGCCTAAAGTCAAGTATATAAATAGAGAACGAACTTAGAGAACGTAGAGAACGAACTTAGTTTTTGAATATGTGTATATATATAATGAAGCACAAATTTGTTTTAAACTTTGTTCTGAATATATAATTGTTACGTATATATTGACGTACGCTCCAGCGCCGGACCGCTGCGAGCTCTGGGATTTGGCGGTAGAAATGAAAACACATACAGAAAAATGTATCCAAGTCTCACCGACTGACCCTCGTTGAATTTTTATTAGCAATGTTTAGTCTAGAAAGAAAGCGGCCTGCGCCTCTTTTTCATCATGTGGATTTTTTGGTCATCGATGTGGTCGTGAAGGATCCTACGGATAACCATGCCACTCAGACTCAAGGTCTCCTCTAGCGATGCATATGTTATGTTTAATTTTTTCGTGATCGCAGCTTTCGAAAGAACCACTACCGTTTTCTCGTAAGTTGCACGAACCTTCAAACTTCTAAGATGAGTCTAGCAATAAACCTTGCGACTTGTAAGGTTTCTTACCAACATTTCGTTGCAAAACTCATCGGATGCTTCTATCCTGCGTTCCGTCGAGGTTAGTATTGCAACAAATATCTCACTTTCTCTACCCGTCAATGTTGCAGAGCGTTTTGCGGCATGCGTCCATAGCGTGTAGCAATGTTGCTACTATTTCTCGGTATCTTTTTTAGTGTACGCAACATAAATGCTTGCAACAGTGCTTCTTGAAAAGTTTCATTAGGCGTTCACAAATGGCCAAATGGAGCTCAGGTACGGCTTTCTCTTGTTGCATACATCATGGGTGGACACAACTTCAAGCCAGCAACGATCTCCAGCATATCGTAGAAGCACAACACTTCACCTTTATGCTATCGTATTAGTGACGAATAACCCGTCTATCGGATTGGGAAGTGTTGCGATTTGTTTCAAATCGCTGCCGGTCCCTTGCTTGAAGTTGTGTCCACCTACGATCAAAGCAAAAATAGAAAGCCGTACTTGTGCTCCATTTGGCCACTCTCAAACGCCCAATAAAGCTTGTCAAGGAGCTGTCAAGCAGTCGTAATCAAAAATCAATTTGTGTTACTCTGTACCCTACAAAGGTACAGATAGACAGACAGATATGTCAATATTTCTTTAGTAATGAAATATCGCGCAGAACATCAGTTGAACATTAAGTCTTGCTATATGGCCGTATGTGCGCTGATGACCAAAAAATTGGCCCTCTTCTTTTTCTTGTAGTATGGCTTTAAAGACTTCGGATATAGTGTTCGAGTCAATGAGGGTGTTTCGTCATTTTTTGCAGAGCGGCGACGATGGATCAGAACCACCTCTGCCAATTTTAGTGAAAACACCGGGGCTTAACCTGCATGATATATATATATGTTTTTTCATTAAGGCACTAAAGTAAGATGAAATGTAATATTTAATTACTACGGAACATTGAAGTATCTTTGTGGAGTGTTGTCAGGACGCCAGCAACTAAGAGACCCTGACAGACAATCTCTGGAGGTGACTGCGTTATACAAAACTTCTCTGCGTATCTATCTCACCCTAATGTATAAGAAAAAAAAAAGAGGAAGCGGTTGCTCTCCGGCTCGACTGACTACAAAAATCTCGCTAGACATCCTTAAGGTTTCCCGATGCTTTTTATGGCAGGACCGGTGTGTCAGGATTAAACGCTTGGCTGAACTCTGAGAATATAACTCAACAATGGGTTGTCTAAAGTGCCTCCTTTTCAGATTCGCAAGCGCGTTCGATTCTTTGAATTGTGGAAATGTTGCAGTGGCAAGAGTGTAGTATAATTTTCTACATTGCAACAGAGTGGTGCCAACAAAAACGTACTAAACTGCGCAAATACTTAGCCTTATACATTTAACACTATGTATGACATGTAGAACGTTTTAACTAAAATCTACATGTACCTAAAAGATGGCGCACAGGCCGACTTTTGTTAAACCTAGTAGATTTACGGTGGGCTGCCTACCTAGTCGCTTGTAAAGAACGAAACTAACTCAGCGCTCTAAAGTCGCCCCTTCCAACACAATTTGCCCGCCATGTGTTCACCAGGTCAGTCCGTATGGGCTGTTCTGCACATTCGTACAGAGAAGTGCGTATGAACAATCTACAGAGCTCACAAAAGTCTATTAATCAACTGACAACGGTTTCTGGTCTGAATTTGTACTTTGTACGCAGACTCATATTGCATTGCCTGCATTTCACACTGATCCTATGTAGCAAAATATGGTGTTGCATTGTAACTCACTCCAACAGACGCGTGCGATGGAGTCGTGTATTGCGGAAGTAACTGGCGTTAGACGGTGGCAGACCTCTCAACAAGCTGCTACCAGCTCTAACCTCAGCAATTGTCTCTTTAGACGACGCAGATCCTGCAAAATTTGCCTCATTACGTGTAATTGTCTATGCACGACTTCTTGCTACTTTGTACGCAAGCGCGGAACGAAATCGTATTCACAGCCGATTTGAATAGTCAGTCTCTTTGTTTAACATTGTGTTAGCCTATATATATATATATATATATATATATATATATGGCCTAAAGCGATTAGTAGGCGCACAGAGCACGTGTCGTTAACTTTTAACGGCTGGACGCCCATCCAGGGATCGCCAGACCGGATGGTTAAAATCGAACGGCTGGTTGAACACCAGCCGGATTAAAAGCGCAGACCGACGCGGCCTGTGTTTAGCTATAAGCCTGTCTAAAGAGTTAGGCAGTAAGACAAATGCTCTCTTCCTCTTAAACTTTGCTTGAGTTTCTTCTTCCGAAGCAAACGCATTACTACTAGCTTAAGCCTAACTAGGCAGGGAAGCGGCATTAACATGCTCGCACGTGCCATTCCATTCGGGCACCGTTGCCGGACGTCAAAAAAACGCCATGGTATAGAATTGCCATTACAACGATCTTGAAGCGACCAAGACATCAGAGAGTTGCCGATCACGTCGGCAATTAGAAGTCATGATAGTAACATACGAAAGCAGCAGTTTTCATTACAGTTTTCATTACAGAACGAGCTAGCGTCTCTATTAGCGGTTATATACACTACATTTTTGTAAGCAGCTTGAAAGGTCTTGCAGTTTTCCTGAGTGTATATTGAGCGGAGGCCTTTGTTGCCCGATGTTATCTCGGTGTTGCTTGTTTTACTAATTAGAGACATATATGATGTACTAGGCTTATCGTTATGCATCATCAATATCTAAACCAATTTGTGCAAGTTTTAACAAGGTTTATTTATTACGGACGCGCATATTAGATGCGTTAGTAAGGTGAATGATACCTGTGAAGTTTGGAGCATAATTCGCATAACGATATATACGTGGTGTGTGCACAAAACATGTGGTGGCATGTCAGGATCACCTACGAGGATTGGGTACAAACAGGAATGAAACATAGGTGAAGACTGCCCCACGCAAAATCTTGAACGCAGAAAACGACTTTCATTGTGTAGCATTTGTCCACCGGAACGAAATGATGTGAGATCCAAGTGTCCGAGGACTGATTCCTTCCTTTTACTGAAAAAAATAGTTTAGAGCCAATCGTTTTGCGTTCTTTTTGCCCTGTGGAGTCTACCCTCCTACGTGCATCCCCATACGAAAATATCGTAGCATAGCACTGACAACAGGAAAGCCGAGTAAACAACAAACAAGCCGTCTATGGATGGGCACTCCGACTTTCTTATGCGCCGTAGCGCCGAGTTTACAGCATAGAATTTTGACGCAATATCATCAACATAGGGGTACTATTGCATGGTTTTTATGTAGTACAAGGCCAAAACATCTAGTGTTATTTTTACACGACCTGCCGTCCGTAAAGTAGAAAGTGCACGCACGTAAAAAACACTTGTTGTGATGACCAAAACAATAGGAAGCTGGCTTTAACAGCGTTAACAACCTGAGGTCAATGCCAACGCTACGGAATCCTAAATATACATACTAAATATAATCGTAGTGCCTCGTCGGCAGATTTCCTGCGTGTTTAGCAGAACAATGTTTGGAAAGATCAGAAACCTGAACGGTCCGAGAGTGGACCTCTGCTTCCGATGTCGACGGAAAACAAATTGATTGAGAGATGAAAATCTTATCAAATCGACATATTGATCTAATCAAACTAAATTTGTTTTTGGTTGTATTAGGAATATAATCAGAAATGTATGACAGGCGATAGTTGGATGCAAGGGTAACCTTTATCTTTATATAAGGAGACTGCCACTCGAATCTCTAGGACGCGATAGGAAAGAACCTCTCGAGAATGATCTTTTTGTCAGAGGGTTTGCAATGAATGAAGAGACCAGCTTTATCCATTTTAAAAAAGAATTAATATTATTCTATATTATATTCTTCTTCTAATGCCATTATTTTTGTTGGCAAAACTAAAGGAATTTATATAATTCAGGCTATTGATTAGTCGTGATTACTGAGATTAACTAAGATGGGCCCAGATGAGACTGCAAGCACCAGACAATAATGGGTTGAGTACCTTTAATAATCCTTTGTGACATACGTTATAGATACCTGCTAGTAGTCGTGATGTTCGGCTGTTTGAAGTGTTCGCTCCCGTTAAAGACGGATAAACTACTAGTGGTGTGCAGGCAGCCCTAAAGTGCTCTACGAGGGTTGTTTGAACGTCCTGCTTCCCGAGGATGCGCGTTCGGTTGCGCCTTGAGCCTGTGACACCCAGGAACCATGCCAAGTTGATACGTTGAGCAGCCGACTGAGTGAACTACAGTGGAACTTAGTGAAACTGTGGTTAGCACTCATTGAACTGCAAGAGCGGGTGCCAAAATCGAGGCGATCCCCCAGGAACAGTTTGCTGTACCCCTTACGACCACAGGGGCATTGAGCTTCATGCTAAGTGACAAAATTAGCGTGAAAAAATGCGGCTGAATGCGGACAATGCGGAAGAACAAGAAAGCACGGCTGGCAAACAGCAGAGAAGGAGGGCAAGCAAGGGCGGCAGAACCTGCTGGAGGGACCAACAAAAACAACCGCGCAGGCGGCAAAAGAAGCTCGGCTTCTGCGGAGTTGAGTAATGCGAGTTGCATGGTTGTTGCGAACGGCACTGTTGTTGAAATGGAACCACCGGGTGGTGTTACAGCGACGTCGCCAGCTACGGTAGCAACAAAACGGATAGCAGAGACAGCTGATCTATCTAACAGGATGAGAAGGCAGACGACGATGGCTTTGTTGTGGTTTGGAAACGACGAGACAATAAAACAAAGTACTGAATGCAGAGGGGCAGCGCAACAGATGGCATAGGCGGATTAGAAATCTATGCCAGACCTGGGAAGATCTGCGTCTTGAGAGTGGCATGATTGTCGCAGAAGACGTCGGCGGTCGGGCTATAAGCGTGGCTGGGAGGTATTGAGGTAAGCCCAGACATCGATACTACATGTGACTTGCTGGAAAGAACTATAAGAAGTGCAGTGTTTCTTACAGGCCACTACCCCGGCCGCAGTGAAGTGCTTGGGCTTCTGCGCCAAGCAAGCTCACCGCATCACCGCAAACCAGGTGACACTACTTTGAGTTTAGAAATGCGACTCTGCTATGATCATCAAGGGAACACGCGAAGCAGGAGGCACGACGGCTGCTCGAAAGAGCATTCAGCTTATATTGTGCGACCTCATAGGGCGGCACACCCGCTCAGTGATGGACACGTAGAGAGCCACCTAACTAGTCTCTTATCCAATCGTGACGTTGTGGCCGTATCCCTGATTGTACAGTACACTGGAGGTTACACTGGAGCAGCACTCCAGTAATACGCCATTCAGGGTAGAGGAGGTGTGCCAGGTCCCACGGTCGTCGAGCCTGGTGGCGTGGTGGCTTAAGTCTGCGCCTCGCAACCGGAGGAGACACATAGGTGCGCGGGTCCAAGCCCTACCGTGTCTATAAAGCAATGTGAAAAACAGTTCCGTAGACGTTAAATCTTCGCTGGGGGTCAGCCTGAAAAACTTTAGGTCCCACAGTCACTTATCAAGACAACGAGCTTAACGCCCGATTAGGTCTATTATGAGCATTGGACCTAGTCACTCCATTGGTGTATTCGGGCCGCTTCATCGACAACATCGAAGCTTTTCAGTTCTCGGCTGACAAATGGTGCTGCTTCCATTGTGACTTAACTATATATAATTTTCACGCGCATTCGCACATCTCAGACTAATATTTTCCATTATCTAAAGCAATACCTCATCTTTACCATCGTTAACCCCACAATTAATTCTGGCATTAAAATCACCGCCGGCCATAGTACGCATTGTCAGCTTTAACCCCGAAAGTTCGAAGCTTACCGTATCGGTAACCTGCGCGGAATCGAATGTGGGTGGGAAATAGAATACACCGACGTTTATTCTCCCAGCGGAGAGCACTACACAATATTCATCTCTCCTGACGCATTGCATCGGTGGTAAACGTTTATGTAGGCAGATAGATGACCCACACACAAGTCTTCCCCGACCTCCCGCAGGTAAGACAGCCAGCTGGTGAAACTCCCGCATATCACTGAAATGCAGTTCGTCCCGCTGAATTGTCTCCATGAGAAGCGCAATGTCAACCAACTTAAACATGAAATCACGTGCACGATCCATTGCCTCCTTAATTCCTCACAATTCCAGGCAAGCACTAGTAGAGATACGCTTGCCGCTCCTCATCTTTTGACGGAAACTCTGTGATTCGTTTAACGCAATTGTAAAGAGTGAGCGGATGCCTAAAGTCTGGCATGTCGCCAGACGTTCTCTTCCGTTCAAGGGTAGGCTTGTGATGACAAACAGAATCCAAGTCTCTATTGTGAAGTGGTGTGACTTCTACCTGCGAGGGCCTGAAAAGTAGGGGAAAAAGTTATACGCTCGCATACTATGTGATGCATTCTGGAGCAGGTCCCTAGCGTGTGTAGACGTCACGGCACGCCGACGCGATTTACTCACGATGAAGACTAGCCTACTTTAGCTGCTCCATAATAAGTGTGCCGTCTACTACAGTAGGTGGGCTATGCTCTTTATGCAACCTCAGGTGCCCAATAGTATGCTTGAAAAATGATTGCGTATTTAAGTGAAATGATCTCGTCCATGGTCAGCTGAAACATGTCATACATGTGAGTGACGCCACCGATAAATATCAGAATAGACATCGTGACCACTCTTGAACGGAGGCAGTGCAATAGAAACAACATAGACGGGCGGTTCGTTATTACCTAATTGTGAGCAACAAGATACCCGACCTTTGCCTGCTAACTGCCCGGACGAGTTATGCGAAACTGTTGAGTAGACAAATTTCTGAGAACACCGATGAATTAGTGACCCCTCTAGAGGAAGGTACATTGTCCCAGTTGATTTGTGGCAAATTCGAGCGCCCACCAGTTACAAAGCAAGCCTCGGCAGGACACAACTATTAAATACATCCTATGTTGACGCAATGTTGAATAAAAAGTTCCAGTCAATTACAATTATGTTTTTTCACTCAAATTGAGTATATTATACATTTCAAAATGTTTCAATACGGCCGCTTGGCTAAATGGGATGGATGCTGCGTGCGGTTCAGGCAACCGTCATCAAATTAACAGCCATTAGGTCTACTCCGGGCCAAATATCTCCAACAGACATCAAGCAGTGCAGCAAATAACTTGACAAATCAGGACATAAACGCCTCAATCCATGCAGCACCTCTGCAAATCACGACAGCTTTCTGCAGAAGGGAACGTTTGCAATATCACTGTAAATTGTCTGAGGTCTTAATTCGTTTACTCGTTCGCCTAGTGTCACGACATGTCAACGGACTGCCTGAGCCCGCCGGACCGTGACTAAATGGTCGTACATAAGTGTGCTGTCGAACGTTGAGATGGTGCACCTCATCAGCGGGTTACGCGTTATCTACTCACTAATACTGAATGCGAACGCAAAACAAAGCGGCAGACAGAGAAGCTTTTTGACGTCACGTGCGCAACCATCCGAGCAAAGTTTAAAAGACGGCGTCTGCTCTCGACACCGGCGCACCGCTTGAGAAAAGCCTTTGTGTTCCTGCCATCCCGTGGCCGTATGAAATTCCGCCGTGTCAAGCAAAATGGCAATGAGGACAAAAAGGGAGCCGCGCTAACACGAAGCGTGAACTCGAGATTGTCAAGAATGTTAATGGAATGCTCCGAAGACCGACAGCGTGCATCAGGTGTTGTCTCCGTCGTTGTCGTTCATATTGTTGGTGCTGGCTCAGCCTGGCTGGTTAGCGCCTACTCGAGCACCACGCTCTGTTATTAGGTTGCAGATTTCCCTCTTCCTCATGGCCTCGAACTAATGGTTCACAATTCCGAACCAGGAGGGGGTTCTGGAGGGCGGCGGGTGGTTTTTAGTGGGTAGTGCGCTCGGATTAGAGTGAGCTCTGAACGCTCCCCCCCTGCGTTTAGCCCCACGTTTAGCCACCTGCGTTTAGTCATAATATCGCCGGGTGTGCGTAAATGCACTTCGCACCCCGAAAAAAACAAACAAAAGTTGCATATTTGGCAGTACTTCATTAGTCATATGATGACTACGACAATCAGAGGGAAAATGATAGATCAGTACGAGAAATCAGTCGCTAGTAGACTAGGGCTAAGCTAATAGAGGACTGGGTGTTGCCTAGAAAGCGGCTAGTATTTTGCATAGACTCCGTTCGAAAATGCTGTTTTGTTTTTGCTCGTATGTTTTCTTCTTTTGTTGAGTAGACAAATTTCTGAGAACACTGATTCTTTAGTGACCCCTCTAGAGAATTGTACATTGTCTCAGTTGATTTGTGGCAAATTCAAGCACCCAGCAATTACAAAGCAAGCCTCGGCAGGACACAACTTCTAAATACATCCCATGTTGACGCAGTGTTGAATAAAAAGTTTCAATACGCCCGCTTGGCTAAATGGGACTGCGTGCGGTTCGGAGTACCTGCATTTATAAATATGTTGAGATGAAACCTAAACAGATTGCCTGATGCATTTTGTCGACCCTAAGAGTGTAGTGGAAACTACTCCGAGTCTAATGATATTATTGTAGGAAGAGTGTACAGGTTCGTCAATAAACTCAATTAGCCTAACGGTCAGCTTAAGCCAGACTTTGTCTCTCCACTGAGCCAAGACACTGGATGCGGCACCTTCCTATTCGAGAAACATTCTATAGAGGCAACACATACTAAAGCCCTCTAAACATTTCCGATTAGAGGCGATATCGTGAAGATCTCCGAAAGCCGCTTTGACGACGACGAACTCATAATTGAGCTTAAATAGGACAGACGGATTGTAGTATACTAGAGTAAACGCCTGAGTAACGCGTGCCATTATTAGCAGTACAAGTGTTTTTCTTTTTAATTACTCGTTTTTGGTGATGAGCTTTTATTAGCAGTACACAAGTGTTTCTCAAACAAAATGCAAGGTCTTTAATAGCATAGGCAGCGCAATATCATACAGTAAACTCTGCCGATGGAATTACTTACCTCATAGATACAATTTTTACCATCATCTTCATCATCACCGTCAAACTTTTCGTATACTGATAGAACACTTATAGTCTACTTGTTTTTTTTATGTTGAGAGGGAAAATGCGTTCACGCACACCCAGAGCGGGTAGTGTGGGACTCGATGCCGATGTTGTTGGCATAATACCCACTAAAAACCTCTCACCTAAATGGACTCAGGAAGAGGCGAGGAGCTGGAACCATTATTTAATATTACTTCAACCCCTACTTCTTCCTTAGGGTTGCGTGAACAGAACGCACATCGCGGTGTGCACCAGATCTTTCTGTTCAATAATCGTCGCGGCAAAATCCTTTATGATGTGCTAGCTTTGGGTGTCTTGCAGGAGGGCCTAACCCATTTGTTCACAGGTTACCGGGGTTCCCGGTCTAAGAGCCGCGCCAGCTCCGCCCTGTTCGCGCTGAAAGCCGTGCATACTTCGAAGGTGTGTTTGGCATCGTCTTCTTCTCCTGAGTCGCAGAGATTGCATGCTGGCGACAGAGCACGTCCTATGCGGTGTAGGTATTTTCTGAAGGCGCCGTGGCCCGTCAAAAATTGGGTTAGAGGGTACGACAGTGATCCCTCTCGCCTTTTGAACCACTCTCGGACATCCGGGATAATAGAGCAAGGCCAGAAACCCGGCTGGCCCGCCTGGATCTCCTTCCACCCATTGTTCCACGCGTCTGACGACGTGCGTCTTCTTTAGAGATAGAGAAGTCCGCACGGCGGACTGCGCTCATACGTAGTCTACTGGCACATTTAGGGGTACGTATGCATAGAGAAGTCGGCTCAAATAGGTGCCCATTTCGTAACCAGTTTGTCACACGAGAAGCTTGATAAGAAAGCTAGCGTTTAGCTGCAGTGTCATCAGGTTATGTATGCCAAGTGCTTGTCCGGCACAGGTGTAGGCCGACATTCCCCATGATGCTTTGCAACTACTCGCTAAAAGAGCCAGTCAGACAGTTAGTAATAGTAATGCTTCAGTGATTCCCAAATTGCATCGACACAGCACAGCCACGATGGCCTGTAAGCAAGCAGTACAAAAAACTTCTGGAAACTTTCACTCGAAGCACTTTTGGGTAGTTTTACTAGCGTTAACGTTTGCATTACTTTAATGAAATCACTAACCGTTTGGCATATTATACATGTGGCTGGATGTCAGTAGTGATGCGACATTCAGTATGCCCCTTTATCTTGGCTTGGGTGACACAAGAGCGTCATATATGATGTGCGGCAAGTGGCACCGTCCGGGGTCGGAATCACATGTCTTTGAGATCTGTAGAACCCGATTGAGGGGCAAAAACTGGGCTATCGTGCCCCGATACCTTATGTCGTTGAATGTTTGTGTATTCGCGACAGCGTGTCTAATAAAAAAATTGGCCAAGTATGCCTCTAGCCCAAAATTCGCACCCTTGTGATGTGCTTTCTTCCGACGAAATTCAAATGGGTTTTTGCCACTCCAAACGTGGCAGCTGTTGAGTAAGTTGGAGTTCGAAGGCATGGAGACGCAAAAGTTTTGTAAGGTACTTTCTGGGCTGACTCTTAGCCAAGTTTAAACGTCCATGGGACTGTTTTTCGCATTGCTTTATAGACGGACCCCCATAAGCACAAACGTGCAACGGTAGGACTCGAACTCGCGCATCTATGTGTCTCCTCCGGTCGCGAGGCACAGGGCGAATGTACCACGCCACCGGGCTCAACTGTGCGCTACGTTGCATATTACTTCTTGAAATATTGTGGTGAAATACCTGGCCGTGCGAACACGCGTTGATAGTTTGACATCAATCCTATTCGATCCTATTCACCGTGAACTTTGATTTTATTTCATCGTTAACACAATTTTTCTCTTTATAATGCGATGATTGATTCTAAAATCAACTATTTAATACTTTCTAACGTATATGCTTTACGTTTTGCTATTATTGGGACACTGATCTGTCTATATATATTCATATATATATATATATACCACGTGTATCGTGATGGACAAATCATCTCACGCTCATACGAAGTAATTATACTCCCCCTTTCTATGGACAGAAATAATTTTTCGCCGAGCTTGACCATATCTCAAAGTTTCAGACAATAAAATCCGGTCACATTGTATACGTGCAATGGCGTCAAGCTCTTGCGGATGCTCGTCATCACCGACAAAAATAGCTGTTGCGCCCATTTGCTATCCCTATACATATGGATTTTCCGGGTGCAGCAGAAAACAGTGAATTCGTTTCGAGATACGAGGCGCAATCAGCCTCGTGTGCGGCCGAATGCATACACATACGAATGTGTGACCGCACGTACCTTGTTAGTATACACTTTCACATGTTTCACGGCACATGGCGAACTCGGGGTGAACGACCTCGATTGGCCCACAGAGGCGTCGAGCCACGATCGCTTACCAATGACGCGTGCCACCGACATTGACATCGCAGCTGCACTGATGGGTCGCGGCCCCGTGCCTCCATTCTCGTTATCGTCAAATGCAACCACAGCCTGTCGTTTCTTAACCTAAGGCAGTTCGACAAAGGTGGTGGTCCCCTTTACTAATTGCCTAATATACGCTCGCGCAACGAGGCTCAGTCTAGGAATATATTTGGGTAAATGCGCCAGTCCGCGTTATTGATAGAAAATGTATTAACAGAGAAACAGGAGAGTTGACACGGATAGAGAAGGAAAGAGCGGGGGTAAGAAAAGGAGAGAGAGAGAGAGAGAAAGAGAGATCAAAACCATGGTTGTCGGGTACACTGTTAGGGAGATATTCACGCTGAATCGTAGTGCTTTATAAAAACTTGTCACAACAAATCCGCAAGAGGGCGATGTCTACGCAACCAAAAGAGTAGGACAGCATATGCCCGCATGATCGGCACATCTGTAACACCATTTGATGCGTGCCCGCATAACAACGAGACGAGTACAACAATATATATATATATACAAACATATATATGTATGTATATATATGCTCGATAATACAGTGAACCTCTATGGGAGACTACCAATTTGCTGCAACCACCCCTAGTCAGACGAAATCTCGAAGCGAACGCATAGCGAGCAAAACTATTGCTAAATTTCCGGTAAAACAAGAAAACGCCTAATGTGGCAGCAATTTATTCGTCGACCGAAACACTCGAATAAGAGGAACATTAATAATAATAATAATAATAATAATAATAATAATAATAATAATAATAATAATAATAATAATAATAATAATAATAATAATAATAGGATTCATTTGGTAAAGTTGCGTAAACTGAAATATTCCGCGTGTTCCGTAATTTAACAATTTGAAACGCAGATTCTGCATGACCCGTTTCAATTAAGCCACCAGCTGCTGTAAAGAAAACGTAACTACATCTGACCACGTACAGGCACAGTATCCAGCTTCCATTATGTACCGCAACCACAACGTCTTGGACCTGCAACAATTTACGATGCACTAGCAAGAGCCTTAAGGACGGCAGGTTACCTAAGCATGTTGGAACCTACTGGACTAGCCAGAAACAACGGCAAACAAGTCCAACGGATGACCCTTATCTCTTTATGAACGGGGCCGGACCCATGTCTGGGGTGCCTCAGTAACCGATTCACCTTCTCCCTTAATGGTTAGTGTCAAAGCACTTAGAGCTGGTCACGCCGCGACCTTAGCAGAGAACAACAAGATGAATAAACGCGCCGAACTGATTCGAGCCCCTAACTTCAGCCCAGTGGCTTTCGAGATTTCAGGACCACTGCAGTCCCTTAACTAAGAGACTACTTACTGAGTTAGGTAACCATTGTTAAACATAACAACGGGAGGCCCTAGAGTCGCATAACTCTTACGTTTTAGACTTTTCACTGACGCTAAAAAGGGCAAAGGTGCCATTTTTAGCAGGCAAAGGTTGTGCTAAATTACAAATAAACACGTTCATTTCAACATATTAAAATGCGTTTAACTACATGCTTCACCTTCAATAGATAGGAATTGACTCGCTACTGCGCCCATGCGACCCCTTAATGCAAACTCGCAAAAAAGTCACTTAGTAAACGCAGTGAGGCGCACAGAAGCCATCCGAATTCGGTTGTGGGATTTTCCATTAGGGCGCAATCCCCGAGAGCAATAAAACTGAAAATGAAGGCAAATCGTCAAAAAATAGGATTCTGCAATACTCATTGATCCAACTCTCTTCCGCGTAGGAGGTTAGGGTCTCAAGGTCGTGTTAAAGTCACGCGGTCTTTATTTTGTTATTTATTATCGTGGTTTATTACCACCCGTATTGGTTCAATTGTAAACATGTACATTGGACACAACTAGTGTATTATCCGCAGCATTGGATCTTCTATCGTCGTGCTAGTTTGCCTGACTAACCTACTAAACGTGCTCCGGTGTGGCACCTATTGCACTCGCCTAAACCTCACGCACTTAAAACACTCGTTAGGATCGTGAAATTCTTCCGTGTTTCATATTTGGTATTAAAGCCCGCGGGCTAGAAACGCCGCAGTTAGATATGTACCCCTTAAAGGCGGCTGCTCGGCAGGTCATACTTCTCATCGGTACAGTAACGTATGTTTCGCCTATGTGAATGTTGTCTATTTTCCTCGTCTATAATGTAGATTGCAAATGCTCTTGCACTAAGTAAAGCCCCTCGTAACTGTAGTTCCTGTATCATTAGAGTTATTGTCTCCAAGATACGAACTATTCGATATTTAGCAGAATGAAAGCTATACATTATAAACTCCAAAACCAGTTTCATTATTTTTTTTTAATTCTAACTTTATTATTATCCTCTAGTTTCTAGATTAATTATATAGATGATAGATCATATTAATTGTATATATTGTTTATAATTGTATATTATATATGAATCAAATTGTATATATAAAAAATGTATATAAATTATATAAGCATGCCTATATTAATGATATGACAACTGTTGCTATTGGTTCTACTTGAATCGTGAAATGGGCAGACGCAGTTTATGTTACAAAACTTGCAAATTCTTAATTGCAAGATAGCACTCGGATTGTTTTTCAGTTAGTACTAAGCCATCTCTTGTCAATATAATAAATAAGTCTCTCCAATCCCTGTTTCACCCTAAATAGACTCCTGCTGTAGACTGCAATGTCGTCAGCGTACATTAGAGTACTTGCCCACTCTCGGTTACGGTCTCCCGGTCAGTACCGCAAAAAAGAACGGACTGAGCCTGTCGGACTTTCCCTGTGAAATCTACGTTACTTTTCACACAATCACATACAATTCTCTACTGCCTCCTTTTCAAAAAAATATCCTCGACATTTCTCTCATATTCGAATGTTTTTCCGAGGAGGTACTCAGGTCTATTTGATTTTATTCCCTAGAATATTTTATAAGAGCAATAACTAAGAGTTATTCCTCTTTTAGCATCCGGATTTTATGGTTTACCTTCAGGTATAACAATTAAAGTCTCCTCTTTCCACACTTGTTTGATTTCAGGCATTTATAATATAAAACTTTTCAGCATAATGCAAGTGCCAATGCTTGTTTAAAATGCTCGTTTCAGATCACATCGTTTCCTTTTGTGTGACATATATATATATATATATACATCAACTTCTAAGGATTTGAAAAGGCGTGTAAAAATTATCTGCATGCGCTTCTCTGCGTTATTTGCTTTACTTTGCTAAACAAGGTTGTTCAACGGAGTTATTGTAAGAGGTCTGTTTCTCATCTAGATTATGCTGAGCTGACACCCGAAAAAAAATCAGCAGCAGGTTACTCGTATGGCCCGTTCATAGAGTCCGCTAAAGTATGCCCGAGTAAAGAAAACACCGACTTTCGCGCAAATTGAGCCTCTCCTGCTACGTAGTTATACAGCTACATCAAACATGAGTCAAGTGATCTAACGGGTTATGACCGTGTAGCATCTGAATATTAGTTAAATTAAACGGCTTTCTACTATTAATTTGATTGCGCTTGGCAGTATAATAGAAATAAACTAGTATATTATTATATTATATTATATATATATATATATATATATATATATATATATATATATATATATATATATATACTGTGTATATACACAACCGCGAAGTAAAGTGCAAAACATTTCCGCTGGTTTTCAAATAAATATGCACGTGTCTATCCATATATTATATATACCTGTTTTACAGATAATTATTTCATGTCCAAGCGTTTTTATATTGAAAACTTGCTTTACTTAAAACTCTATTTTGTTACTTTACAGGTACTAATCATACATTTCCGATAAGTAAATCTATCTCGAGGACTATTAACTTTAATATTTCATTGCAATATCTTTCCATATTGTTACATTATTCAAAGTATATTACACGTGTTTATTCCTCGGCATAGAGAGTTATACGAACACAGAGGTAGTGGTCATAAATGAAGCGCGATAGATCACTAAGTACAACTGAGAGTAGGAGCGGTCTGAGATTACCGTCGTGGATGTGGCCGCTGGTTTGCAGGGAAAATAGGTGTTTTTGAATGCCATATGGAATTACATAATTTGTTTTCAGGAGCGTCACCAGTTTCCGCAAAACTTTTGCAAAAACATTATTTGGAACGATTCCATTGCTCTTTAAATGACGTCGATAAACATGTTGCTCCATTTGCTAACTCTTTGATGGGTCTAAATATTTTTTTTCATTTTTGGAAGAGGCTTAGGAAGCCATGCTTGTCCATTACTTTTTTGACATTCGACCGAACTGTTTAAGGTGCCACCATCTGGTGATTCTCAAAACCGTCGCGTGCACAGGCCGCGTAAATAAATGTTGGCGATTTCTATGTATCCGAAAATGGATGACTAACGAATCCACATCAGGCTCTGTGTTAAAAAAGAGAACCGTATGTTCGAAAGTGGTGGAACACACCAAGACTCTTTTGACTGTTTTTTTTTAATTAAAAAAGATTTTTTTTTGAAAATTGTTGCCACTTGGTTTTACGGTTAGTACGGAATATTACCGCGAATTTTTAAGAAGATCTTAAGCAACCGACGCAAGAGACCTTGTCTTTAGGCAACGAATTTCTGAATTCTCCATCACGACAACCCATTGGCACACATATCGTTTTTGCTTTTAGATTACTTGAAATATCGATTTATATATTTTTGCAACCTCTCCATTCGTAGGATTTGCCTCCGTATGACTTTTCTGTTCTTACGGATAAAAAATTAAGAGACAACGTCTCAGGACTACAGAGGAGATATAGAAAAATTTGCAGGACCAACTCAACTCAATTCTGAAAGACGTGTTGGACAGGCGCGTGTGCTTGTTCAAATTGCTTCAAGTACATGGAAGCGGGCAGGAGCTGCTTTGAAGGAACAAAGAATACATTGGACGATACATAAACAATAATAAATAAAATAGAGCTCACTGGGTTATTATATCACTTAAGGGGAGTCAGCCCGATTCTTAGTAAGCTAAGCAATTTTCGGAGTCTTTTCGACATGTCTCCCTCGTCGTTAATGACAGTGCTCATCCGCGACAAGACGTTGAGCAATTGTTACAACTGCCGTGCCAGGTTGCCAACTATTAGAACTCTGCCCTAGTTAGATCGATGAATCTGGTATAGCAAAGATATATCAAAGCCCCTGTTAGAGATAGTTATGAATCGTCCAGCACAGATAGTGAGAAGGAGAGATAATTACTAAAGGTAAAACAGGAAACATCGCTCGGAAATCGTAGAGGAGCAGAATTACATCTGGCTCCATTCTACTCTAAACACGTTTTCTGTGCTCTGCGAACCGAAATCGTTATCTTCGTCGTTTCGGTTCGAATGTTTTTAGCTTTTGTCGTCAAGATGCTATTTTTTAACATTAAACAGATTTATTTAGGAATTTAATATATACATGTGAATGCTTAAATCCACAGCACCGATGGCTCACTCCTCATCTATCACTCGTGTCCGAGTGGGAGTCTTGCCCGACCCCTGACGCGAAGACGCGGGTCCATCCAGTCTTTCATAGTTCCGAGCACCAAAATCGCGTTACCTCTCTGAATCTCTAGGGAAAGCCGTTGGCAGAAGAAAGTGCCCGCCCTCTTGTCCATCGTAGCCTGCTGTAAAGCGTCGCCAACCTGGGAAATTAGCGTGGTTGTGAGGGGCCCAGGGCCATCTAGCGTCTCGAATGCGAAGGGTGAAAAGTGGTACGCCCGGCCTAAGTCCGCATACTTTCTTATCTTTGATGTCTCGGCGCGGGAAGCGGCAGTTCCTGGGCGAGAAGCGCCGGGACCGACAAGGGAGGGGGTCAGAGAGTCGGTCACCGTCGCATCCCACACCAGGGAACGACCCTTGTAGAAAGGTATCAAAGTCAAGCCGTCGGGCCGCTTGTTATCGTCTCTAGAAAGACCAGGCGGTTCCAGGACGCAAGGGCTTATGGCCTTTCGCAACGACCTTGCAAGAATGTCATTTAGAGCGGTGTGACGTGGGCGCCGGCCCGCCGAGTGAGCGCAAGACAGGCCGTGTCTGGCCAGGCGTCCGACAGGCTCGCCACAAGTGCATCTGTGTGGCTCTACCAAATCAGCTGGCAATAGCTCCCAAGACATTATCGACTGAAGAGTGACGCTGCGTCATAGAGTCAGGAGGGTCCGGAAAAACCGAGTCCGATGGAGCAGGTGGGTGCTTGGCGGCAAGCGAGGCCAGGACTTCGTCTCCCGAAACAAACGAGTCCGTAAAGCATAGTAAGCGGGCCGCCCCGGAAACGTCTCCCTCGGACAGTTTAGACGAAATGCGGCGTGCCGAGTCCTCAGGGGAGTCGCACGCATCTGATGTGACTCTTCTAACACCACCTACGCGAAATTCTAACCGCCAGCCGTCGTGGAACGCTTGGAGGTTCGACCAAACAGTCGCTGCCAAAGAGGTGGACGACGAAGTGCGAGGTGGCAGTTGAAACGTAAACGAATGACAAGAGCGACTCCCACAAGGGGACGTCGTTGGTGGCCGCCACAAGGTCGAGGGACGTCGCATAGGGACTTGGCAACCAAAGGCCTCACAGCCCGTTGACGGCACTCGGGACGCTCTTTTCGTTCTTGAGCCGGAACTTGTGTCTCTCCTTATCTTTATCGCACCGTACGAGGCGAGCTCGGATAGCAGACACTCGTCAGAAAAGGCCGGGTTTACGTCTTTGATGACGCCCCAAAACTGATCCATTGTGGAACACAATCCTATTACCGGCACGCCTCCCAACGCCCTGACGGACACCAAGTCGCTTGCGGCCGAAATCGTGGGCACAGTGCCCGTTATCCCCTTGGGAGCGCCTCCCAACGTTGCCGTCGGCACCAGGTCATGGAGGGCCTTGGATACTTTCACCAGTTGTTCGCCCGAAAAGTCCGGGCACCGGACCTGCTGCTGTTTGTTGGAACCTTCAGGTGCCGGAAGCGTAGAATCCTGTGACGTGAACCGCACTGTCTAGACTGGACCGGTGCCATTGTCAACCGATTCACGGAAGCGTGAAAGTTCCGCTTTCAGCTTTAATCACTCGCCGAACTGATGCTTGTTCACGACTGTCACGAAGCCGTCGTCACCAATCGTATCACAGACTCCCCGAGAAGGGTCAGCACCGTTACGAGAATCCTCCGTATCTGAGGCAGTACTAGTCTAGGCAGTCTAGAGTAGGCTCCTGCGCGACTGGATTAGCTGGTGTAGTCTCGACAGCTGTCATCTCTGCCACTACAGCGTTGCTGCGAGAGTCACCAGCTGGGCTAACCACTTCCATAGGTTGGCAGGCAACCATATCAGATACGCCGGGGACAGAGGCCGGTCTCACAGGCGACGTGCGCGGCACGTTGAGCACAGGTGCAGCGGCACCCGCAGACAACATCTCCAAACGTGACCGCATCGTGCGGCTACCCTCCGCCGCCATGGCAGACAGCGCCGCCAGCGCTGCAGACGAGGACGGCGTAGCAGACGCCGGCCCGCGGAGGGTGACCGCTCGAACCGCTGCTCCCACCGTCTGCATCCACATCGCCGTCCATCAGGACGTTCGGTCGGGAAAGCCGAAGCGTTTAAAAACCAGGAAAGAACCCGGAAAAATACACAGAGCACACCGCACCGGGCACTTGAACACGAAGAGAAGCGCTTCGCACAAAGTTTGTCCGGAAAAAACTCGTCAAAACCACTAAAACGAGGTGAATATTTACAGAGCTCACGCAGGACACAACCATTTGTCGCCGTAGCAAACGACGAAAATTCCCCCGAGAACCAAAGCGAGACACGCCGGCCGACCTCGCTGACGTGTTGACACCCCCATACATGCACGCTTCACGACGACATCGCACTTTTCCAGCGTTCTTCTCGATAATATATATATATATATATATATATATATATATTATATTAGTATATATTCAGGGTCATTCATATCGTTATGTACTTAATTTGAGGTTTGGTAGAACTCGCTAGAAAATAATTTTTCCCAATGGAAGGAGGACGCGGAAACGTCTTGTTTAGGAGAAAGAGTGAAATGTATAAAAGTAGTTATTCTGCCTTTTTTCTCTTACATAGTTATGCGAATCTACGTTTGCGGGAGACTCAGTTTACGCATGATTCTGCACAACGAAAGACACTTTACTAGCTTGCGTAGCAAAAAGCGAATAGACGGACTGAGGAAAGTCATAACGCTTTTTCGTGAAGAATCGTTTATCTTTTTATTGCGACCGAAATGTTTTGTCCAAAAGACCAGTCTCACGCAATAGCAAATTCAATGCCCACCATTTTTGTACCAAGCGATGGTGCTGCGTTACGTAGTTGTCAAGTAACTAAGCTTTTTTGATAGTTACTTGACGAAATGTTTATACGACATTTTGATCGTAATGTAAACATTTTACAATTTTTCATGAAAATGCGTTATTGTAACACATCGACTTTTTATGACTTTTCTTAATCTGGTTATTCGCTTTTCGCTACGCAAGCTAGTGAAGTGTCTGCTGGACGTTGTGGAGAAATTTTCCTCCGAAGACGCCGGTATAATCGGCTCCTTCATGCGTTGACTGGTTCTTCCGCAAACGTACATTTCGCACAACTATGTAGGAGAAAAAGGCAGAACTACTTTGCAAACATCACTCTTTCTCCTAACCAAGAATGTTTCCGCGTCCCTCCTTCCATTGAAAAAATATTTTCTTGCTGAGTTCTACCAATCCTCGCAATAAGTACATAACGATATGAACGATTATATATTATATATATATATATATATATATATATATATATATTATATATATATATTCGCACTGAAGAAAGAACGACGGCTCATATAGACCCATCGCCTGTTCATCGG